>CM019069.1:112607357-113264925 GCA_009667805.1 Leptobrachium leishanense
AATAATGACATAAACAACGGAGTAAAATAATGGCTCAGTGGAGTTCTCTAGAACAATGTTCTGTTTTAATCAGCAAATTTCAATAATTTATTCCAAGGTCTCTCTGTATTTTTTATATGCATTAAAGGCGCTGGAACTGTATTTTCCTTACCTGCAGTGATCAACGTAATCAAACATTCTGTGTGATTACAAAAGAAGCAGAAACAATGCAATGCTGAAACTGAACTATTATAGTGACAAATCATTACCCTGCTGCGTTGTTCTTTTCACAATTTTGTGAATTCAATTTGACAATAAAAGAACTCTCCAATATAAACATAAAAAGAATATTGACTCAAAATATAAGGAAAATATTATTTTTAGATAAGCTAGATGAAAGGATATAAAATAGATGGAATCTATGGATTGGTTCAGTGCTTTAGGAATGTTCCACATCTTAATTTGCACACATTGAAACTGTGAAAGTCATTGGGGAGGATTCATTAATACTCTTTGATATATCTAGAATAGACCTGAGATGTCTCTGTAGGACTTTTCAGCCTTAAAAATGTGTGATTCGATCTAAATCACTGCATTGACTGAGCGTTCAGTCGTGGAAAGATTTTGCTGCTCTGAATTTGAATTTGAACAGATGGACCAGATTTCAGAATGTATGAAGTGTGCTGACACTATCAATCCCCAAATTGGTTCCCAGCGGGCAGGATATTCAGTGTCCTGCATGCCGAGTGCCTGGCGCGTACTAGTATGTCCGCTAGCTGGCTGCTGTGGTGGCCCCCTCATTTGGCCTGCCTATGCACCGGACACGCATCACATGTCATTGGCTGTGGGGGGCCTTCCTGCAGCAGGGAATGGGGCACAGCGCGCAAGTCAGCTCTAGATCTATAAATCGAGACCTCAGACCAATGGGAGAACACCTTGAATAGCTGGGAGCCCGAGAGAGAATTCTGTCCTCAGTGAGTTAATCCCATAAATGTGGTCATTAGCAGGTCTATTCAAAGAAAGGTGATATTCAGGAGTATGACTGTCGAAGTGAAGATTCTAGGTCGAAATAGCCAAACCAGAAAAATTCGCCCATTATCTCACTTTCCATATCGGCTATTTGGTCTAGATTGTTCTCTTCTCCTGCCAGTTCTCCTGGTTTCACCTTTCTCTGAATAACCCTGCAAGTATTTTAGACTAGGATCTGTCTGGATGGTATACATTACCGCTGTGACAGGCTTAAGCAATTTATGGCCATATTTTGTGAACTAAATAACCAATATTTATAATCTAAGCTATTTTGTGGAAAAATCTGCAAAAAATGCAAATTCTTGCTAAATATTCAAAAACCTGTAAGGTCTTTAAATTTTGTGAGCTTTGCGATGGTGTAATTTATTTACTAGAGCGTTCTTCCCCTGGCTTGTTCTGTCTATTTGTCATGACAAGCACCCGCCCATTGTGCTTAGTTCAGGTTTTGAATAGTAGCCTGTGTCATATATATATAAAGAAATATTCCCACAGCCCTCCTTACTGGCATACAAGCAACCCTCAAACCTGAGGCAAAGACTGGTCCGTGGCAAACTCACTCAGGAACAGGATGACATACAGAATGGGAGCACACGCTGCAACAAATCCCGCTGCAGAATGTGCCAACATATATGTGACAGCAGCACTGCCCGGCACAACAGCACCACATACAACATCAAGGGCTGGTACCTCTGCACGTCTGTGTATACATGATCCAGTGCACGGCCTGTGAAAAGGGCTGCTATATTGGTGAAACTAGCCTTAAACTAAGTCTCAGGATGAACCTGCACAGACACTCCATCAAGAATCATCAGGAAAATACATATTGTACCAGGTGGGACATCATTTCAATCTAACAGGCCACTCCATCCAAACCTCAGAATTAAAATCCTCAAAGGAAATTTTAAAGGTGATTGTGAATGCAAGACATTTTAAATGAAAATGCTAACAAATTTTAACACTATAAAAAAAGAGCTCAATGTGGATTCTGCCTTTCTAACCCTTTATCATAATGTCACGTAACATTCAGAATTCTGTCTGGTGTTTGGTTCTTTTTTCTGTTTTTCTTTTCTGTTCCTTTTCTTTTTGTGTCTTTTTCAGCCTTCACTGACTTGTGTCCCCCCCTTTTAAGTTGTCATGATCTTATCACTGTTGCTTTATATCACTGTTTTTCATGGACCTAAGATCACTCATGTGGTTATTTTCCCATTTTGACTATACCAATTGACTCTCACCATTTATGGCACCTACCCTCACTCATGTGCCCCTTAAAGTTCAATTCTAAGATACTGATCAGTAAGCTTCCCAAACTGAGGAAGAGAGGTCACACTCTCGAAAGCTTGTCTTTTAAATGTAACATTAGTCAAATAAAAAAGGTATCACCACGTACTGCTATACTTGTGATTTTGGCATCTGGACTAACACGGCCTATCTGGTCTAATTATATATATATATATATATATAACACCAAGAAAGAGCACTCCATACTATAGACCACCTTCTTACATCATTTTCTGTGACAAAAAAAAACACAGTTTTAAAATGTTCAAAAATCCTGACTGAGGTAAAATGATGGGGATTCAGTTCACAAGTTATGATTATAATTTGCTTAAGCCTGTCACAGTCGCCAATGTACCCCATCTTTGACAGGTCCTGTCTAACTTGACCGAATCTGCACTTACAGGATCAACTCACCCTGGAGCTCCCCGGCAGGCCTTTTAATGTCTTAGATGCACCCGCTGTTGTTGCTAGTTTAGGTTGAGTGCAACCTTCCTGTGGTGTGTGTATATATATATATATATACACATACATGCATAACCTTATCTTTGCTACAAAGCCACAGTGTGGCATAGCATTGATTTTAGGGTTCTGTGTAATAACAGATCCAGGATGCATAAAAGTGAGACAGAGGTCATTTGCATATCCTACCCAGAATTCCTTGCTGCATATGGGGAATGTGGCACAGGAGCTCTGGGATGCAATTCTTTGAATTGCTATGATGTGCAGGTGGCTTCTGCAATATTAAACACACTATATATATATAATCTCATAGAAAGTGAGGCCCTGGTTGCAAAATAGTGCCTTTTTGTAAGCAGAAGTAACAGCATGAAATATTTTGTAATGTCCATATGCTAGGTATGCAAGCTTACTGTATTTAGACATTTCCTATTGTATAAGCCTTATTGTAATTTTCTGATGACTGTTTTTAAAGCTGTGCTCTGTACAAATACAAGTATATTTTATTATTTTATAGAACTGTTTTTAAAGTTGAGAGATGTCAGTGATGCTCTGGAAGCAGAAGATTGGAGGAAGGGTATTGAAGGTATCCTCAAGTATATGACATTGCAGGTAATATTTATGCGTATATGAACATCCTATGAAACTAGAAAACTAAAAAGCTACCATGGGAAACACACTGTCCATTTTTTGTATTTTTAAAGTCGAGCAGAGCTCCGATGTGTTTAATTAGTAGCTAGATATTCTCCAAATGTTTTAAAAGTTAAAATTTTGTATTTATTGTTGCTATTCCTAAAAACCGCTATGTACAAATGAATTTTTTTATGCTACACATGTATCTCAAAATGTAAAAAATTAGAGGACTATAATAGCGATGTGCTAAAAGTACTTGTTTGGGATATATATTATAGATGTTAAAGAAAATTTTTGTAATCATTTGAATTAGATTTTTTTTCTGAATCAATTTGTTGATTATTACATCATTGAATAATTATTTTATGCTGATTTAATACACCATTACGACATATTCCTGAATAAAGTTTAAAAGTATTTTTTTAAAGGGACATAAAGATATAAACTTTCAGAAAGACAAAAACTGATAAGGACTGAAAACTTAGGAGATAGATAATAATCTTAAAACAAATATTAGAATATTTTTTAAACTTACTACGGGTCAGAATTTCATCATTGAAATACCTACTGATCCCATTTCCTATCTCGTCATGATCTTCAATGTCAGCGGAGTTGGAAAAAAAACATTGACTTAATTAAAAAAGCAGATGATAGAAATTTGTAAATGCCAGATTCTCATTTTTTCAACCTAAATTCACCTCAATTCACCTCAGAATACCTATTTTTAAACAGCATTTTGTATTAACTGTCAGTCTATGTTTACAGATCGTCTTTCACAATGATGTATACGTAACAGAATATGCTGAAGGTTGTGCAAAACACACCACTAGGATGAATTTAAAACCATTCCTGTATATTCCTTACCTCAAAAAGAATCAGTCTCATTAAATCGCAAACAAATACCATAGAATACTATCCATCCATTTACTTCATAGTGAAAGGTAACTCAAAAATTGTTAATTCGGGCAGCTAATGACATTACAGTTTATCTCATCAATCGCATTTCTCTTCTTTTTTTTTTGTCTTTCTTTCTTTTCTTTTTCTTTTTCTTTTTCTTTTTCTTCTCTTCTTTTTCTTTCTTCTCTTTTTTTTCTTTTTTCCTTTTCTTTTCTTTCTTCTTTTTTTCTTTTCTTTCTTCTTTCTTTTTCTTCTCTTTTTCTTCTCTTATTTTTTTTTTTCTTTTTTATTTTTTCTCTTTCTTTTTCTTTTCTTTTTATTCTTTCTTCTTTCTTCTTTCCTTTTTCTTTCTTTCTTTTTCTTTTCTCTTTCTTTCTCTTTCTTTTTTTTTCTTCTCTTCTTTTTCTTTTTCTTTTCTCTCTTTCTTTTTTCTTTCTTTCTTTCTTTTTTCTTATTTTCTCTTCTTTCTCTTTCTTTTTTCCCTTTTCTTTTCTTTCTTCTCTTCTTCTTTTTTTCTTCTCTTTCGTTTTCTTCTTTTCTTTCTTTTTCTTTTCTTTCTTCTCTTTTCTTTTTTTTTTTTTTACTACTTTCTTTTCTTTCTCTCTTCTTTCTTTTTCTTTCTTCTCTTTCTTTTTTTTCTCTCTTCTTTTTCTCTTTCTTTTTTCTTTTTTTTTTCTTTCCTCTTCTTCTTCTTTTTTTTCTTTTTTCTTTTTCTTCTCTTTCTCTTTTCTTTCTTTTCTTTTTTTTCTCTTCTCTTTCTTTTTCTTTTCATTTATTTTCTTTTTTCTTTCTTCTTCTTTTTCTTTCATTTTTCTTTTCTTTCTTCTCTCTTTTCTTTTTTCTTTTTCTCTTCTTCTTTCTTTTCTTCTTCTTTCTTTTTCTCTTTTTCTTTTCTTTCTTTTCTCTTTCTCTTCTTTTTCTCTTTATCTTTCTTTTCTCTTTCTTTCTCTTTTTTCCTTTCTTCTCTTTTCTTCTCTTTTCTCTTTCTTTTTCTTCTCTCCTTTTTCTTTTCTCTTTTTTTCCTTTTTCTCTCCTTCTCTTTTCTTTTTTTCTCTTCTTTTTTCTTTTTCTTCTCTTCTATTTTCTTTCTTTTTTTTTCTCTTTTCTCTTTTCTTTATTTTTTTCTTCTCTTTCTCTTTTTCTTTCTCTTTTCTTCTCTTCTTTTTTCTTTCTTCTCTTTCTTTTTTTTCTTTCTTCTTTTTTCTCTTTTTCTTTTTCTTTTTCTTTTCTTCTCTTTCTTTTTTTCTTTCTTCCTTTCTTTTCTTTTCTATCCTTCTTTCTTCTCTTTCTTTTTTCTTCTTTCTTCTTTTTCTTTTTCCTTTTTTTCTTTTCTTTTTCTTTTCCTTTCTTTCTTTTTTTTTTCTTCTTCTCTTCTTTTTCTTTTTTTTCTTCTTTTTCTTTCTTTTTCTTTCTCTCTCTTTTTCTTTTTTCTTTTCTCTTTTCTTTTCTTTTCTTTCTTTCTTTTTTTCTTCCTTTTCTTTTCTTTTCCTTTTTTTTTTTTCTCTTTCTTTTCTTTTCTTTCTCTTCCTTTTTTCCTTTCTTCTCTTTCTTTTTCTTTCTTTTTTTTCTCTTCTTTTTTCTCATTTCTTTTTCTTTTTTTCATTCTTTTCTCTTTCTTTCTTCTTTTCTTCTCTTTCTTTTTTCTTTCTTTTCTTTCTTCTTCTTCTTTTTTCTTTTCTCTTTCTTTTTCTTTTTCTTTCTTCTCTTTCTTTTTCTGTCTTCACTTTCTTTTTTTTTTTCTTCTTTTCTTTCTCTTTTCTTTTTTCTTTTTCCTTTTTTCTCTTTTTTTTTTTCTTTTTTTTTCTTTTTTTTTTTCTTTCTTCTCTTTCTTTTTCTTTTTTCTTCTTTTTCTTTCTTTTTCTTTCTTCTCTCTTTTTCTTTTTCTTTCTTCTCTTTCTTTTTCTTTTTCTTTCTTCTCTTTCTTTTTCTTTCTTCTTTTTTTTCTTCTCTTTTTTTTTCTTTCTTCTCTTTCTTTTTTTTTTTCTTCTTCTTTCTTTCTTTTTCTTTTTCTTTCTTCTCTTTCTTTTTCTTTTTCTTTCTTCTTTTTTTTTCTTTCTTTTTCTTTTTCTTCTTTTTCTTTCTTCTCTTTCTTTTTCTTTATTCTCTTTCTTTTTCTTTTTCTTTCTTATCTTTCTTTTTCTTTCTTCTTTTTCTTTCTTCTCTTTCTATTTCTTTTTCTTTATTCTTTTTCTTTTTCTTTTTTTTCTTTTCTTCTTTCTTTTTCTTTCTTCTCTTTCTTTTCTTCTTCTCTTTCTATTTCTTTTTCTTTATTCTCTTTGTTTCTACACTTTTTCTTACTTCTCTTTCTTCTTCTTTTTCTTTTCTTCTCTTTCTTTTTCTTTATTCTCTTTCTTTTTCTTTTTCTTTCTTATCTTTCTTTTTCTTTCTTCTTTTTCTTTCTTCTCTTTCTATTTCTTTTTCTTTATTCTCTTTCTTTTTCTTTCTTCACTTTCTTTTTTCTTTTTCTTTCTTCTCTTTCTTTTTCTGTCTTCACTTTCTTTTTTTCTTCTTTCTTCTCTTTCTTTTTCTTTTTCTTTCTTCTCTTTCTTTTTCTTTCTCTCTTCTTTTTTTTCTTCTTTCTTCTCTTTCTTTTTCTTTTTCTTCTTTTTCTTTCTTTTTCTTTCTTCTCTCTTTTTCTTTTTCTTTCTTCTCTTTTTTTCTTTCTTTTTCTCTTTTCTTTTCTTTCTTCTTTTTTTCTTTCTTCTCTTTCTTTTTCTTTCTTCTCTTTTCTTTCTTTTCTTTCTTCTTTTTTCTTCTTCTTTCTCTTCTTTTCTTTCTTCACTTTCTTTTTTCTTCTTCTTCTCTTTCTTTTTTTCTCTCTTTTTCTTTCTTTTCTTTCTTCTTTTTTTTCTTTTCCTTTTTTTCTTTTTCTTTTTTTTTCTTCTTTTTCTTTCTTCTCTTTCTTTTTCTTTCTTCTCTTTCTATTTCTTTTTCTTTATTCTCTTTCTTTCTACACTTTTTCTTACTTCTTTCTTTCTTTTTCTTTCTTCTCTTTCTTTTTCTTTCTTCTTTTTCTTTCTTCTTTTTCTTTCTCTTTTTTTCTCTTTCTTTTTCTTTTTTTATTCTTTTTTTTCTCTTTCTTTTTCTTTTTCTTTCTTCTCTTTTTTTTTCTTTCTTCCTTTCTTTTTCTTTTTCTTTCTTCTCTTTCTTTTTCTTTCTTCACTTTCTTTTTTTTCTTCTTTCTTCTCTTTCTTTTTCTTTCTTCTCTTTCTTTTTCTTTTTCTTTTTTCTCTTTCTTTTTCTTTTTCTTTCTTGTTTTTTTCTTTCTTCTCTTTCTTTTTCTTTTTTCTTCTTTTTCTTTCTTTTTCTTTCTTTCTCTCTTTTTCTTTTTCTTTCTTCTCGTTTTTCTTTCTTCTCTTTCTTTTTCTTTTTTCTCTTTCTTTTTCTTTTTCTTTCTTCTTTTTTTCTTTCTTCTCTTTCTTTTTTCTTCTTTTTCTTTCTTTGTCTTCCTTCTCTCTTTTTCTTTTTCTTTCTTCTCTTTCTTTTTCTTTTTCTTTCTTCTTTTTTTTCTTTCTTCTCTTTCTTTTTCTTTCTTCTCTTTCTTTTTCTGTCTTCACTTTCTTTTTTTTCTTCTTTCTTCTCTTTCGTTTTCTTTTTCTCTCTTTTTCTTTTCTCTCTTTTTCTTCCTTCCTTTTTCTCTTTCTTCTTTTTATTTTTATTTTTCTTTTTCTTTCTTCTTTTTCTTTCTTCTTTTCCTTTTCTTTCTTCTTTTTCTTTCTTCTCTTTCTTTTTCGTACTTCTCTTTCTTTTTCTTTCTTCTCTTTCTTTTTCTTTCGTCTCTTTCTTTTTCTTTTTTCTCTTTCTTTTTCTTTTTCTTTTTTCTCTTTCTTTTTCTTTTTTCTTTTTCTTTTTTTCTTTCTTTTTCTGTCTTCACTTTCTTTTTTTCTTCTTTCTTCTCTTTCTTTTTCTTTCTTCTCTTTCTTTTTCTTTTTTCTCTTTCTTTCTTTTTCTCTTTCTTCTTCTTTTTCTTTCTTCTCTTTCTTTTTCTTTTTCTTACTTCTTTTTTCTTTTCTTCTTTCTATTTCTTTTTCTTCTTTCTCTTTCTAATCTTTTCTTTTTTCTCTTCTTTTCTTTTTCTTTCTTTCTTCTTTTCTTTTTCTTTTTCTTTCTCTCTCTTTCTTTTATTTTTCTTTATTCTCTTTCTTTTTCTTTTTTTCTTCTTTTTCTTTCTTCTCTTTCTTTTTCTTCCTTCTTTTTCTTTTTCTTTCTTCTCTTTCTTTTTCTTCCTTCTCTTTCTCTTTCTTTTTCTTTCTTCTCTTTATTTTTCTTTCGTCTCTATCTTTTTCTTTCTTCTCTTTCTTTTTTTTTCTTTCTTCTCCTTCTTTTTCTTTCTCTTTCTTCTCTTTCTTTTTCTTTCTTCTCTCTTTTTCTTTTTCTTTCTTCTCTCTTTTTCTTTTTCTTTCTTCTTCTTTTTCTTCTCTTTTTTCTTTCTTCTCTTTCTTTTTCTTCTTTTTCTTTCTTTCTTCTCTTTCTTTTTCTTTCTTCTGTTTCTTTTTCTTTTCTCTTTTTCTTTTTTTTTTATCTTTCTTTTTCTTTTTCTCTTCTTTCTTTTCTTTTCTTTCTTCTTTTTCTTTTCTTCTTTTTCTTTCTTCTCTTTCTTTTTCTTTCTTCTCTTTCTATTTCTTTTTCTTTATTCTCTTTCTTTCTTCACTTTTTCTTTCTTCTTTCTTTTTCTTTCTTCTTTTTCTTTCTTCTCTTTTTTTTTTTCTTACTTCTTTCTTTTTCTTTCTTCTCTTTCTTTTACTTTCGTCTTTTTCTTTTTCTTTTCTTCCTCTTTCTTTTTCTTTTTCTTCTTTCTTTTTCTTTCTCTCTTTTCTTTTTTTTTCTTTCTTCTTTCTTCTTTCTTTTTCTTTTTCTTCTTTCTTTTCTCTCTTTTTCTTCCTTCCTTTTTCTCTTTTTCTTCTTTTTATTTTTACTTTTCTTTTTCTTTCTTCTTTTTCTTTCTTCTTTTCCTTTTCTCTTTCTTTTCTTCTCTCTTTCTTTTTCTTTCTTCTCTTTCTTTTTCTTTCTTCTCTTTCTTTTTCTTTCTTCTCTTTCTTTTTCTTTTTTCTCTTTCTTTTTCTTTTCTTTCTTTTCTTTCTTTTTCTTTTTCTTTTTTCTTCTTTCTGTCTTCACTTTCTTTTTTTCTTCTTTCTTCTCTTTCTTTTTCTTTCTTCTCTTTCTTTTTCTTTTTTCTCTTTCTTTTTCTTTTTTCTCTTTCTTCTTCTTTTTCTTTCTTCTCTTTCTTTTTCTTTTTCTTACTTCTTTTTCTTTCTTCTCTTTCTATTTCTTTTTCTTTCTTCTCTTTCTATATCTTTTTCTTTATTCTCTTTCTTTTTCTTTTTCTTTCTTATCTTTCTTTTTCTTTCTTCTTTTTCTTTCTTCTCTTTCTATTTATTTTTCTTTATTCTCTTTCTTTTTCTTTTTTTCTTCTTTTTCTTTCTTCTCTTTCTTTTTCTTCCTTCTTTTTCTTTTTCTTTCTTCTCTTTCTTTTTCTTCCTTCTCTTTCTTTTTCTTTTCTTTCTTTCTTTTCTTTTTTCTTTCGTCTCTTTCTTTTTTCTTTCTCTTCTTTTCTTTTCTTTTTCTTTCTTCTCCTTCTTTTTCTTTCTCTTTCTTCTCTTTCTTTTTCTTTCTTCTCTTTTTCTTTTTCTTTCTTCTCTCTTTTTCTTTTTCTTTCTTCTTCTTTTTCTTCTCTTTTTTCTTTCTTCTCTTTCTTTTTCTTCTTTTTCTTTCTTTCTTCTCTTTCTTTTTCTTTCTTCTGTTTCTTTTTCTTTTCTCTCTTTTTCTTTTTCTTTCTTATCTTTCTTTTTCTTTCTTCTCTTTCTATTTCTTTTTCTTTTTCTTTCTTCTTTTTCTTTTTCTTTCTTCTTTTTCTTTCTTCTCTTTCTTTTCTTTCTTCTCTTTCTATTTCTTTTTCTTTATTCTCTTTCTTTCTTCACTTTTTCTTTCTTCTTTTCTTTTTCTTTCTTATTTTTCTTTCTTCTCTTTTTTTTTTTCTTACTTCTTTCTTTTTCTTTCTTCTCTTTCTTTTACTTTCGTCTTTTTCTTTTTCTTTCTTCTCTTTCTTTTTCTTTTTCTTTTTTCTCTTTCTTTTTCTTTTTCTTTCTTCTCTTTCTTTTTCTGTCTTCACTTTCTTTTTTTCTTCTGTCTTCTCTTTCTTTTTCTTTTTCTTTCTTCGCTTTCTTTTTCTGTCTTCACTTTCTTTTTTTCTTCTTTCTTCTCTTTCTTTTTCTTTTTCTTTCTTCTCTTTCTTTTTCTTTTTCTTTCTTCTTTTTCTTTTCTTTTTCTTTCTTCTTCTCTTTTCTTTCTTTTTCTTCTTTCTTTTTCTTTCTTTCTTTCTTTCTTCTTCTTCTATTTCTTTTTCTTTATTCTCTTTCTTTTTCTTTTTCTTTCTTCTTTCTTTTCTTTCTTCTCTCTTTTTCTTTCTTCTCTTTCTTATTCTTTTTCTATTCTCTTTGTCTACACTTTTTCTTACTCTTTCTCTTCTTTTCTTTTCTTCTCTTTCTTTTCTTTATTCTCTTTCTCTTTTCTTTTTCTTCTTATCTTTCTTTTTCTTTCTTTCTTTCTCTTCTATTTCTTTTTCTTTCTTTCTCTTTCTTTTTTTCTTTCTTCTTCTTTTTCTCTCCTTTTTTTTTTTTTCTCTCTTTCTTTTCTCTTTCTTTTCTTCTTTCTTCTCTTTCTTTTCTGTCTTCACTTTCTCTTTTTTCTTCTTTCTTCTCTTTCTTTTTCTTTTTCTTTCTTCTCTTTCTTTTCTTCTTCACTTTTCTTTTTTCTTCTTTCTTCTCTTTCTTTTTCTTTCTTCCTCTTTTTTTTTTTATTCTCTTTTTCTTCTTTTTCTTTCTTGTCTTTCTTCTCTTTCTTTTTCTTTCTTCTCTCTTTTTCTCTTTCTTTTTCTTTCTTCTCTTTTTCTTTTTCTTTCTTCTCTTTTTCTTTTTCTTTTTACAATACTCAACACTCTTTTCAAATACAGACTTTTTGGCGACTGGAACATGTGGCTGTTCACATGGTGGATGCTGACTTGGACTTTCACCCTTACATTTACCTTCTGCTGCAATTTTCTGGGCCCATCAAAGCCATGAAGAACTCAGTGGCACTGCGATTGGTGACGGCGGCAAAACTCATGATACCACTCCACTGGGGTAAATCATCAACCCCCTCCTGGAGGGAATGGGTGTCCAAGGTAGAATCACTGCGGGCTATTGATGGCCTGGTCGCTGCTGAATGAGGACGGCTTGCACAATTCGCCCTGTCCTGGTTCTACTGGGACCACTATATGAGTTCTGCTCCGGAGAGGACTTTACCTACGACACCTGTACATGGCTGATTCGCGTGCTGTCCCGTGAAGTTGTGGCCCGCATGGATGTTTCTGGGGCCGAGTGGTTCTGCGATTCGTCGTCACCCTCTTCCTCCTCTCCGCTAGCATGGCTGGGGCATGGTTTTCCATCCTGGCCCTTGGTTAATGTAGGCTGGTGTCGGTGCCTCACGGGGATATTTCACTGTTCCCAGCTTTACCCCCCTCCTTTTTTTTCTTCTTCTTCTCCTCTTTCTTTGCTTCTCTCCTTAGAATTTTCCTGTTTAGGGATGTTCCAGTACATTTGTTCCATCCAAAATGTTGAATCCTGTCCTTTGTTTCGTTTCGCTCATCGTCTTTTCCCATTATGTCCTTTGTTTGTTGTCCATCTCCCTGTAGTGCTGAACGGCTAATTATGATCACGGGATGGCGAGCATGCTTTGTACAATATGTTTCTTATCAGCTCCCCCATGCATTATGGAATCATGACCTGGGATTCTGTGATTTTTGGTCATATATGATGGCCTTGTATGTACGACACCCTGGAATGACTTATCTTCTCCTTACAGTCTTCTGAATATGTATTTACTGTTTGCTGTTCTCTTTGTCATATGTATGTTTTTTTTTAAATTCTTTATTTTTGGATTTCACATGTTACAGGACTGCGCTATATAGAGCGAAAACGGCCGCGCAGGTCATCAAATAAACTGCATACGGTTATAAAACACAAGAGTCATCTAAGTACAACTAGGTGTAAGGGGAGAACGCATAGGTGTCGCAGAAAAAAATTCAGGGGGAGTGGGAAAGGGGAAAACATTTAAAAAAAAGAGTCCCAAAATCATTCAGCCAAATCTCTATGTCTCTATGGGAATAAAAACGTCCCCAGCCGGGACACAAAAATTGGTAGCAAGTTCACAAAAAAACCACATAAGGAGGATAAGTGGGGGTTGTCAAAGGATCAACAGAGGGAGGGGAGGGGCAAACAGAAAAAATAATGGTCACAGCTGGAACAGAGAACACATCGGGAAAGGCAAAAACACATGCAGACAATGCCCCAGAGTGTGGGGTCAGTGTCACGGTTCCCGGATCCCACCACGCAGTACTTAACCCCCAACACTCCACAAAACCCAGAAGCTACCAACAGTGTAGCTGTGAATGATCCCTATCTGTCTGGTCCTTAGAATTGGCCAGGTAAACTAGCTAGACAGAAAAGGGTTAACAATACAGAGAGGAGTCAGCCGAGCCAGAATCAGGAATACAGAGTTCAGAATGGTCAAATGGAATAGCCGGGTCGGTATCAGAGCAGTAGCATAGTACAAGTAAATAGTCTAGGGCAACAGAAGGCAGAATGGTCAGAACACAAGCAGAGGTCAATAACAGGTTAAATCAATATAGCAGTCAGGTACAAGGAGCTCAGGTATGGATAACCACGATCTGGCAACTTCTGAAACTATACTGAGGGTTTTTAAAGACCTTCACCAGACCACGCCCCCCACTCAAGCCACACCTCATGCAATCACCTCCCTGCCTGTCTCCATTTAAACCGGGCAGTGGTCAGCGAGCAGCATCAGACTTGCTGTCCTCAAGCACACAGGTAGGGCTGGAAGCCCCCAACGTTACAGTACCCCCCTCTCCACGGGAGGCCACCGGACGACCAACAGGACGAGCGGCAATACGACCACCAGGGCGATCGGGGTGCGAGGCATGGAACGCCCTGACCAACCTAGAGGCAGACATGTCGGAAGCTGGAATCCAGGACCGGTCTTCCGCGCCATAGCCCACCCAATCGACCAAGTACTGCAGAACACCCCTGCACAGCCTGGAATCCAAAACCCTCCTAACCTCATACTCCAATTCACCATCAACCTGAACAGGTGGAGGAGGAGGAACGACCCGCGTGTACCTGTTACACAACAAAGGTTTCAATAGAGAGGTGTGAAAGACGTTGTGCAAGCGAAGATGTTTAGGAAGGGCAAGAGCATAAGCCACAGGGTTAACGCGGCGAATGATCTTATATGGACCAATAAACCGAGGTGCCATTTTCATAGAAGGCACCCGTATCTTCACGTTCCTAGTAGACAACCAAACTCTATCCCCCACGTTATAGGAGGGAGCTTGTAACCTATGCCTGTCAGCCTTGCGTTTCTGGACAGCAACATAGCGCTCCATATTTACGCGAATCTGTCTCCAAATCTCTTGTAGTTGAGTGAGATGGTCATCGAGAGCCGGGATGGCCTGTTCATTAAACTGAAGCGTAGAGCCGGAGGGAAAAAACCATAGATAGCAGAAAAAGGAGAGTGGCCAGTGGTCTCATTAACGGCGTTATTACGTGCATACTCAGCCCAGGGCAACAACTCCGACCAATTGTCTTGTTGTTGTGTGGTAAAGCAACGTATGTACTGCTCGAGACCCTGATTTGCCCTCTCTGCTGCCCCATTGGTTTGTGGATGGTATGCTGAAGAGAAGGCCAATCGCACCCCCATCTCCGCACAGAAAACCCTCCAGAAACGAGAGACGAACTGAGCTCCTCTGTCAGAGACTATTTCAGACGGAACCCCATGTATTCGTACAATCTCTCTAGCAAAGACAACCGCCAGTTCTTTGGCTGTAGGTAAAGGGACAAAATTAACCATTTTGGAGAAGCGGTCTACAACTGTCAGAACCACAGTATGACCTTTGGACTTCGGCAAGTCCACAATAAAATCCATAGATAGATGAGACCAAGGCCTCTTAGGCGTGGGTAAAGGCTGCAATAGACCGACAGGCAAGGTTTTACTGGTTTTGCTTCTGGCACAGATTTGACAAGCCAAAACAAACAGGCGTACGTCCTGTCGCATGGTGGGCCACCAGAACTGTCTGGAGATACTGGTAAGAGTCTTAGTAATACCAGGATGACCTGCTGGTTTAGAATCATGAAACATTATGAGTAATTCTTGTCTTTCCTTTTCAGGTACAAACAACATATCTGGAGGCTTGTCAGGTGGAGCCCCCACTTGAGCTGCCTGGAGGCGTTCCAGGAAAGGCGAGGAGACAGACAAGACAGTGGAAGCCACAATACGTTCAGGAGGAACTATAGGATTGTGGTCTTGTGTATTAGATTCATATGGGTCATATTGACGAGATAAGGCATCAGCCTTTACATTGCGGTCACCTGGTCTGTAAGTCAATACAAAATTAAACCGAGACAGTAGCAATGACCACCTGGCCTGTCTCGAGTTCAAACGTTTAGCATCCCCGATGTACGTAAGGTTCTTATGATCAGTGATTATCAATAAAGGATCAAGAGTACCTTCCAACAAATGTCTCCACTCTGACAGGGCAGACACAATAGCAAGCAATTCTCTGTTGCCAATATCATAATTGCGTTCTGCTGGTGATAATTTTCTTGAAAAGAACCCACAAGGATGTAGTGGTTTCCCTGGAGATTCTCTTTGAGACAGGACAGCCCCAATGCCTATCTCAGAAGCATCAACCTCAAGAATAAACGGAATCCTGGGATCAGGATGCCGTAACACGGGAGCGGAAGTAAAAGCCTGTTTGAGGGCTTCGAATGCTTGTTTAGATTGAGAAGACCAGATCTGGTACTTCAGACCTTTACGTGTCATATTAATGATAGGAGAGGCTATAGCGGAATAATTCTTGATAAATCTCCTATAATAGTTAGAAAACCCAGAAACCTCTGTATGGCTTTGAGACCTTGAGGAAGAGGCCATTCTGAGAATGGCCGTGAGTTTAGAAGGATCCATCTTAAAACCCTCTGGAGTGATAATGTACCCAAGGAATTTCACAGTAGTAATGTCGAATAAACACTTCTCTAGTTTGCAATAAAGACCATTGTCCAGTAATTTAGCTAATACCTGTCTGACATGTGCATGGTGGGTTTTCAGATCGGAGAGTAAATCAATATATCGTCTAGGTATACTATAACAAAGGTTTGCAAGAAATCTCTGAGCACATCATTAATAAAATCCTGGAATACCGCTGGAGCATTACAAAGACAAAAGGCATGACCAAGTATTCATAATGCCCACTCCTGGTTTTTAAATGCTGTTCTCCACTCATGCCCCTCTTTTATGCGTATCAAATTGTAAGCTCCTCTTAAATCAAGTTTAGTGTACACTGCTGAACCCCTTAACCTGTCGAACAGTTCCGATATGAGAGGGATAGGGTACACGTTCTTAATGGTGATCTTGTTAAGCCCCCTATAATCAATACACGGGCGTAAATCTCCCTCTTTTTTCGACACAAAAAAGAATCCAGCCCCTGCTGGAGAAGAGGAACGTCGGATAAAACCTCTCTCCAAGTTCTCCTTGATGTACTCCTCCATAATTTGGTTCTCCTTTATGGAAAGAGGATATACTTTGCCTCGAGGAGGCATGGTACCCGGATGAATATCAATAGCACAATCATATGGTCTATGTGGAGGTAGTTTCTCTGCCTCTCTTTTATCAAATACAGCCCTGAGGTCTGCATATTGTTCAGGAACTTCAGTAGACAATGGAGGGGCTGTGGGTGTGTTCAGGGCACCGACATGCTGAATGGGTATTAAACAAGTCCCAAAACATGCAGAACTCCAAGACAGTATCTCTCCTTTAACCCAATCAATAACGGGATTGTGTTCCACCAACCAGGGGAAACCAAGTACAACAGGATTGGAAGGTGAGTGGATAACTTGGAATATGATCTTTTCTTTATGCAAGAGACCAGTAGTAAGAACTACTGTAACCGTATCATGAGTAATCCTAGGGCAGGATAACGGCCTGCCATCTATGGCTTCAACGGCTAAGGGTGTCTCTCTTACAACCAGAGGTAGAGAAATGGAAGAAGCGTAGTTAACATCAATAAAGTTACCAGCAGCCCCAGAATCCACAAAAGCGGTATTATGTGTGGTCTTGGTCTCCCAAGCTGGTAACATAAGTTTAGTGTCTTTGATAGGAGACATGCATGTCACACCCAAGGCCTGTCTCCTCAGCTGCCTTAGGTGCGGTAGTTTTCCGGCTTATCATGCATCTTAGGGCGAGTAGGACATTGAAATCGTACATGTCCCTCCAAACCACAATACAGGCACAATCCCTCACGAAAACGCCTTGTTCTCTCCTCCTCTGTAAGCCTAGTACGGCCTAGTTGCATAGGCTCTGAGGGGGGTGATAACTCTCTGGGTGGTGCTTGAAAGACAGGGGCCAACCTAGGTAATGGTCTCTTGGATCTCTCTCTTGGAGTCCTTCTATCCCTTATCTGATTATCCAGATCTATACAGTAATCAATGAGTTCACACAATACCTCAGGTAGTTTACGTGGAGCTAATTCATGCATCAACGACTCTGATAACCCCTCCATAAAAGCCAGAACCAGTGTCTCATTTGTCCAGTTCACATCAGAAATTAAGGTTTTAAATTCTATGGCATAATCAGACACAGTTCTGTTCCTTGACGTATGCGGAACAAGGATTTGCCGGCTATCGTGGCCTTTCTGGTAGGATTAAATGTACGTTGTAACTCGGCTATGAATTCTTTATAATCCTGTACAATAGGTCTCTCTGCCTCCCATAAAGGAGTCGCCCATGTCAACGCTCTGCCAGACAGATGGTTAATAATAAACCCCACTTTGGCAATGTCAGAAAAAAACATTTGTGGATTTAATTTAAAATGGATATCCACATGGACCAAAAATCCCCGGCACTCAGAGGAGTACCGTCAAACCTCATAGGAGCGGTCATGTGTACCTGGGATGTCTGAACGACAGGGCACAGGTATAGCAGGCGGGGGTGCAACCCCAACTGGTTTCCAGGTGTGCAGTACGATTTAGGATAGTTTGTAAGGCAATGGCAAACTGATCCATCCTATGATCCTGCTCATCCTGTCTGGATACAAAGGTAGCCAAGTGCTGTGTTAAATCTGCAGGATCCATATTGGCCAGATCGTAATGTCACGGTGCCCGGATCCCACCACGCAGTACTTAACCCCCAACACTCCACAAAACCCAGAAGCTACCAACAGTGTAGCTGTGAATGATCCCTATCTGTCTGGTCCTTAGAATTGGCCAGGTAAACTAGCTAGACAGAAAAGGGTTAACAATGCAGAGAGGAGTCAGCCGAGCCAGAATCAGGAATACAGAGTTCAGAATGGTCAAATGGAATAGCCGGGTCGGTATCAGAGCAGTAGCGTAGTACAAGTAAATAGTCTAGGGCAACAGAAGGCAGAATGGTCAGAACACAAGCAGAGGTCAATAACAGGTTAAATCAATATAGCAGTCAGGTACAAGGAGCTCAGGTATGGATAACCACGATCTGGCAACTTCTGAAACTATACTGAGGGTTTTTAAAGACCTTCACCAGACCACGCCCCCCACTCAAGCCACACCTCATGCAATCACCTCCCTGCTGTAACGTTGGGGGCTTCCAGCCCTACCTGTGTGCTTGAGGACAGCAAGTCTGATGCTGCTCGCTGACCACTGCCCGGTTTAAATGGAGACAGGCAGGGAGGTGATTGCATGAGGTGTGGCTTGAGTGGGGGGCATGGCCTGGTGAAGGTCTTTAAAAACCCTCAGTTAGTTTCAGAAGTTGCCAGATCGTGGTTATCCATACCTGAGCTCCTTGTACCTGACTGCTATATTGATTTAACCTGTTACTGACCTCTGCTTGTGTTCTGACCATTCTGCCTTCTGTTGCCCTAGACTATTTGCTTGTACTACGCTACTGCTCTGATACCGACCCGGCTATTCCATTTGACCATTCTGAACTCTGTATTCCTGATTCTGGCTCGGCTGACTCCTTCCGTATTGTTAACCCTTTTCTGTCTAGCTAGTTTACCTGGCCAATTCTAAGGACCAGACAGATAGGGATCATTCACAGCTACACTGTTGGTAGCTTCTGGGTTTTGTGGAGTGTTGGGGGTTAAGTACTGCGTGGTGGGATCCGGGAACCGTGACATTACTATCTGGCCAATATGGATCCCGCAGATTTAACACAGCACTTGGCTACCTTTGTATCCAGACAGGATGAGCAGGATCATAGGATGGATCAGTTTGCCATTGCCTTACAAACTATCCTGAATCGTACTGCACACCTGGATCCAGTTGGGGTTGCACCCCCGCCTGCTATACCTGTGCCCCCTGTCGTTCAGACATCCCAGCTACACATAATGAGGCAGCCAGTACGTAGTGAGCGAGCAGTAATTCTAGAGGTGCTGGAGATCCTGAGAGGGGCTAACAAGCTCATTACTCAGCACCTGGATATCCTGTATGCAAGTTTGCTGCAACCTCCTAGGGACGTCTTCCCAAAGGAGCCTGTTCCAGTTCCAGTTAAAGGTTCCAGAGGACCCCTGACCCTGGAGGAAAGGGTATGGAGGAAGACTCAGGGCTTATGCTTTTATTGCGGTTCTTTCCTGCATAAAAGAATGGACTGTCAATTGCGCCCCCAGAAGTTACCCTCCATGTTCCAGCCTTACCAGGCCCCAGAGTCCACTGCCCTGCACGTCGCAGGATGTCCAAAATCCACTGCCCAACAGGGAGAGACCAGGTGTAATGCCCAGCAGTGGGAAGTCAAGAGTGCTGCCCTGCAGCATGAACAATCTAAGGTGGCTGCTCAGCAGCACAAAGAATCTGAGTCTGCTGTTTGTCAGCTTCAAGTCCTGTCCATGTCTACTGTGCCTAAGCTACCAGTTCCAGTCAAGAGTGCTGCCCTGCAGCACGAACAAATCAAGTCCACTGCCTCGCAGTGCGAGATCTGGTCCACCGCTAACCAGTTTGAGAGCCAGTCCACTGCACAGCAGTTCAAGAGACAGTGCCAAGCTGGGGTCACCGCTCCACAGTGCCAAGCCAAGGTGGTTGCCAAGCACTGTGAGATCAAGCCACGCTCACCCGAGCCGGTAGCTGCCCAGCCACGCTCACCCGAGCCGGTAGATGCCCAGCCACCCTCACCCGAGCCGGTAGCTGCCAAGTCACGCTCACCCGAGCCGGTAGCTGCCAAGCCACGCTCACCTGAGCTGGTAGCTGCCAAGCCACGCTCACCCGAGCCGTAGCTGCCAAGCCACGCTCACCCGAGCCGGTAGCTGCCAAGCCACGCTCACCCGAGCCAGCTGTTGCCAAGCCACGCTCACCCGAGCCGGCTGTTGCCAAGCCACGCTCACCCGAGCCGGCTGTTGCCAAGCATGCTCACCCGAGCCGGCTGTTGCCAAGCCCGCTCACCCGAGCCGGCTGTTGCCAAGCCACGCTCACTAGAGCCGGCTGTTGCCAAGCCACGCTCACCCGAGCCGGCTGTTGCCAAGCCACGCTCACCCGAGCCGGCTGTTGCCAAGCCACGCTCACCCGAGCTGGCTGTTGCCAAGCCACGCTCACCCGAGCTGGCTGCTGCCGCCATGTCCGAGTCGCCGCAGAGCCGTGATGAGGTCGCTGACCCACAGATCTGTGCTGCCGCCGCCAGGACCGAGTCACCGCAGAGCCGTGATGAGGTCACTGACCCACAGAGTCGTGCTGTTGCTGCCATGTCCAAGTCACCACAGAGTCGTGCTAAAGGCGCTGCCCCTCCTGTCCTGCCAAGGGTGCTACCCAACCGGTCCACACCAAGGGCGCTGCCCCACCGAGCCCAGCTGTCCCGGCGTCTTCGAGCCCAGCTGTCCCGGTGTCTTCGAGCCAGTGGTTCCAGTCCAGTCGCCGCAGAGCCGTGCCGGGGTCACTGACCCGCAGATCCGTACCACTGGTGCCGTGTTCATGTTGCCGCAGTGCAGAGAGGACACTGTTGCTGTCCATTCCGCATCCTGTACCAGGGGTAGGAGACGCAAAAGGACTGGTGCCAGTGCCTTCCAACCTGGACCCAGCTTTGGCTCCCAAGAGGTCTGTACCTCAGGCCCGCAAGCCGAGAGTCGAGTCCTGTCCCTGATGGATGTTTCCGAGCCTCTAACGGTGCTATTATATGCCTTGAGGACCGAGAGGTGTATGAGAGGGCTCTACGTATCTACAAGACCCATTGACTTTTTCTTGTCATTTTTCTTGTTGTCCTCTTTTGAGCATCCGGCGTCTGCTCGTGGAGAGGGGGGTACTGTAACGTTGGGGGCTTCCAGCCCTACCTGTGTGCTTGAGGACAGCAAGTCTGATGCTGCTCGCTGACCACTGCCCGGTTTAAATGGAGACAGGCAGGGAGGTGATTGCATGAGGTGTGGCTTGAGTGGGGGCATGGCCTGGTGAAGGTCTTTAAAAACCTCAGTTAGTTTCAGAAGTTGCCAGATCGTGGTTATCCATCCTGAGCTCCTTGTACCTGACTGCTATATTGATTTAACCTGTTACTGACCTCTGCTTGTGTTCTGACCATTCTGCCTTCTGTTGCCCTAGACTATTTTCTTGTACTACGCTACTGCTCTGATACCAACCCGGCTATTCCATTTGACCATTCTGAACTCTGTATTCCTGATTCTGGCTCGGCTGACTCCTCTCCGTATTGTTAACCCTTTTCTGTCTAGCTAGTTTACCTGGCCAATTCTAAGGACCAGACAGATAGGGATCATTCACAGCTACACTGTTGGTAGCTTCTGGGTTTTGTGGAGTGTTGGGGGTTGAGTACTGCGTGGTGGGATCCGGGAACCGTGACACCTGCCTGTCTCCATTTAAACCGGGCAGTGGTCAGCGAGCAGCATCAGACTTGCTGTCCTCAAGCACACAGGTAGGGCTGGAAGCCCCCAACGTTACAGTCAGCAAGTGAAGGCGAAACAAAAACAAAAAGTCACGGCATCTGAAAAGGGGGCATGAAAGTGAATCCTCCCCTAATCTCGAGAATTCAATTTCTAATCTTTTGCTTTTTATTTTGTAGTTATATAATTCCTTGCTTATTAATTTTAATCACAGTAATTTCCAAATTCAATATATATATTGGTATCAATCTTGCTACATTTCTTTAGGAATAAATCCTTATATCCACTTCTTCATATTTCTATCTGCAGAATAGAATTACTTAGAATTTGGATTTTAACCGTATCCGAGAAGTCTCAGTCTACGTTGCAAAAATCTCTACAAATATATTTTTACATTAATTCCTTATTTCATACATTACCTGTCCAATTTGGATGTTGATAAGCCTGCCTTGGAATTCCTGATGTAGTAATTTTTGGAATGTGTGAAGATTATCGATCTCAGATAATCAATGCATGTGAGTTAGAGAGTTGGTGAGAATATTGATTGCCTCATGTCTTAGGATCTGCCTGCATCGTGATGTGAGTCTGTCTGCTGGAATCTCTGACTTCTCAGAGTGTCATGTATAATGAACGTCTGAGTGCATGGCGATGTGAGCCTGACTGCTGGAATCTCCCGACTCCTCAGAGTATCATGTCTAATGCATTGCGATGTGAGCCTCACTGCTGAAATCTCCAACTTCTCAGAGTGTCATATGTACGGGACGTCTTAATGCATTGCGGTGTGAGTCTGTCTGCTGAAATCTCTGACTGACTTACAAAAACCTTTGCCGCTTATTATAGCCAATTTGACGTCACGGTTCGTTATTTTTACTATCCTCTAGAGGGCAGTATTGCACTTCTTATATTAATTCCAATTAATTCCACCATTTCTTTTTAATAGTCTTATCTCGGGTCAAAAGGTCAGACTAACTTAACAAAGAGCCTTGTCTTCTAACTAGACTGTCTCTGTCTTCTGATTTATAGCTCTCCTCCTTTTGGAATTACTATAGAGTCCTATCAGCTAAATTCTTTCCTGGTTAACTCACAGAATCTCTTCTTTAGTAATTTCTATTATTTACCAATTATACTTTCTATATTTTGGAGTATATTTCCTACTGTAATTATAATAAAATATAACTTGATTATAAACATATATTTTGTGAATATAATTTTATATTACAGAATATTTTCTCTTATTCCTATACCCAAAAAAACAAAATCTCTTTTGTTTTAAAAACTTAGAACAGACCAATAAATCTACTTATGACACGTCTTAGCATTATCTCACATTCATTCTAGGTTCCTTCATGTCTGGAAAGACTTCACCCAGGAATGAACTTTATAAAAAAATCTCGTTCATTTCTAAACCTAGAGAAATTAGAAAGAAAAACTGTCTTTCAAAACAAAATGGCTACAAGCGTCCATTTTAAAATTCTCTTTTGTCTCTAATATACCCGACAGCACAGTGAGAAGACACACATCACCTAAATTCCCTGATATTTGGTAGAAATGAGACCCCCCAGTAGCGTGGCAGACCGGCAGTAACAACACAAAACTATCTCCTCTGAAATCTCCTCTCAAAATGCGTGCTGTAGCTATGCGTGGAAACGTTATATAGTGTGCTGCGGGACTTAGCTCTGTGAGCCCATGATTGGGCAAAATTTGCCCAATCAGGACTCTGAGCCGTGATTGATTGGCATACTGTTGAACCTGTCTTGCACCAGACCTGTGGTCAGGTGCAAGGCTGTAGCCAATTACGAGCTTCAGGCCAGTGGGAAAATGCATTGAGGTCCATTGTCATGCATTGTGGTCGAACATGCGGCGAACACCCAGAAATGTTCGGAGTTCGTGATCTAATCGAACAGGCTAAGTTCGGGTCGAACTCCAAACCGTCCGAACCGAACAGCTCATCCCTAGTAAGGACTAACCACAGTCTACTATAATTTTAAATCTAATGTTGATTTATATTCTGTTACTTCTACTGCCACAAGACCCACAAAGATGATTACTTGAAAAGTATAAAAATCCAAAATACTCCCAGATTAAATTTAAAGAAAAGGTTGGTAAAATAATCTTTTGTTCTCTCCCCGTGGACAAATAGTGTCCAATTCCCTAATCCCTGCTCAACAATAGACCACACCTTCCCTCCTAGGACGTGGTACGTGATCAATTGCTATGAATTTCATTGTTGGCAACTGATGTCCCATCTCCAAAGAATGCCTCGCTACCGGTTTATCACTTGATCCATCACGGTAGGCCAATCGAATAGAGGAATGATGACCCCTAATTCTCTCTCACATTGGTAAGACTGATACCTCCTTGAAACAAAGCCTGCAAGGGCAGGAGATTTTATAAACCACATGATCCGTTGTACAAGTGATACGATGTTTAATGCAACATTTTTTACTGGTGTGGGGGTGATTAAATAAGGTGCCCGAAATCATATGGCTACATGTTAAGCAGCCCAAACACCTAAAGCATCCTGGATGTTGAATAGTGGCCTCATTGGAATAAGAGTCTAAAGGGTCTGTATGTACCAAAAGATCCCGAAAGCTACGGGATCTTCGATGGCTAAATAAAGGTGTTTTTAAAAAATCTTTAGGGAGGGTTTATCACTCTGTAATAAAGCCCAATTCTGTTTCAAGATATGATTAATCTCATTAGATCTAGGTGTGTATGGAGTGGAAAAAACAAATGTGGAATCTTTGGCCCCCTTGTCCCCTAGGTCCCTTTCACAACGTGTCAAAGCTTCAATTAATGTTCTGGTATGGTAACCTCTGTCTCGAAAGCGAGACCACATTTCCTGGATTTGTATCTGTGCCCGTTCCTGATCAGAATTATTTCTCAGGACCCTCAAAAACTGTGTGTAGGGTAGTGATCGTTTAAGATGGGTAGGATGTGAGCTATACATAAGGAGTATGGTTTATTTAATGTGATCATCCATGCGAAAAATACGTAGGTCCAAGAAATCAACCGAATCTACACAAATTTCTGCTGTAATTTTGATAGGGGAATCCAGGTTACTGTTCAACCAACAGTTCTGCGCCTTGTACTGTATCCTTCAAAATAATGAATACATCATCGATGAATCTCTTGTAGTACAGTATCTTAGTCCGATGTTTTGTAATGATTTCCTGTTGTTCAAACCAATGCATGAAGGCATTAGCATACATAGGAGCGACCGCGAATTGTACAATGGATCATGTGGTTTATAAAATCTCTTGCCCTTGTGGGCTTTGTTACTTTGGTAAAACTGATACCTCCTTGAGAGACAGGATTAGGGGTCATCATTCCTCTATTCGATTGGCCTACCGTGATGGATCAAGTGATAAACCGGTAGCGAGGCATTTTTTGGAGAAGGGACATCAGTTGCCAACAAAGAAATTCATAGGAATTTTTTTATTTTTTTTTGAGAAAGGATTTTACCACATTATACATTGAGATATCTCTTGTTTTCAAGTATGTCCTGGGTGGCAATTGATCACGTACCACGTCCTAGGAGGGGAGGTGACTGGAGTGGCCTATTGTTGCGCAGGGAAACCTATTGGATTAGGGAATTGGACACTATTTGCCCACAGGGAATGAACAAAAGATTATTTTACCACCCTTATCTTTAATTTTATCTGGGAGGATTTTGGATTTTTGTACTTTTCTAGTAATCATCTTTGTGGGTCTTGTGGCCAATTTGAAGTAGAAGTAACAGAACATAAATCAACATTAGATTTAAAGTTATAGTAGACTGTGGTTAGTCCTTACATGGTGAGAGGAGGTGATCATATTGTGGTATTGCTTAGTCTATAGATGAGGGGGTTCAGAAAGTGTACCATTACATAAGCTTTGGTCCCCTACTATGTCCATCATATAGAAGGTCAATACCACCATTTTCATAATATTAGGACCCCTCCTAGACCAATATATAGTTATAACTCTTAAATTAAATCTGTATAACTACTGCTTTTCCCATCAATATCTTTTGTTTACCTTTATGGCAACCCTAGATTCTTATCTGGCTATATGATGGTTTGGTTATGAAGATGTGGAGTTCACACCTAGTATTAGGGTCATTTACTACATCTAGTGAACCTAGTTTCTTTACACATACATTTATACTCATACATCATGCGTCTGATATTTGTTTGCTGCTTTGGTTCATCTTATAACATGTTTTTATTTCCGAGTTTGACTATGGAGGGACCACATATTGCGGGAGTTATGCACCTTTGATCATCTAGTACAAAGATATGGATTATTTGAAGGATTTGAATTGTTTAAGCATCATATATCATACACTGCGTAATATGTCTTTTCTCCCGCAGGTCTTATTCTTAAGTATAAGTAAGTAATATACCAAGGTATATGGGAGCGCATAAGGACATATACAAACAGTATCGTAAATAGTTGATAAAGAAGTATTGAAAATATAAAAAAATTATAATATATAAAAAATATTATATATATAAAAAATATATGAATTAGTCTGTGAGTCCTAGGAACAGGATTAGTCCATGAGTCCTAGAAAAGGAAAAAAAAGAAGACCATTGCGTAGTATGTACTGGTAAATAAAAAAACCACACACGGTTGTTTATAGCACTCACAAGCGGGGAGTCTTCAAGACTCTGGATGTACACCTTTAAGTCACTTTATGGGGGACTCCACCCATATGGCAATTCGTGTATCTTGATAGTAGATATATCTCAAAAAATAAAAAGAGAGTACATACTGTAGTACAATTCTGTATGACCAAAATATGTTCTATATAAGAGAGACACACTCACGTGTTTCAGAACCTCCACTTATGGGTGGTTCTGTAGTTGCGCCTTGGACCTCTTATCATCTGAGGGGGTCCCACCTCATAAGTGCCAGATTGAAGATTCAGGAATCGCCGGAATAGGAACCCAGAAGATTACCAACTTCTTCCAGGAAATCGAACAGATTCTGACCTTCTTGGAGGATCAGGCAAAATCCGTGCCTCTTGAATGTATAGCCAATGGATATTAATTAATTAAATGATGGGGGATGCAATAAAAATTAAAAAGATTTATTACAAATCATAAATCGAGACGCGTTTCGCCTGCATCTGCAGGCCTTATCAGTCGAATAAATTAAACTCCAGCATTCCCCATTTATATATTTGCTAAAAGATATAATTGGTAAATTAAAAACACACTTGATAAATTAAAACCCGCGAAAAACGGCGTGCGGGTCACAGTATCTTTCGCTGTGTGTTCCGGACGCCATTACAATGACGTATTTCCGTTTCTGGCAACACCACATGGCGCACCTCCACCTCCACTTCCGGCCCTCCGCGGCTGCAGCATGCCAGATTAGACGCCGGATGTTGGCATCCTCCTCCATGACACGTCTCCGCCTCCGCTCTCTGCTTACAGCGAGGGCTCCGTGTCATTTCATACGTCGGATAACCACATCTCCTACATACAGAATGATCGAAGCATCCACACTTGGCCAGCTTTATCTCAAAAAATTCCAGCCATCAATGGCAAATAAATAAATACAAATCTATCCTATAAAACAATAAGGGCTGGCGTGTCCGTCGCCAAAACCCTACTGCGCATGGTTGGCTGCGCGCGCATCCAACGGCCGTGGCACGCGCACAGCCGGCGTGCGAGAGGGACAAAACAAATCCGATCCATTGGAGAGGCGCACAGCACAGCGCCTCTCCAATGGATCGGATTTGTTTTCTGCATCTCCTCCATGCCGGCCTCCATCTCCTCCTTACCGGCCTGCATCTCCTCCGTGCCCGGCCTGCCATATTACCAGTCTGCCATGCACAATACCAGTCTGCCATGCACAATACCAGTCTGCCATGCAAAATACCAGTCTGCCATGCATATTACCAGTCTGCCATGCACAATACCAGTTCCCAGCCATATTACCAGTCTGCCATGCACAATACCAGTTCCCAGACATATTACCAGTCTGCCATGCACAATACCAGTTCCCAGCCATATTACCAGTCTGCCATGCACATTATCAGTCTGCCATGCACATTACCAGTCTGCCATGCACAATACCAGTCTGCCATGCACAATACCAGTTCCCAGCCATATTACCAGTCTGCCATGCACAATACCAGTCTGCCATGCACAATACCAGTCTGCCATGCATATTAACAGTCTGCCATGCATATTACCAGTCTGCCATGCACAATACCAGTCTGCCATGCATATTACCAGTCTGCCATGCACAATACCAGTCTGCCATGCATATTACCAGTCTGCCATGCACAATACCAGTCTGCCAGCCATATTATCAGTCTGACAGCCATATTACCAGTCTGCAATGCACATTACCAGTCTGCCATGCACAATACCAGTCTGCCATGCACATTACCAGTTTATCATGCACAATACCAGTTCCCAGCCATATTACCAGTCTGCCATGCACAAAACCAGTCTGCCAGCCATAAAACCAGTCTGCCAGCCATAAAACCAGTCCGGCAGCCATATTACCAGTCTGCCATGCACAATACCAGTTTGCCAGCCATATTACCAGTCTGCCATGCACAATACCAGTCTGCCAGCCATATTACCAGTCTGCCAGCATATTACCAGTTTGCCAGCCATATTACCAGTTTGCCAGCCACATTACCAGTCTGCCATGCACAATACCAGTCTGCCATGCACAATACCAGTCTGCCAAGCACAATACCAGTCTGCCAGCCATATTACCAGTCTGCCAGCCATATTACCAGTTCCCCAGCCATATTACCAGTCTGCCAGCCATATTACCAGTCTGCCATGCACAATGCCAGTCTGCCATGAACAATGCCAGTCTGCCATGCACAATGCCAGTCTGCCAGCCATAATGCCAGTCTGCCAGCCATAATACCAGTGTCTCATAATACCAGTGTGCCTAAATACCAGCCTGCCATGCCATGCATACCACGTGCCATTAAATATACGCATAATGTATATGCTCCAAAAAAAATGCTCGCCCAAGCCCAACACAATCTAAGGGGCCCCATGAGCTTGCAATCTCAGGTGCCACATGAGCTTACAATCTAAGGGGAACCATGAGTTTACAATCTAAGGGGTCCCACGAGTTTACAATCTGAGGGGTCCCACGAGTTTACAATCTGAGGGTCCGGTTCCTGTGAGTTTACAATCTAAGAGGGAAGAGGAACCTACTCTAATATATAAATTCCTTTGAAATGCGCTGTCAGCTGTGTGTGCACCCATCACAGCTGCTCAGTCGGCCCTCCTGTTGCGGATGGGATGGCGATGGACGCGTTACAAACGTGTTTATATAGAGAGATACTCTTGGATAGGACATTGGAAAGAAACTATGTGGACTTGAATTCTGACCTGGCGACAACAACAATAGACTGCCCTCTGGGCAGGCTTTCCACCTAGTAAGTATATAAAAAAATATAAAAAATAATAACAAATGCTATTTAGTTTATCCCATATAGGAAGTCCACAATAGATGGGGGAGTCCATGTCACCTCATGCAGAAATACCTCAAAAAGGCATACATATAATTCTATAGGGCCATATAAAGGAATATATGTAACTATGTGTACAAAATTGAAAGGTATATTAATACTTAAAGAAAATGACAAACCTCAAAGTCTATATTGAGACCTCTAGGGGTCATAGTATCTAGAGTATAAATCCATCTCATTTCTGACTTAATAAATCTCTCAGTTAAATTGTCACCTCGCCAATTGGTGCTAATTTTTTCTGCTGCCCAAAATTTAGTGCCTTTAGGGTTACAATGATGTTTCTCACTATAATGTGCGGAGACACTGTGTTTGGCATATCCCTTATTGATATTATTCATGTGCTCTAGATGTTTGCCCTACATACCATAAACCGCACGGGCATTCTAATATATTAACAACTTTAGCGGACATACATGTGATCAAATCCTTAATCTTATATCGTTTACCTGTATCTGATTTAAAACTATTAATCATTTGTTTCTTATTGCCTGTTTTTCTACACGCAACACACTTCCCGCACCCATAGAACCCCGGAGATAGCCCAAGCATGTCCTTATTGGTAGCAGCCCTATCTATCCTGAGATGATTTTTCACCAAATCTGTTTTCAACGTCTTACTTCCCCTAAAAATAATCACAGGTACGTCTGGTAAAATTTTATTCAGAACTGGGTCTCTTTTCAGAATTGGCCAGTGTTTTTTAATGGACTTCTTAATCACTTTGTTGTTCGTATTATAGTCTAGAATAAAAGGAACATTCTCAGTTGTATTAGAATCGCGCTGCTTATATCTTAAAAGGCCTTGCCTGTCAATATTAAGGACTTCATCACGTGTTGATTCCAGCAGTTGTTCCTTATAACCCTTATCTTTAAAGTCCATTATCAGTTTCTGAGATTGGATGGTATAATCCTCAATATCACTGCAATTCCTTCTAATACGCATTAGTTGACCCTTTGGTATAGCGGTCAGCCAAGGGGGATAATGATTGCTGTCAATAGGTATGTAGCTATTGACATTTATTTGTTTAAAGTGTGTCCTAGTCTTAAGAACCTTTTGGTCTATGTAAATATTAAGATCTAAAAAATCAACCTGTTCTCTACTGATCGGGAAAAAACAGTGGAAATTCCTAGTGGAGCAATAATTGGATATTGGTTTGTGGTATAGCTCAGATGATATCAGGGCTAGTTGCATGTACCATAGATGCAAGGTGCAAATGCAAATCACAGAGGATATAAAGTGCTAATACAATATCCTAAGTGTGCAAACAAGGTTAAATTACAAATGCAGTATAATTAAAAGTGCAAGTGCAACAGTACAGATGGGAGGCAATGTAGCAAGGCTATTGGAGACAGGATGATGATAGCTGGTGTAGTCCAGATTAGTTAGGGCTGTCTGCCAATGGAGGTCATAAAAGTCTTAATTGATAGTCGGTCCGGTGCCTAAGTGGTTGGGTGATGCATCAAAGGTGCTCAAGAGTATTGTCAATTTGTTACCCTTTCCACAGATATAACAAGTCCTTTGGAAGTGTCCGTTCTCCTAGTGGTCTTGGTGGGCTCCGCAATGGGGGATATAATGAGAGAAGAGAGGTAATAGTGTGATACCTTCTATAATTTAAAGAGCAATAAGTTTAGAAAAATGCACACTTACAAAATTCAGAGCCTTTTGAATCCAGGCTCTGGAGTGGAGCACCTTGTGCCTAAAATTAGGGTGGTCACTGCCCTTCTTTACACGGTCTTCTTATTCTACCTCAGATGGGGAAACATGAAAACAGAAGAAGGAGAGACAACGCTCTCATAGCATGACATCAGCCCCCTTTTATTTTAACCCCTTGGTCTGCTGTTTGTGCCTTTCTCCGGAGGGAAAGGAGAGTACACCTCTGGCAGCCCTAACAGCTGCGGTTTGGTACAGGTAGCCCTGAGAATCCAGAAGACCCCGGAGAAAACTTCTCTACAGCAGAGGACTTGGGGAGAAAAAGAAGGGATAAGGTCACCTCTATGGACCTACAAAGCTGAAACGTCTGAGCCTGACTACATCAACTAAGGCTCTAGACCACGTGAGTGCATCTATTTATTTATATTAGCACCGTTTGTGAATACGGTTTTACGCTATGTATTCTTTCTCCATGTTTCTCTTATGAGGACAACGAGAAAGAAGGAAGGAACTGCAAAGAAAACCTGTGTTCCAGCAGAATACTTTCACTCTATTTTTTATATTTTTTTCTGTGACTGTGACTCTATTTTTAGCCACTAGGTGGCAGTAGAAGACTGTTAAATCAGGCATCATTCACCTTATACACCAACAGTGGTACATAAGGACACAAAAGCAAGACCCCAATGTCCTTTGGCAGACTGGGGAACATCAAGACTTGATCTATAGATCAATATAAACCCCTCTGGTCGCAATCAGCACCACTAGAGACAACCCAACCACATGCAATATAGACTAATTAAAGATATACTGTAGATAGACAGACTCTACGACAAATCACTCTACACACTATATGGGGGTTTTCATTACACTCTAAGATTAAGGGATATCGAAATACAGATACCCAATTACAGACAGCGCCAGACACGGATATACCACATCTTTCCGTAAAATTTGTGTGTTTGAGAGAGATAAGAGTCACACTCACCAATTCAGGAGCCTTAATGGTCCAGGCTCAACTGTTTACGCATGTGGTGCTCCTTAGCGGTGAGCTCCTGAACTTCTTTAGCTGCTTACACTGCTTGCTCTGCGTCCAGGTCGTTGGTGGAGTATTTCCGTGTTCCGTGATCCCTCCTACACCTCTCTCTATCTGCACAACCTCTCGAGAGCCTGTGCCACTCTCTAGTTGGCGGCAACCACTTTAATACCATTCGTCTCTAAATACAAGCGCCTCCACAGAACCCCTATACTTCCTGTTCTCTACTGATAGTGGATTCTAATTTTATTCCCATTTGATTATTATTCAAGTGTGCAATAAATTCAATTAACGATTCGCTCTCTCCTTTCCATATAATAAAAATGTCATCTATATATCGCCGATAGAGGATGAGGTTAGGCTCCCAGCCATGCCCTGCCCATACCGCACCAGATTCCCAATGGGCCATGAACAGATTGGCATAGCTGGGAGCGAACCTCGTCCCCATAGTCGGTCCATTTAACTGTATGGAAAAGTCACCCCATACCAAAAATAATTATTTTTGAGGATTAGATTGATTCCCTCAATTATAAATTGAAGCTGTTCCACCTGAAATTGACCTGATTGTGTCACAAAATGTTCGACTGCTGTGCAGCCCTCTTTATGTGGGATTATAGTGTATAGTGAACTCACGTCACATGTGGCTAAGATAAAATCATCTTCCCACTTAATATCTTTCAATATATTCAAAATTGCAATACTGTCTTTCAAATGAGCCAGTGTGACACAACCAAAGGCTGAAGTAGGTGGTTGATATACTCAGATATCTTACATGAAATAGACTGTATACCCGAAACTATAGGTCGGCCCGGAGGATTTTCCAAATTCTTGTGAACTTTGGGTAAATAACAGAATACCGGAATGCGTGGATGTAAAACTTTCAAATAGCGGTATTCCTGATCGTTCAAGATGCCCCTGTCTTTCCCCTTTAGTAGATATTCATAAAAAATTTCTTTAATTTTGGTGGTTGGATCATTAGTAAATTTCTGATAGGTTCTTAAGACGAGGACACACTTTAAACAAGTGAATGTCAATAGCTACATACCTATTGACAGCAATCATTATCCCCCTTGGCTGACCGCTATACCAAAGGGTCAACTAATGCGTATTAGAAGGAATTGCAGGGATATTGAGGATTATACCATCCAATCTCAGAATCTGATAATGGACTTTAAAGATAAGGGTTATAAGGAACAGCTGCTGGAATCAACACGTGATGAAGTCCTTAATATTGACAGGTGAGGCCTGTATAAGCAGCGTGATTCTAATACAAATGAGAATGTTCCTTTTATTCTAGACTATAATAAGAACAACAAAGTGATTAATAAGTCCATTAAAAAACACTGGCCAATTCTGAAAAGAGACCCAGTTCTGAATAAAATATTACGAGACGTACCTGTGATTATTTTTAGGGGAAGTAAGACGTTAAAAACAGATTTGGTGAAAAATCATCTCAGGATAGATAGGGCTGCTACCAATAAGTAGGGCTGAGCTGTTTGGGTTCGGACGGTTCAGGGTTCGACCCGAACCTAGCCTGTTCGGGCGGATTGCGAACCCCGAACATTTCCGGGTGGTCGCCGCATCTTCGACCACAATGGATCACAATGCATTTTCCCACTGCCTGAAGCTCGTAATTGGCTACAGCCTTGCACCTGACCACAGGTCTGGTGCAAGACTGGTTGAACACTATGCCAATCACCGCTCAGAGTCCTGATTGGGCAAATTTTGCCCAATCATGGGCTCACAGAGCTAAGTCCCGCAGCACACTATATAACGTTTCCACGCAGCACTTCTGCACGCATTTCAGAGGAGATTTCAAAGGAGATAGTTGTGTGTGTTGTTACTGCCGGTCTGCCACGCTACTGGGGGGGTCTCATTTCGACCAAATATCAGGGAATTTAGGTGATGTGTGTCTTGTCACTGTGCCAGCAAGTTTTTTTGGGGCTCACTAATTTCTTTAAAACACTTGGGAATTAAGGTGATCTTCTGTGTCTCGTCACACAGCCAGCAATTTTTTTTGGGGCTCACTAATTTCTTTAAAACACTTGTGAATTAAGGTGATCTGTGTCTCGTCATACAAAAAGTAAAAACGCTGTATTTTGGGGCTCACTAATTTCTTTAAAACACTTGTGAATTAAGATGATCTTCTGTGTCTCGTCACACAGCCAGCAATTTTTTTTGGGGCTCACTAATTTCTTTAAAACACTTGTGAATTAAGGTGATCTGTGTCTCGTCATACAAAAAGTACCACGCTGTATTTTGGGTCTTTAAAACACTTGGGAATTAAGGTGATCTGTGTCTCGTCATACATACAGTACCACGCTGTATTTTGGGGCTCACTAATTTCTTTAAAACATTTGTGAATTAAGGTGATCTGTAATTTACCAGAGTTATTTAAATCTTTATACCAGAGTTGAATCAGAGTTCTGTATATATTAATCTATATATCACTCACCATGTCTGAAAGAACAAAAAGGACAGGCAGATGCTCCCAGACACAGATAAGAGGGCAAGCAGCCCCTGTGTCGGGAGGCTGTGTCTCTGGTCATGGTGGACGTGGTGCATCCTCTGCAGGGGCACGCTTGTCCTTTCTAACTGGTGCTGGCCGACTTAAGCAGCAGCAACATACAGAGGACTTGGTGGATTGGCTAACCAGGCCATCCTCATCCTCCGAGTCCTCTGCCAGCCAGGCTTCTAGTGCTTTACAGTCCACCTCAGCTGCCAAAGCATCTAATGCAGCCTCCATGTCCACAGCTACTCCTGCCGTAGCCTCGCTATCACACACGGAGGAGTCAGCTGAATTGTTTGACTACAATGAGAGTGACATGCTGCTTGAGGATGCGCAGCAAGTACAGTGCTCTGATTCAATCTCTGAGGTTGAGGAAGGGAGTATAATCAACCTAGAGGAAGGGGGTGCCAGTGATGACACACAAATAACTGGCACTCATGTTGCCCCAGCAGCTGCAGCATACTGCCAAGTTGGCTCCAGTGACGAGGAGATAGGGGGTGAAGATGACATTGATGATGATGAGGTCTCTGACTCCACCTGGGTGCCAGATCAAACTGAGGAATCAAGTGAGGAGGGGAGGAGGAGGAGGCTCAGCAAACACGAGGCACAACATCCTCTGTGACCAACCGTAGCACTAGCCAGTCCAAGGCATCACATGTCAGAGCTGCTCCGGTGCAGAGCGCTGTTGTCTCAAAGAACACATGCAGGAAATCTGCTGTCTGGGAGTTCTTTAAGAACTGTGCAGCAGACCCCACCATTGCTATTTGTAATCTATGTCAGAGGAGGCTGAAGCGTGGGATAAACACCGGACACTTGGGTACCACGTGCTTGAGCCGACATATGAACAAGTGCCACACATCCCGTTGGGGCAAAACTTTGCATAGGTCCTCCTCCTCCTCATCTGTCTCTACCCACACTGTATCTACCCATGCAATTGCCTACAACCTCCACCGACAGGGATGATGCTACAGTAATGGATGTACCAGGTCCTTCCTCCCAATGTGACATCATCCCAGTAGCTGAAGATTTACGCAGTCAGATTACGTTGCCGCAGCTGCTGCAGCGAAAGAAAAAATATAGTCCCAACCATCCCCAAGCACAGCGTCTAAATGCCAGCTTAGCAAAATTACTCGAATTGCAGCTGCTGCCTTTCCAGCTGGTAGACTCTGCTCCCTTCTGTGAATTTGCTGAATGCGCTGTACCACAGTGGCAGGTTCCAAAACGCCATTACTTTTCACGCAAGGCCATTCCAGCACTATACCAGCACGTGGAAGACAATGTTATCCAGTCATTGGGAAAGGCAGTCAGCAGCAAGGTGCATGTCACTTTAGACACGTGGTCCAGCAAGCATGGACAGGGTCGTTACATTTCCTTCACGGCACACTGGGTAACTCTGATTGCAGCTGGGAGGGATCCAAGATGGGCTCTGTGCTGGAGCTTGTTTATCCATGCCTTCAGAAAGCTGCTTGTATGAGGTCTGTCTGCTCCACCACCACCACCTCTTCCTCCTCCTCCTCCTCCTTCTCTGTCTCTGGCGAAGGGGCAGTTAAACCCACGCCTGACAGGGTCTACGCAATGGCTCAAGCAAAAAGATGCCATACTGTGCTTGAGCTGGTCATCCAGGCCAGAAAAGTCTGCAGCCACTTCAGATGGTAATTCCCAGCAAGTGTTCGCCTGGCAGAAATTCAAAAAGAATTCCACCTTCCCACAAACCGTCTGATCTGTGACATGCCCACCAGGTGGAACTCGACATTAGCAATGCTGCAGCGTCTGCACAAGCAGCAGAGGGCCATCAACGAGTACCTGTGTGAGTATGGCACAAGGACAGGTTCAGGTCAACTTGTTTTGTTTTCCCCCCGCAGTGGCTGATGATCAAGGATGCATGCACTGTACTGTCACCATTTGAGGAGGCAACGAGGATGGTGAGCAGGGACAGTGCATGCATCAGTGACACAATTCCTTTAGTGTTCCTGCTGGAGCACACTCTGCGGGGAATTATAGATGTGGCTCTAGAGGCAGAGCAGCGGGAGGAAGAGGAGGCCTTCCCTAGCTCTCAAGGCCCCAGTCTTTCCGCAGACAGCATTCCAGCGGGTCCTACTCAAATCAGACAGGAGGAGGATGAGGACTATTTAAGTAGTGGGGGCATTGAAGGTGGGGATTCCTCAAGGCAGGGTTTTGTGTGCCCAGAAACAGAAGGGCTTGTGCGTGGCTGGGAGGAGGAAGTGCACGATACGGTCATCCTCATTGACCAGGAAGACTCGGCAGCTAATGCCACCTCCAACCTACGCTGCATGGGCTCCCTAATGATGCAAATCCTGCTAAAGGACCCCAGGATTCGTGCTATCAAGGAGAGGGATCATTACTGGTTGGCAACCCTTCTTGATCCACGATACAAGGGGAAAGTTGCAGAGCTCATCCTGCCCGCACAGAGGGAGCACAGGATGAAAAAACTTGAGGATGCTCTAAAGCGACACTTGTGTAACACCTTTCCAGGCACTGGTAGATTACCAAGTGCTGACACACGTGCTTCTGAGGATGATCAGAGGAATAGTAGTGAAGGCCAGGGCCGTTTAACTGATGCATTTTTTAAAAATTTTAGTCCTCGACGCCCAGGGACGTCAAATGTAGGCACCCATTGCCAGCGTCTTCACCATATGGTGCAGGACTACCTAGGGGCAAGGGCAGACCTGGATACCTTTCCAGCACATGATTCACTGGCTTACTGGGTGTTGAGATTGGATCACTGGCCAGAACTTAGCCAATATTCTATGCAGCTACTAGGTTGCCCTTCATCTAGCGTGCTTTCCGAAAGGACGTTCAGTGCCGCTAGAGGTTTTGTAACAGACAAAAGAGTGCGTCTGTCCACCGACTCTGTAGACCGGCTGACATTTATAAAAATGAATCAGTCCTGGATCAGCAGCTATCAATCCCCTGATGCTGAAGTAATGGAATAGATAGGGGATGTCCTCTTTTGCATTCACAAAACCTCCAGCACTAGACTCTTCCACAATACCAGAAAAGGGTTAGGGTGTGAAGGCACTTGCTGCCATGAAAGGCACAATATCTGGCTGCACTGACGCCCATTAAAAAAAACTTTTCAATATAGGACCACATGTGGTATAGTACTCTGTGGTATTGTGGAAGATGATACTTGCTGCCCTGGCAGTCTTGCACCAAAGGCAGAATATCTGGGTGCACTGACGCCTTAACCAGATGCATATCTTTTTAATATAGGACCGCAAGGTTCACCCCTGCACTCTTCCACAATACCACAGAGGGGTTACTGTATGATGATGCTTGCTGGCCTGGCATTACAGGCACAATATCTGGGTGCACTGACGCCCATTACCAGATAAAAAACTTTTCAATATAGGACCACATGGTCGACCCCTGCATTCTTCCACAATACCACAGAGGGGTTACTGTATGATGATACTTGCTGGCCTTGCACCAAAGGCACAATATCTGGGTGCACTGACGCCTTAACCAGATGCATATCTTTTCAATATAGGACCACATGGTCCACCCCTGCACTCTTCCACAATACTACAGAGGGGTTACTGTATGATGATACTTGCTGGCCTGGCACCAAAGGCACAATATCTGGGTGCACTGACGCCTTAACCAGATGCATATCTTTTCAATATAGGACCACATGGTCCACCCCTGCACTCTTCCACAATACCATAGAGGGGTTACTGTATGATGATACTTGCTGGCCTGGCATTAAAGGCACATTATCTGGGTGCACTGACGCCCATTACCAGATAAAAAACTTTTCAATATAGGACCACATGGTCCACCCCTGCACTCTTCCACAATACCACAGAGGGGTTACTGTATGATGACACTTGCTGGCCTGGCACCAAAGGCACATTATCTGGGTGCACCGACGCCCGTTACCAGATCAAAAACTTTTCAATAAAGGACCACGTGGTCCACCCCTGCACTCTTCCACAATACCACAGAGGGGTTACTGTATGATGATACTTGATGGCCTGGCATTAAAGGCACAATATCTGGGTGCACTGATGCCCATTACCAGATCAAAAACTTTTCAATATAGGACCACATGGTCCACCCCTGCACTCTTCCACCATACCACAGAGGGGTTACTGTATGATGATATTTGCTGCCCTGGCAGTCTTGCACCAAAGGCAGAATATCTGGGTGCACTGACGCCTTAACCAGATGCATATCTTTTCAATATAGGACCACATGGTCCACCCCTGCACTCTTCCACAATACCACAGAGGGGTTACTGTATGATAGTACTTGCATGCCTGGCACTAAAGGCACAATATCTGGGTGCACTGCCATTGACGCCTGTATCAGATTCATATCCTCAGAGGGGTTACGGTGTGACGGCACTGTTGCCGACGCTAAAAGCCCAATTTTAAGCACCTATTGTTACTTTCATCCAAAGCCTGCATAAGTTTCACAATAATTTAGCCCAAAAAAACACTAAACTTTTTCTGCGTGTCCTAAAATGTCTTTTCATACAGGCTGCCGCCCCAAGCATTTGTTTATGGATAGATTAAAGGAAAAGCATTTACCGTCATATGAAACGTCATTTATTTGTTTTTAAGTGCCTCTATACATCCTAGAAATCCACCACTTCACGGGCAGGTTATGGGGACCTCCTAGGCACGATATTTGAAGGAATTTTTCGTTTTTATTTTTAACCCTTATTTCATGGAAAACTCACTGTCCCTTTAAAAACGTTTTTTTTTAAACTTTTTGTGCTTGTTTCCTGTCCCCCAGGGCACTACCCGGACCCCCATACACCTTTTATGGCAAATATGTAGCATATATGCCCTCTTGGAGGGCACTCTAAAAAACCGAATTTTCAGCCCCCCTGACTTGCAGGTTCGGTCCCTAACAAATGGGAAGTTCGGGTTCGGGCTTGAACCGAACTCGGGGAGTGTTCGGCTCATCCCTACCAATAAGGACATGTTTGGGCTATCTCCGGGGTTCTATGGGTGCCATCAGTGTATTGCGTGTAGAAAAACAGGCAATAAGAAACAAATGATTAATAGTTTTAAATCAGATACAGGTAAACGATATAAGATTAAGGATTTGATCACATGTATGTCCACTAAAGTTGTTTATATATTAGAATGCCCGTGCAGTTTATGGTATGTAGGGCAAACATCTAGAGCACTCTACATTAGAATTAATGAGCACATGAATAATATCAATAAGGGATATGCCAAACACAGTGTCTCCTCACATTATAGTGAGAAACATCATTGTAACCCTAAAGGCACTAAATTTTGAGCAGCAGAAAAAATTAGCACCAATTGGCGAGGTGACAATTTAACTGAAAGACTTATTAAGTCAGAAATGAGATGGATTTATACTCTAGATACTATGACCCCTAGAGGTCTCAATATAGACTTTGAGGTTTGTCATTTTCTTTAAGTATTAATATACCTTTCAATTTTGTACACATAGTTACATATATTCCTTTATATGGCACTATAGAATTATATGTATGCATTTTTGAGGTATTTCTGCATGAGGTGACATGGACTCCCCCATCTATTGTGGACCTCCTATGTGGGATAAACTAAATAGCATTTGTTATTATTTTTTATATTTTTTTATATACTTATTTGTATTTATATCAATTTGCCATTGATGGCTGGAATTTTTTGAGATAAAGCTGGCCAAGTGCGGATGCTTCGTTCATTCTGTATGTAGGAGATGTGGTTGCCCGACGTATGGAATGACACGGAGCCCTCGCTGTAAGCAGAGAGCGGAGGCGGAGACGTGTCATGGAGGAGGATGCCAACATCCCGTGTCTAATCTGGCATGCTGCAGCCGCGGAGGGCCGGAAATGGAGGTGGAGGTGCACCATGTGGTGTTGCTGGAAACGGAAATACGTCATTGTAATGGCGTCCGGAACACACAGCGAAAGATACTGTGACCCACATGCCATTTTTCGCGGTTTTAATTTATCAAGTGTGTTTTTAATTTACCAATTATGTCTTTTAGCAAATATATAAATGGGGAATGCTGGAGTTTAATTTATTCGACTGATAAGGCCTGCAGATGCAGGCGAAACGCGTCTCGATTTATGATTTGTAATAAATCTTTTTAATTTTTATTGCATCCCCCATCATTTAATTAATTAATATCCATTGGCTATACATTCAAGAGGTACAGATTTTGCCTGATCCTCCAAGAAGGTCAGAATCTGTTTGATTTCCTGGAAGAAGTTGGTAATCTTCTGGGTTCCTATTCCGGCGATTCCTGAATCTTCAATCTGGCACTTATCATCTGAGGGGGTCCCACCTCATAAGAGGTCCAAGGCGCAACTACAGAACCACCCATAAGTGGAGGTTCTGAAACACGTGAGTGTGTCTCTCTTATATAGAACATATTTTGGTTATACAGAATTGCACTATGTACTCTCTTTTTATTTTTTGAGATATATCTACTATCAAGATACACGAATTGCCATACGGGTGGAGTCCCCCATAAAGTGACTCAAAGGTGTACATCCAGAGTCTTGAAGACTCCCCGCTTGTGAGTGCTATAAACAACCGTGTGTGGTTTTTTATTTACCAGTACATACTACGCAATGGTCTTCCTTTTTTCCTTTTCTAGGACTCATGGACTAATCCTGTTCCTAGGACTCACGGACTAATTCATATATTTTTAATATATTATATTTTTTATATATTATTATTTTTTTAAGATTTTCAATACTTCTTTATCAACTATTTACGATACTGTTTGTATGTGTCCTTATGCGCTCCCATATACCTTGGTATATTACTTACAATTAGTTAGGAGTGGAGGATACACTTAGCTGGTGAGCTGCAATTATCATTCACTCTACATACAATCACTGAGCGCCTATCCCCTGACCTTTTAGGTTGTTTTCATTCTTATTCTTAAGTGTTCCGGGTTTACCGGCATTCAGTTGCCATGGTGAGGGGAGGGTCACATATGGGAGCCGGCTCTCTGACGTCATCCCAATGGGATGGCGTCTGATCGGCGAGGGGAGGGGAAGGCACAATAAATTGGTGAGTATGGCTTTTTGTTATTTAAATGTCCTGTTCAGTTGTAGTGTATCCTGATGAAAGTCCACGGACAGCGGACTGAAACGTTGATCTTTCTACAATAAACTTTTCTACAATAAGACCGGGAGTGCCGCTATTACTACTCACATGGGTGGAATTATCTATCTATATATATATAAACGCGAAAGTCCCGACTGACTGACTGACTCATCAACGCCCAGCTGAAACGGTTTAACCTAGGAACGTGAAATTTTGAAGGTGCACTGGTTTTATGATGTAGGCACCCACTAAGGAAGGATTTTTGGAAACTCTGCCCCTAAGGGGGTGAAAAAGGGGGTTGAATATTTTAAACAGGATACCTATAGCTCAAAAACAGAAGATGTTACAGATGTGAAAATTGGTATTTAGATTCATCTTGACAAATAAAAAAACACGTATTTTACCATTTTCTGAAAATTCCTTGGGGGGGAAAAAAGGGGGGTCGAATACTTTTATCATAAATGCGAAAGTCCTGACTAACTGACTCATCAATGCTCAGCTGAAACCGTTTAACCTAGGAACGTGAAATTTTGAAGGTGCACTGTTTTTATGATGTGGGCACCCGCTAAGCAAGGAGTTTTGGAAACTCCGCCCCAAAGGGGTTGAATATTTTAAACAGGATACCTATAGCTCAAAATCAGAAGATGTTTCAGACTTGAAAATCGGTATTGAGATTAGTCTTGAAAAATAAAAAAACACGTATTTTACCAGTTTCTTAAAATTCCGTGGGGGGTCAAAATGGGGGGTTAAATACATATATATGCGAAAGTCCTGACTGACTGACTCATCAACGCCCAGCTGAAACCGTTTAACCTAGGAACGTGAAATTTTGAAAGGTGCACTGTATTTTTATGATGTAGGCGCCCACTAAGGAAGGATTTTTGGAAAATCTACCCATAAGGGGGTGAAAAAGGGGGTTAAATATTTTAAACAGGATACCTATAGCTCACAAACAGAAAATGTTACAGATGTGAAAATCGGTATTTAGATTCTTCTTGAAAAAAAACACGTATTTTACCAGTTTCTTAAAATTCCGTGGGGGGTCAAAATGGGGGGTTAAATACATATATATGCGAAAGTCCTGACTGACTGACTCATCAACGCCCAGCTGAAACCGTTTAACCTAGGAACGTGAAATTTTGAAAGGTGCACTGTATTTTTATGATGTAGGCGCCCACTAAGGAAGGATTTTTGGAAAATCTACCCATAAGGGGGTGAAAAAGGGGGTTAAATATTTTAAACAGGATACCTATAGCTCACAAACAGAAAATGTTACAGATGTGAAAATCGGTATTTAGATTCTTCTTGAAAAAAAACACGTATTTTACCGTTTTTCAAAAATTCAACTGGGGGGCAAAAAGGGGGGTTGAATACTTTTACCATAAACGTGAAAGTCCTGACTGACTGACTGCTCTGCTGAAATCGTTTAACCTAGGAACGTGAAATTTTGAAGGTGCACTGTTTTTATGATGAGGCGCCCACTAAGGAAGCATTTTTGGAAAATCCACACATAAGGGGGTTGAATATTTTAAATAGGATACCTATAGCTCAAGAAACAGAAGATGCTACAGATGTGAAAATTGGTATTTAGATTTGTCTTGAAAAATAAAAAAAACGTATTTTACCGTTTTTCAAAAATCCAAGTGGGGGGGGGGGCGAAAAAAGAGGGTTGAATGTTTTAAATATTTTAAACGGGATACCTGTATCTCCAAAACAGACGATGTTACAGTCCTGAAAATTGGTATTTAGATTAGTCTTGAAAAATAAAACAACACGTATTTTACCATGTTCTGAAAATTCATTGGGAGGGGCAAAAAGGGGGGTTGAATACTTTTATTAGTATACCTGTATTTCAAAAACCGAAGATGTTACGGGTGTGAAATTTGGTATTTACAATCTTCGTGTAAAAAACCAAACATGTTTTTTGCCATTTTCCACAAATCCAATTGAGGGGGGGGTCGGGGGAAAGGGGTCTGAATATTTTTATCATACCTATATTTCAAAAACCAAAGATGTTACAGACGTGAAATTTGTTATTTACAATCTTCTTGAAAAATAAAAACAGGTGTTTTACCATTCTCCAAAAATCCCAAGTGGGGGGTGAAAAAAAGGGGGGCTGAATACTTTTATTCCTATATTTCAAAAACCAAAGATGTTTACAGGTGTGAAATTTGGCACTTACATTCTTCGTGAAAAAAGCCAAACATGTGTTTTGCCATTTTCCACAAATCCAAATAAGGGGGGGGGTCGTCGAGGGAAAGGGGTCTGAATACTTTTATCAGTCTATCTATAGTTCAAAAACCAAGATGTTACAGGTGTGAAGTTGGGTAATTACAATCTTTTTAAAATAAAGAAACACGTGTTTTACCATTTTCCAAAAATCCAAGTGGGGGGTAAAAAAAAGGGGGTGAATACTTTTAAAAAGGATACCTACATGTCAAAAACAGAAGATGTTACAGACGTGAAAATTGGTATTTAGATTTGTCTTGAGAAACAAAAAAACACCTATTTTACCATTTAAAAAAAATCCAGTGGGAGGGGGAATAAAGGGGGGTCGAATACTTTTATCAGTATACCTATATTTCCAAACCCCAAAGATGTTACAGGTAGACATGTGCATTCGTTTTAGTACTAAAACGATTTAGTCAGAATTTTGGGATAATTTAGTTTTCGTATGACTCAAGAGAAACGAAACTGCTGAGTACAAAAAACGAAAGAAACTAAAATAAAATGCACTACATTTTAGTTTCAGTCCTTTTTGTGATATTACATTGATGAGTGAAGGAAACCAGCAATGAAGAGCGCAACATCGGAAGATCTGCACCCTCCACATGCCAATGCTGTAGGATGTTCTATACAGAGAGGGGCATTAATTAATTCAGGAGGATGTTCTATAAATTATACAGAGAGGGGTATTAATTAATGCAGGTGGATGTTGTATACATTATACAGAGAGGGGTATTAATTAATGCAGGAGGATGTTCTAAACATTATACAGAGAGGATCCTTTTTTTTCAGCCCTTTAAATCCAGTGGCTGTGAGCGCTGAGATCGGCTGCTTGTTACATTATCTCTTAGTACAATGTATCAGGCTCAGTTGTTACAGTAACTGACTGTAACAGTGCTCAGAGTTTCAGTAAAACAAGGAAATAATATTGTTCTAACCTCTTATATATAAAAATATTATTTACTAGTTTTACTGAAACTCTGAGCGCTGTGATGAGCAGCAGTCAGTTACTGTAACAGCTTTGCCTGACACGGGGCAGTATTACAATGTTGGTGCTAACTTAACCAGAGCTGTTGTAAACTGAAAACCTCTATAGGCTATAATGGCTCTGGGAAGTTTACAACAGCTCTGGTTAAGTTAGCACCAACTATGTAATATGGCCCACATTGTGCTGAGAGTGAGAGATACTGTAACAAGCAGCGATCTCAGCCCTCTGAGGAGCCACTACATGAGTAATTGTATCCATTGGTTTTCGGATGAATGAAATTAGTTTTCATACTAAAGAACTGAAAACGAATTTCTTTAGCAACTAAATAAATTGCATTTTAGGACTAATCCATTAGTTCAAAACGAAATTTTGTGCTGTGCACATGTCTAGTTACAGGTGTGAAATCTGGCACTTACAATCTTCTTGAAAAATAAAAAAAACACATGTTTTACCATTTTCCAAGAATCCCACGTGGTGGGTGAAAAAAGGGGGGTGAATACATTTCAACAGGATACCTATATCTCAAAAACAGAAGATGTTACAGATGTGAAAATTGGTATTTAGATTCATCTTGAAAATAAAACAACACGTATTTTACCATTTTCCAAAAATCCAGTGGGGGGGGCAAAAAGGGATGAATACCTTTATCACTATACCTATATTTCAAAAACTAATGATGTTACAAGTGTGAAATTCGATATTTACAATCTTCGTGCAAAAAAACCCAACATGTTTTACCATTTTCCGAAAATCCAGTTAAGGGGGGTGGGGGAAAGGGATGTGAATACTTTTATCAGTATACCTATATTTCAAAAACCAAAGATGTTACAGGTGTGGAATTTGGCACTTACATTCTTCTTGAAAAATAAAAAAACACGTGTTTTACAATTTTCAAAAAATCCCAAGTGGGGGGAAAGGGGGGTTCTACCAAAAAAACCTCAAGTTTCTTTTAAAAAACAATTTTAATGATCCATAAAATCCACGCGGGCAAAAGCTAGTATATATATATGTGTGTTTATTATTGCAGAAGCCACTTGCACATCACAGCAATTCGATGAATTGCATCCCAGAGCTGCTGTGCCACATTCCCCATATGCAGCAAGGAATTCTGGGTAGGATATGCAAATGACATCTGTCTCACTTTTATGCATCCTGGGTCTGTTATTACACAGAGCCCTAAAATCAATGCCACACTGTGGCTTTGTAGCAGAGTGTCACGGTCCGAACCCCCAGACCCTCTGGCGCCCTCTTGGTTTTCCTTTTTGCCGTGTCCTGCATTTCTATATGCAGGTTCCAGGACATTTTCCTCCATATGCTTTCCTGAACTATAATTTGCATAATGGACATGGAACCACACTTGCCCTTCATTCTCCCTAATTGATCCTGCATATGAGGAAGCTAAACACCTAATCCCACGCTTCCTCATTGAAGTTCCTAGCTTAGCTAGTGCAGACCTGCCTTCCATAGATCCTTGCCTGGAACCCCTCCTGCTCTTGATCCATAGACCTTCCTGCACACACTCTGCTATTTCTGGACATTCTTTACCGGTATCCTCCATTGCCCCCTGTACCCTCTGCTATTCCATGATTGATATACCCGTGTACCAGATCTCTGCTAAATCTTGACTACTCTATTGCCTATTCCTATTTTGTACCTGCGCCTGATTATATGTTCTTTGTATCCTTTATATTATATTTATCCACTACCCCTCGCCTCCTTCTATGGTTTTGTTTTGAGCCTTCTGTATGATTTCTTGTCTGTTTATTTGTTGCTACAAATAAACCCTGTTACCCTGTATCCTGCCTTATCTGATACGTTTACTGCACCTTGGGCTCACACCCACATTTCTGCACATCTGCTAGGCCAGGCTCGTGACACAGAGATAAGGTTTATGCAACTGGTCAAAGCCACTCCTAGGACAGCGCTGTTTCGGGTTTGTTGGACCCTCATCAGCTAGGAGCTAGGCAAATATATATATATATATATGTATATAGTCTGCATCTGCAAATTACAGTAAAACCTTGTATCTATGATGTACAAGAATTTCAGTAATAATAAACAGCCTGAATAACCAGAGAATAACCCAAGAACAGGATTTCTCATGCGCAGCCCCCACTCTCTGGAACGCTCTCCCTCGTACTGTCAGACTTTCCCCTAACTTCTCTTCCTTCAAACGCTCTCTTAAAACGTTCCTATTTAGGGAAGCCTACCACCCAACTCACTGACGCAACCATCAATCACTCTCACCTTTACAGTCCTCTCCTCAGGTTTCCAACCCCAACCCTCCTAGATTGTGAGTTCCTACGGGAATAGGGCCCTCATCTCCTCCTGTAATGTTTGTCAAATGTTGTTCAATGTATTGTATTGTAACCCTGTCTATACTGTGCCTATTGTACAGTGCTGCGGAATATGCTGGCGCTTTATAAATAAAGAATAATAATAATAAAAAGAACAGTGAACAGCCTCAGTGGACTGCTGAACCTCTTATTCCTTACTATATAACAATCAACAGGTAGTGTCACATATGTAGCAAGTAGTTAACACACCATTTTGGTGTAATAACCTTTGTATCACTTAAAATCATGACTATTATATGTTCTGTCTAGCACTTAATACTGATTGTGCAGTACTCCACTAAATTTGAGTATTGTAGGCCCAGTTTATAGCTGTGGTAATGAGCCCCAATATGCCAAAAAGATTAGCTACAGGTTTTTATTCCATTGTTTAGCATGTCATCAACTGGATTGAAATTGTGCAGAACTAAAAATGAAGCATTTTGTATGCCAATCAACTACCGATAATTAAGATTGAAGAAGTTGGATTTAAATTTAAGGTGTCATGGAGAATTATCTAGCGTTTGTGGATTTAAGAAATAATTGACACTTTAGCAATCGATGAAGAATATACTGTATTGTCTTACACATGACAATTGTGTTACTTCTTGGCAAACTGGACAGTCAAAACTTACCAAATGGTCACTGCGTTCATATGCAAAATACTGTGGGAATGTTGGTTTTATTTCTTCAATTATCCATTTTCTTTTACCATCCCTGAGGTTTTCTGCTTTGTTTAAGCAATATTGAAAATGATTATAAGCATCACTTGTTATATCCATGTGTCTTACTGTAAAGTTAAACCTAGGAGACAGAAAATTAAAGGCAATATGACCCATGGTACATAACATTATTTCTAATAATAGAAATTGTCATTGCAAAACTGTCAAATGTTACTTTATGTTATGCCTGCATGCCACTGTTGGAACACTTATATGTATTTCTAGAATTAGTTTTAACTTGACAATTCTTCAAGTCAGCGCTGTTAATCTCAGATCTACCATGCTGATGCTCAGCAGCTGAGAACACCAGGGGCTACATTACAATCCCCACGTTAAAACGGGGGCGGTAGGGAGAAGAAAGTGTGCCCGCAGTTTTCCCCCTACTGCCCCTGTTTTAACAGGGGATTGCAATGCAGGCGCAAGAAATGCTTCCAGCATTTGTAGCGGGCGCTACGCCCCGGGATGCTCGCGGCAGCGCTGAGCACAGCCACGAGCATCCACTCGATGGAGTCCATAGGACTCCATTGAGCCAGTCACCGGCGGTCACATGACCCGCCGGATCACACCCTGCTGGTCGGCGTAGTGATACGCAGGGGGAGACTGAGGAACTTTTTCCCCCAGTCTCTCCCTGCTCCGGCTGGACAGAGCCGTGTTCCTTGCCGCGGGACAGGAGGTGAGTATACGATTTTTATTTTTTGGGCTGTTAACGGATTCCGCTTCTGCAAAATCCATTAACACCAAGTCCTGGCTCTGGTTAACTTTCCACTAACCAGAGCCGGACATTAGTCAGTGTTAGGATTTTGTAATCCTAACGCTGATTAACACTTTGCACTCTCCATGTCAAGTATAGGGAGCGCAAAGTACAGTAACCTTGCGCTGAAAAGCGCAATGTACCAAACGCAAATGGGATACTTAACCCGTTAGCGTTTGGATTGTAATATGCGGTAGACACCGTGGCTAATGTTAATGCTCATGCAGGTGAGCGTTAACGTTAGCACATAGCTTGTAATGTAGCCCCAGATTTTCACATTCTTTTATATATCCATGTTTTACTTGTCTGAAATTAGTTGCAATTTTTCTCAAATTTCTTCCGTCTTTAACCAAAGTCCTAACCTCTAATACAATTATAACTCTATCCAAACATCAGTTAATTTAGAAGATAGCTTCACATCATATTGATCAGACACCCAACACTTCTGTTACCATACTCAGTTTCAACATTTATCTTCATATGTGTGCAGTGTACATTTGAAAAGTCTGGAAGAGTATCATGGTCATGGCAGGAGTTTTCTGGCAAGAGAACAAGATGTAGGGTGAAAAAAACAGCACATCGGATGATACGCAATGTAAGCCAGGAGGTTTATCTACACAGATCTGCAAGATACAGGTATTGTGATGGAAAGGACCGTCACTGTGTGGCTTGGAGGGGGTTGTGGGCAGACCTCCTACCGAGTGATTATGACCCTGGATGGATTCTAGGCTATTTACAACACAGATCCTCAGACTGACCAACCTAGCATGACGCCCTCTGTATCCGCGGTCGCCGGTTCATTGGAAATGTGCAAATCTTGTACTTGTAGTTGGATTCATGGAACCCTTTTCGGCTACCTGGACTTATTAGCCTGGCTGGGCTAAAAGCAACATAGTACTTTTAAAAAGAACACTATTTCCCTCAGGAACCTACATGCTCTAAAATGGTGTTTGGAAAGTAATTCTGTCCCTATATAAGTTTCATCCCTTCTCCCCATCCTACCCCTCTTGGTATTGTGTGTTAATCAGGTTATGGTAGGGCACGGTAGGCAAAAAGGTGTGTAGACTCATCACGCTGGGGAATGTGTAAGGAGGGGCTGCCTGCATGTCATAATCCCTTATGTGTTTCAACTGCAGTTTCTGTTTGAATGTACAAGTTGTCGGGTATATTATAATGGAAAATTAAAATGGATGCCTGTAGCCATCTTGTTTTAATGTAAAGTCTTTTCTTTTTCAATTTTCGCCTAGTTTTAGAAATGAACAGAGATTTTTTTTAAATAGTTCATTGCTAGGTGAACCAGGAGAGTTATGGGGGTTCTATAAGTGCCAGACATGATGCTATAGACGATAAAATGTCTTTATTTGATATAATGCTGAGCTAAGTGCCAGACATGTTATATTTAAATTTATTGGTTTGTTTTAACAAGTCCTTGAATTAAAGATATTTTTCTTTTCGGGTATAGGAACAAATTTAAAATCTCTATGCAAGTGTATAAAATATTCACAAAATATATATTTATAATCAATATATTCAATAATTACAGTAGAAAATAGATGCTCCAATTATTTGTAGAGTAGAACTATATAACGGTATAATTACTGAAGAATCGAATTTCTGTTGATTTTAACTAGAAAGGAATTTAGCTGATAAAAAGTATTCAGTAAAAACCTTGAGAGGAGTGGAGATATAAATTAAATTTTTACAACCCGAGACGTACTGTCTGGGATAACTATAGTCATTCTTTGTTCAAACCAAGATGGTGGAATTGACCTTTGACCTGAGATAAGAGACATTAAAAATAATGTGAAAATTAATTTGAAGAGCAACACTGCCCTCTTGAGGCATAGTAAATATGATATCTATACTATAATAGAGTAAGGCTTGGCGTATCCATCGCCAACCATCCTCTGCGCATGCGCGCAACCAGCGGCGGTTGCCTGCGTGCATGCAACCGCCGCGGCACGAGACGGCTGTGCACTTGCCGCGGCGGTTACAAGATGTGCATGCAGCAGCTGGGTAGAGGCTGCGCGCGCATCCTGTAGAGCCAGATGCGCTTGCAGCCTCTACCCGGCTGCCGCGCGCGCATCCAACCCCTGAGCCACGAAGGGAAAGTTTCCTCGCTTCCGCTCTTTGAAGGACCCAAGCCGCGGTCACGTGGGAGTCCCACGTGACCGCGGCTTGGGTCCTTCAACAAGTGGAAGCGGGGAAACTTTGTCTTCGCCGCTCGGGAAGGTAAGTAAGCAGAGACGGAGCTCCAGGGGCGGCTGTCCGAATGCCGATAGAGCATTCGAACAGCTGCCCCATGTCTGGTCTGGGGTCTGAGCTGGGGCATATCCATGAGAGCTTGGGGGCCAGTATATCCACGAGCTGGGGCAGTATCTCCATGAGCTGGGGGCCCATATCCAGGAGCTGGGGCAATATCCATGAGCCGGGGCAATATCCATGAGCTGGGGCAGTATATCCATGAGCTGGGGCAGTATATCCATGTGCTGGGGCAGTATATCCATGTGCTGGGGCAGTATATCCACGAGCTGGGGCAGTATATCCATGAGCTGGGGCAGTATATCCATGAGCTGGGGCAGTATATCCATGAGCTGGGGCAATATCTATGAGCTGGGGCAATATCCACGAGCTGGGGCAATATCTATGAGCTGGGGCAGTATATCCATGAGCTGGGGCAGTATATCTATGAGCTGGGGCAGTATATCCATGAGCTGGGGCAATATCCATGAGCTGGGGCAGTATTTCCATGTGCTGGGGCAGTATATTCATGAGCTGCTGGGGCAGTATATCCATGAGCTGGGGCAGTATATCCATGAGCTGGGGCAGTATATCCATTTGTGAGCTGGGGCAAATCCATGTGTGAGCTGGGGCAAATCCATGTGTGAGCTGGGGCATATCCATGTGTGAGCTGGGGCAATATTCATGTGTGAGATGGGGCAGTATCCATGTGTGAGCTGGCTGGGGCAATATCGATAACGTGTCCACAGGTTGGGGGGCGCACAATTCTTGGCTGGCCCCGGGCGCTGACAACCCATGCTACACCACTGCCTATCGCCGTCTGCTCTGAGCGCATCCGGCTCTACAGGATGCGCGCGCAGCCTCTATCCAGCGGCTGTGCGCGCTTCCTGTTCTCCTGCATGTGCACGCGGTCGACAGATAGAGGCTGCGTGCGCATCCAGTGTCTTAGTTGGGAGCACTTATACCCACGGGAGCTGGGGGCAATTATACCAGCTGGGGGTAACTATACCCATGGGAGCTGGGGCAAAAATTCCCATGTGAGCTGGGGGCAAATATTCCCATGTGAGCGGGGGCCATAATACCCATGTGAGCGGGGGCCATAATACCCATGTGAGCTGGGGGCAATTTTACCCATGTGAGCTGGGGGCAATTTTACCCGTGTGAGCTGGGGGCAATTTTACCCATGTGAGCTGGGGGCAATTATACCCATGTGAGCTGGGGGCAATTATACCCATGTGAGCTGGGGCAAATATACCCATACGAGCTGGGGAAAATATACCCATACGAGCTGGGGGGAAAATATACCCATGTGAGCAGGGGGGCAAATATACCCATGTGAGCTGGGGGCAAATATACCCATGTGAGTGGGGGCAAATATACCCATGTGAGCTGGGGCAAATATACCCATGTGAGCTGGGGCAAATATACCCATGTGAGCTGGGGTAATTATACCCATGTGAGCTGGGGCAAATCTACCCATGTGAGCTGCTTCGCTTAACAATAGACTGCCCTCTGGGCAGGCTTTCCACCTAGTTTAAGAATAAAGTAATATTTAAATGAAAGGGGTAGATTTTCAGTGACGTCAAATTGACTATAACTGGATCTGTACTGTTCGTTGCATTCATTCAGGCAGATCATCCCAGGACACGATAATGCATGGATTCAGATTGCAGATCATTCCAACACACAATGCATTCAAGATATTACATATCACTTAATTAGGACCACACCTAAATTTTCCTTCATAGGAATGCACAACTCTAACTCACATGCATTGATTATCTGACATTGATAATTTTCACATATTCCAAAACAATCAAAGAATATTGCTGCTGTAACTACAGACCAGATCTTGGACAGGTAAAGAATGAAAGCTATTTAAATTAAGGAATTAATGTAATTATATATATCTGGAGTATGTCTTGCAACAGATAGATCCAGAGTCTTCAAAATATTTCTAAATCTGCAGATAGAGATATGAAGAAGAATCGGATATATGGATTTATTCTAAAGTAATTGTTGAAATGAAATACAAAGATATATATATATTGAAATTAATAAGCAAGGAATTCTATAACTACAATATAAAAAGCAGAAGATTAGAAGTTTAATTCTCAATATTAGGGGAGGATTCACTAAATAAGTTTTTATTACTTATTCTAGAAATAGAATAAGTGATAGCTCATCTTTTGTTGATCCACATAGTATAGAGAGATACATATATCCCTACAAGATCTAACTTGTTAAACATTGGTTTGCTGGGAAATACATGTTAATTGTTTTCATTAAGCAGAAATGTTTATTAACCATTTGTGTATAGTTACTAACTGTTAAAGTAAATGATATTTTATTTATTTATTTATAAAAGGATTTTACCAGGAAGGATACATTGAGATTTCTCTCGTTTTCAAGTATGTCCTGGGTTCGAGAACATTGAGTGGTAGATATATATATATAAACCTGATATTAATCATATATGCAGTTACTAACAGGAGATACATATATTGGGAAGCTGGTTTTCTATGTGATGGATGGATGTGGTTGTTATAAATCTTTGTTTATGATATGAGATTTGACATTTTTTTGTATACGTAATAAATATATATGTTTTTATCCGATTATTGATTAGTGTATTCTTCAAAGCAAAACACATACAATTAAAAGAATTTAGGAGAATTTCTAGGAAATATAAACGATTGATATTTATATCTCAGGTAAGGGAGGGTTCGGTGGAGGCGCTCGTAAGTAGAGATAAAGTGGAAATATATGGAAATGCTGCCAACTAGAAGGGGGCACAGGCTCTCGACGAATGTGCAGGTAGAGTCAGCAAAAAAGTAGGATTAACTAGTGGCGCAGTGATTTCAATTACTCCTTAAACAATGCCTGGAAGGCTAATTGCATGTACCACACAGGTCATCAGTATGCAATACAAAGTGCAAATGCAAATCACGAAGGGTATAGAAAATCACAATATTCGGTATATGCAATATATTAAAGTGCAGTAGCGGTAATTATAGTAAAGTGCGGGTGCACCAGTGAATAAAGTGCAGATGCAACGATAAGGACAATGCAGCGGTGGAAGTAAAATCCAATTAAAACATTCAGTCTAGTCCATGAAAAGAGGGAGAACTTTCGGCGGATGGTTAAGAAAAGTCTATGATGTTAATGTTCCAGTTCCTAGGTGGACGGGTAGTGCATCAAAAGTGCTTGAAATTATTTCAATATTACCCCTTCCACATTTGTTGCAAACTTGCTTGGGCGTGTCAGCTCCTCTGGTGGTCTCGATGAGCTCCACAGCAAAAATATAAATAAAAAAGGGGGAGAGAGGAAATGATAGTGTAGAAATCCTCTATACGGGTGTGTTATAGTAGGTAAAATTGCACACTTACAAATTCCAGAGCCTAATTGATTGATTCAATTAGGCTCTGGAATTTGTAAGTGTGCAATTTTACCTACTATAACACACCCGTATAGAGGATTTCTACACTATCATTTCCTCTCTCCCCCCTTTTTTATTTATATTTTTGCTGTGGAGCTCATCGAGACCACCAGAGGAGCTGACACGCCCAAGCAAGTTTGCAACAAATGTGGAAGGGGTAATATTGAAATAATTTCAAGCACTTTTGATGCACTACCCGTCCACCTAGGAACTGGAACATTAACATCATAGACTTTTCTTAACCATCCGCCGAAAGTTCTCCCTCTTTTCATGGACTAGACTGAATGTTTTAATTGGATTTTACTTCCACCGCTGCATTGTCTTTATCGTTGCATCTGCACTTTATTCACTGGTGCACCCGCACTTTACTATAATTACCGCTACTGCACTTTAATATATTGCATATACCGAATATTGTGATTTTCTATACCCTTCGTGATTTGCATTTGCACTTTGTATTGCATACTGATGACCTGTGTGGTACATGCAATTAGCCTTCCAGGCATTGTTTAAGGAGTAATTGAAATCACTGCGCCACTAGTTAATCCTACTTTTTTGCTGATATTTATATCTCGTATAAGTTTCTTATTGAATATAAATCTCGACAAAGTGTTGAGTTTCCATTGGCTCTCCCTTGTCCCTCTACCCCCTCTAGGACAAGGCTAAGGGGTATGTCCCTAAATGTGATTGGCAAAGGGGGATTGTAGATGATGCCTTGTTTCTTGTTGGGATGAAAGCTGGCCTTGTGGAGGTAGCTGGGCCTGTGTTGGTTTTTTTTTGTGTGCGTCTTTTTCTGCCTTCACTGATTTGTGTTTTTTTTTTTTTCAAGTTGTGATGATCTTATCATGGTTGTTTTATGAGCCTAAGATCTCTCGTGTGTTCATTTTCCCATTTTGAACATACCATTTGACTATCACTATTTATGACATCTAACCTTCACCCCTGTGCCCCTTAAGGTTTTAATGATCAATTCTAGGATACTGATTAGTATAGTGTCCAGACCTGAAGAGAGGTATACTCTCGAAAGCTTGTCTTTTAAATGTAACGATAGTCCAATAAAAAAGGTATCACTACGTACTGCTATACTCGTGATAGATATATATATATAAACCTGATCTCTGCTAAAAAAGCCATAGGGGGCATTGCCGGGATGTCCAGGAAGATGGCCGCTTGATCTGAGAGCTCCGCTGAGCGCGCCGTTTTAACCCCTCTTCCGCTGCACATCCACACCCATGGGTAAAGCTAGGAAGCCCCCACTCAGCTCTGGCCCCCCGAACCTACTGGCAGCCAACAATCAGGGTCCATCAGGCCATTTTTGACCTCTCTTTCGATCGCTGGAGCCGTTGACCCAGAATCCAAGATGGCTGCCGCCGCATGCTCCTCGGCCTCCAGCTCTCGGACGCACTCGGTGAGTGTCTGGGACCCCCCAAATGACTTCCGCTAGCTCCTCCAGTCTCTCCCCAGCAAGGAAGACTTAGTCATTGCCACGACTGAACTGAGGGCTTCCCTCCTCACAGAGATTTGCGTGCTACACACGGACCTTGGCAGCATAAAGACCAGGCTGCAGCACATGGAGGAGACACAGGAGCAGCAGTCTGCCACCATAGCTGCCCCTTCCTCTGCAGTGACTGCTCAGCGTTCTGCCCTGCAAATGATGCCCCACCATTTAGAAGATGTAGAGAACAGTAATCACTGTAATAATATCAGGGTTCGAGGCCTCCTGGAGCTGGAAAACAGAGGATTTGAAACGCACCCTCAACACTCTGTTTAACGAGATACTGGGCAGGGACCCTGGCACAGAAATTGACTTAGAACGCTTTCATAGGGCACTGAGACCGAAGGGGCCCCCTGATGCGCTCCCACGCAATGTGATCTGCTGCCTTTTACGCTACACGCTAAAGGATTCCATCCTTGCAGCGGCTCCGGGCTCACGTGTCTTTGAATTCGCAGGAGCTAAGGTCTCGCTGTTTCAGGATCTCTTGCCCGCCACGCTGCAGTCCAGACGCATATTGCACCCTCTCACGGCTGCTTTGCAGGACATGAGACTACAGTACAAGTCGCTGTTTCCATTTGGCCTCCAAGTTCGCACACCGTCGAGCCCTCTTAACTTACGCTGTGAATTGGATCTCCCTTCCACCGTACACGCTACCGGCTTGGCTAGACCCGACACTGCTCTACATGCCGACGGGACTGGTTCCACCCCGCCCACGGCGGTCCCGCCGTCAATGCCGTTCCTCCTCATCGCAGGCGTCAGTAGCCTGAAATGGCTCACACTAGCCTTGTCTGGTTTGCCTTCTGAAGCCTTTTCCTACCTTTGTTCCAGAGCCTTCGGATGATACCCTGTGCCAGTTTCCTCGCCTGGCAGACACGAGGACCCCGACAAAGGCAGTATCCTTTTCTGTATGTGGCTTAACTTGGGGTCTACTCTGTTGCACGGGCCTCACAAACTAGCCAAAATAGGCACCCCTGTAGACAGTACAAGTCCTCCTCCCTTTCCTTCAGCCTGCCTTTCCTTTCACACCTGGGGCCCTGTGCACTGTTCGGCCCATTGCTCCTCCTGAGTAGCCTATGAAGGCCGCCATCTTGAGCTGGCACTTCTTTTTACACGCTCACCAATGTGCCTACTAACTTTGGGGCTGCTTATTCGGCATCTCCTGTGTTTTGTTTTTTTACTTTTTTCCATTTTTATTACCGCTGTTCTTTAGATAGACTGTAAGCTCCTATGAGCAGGGCCCTCTACACCTCTTGTTTCCATCTTATGTCCGTTTATATGTATTCCGTTCCCTTTGGTTATGGTAAAGCGCTGTGGAAACTGTTGGCGCTATATAAATGATGACAATAAATAATAATAATAATAATAATAACCGTTGCTAAATTGCACATTGATTCCACTGTTTTACAATTCAATTGTTTACTGTCATCATTAGAGTCATCATATCAGGTAGTAGACAGGCAGTGGGGGGGTATCAGCATGGTGGGGGGTGTCATCAAAAATCTGGGAACGGTAGCGATTTATAGCCGAGGATCAGTAGCCAGTAAAGGGAGATGGACAAATCCCTGCTATAAAGAGTCAGCCAGTGTCTAACAGGATAACGAGGCATATAGCCCTCTCAGCAACAGCTCTCAGAAAAGACTCTCCGCATCCCAACACAAAGATGCACTCCGCCACAGCAGTATTTCCATCCACAGGCACATCCATCCACTGCCAACCATCCAGCAGATGCAATATGCCTGAGTCTGGCGGCCCCTCCAGTGGCCGGACAGCTGAAAGAAGTGCGCCTCCCGGGTCCTCGTCCCCACCGGGGCAATCAGGATCTCTCCCGGCCACGCCAGAAGCATCAGCTCCACCTCCGCATGTATGGTCGCTGATTGCAGATCAGCAGCATCAAATGTAGGCCGAGGCTCCGGTACTCCAAACACCGCACCCGCAGGAGGCCATCCAGCCGCCACTGCACCCTCAACAAGTGGCTCCGACTGCGGGCCATCATCCGGTCCTCCCCGCAGAACGTCTAGGAAGCGACGCAGGTCTCCCCGAGTAAGCATCCAGTCATCATCGGAGGACAGGGAGCACAGGTAGCTATCCAGCCACGGCAGCACAGCATTTAGAGTCCCAGGGGGTGGGAGAAGGGCCACATCCAGGGAGACACAAGCGGCCCGGCAGCAGGAATCCACCGCTGGGGAAGGCATCACCCCCATCCTCATCATCAGCATCAGCAGGAGGGCAGCAAGAGTAATATGCGGAGGGCCGCACCACACTCTGGTCAGTGCGCCAATGACTAAAATGGCCACCAGCCTCCCAAAAGGTAGGCCCAAAGACACACGGACGCCGAAAAGTCCACCAAACAGACCGGAAAGGCTCATGGTCAGGTCAGCAGATCCTCAGGCTCACACCACCCCAGCAGATAGTCAACAGTCGACAGCGGGTCACACGGGTCAGCTTAAAAATCATCAAAATCGTAGGAGCACATCCAGAGTCCGACCTTGCTCGTCAACAGTCTGCTCCACCCTTCGTGCTTTGTTTCTTTAGGCATCCGCTCCTTGTATATTATTTTTGTACTATTGTAATTGTCTTTTTTGTACCCCTGTGCCCCTGGTTCCCCTTTCCTCCGCCCCCCTTTCCCCTCCCTTGACCTTTAACAGCACTCTCTCCCCTACGACTATACTAGGGTCACTGTCCCCTGCACTATTACCTTTCTCTCGGTGAATGCTAAAGGCCTGAAGATACCTGAGAAGCGCCACAAGGCTCTTAGGGAGTTTAAATCATTTCGTGCTGAAATGGTATTGGTACAGGAGACCCATTTTGCACACATTTTGCACCCGGCCCCACTCCTTTAAAAAACATAAATATCCCACAGGTTATTTCAGTAATGCCACAGCCTGTAAAATTTGTGGCACTGCCATGCTGTTTTCTCGCTCAACCCTGTTTAGTAATCTCACCTCATTGCTGGACCCCGCTGGTCGTTACACGTTTGTGAAGGGTCATATTGGTGATCAACGGTACACATTTGCATCCATATACCTCCCGAATCGGCAACAACATTCGACCATCCGTAGAATACTCTGCCGACTTCAGGACTTCCAGGAGGGCATCTTAGTGGTGGGCGGAGAACTTAACCTTCCGCTTAAAGCTCGCCTGGACACCTCTAGAGGTCACCAGCACCCAACACACAGTCCTCTGTCGCACATGACTTGGCGCACACTCCATGCGACTGATGGACTGCTGGGGTTCGCTTCACCCCTCCATGCGAGACTATACATAATACAGTGCGCCGCATCAGCTATACACACGCCTAGATTATATCTTCCTTCCTTTTGGCAGCATGCACCTTCAGATTCAGCTACCATAGGCCCCATGACCTGGTCGGACCATTGCCCGGTCTTGATTACTTTGTCCTCTCCTCTCGCCTGCCCTAAAGAGAAACTCTGGCGCCTTAATGAATCACTTCTTCCTGACCCCTGGTCGTTACACGTTTGTGAAGGGTCATATTGGTGATCAACGGTACACATTTGCATCCATATACCTCCCGAATCGGCAACAACATTCGACCATCCGTAGAATACTCTGTCGACTTCAGGACTTCCAGGAGGGCATCTTAGTGGTGAGCGGAGAACTTAACCTTCCGCTTAAAGCTCGCCTGGACACCTCTAGAGGTATCACCAGCACCCAACACACAGTCCTCCGTCGCACATGACTTGGCGCACACTCCATGCGACTGATGGACTGCTGGGGTTCGCTTCACCCCTCCATGCGAGACTATACATATTACAGTGCGCCGCATCAGCTATACACACGCCTAGATTATATCTTCCTTCCTTTTGGCAGCATGCACCTTCAGATTCAGCTACCATAGGCCCCATGACCTGGTCGGACCATTGCCCGGTCTTGATTACTTTGTCCTCTCCTCTCGCCTGCCCTAAAGAGAAACTCTGGCGCCTTAATGAATCACTTCTTCCTGACCCCCAGATTAAAGAAGGCATCCATAATGCGCTGCGCCATTATTTTGCTGAAAACGTCACACCCGACTGCTCCCCGCAGATTATTTGGGAAATCCATAAGGCTGTAATTAGGGGTTAGCTCATTAAACAGGGCTCGCGGCGCAAGAGAACGCACTGAGCAGCAGGAATCCTTGTTGCAGCACATTGTGGCCCTAGAACGGTCCCATAAATTGCATTCTGATGACAATATTTACGCTGAACTGTAGGACCTTAGATCAGAGTTACGCTCCCTCTTTAATAATAGGGCTCAGAAAGCCTTCATGACGGTACAGAGAACCTTCCACGAACATGGCAATAAATAATAAATAAATTACCTAAAGCCCTCCGTACACACCGACAGGCGATTTATGTGTCCCATCTTCGCTTCCCTCAGGGAACCCCTGTCACCCTCCCGAAAGATATGTTTGGCCTCTTTCACGAATACTTCACCAACTTGTACAGTCTCCCCCCCTCCTCCAATCTGGCAACCCTTGACAACGCACAATGCTTTCTTCGTACTCACCTACACTCTAAGCTGACACCACCAATGAGGGTCTCCATTGAGGGTCCTATCTCTGCGTTGGAACTGCACAACGCTATTCAGTCTACACTGGTGGGCAAGACCCCGGGACTTGACGGTTTTACTCTAAAATATTATAAAGCATGTGAAAAACTCCTCTCCCCTGGTTAGCTTCCATTAATGACCTGTCACGTTTCCTCGTTCCAGCCCTGTCCTCTGTATGCCTGTGTTTCCCTTATTGTTCTGTATGTTGCTTTCCCTGCGTTGCAGCTCAGGGGTTAAGTGGCTTCTTCATCACCTGTTGGTGATGTGGGCTGATCACCTCCCTATAAATTGCAATGGGCCCTTACCCCATTGCTCTTGCATTTTGGTTCACTTTCATTTCATGATTCCTGCTGCATGTTTGTACCTGAGAGCTCCCTGCTGTTTATTCTGTTCTAGTTTGGGTTTTCTTGTTCAGCTTATTTCTTAGGTTTTGTCCTCCCTGTCTATCTGCTGTTCCCATAGTCTTTCCTGTTCTATTTAGTTCTAATGTTTCTCCTTTGCTTTGCTTTTGGTTTTCTGTTCGTTATATGTCTGACTGATTTCCTGGTTCTGACCCTTTTGCCTGGCTGACTATTCTCCCGGTTCTGGATCCCTGGCCTCTGCATAAGGCATACGTTTTGATTTTTTTAATATATTTTTACTTTTATTTTTCAGAAACAGATAATATACAATATAAACATGAAGGTAGAGGGATAGAGAAAGAAAATGGGGGTGGGGGAATGGGGAAACAGTGCCATCAAGTTTGGAACAACGTCATGGTACAATATACATATACAACTTTATTTCACCAATTGAACAGTGTAAATATCCCAAATAGACCAGTGGTCTTTCTTAGATTGAGGTATCCCAGTTAAAGCCTTAGCCATGCCATCTAAGAGCCTCAAAGTGTGTAAACTGTCTGTAATATCTTTAAGTGAGGGAACGTTGGAAGATTTCCATCTCGCAGCGACCAGGGTCGTCGCGATTGATAATACATGTGCTAAAAGTTGTTTTTGCAAGCGGGATAAAGAGTCTGGCATGATCTGGAGAAGGAGAATTTCAGGGAGAGCCTGAACATCGGAACCCACTATCTCCGAAATAAAGTGAGCCACAGAAACCCAGAACGGAGAAATCAACCAGCAGGACCACCAGGTATGAAAAAATTTGCCCGTTTCCTCCCCGCAACGCCAACGCGCTGCCGTTACCTTGGGATTAAAGTGGTGTTCCCTATCTGGGGTAATATACCATCTATATAGCACTTTTTTCCTGGCCTCTGTTAAAGATATACATCAAAATTTAGAAACATTGAGAAGGAAACAGTCCGCCCAAACGGAGTCCGGTATCTGAGCTCCCAGGTCCCTCCCCCAATTCATCTTGAAATGCCATGTAGAGGATTGCATCTTGGTTACCAAGAGACGATATATTAAAGAAAGGGGACGGACATCTGAGGAGGGAGATATACAATACTGTTCAAAAAGGAATAACAAAACAATTGGGTCATTGAACTTCAGCATTGAGTACGAAGAGAGACAAGATCTGATTTGTAAACGTTGCTGCACTATTGTTATTTCTTCTCTCTCCCCCGTTCTTTATCTCCCATTTGAGTGGAGTTAATCAACGCTATAGGAGGAGCCGCTACATCGAGCATAAGGCAGAGCACGTTTAGTGCACATTCTGCTATCTTAGGACCTCTGGAAGACAAAGACATTAAGGACAATAGACCTTCAATACACACGGGAAATCAGTGTAAGGTCATTTTTGTATAACTCACCAATAGACGTCAAGTATTTATACTCAGACTGCACGAGTCACCATAACGCCTATGCGGACATTTGTACTACCCTCCTTTTCTTCAGTATCTACCAACGTGCTGTGCTAGCTTTTTCCATGCACCTAGGTTGTCACTGTTGCACTTTAATAATGCATACATTGTTGCACTTTAATATTGCATAAATTGTTGCACTTTATATTGCACAAACTGTTGCACTTTATACCACATCAATTGTGACATTAGCACTTTATTCTAAATCTGCACCAGTGAAGCTGCATTTAAACGAACCATAAGGATTTATACGCATCTATTGGTTCATAAGTACGGCACTGTGATTTGTTGTACACAATTGTTGCGCCACTAGGAACCCCCCTCTTCTTTTCCTCTATTTATATATTAGCGCAGGATATATTTGCCCCAGCTCACATAGATATATTGCCCCAGCTCACATGGATATATTGCCCCAGCTCACATGGATATATTGCCCCACCTCACATGGATATATTTTCCCCCAGCTCACATGGATATATTTGCCCCAGCTCACACATGAATATATTGCCCCAGCTCACACATGGATATATTGCCCCGCTCACATGGATATATTACCCCAGGCCAGCTCACATGAATATATTGCCCAAGGCCAGCTCACATAAATATATTGCCCCAGGCTGGCTCACATGGATATATTGCCCCAGGCCAGCTCACATGAATCTATTGCCCCAGGCAAGCTCACATGAATACATTGCCCCAGGCCCAGCCTGCGGACGCAGCGCACTCTGTACGTCAGTAGTAGCGGTTTGACGTTCTCAAAAAAATGCGTTCGTTTGCCACGTGCGTTGCGCGGACGAACTTTCGTGCGGCCGTTCGTCGTGTGTTCCCCGGCATTGGACGTCATTTGCTGCTAGCACGGCCGTGATTTCATGCGGCTAAACGCACGTTAAAAATGCGTTCGTCTGACCCTAGCCTTAGGTGGATAATGTGCGCCTCCAGGTTTCCCCTTAGTATCCCTGTTTTAGCACCATATTACGGGTCAGGTGTTAATGCAGAAGCCTGCCTCGTAATGATGCGCTAAGCGCCGCTGTGAGTACTGCCTCCTGCAGTCCATAGGACTCCATGGAGGCTTGTGCTGCCCGGCTGCGTGACCTGCAGGATCTTGCAGGTTTCGGGGGGGGCCCAAAGAAAATGTTTGCCCAGGGTCCAATCAATATTAAAGATATTGCCCCAGCTCACCTGGATATATTGCCCCAGCTCACATGGATATATTGCCCCAGCTCACATAGAAATATTGTCCCAGCTCACATGGATATATTGCCCCAGCTCACCTGGATATATTGTCCCAGCTCACACATAGATATATTGCCCCAGCTCACATGGATATATTGCCCCAGCTCACATGGATATATTGCCCCAGATCACATGGAGATATTGCCCCAGCTCACATGGATATATTGCCCCAGCTCACATGGAAATATTGCCCCAGCTCACCTGGATATATTGCCCCAGCTCACCTGGATATATTGTCCCAGCTCACACATAGATATATTGCCCCAGCTCACATGGATATATTGCCCCAGCTCACATGGATATATTGCCCCCAGCTCACATGGAGATATTGCCCTCAGCTCACATGGATATATTGCCCTCGTTCACCTGGATATATTGCCCCAGCTCACATGGATACATTGCCCCAGCTCACATGGAGATATTGCTCCAGCTCACATGGATATACTTCCCAGCTCACATGGATATATTGCCGGTGGCCGCGTGCTTTACCTCCTTCGAGCAGCCGCCAACATAAACTCTGCCGCTCGCTCGCTCGCCTGGGTGGGATCTATCCACCAGCCAGCCACGATCTTGTGAGATCGCGGCTGGCTGGCTGGTGGATAGATCCCACCCAGGCGAGCGAGTGGCAGAGTTTACGCTGGCGGCCGCTCGAAGGAGAACAGTAATGCGGCCGCCAGCGGTTGTATGCACGCGCACCCAGCAGATTTGAGGACCAAAACCCCTGGTGACATCGGGCTCCAGCCTGGGACGGACAGTGCTTCCTCACAAGGGATAATAATTGACGAGCCTGCCGGCTGCAGCTGGACATCCTTCCTTGGCGTATGGGTGAGAAGCCTCAGGCCTATATTTGTTCATAACAGTGCACACCGATTGTCTGCCATTTGCATTTTTGGGCCCCTGCATTTGGCTAGCCGAAGAAAACCCCACTGGCCAGTGGTTTAGGTACCCAGGTACATTGGGACTAAATTGTAGATATATTTTGATTACGATGCAGCAAATCCGCGGTTAGAATAACTTTAATTGTCGCTTATTACTGTTATATTTCTGTTTTATCCTAAATTCTGGTATCATACTGTGCAGAGTTAAAGGTTCAATTTATTTGTATGTTTATCCAGATTTCTTGCACTCAGTAAACAATCATTTAAAAATCTATCAAGGTGTGCTAGTGTGCTGTGGATTTTCCTTTGCAGCCTATCACAGAGGTGAGACAGAAGTACCCGGTTATACAGCGGCTCCTTCGGGGGTGAGCGCTACACAGAAAATGATGGAAGAAGGTGGTCAATAATATGGAGTGCTCTTTCTTGGTGTTTTGTGTTTAATATCTTGGATGCACCCGCTTAGTTTTGAGGTTGACTGCAACCTTCTGCTGTTTTGTATTTTATATATAGAGAGCTAACCACTCTCATTTGGTATGCACCCCTCCCTGTTCACAGGTGCTCCACCATGACAGAATTGGAAAAGGTGGTAAGCGCCCACACTATCCACATCCGAACACCCAGCAAACCAGATGGTAGTGGTTTCCCCCAAACCAATAAATACAAGTAATAACAATACGTATCTGGTCTGCGCGAAAAGGACGCTAGGGAATTTCAGATGGGTTTCTCACAAGACGTCTCCAACATATTCACATGTGGAAATAAAAAACAAAATAGCAACTCTAAGTGCAGTAATTATAAACAGAAGCTGAATATATGATAACTTGTAGTTGTTCAACTCACAGACGCAGAGCCCATACACTGGCTCTGAGTGGATCGTAGCCTTTGGGTTGGTTTTCTTCACTTAGTTTCTCAGGAAACCCACTCCTTATTGTAGATAGCTCGTCACATCCAATAGGTATGGAAGAGAAGAAAAAACACTTCCTTGTGCAGATCTGACATGCAGCAATAAAATATCAAATAAAGGTGAAAAACTCACATTTGTTAGAGCTATTCCCAGCTCTAATATGAAGGCATATGGGTTTAGTGGGTCAAACCCAATGAAAGACCAAAACATGCAGCAACGGTTCTTCTAAAAAAAATTAATAATTGTATAAAACAAAATAAAATCAAGAAATAAAGCCAGGACGCGTTTCACCGTCGACACACGGCTTCATCAGATGGTCTATACAGTTCAGAACTAAGTGCATGTTTATATACCCTAAACAATCAAAATAAAACATCTTTTCCTGTGTGCATTCGTAATTAGCAATTTTCGTGCGTTTCAAGCCTCATTTTCGGATCCTGCGCGGTTCGGTTCGTATAGCGCGATCGGCGTGCGGTTATCGCCTCGTTTCGGATCTTGCATATTTCGATTCTTAATTTACGATCTGCATGCGGTTTTCGCCTCGTTCCGAATTTTTTGCGTTTCGGTTCAATGTGCGTTCATAGCCTCGTTTCGGATCTTCAATATTTCGATTCACAAAAAATTCAAATATAATGGAACATTTTACCAAACTACTTTGATCTAGAATCTAATCACATTATAAACATCATTATGGGAAAATCAACTCTAAACATAACAATTGCCTCGTTTCGGATCTTGCATATTTCGATTCTTAATTCACGATCTGCGTACGGTTTACGCTTCTTTCTGAATCTTTTGCGTTTCAGTTCAATGTGCGTTCATAGCTCATTTCGGATCTTCAATATTTCGATTCGTAAAAGTTCAAGTTAGTAGAACATTTTACCAAACTGCTTTGATCTAGGATCTAAACACATTGTGAACATCATTATGGGAAAATCAACCCTAAACATAACAATTAATGCAACCAGATTCGGAATCTTCATAGAACTTATTAGCGAAACACTATAAACGCTGTACTCTTAATGGAAAGGACTCTATAGAGCAAGGCCACATAGTGGGAGGATTAGAAAAACAGTATGGATATAGGAGTGTCGCGTTTTGATATTGTACAAATAAATGATGTATATCACCATTGTAACCAGTGATGTAAATCTATTGTAACGTGCTACCCTTTACAGGAGTATACAAAATAAATATATTTCCCCTTAAATTTTTTTTTTTTTTCTATTTTTCTCTCTCTCTTCTTCTCTCTTTTTATTATCCTATTGCCATTTTGTGTGACAAAACTATATGGGTTATATAAACCATATTGTGGAGTGGTTGGTATATATCTGTCGGGTTCCGGCAGGCACCGCCGGCCCAGCGTCCTGCCGTGCCCCGGCGGACGCCGCCGACCCGGCGTCCTCCCTCCCGGCTCCGGGGTCGGCGTCCTCCTCGCCTCGTGTATGTGCGCAGTATGCGCGCGCGCCGCCGGCGGTTCCGGATTTAGCCCTCCCGGCGGCGCGACGTCACTACACCCCCATGTGACCTCTGTGAACCAATCAACAGACAGGGCGCTAAATTTAAACCTGCTTTTGCCATTTCTCGATGCCCTTTCGTGGTTCTGCTTGTCTGACCCTTAAGTGCTCATTTATTTCACTCTGTACGATTTACTGTGTATGACCTGGCTATCCCTCTCGACTTGTGTACCTCTATACCCCTTGACCCGGCTTGTTACTCGACTCTGTTTTGCATTCTACCTAATTGGTTTCTATCATACAATCCTGGCTTATCAGCGTTTACACCAGCCACTCTAAGGACTGGTTCCTGTCCTCCTCGTGTGTCCCTGCCTTATTGGTTCACCATCTGTTGTTGCGAAACCCAGCCACTCTAAGGACTGGTACCGCATTTAGATTTGCTTTAGACTGGCACTGCCTTTAGGTACCCTTGGTTTATGTTGGCCTGATTACAGGACAGCCCTCGCTATTTGTTTTAAAACCCAGCCACTACAAGGACTGGTATCTCTTTAAAGCACTCGAGACTCCTGTTTTCTCTCAGGGCTAACCGCTCGTCCACCTTCGGGTACGTGAGCGTGCCTGACATCACGAAAGGGCCATGGACCTTGCAGGGACCGCTCAGCAACTCTCTGGTCTAGAAAGCCGTTTGGAGGATCAAGATCACCGTCTTGATCAGTTCGCCCAGGCCCTCCAAACCTTGCTCAACCGTACTGCCCCTACCCAGGTAGAGGTTTCCCCTCCAGCGAATCCTCCTTCTGAACCATTCTCTGTACCTACCTCGTATCCTAACTTACTACCCCCGGTACGTTACGGAGGCGACCCTAACACCTGTCGAGGTTTTCTAAACCAGATTTCCATTCACTTTGAACTAACCCCGTGGTCTTACCCTACAGATCGTGCCAAAATTGCCTTCGTCATCAACCACCTTACCGACAAAGCGTTATGTTGGGCTAACCCTCTTTGGGATACCGATAAACCTATTGTATATAATTACCGTGAATTTATGTCGGCCTTTCGTAGAGTGTTTGACCCCCCGGGCGTAAAACCAATGCTGCCAAATCCTTGTTACGCTTGCGCCAGGGTGCGAAATCCCTGGGTGACTATGCTCTGGAATTTAGATCTTTGGCTTCAGAATTGAACTGGAACAATGAGGCTTTGATAGCTGTGTTCTCTGAGGGTTTGAACGATGAGTTGCAGGATGAGATAGCGGCCAGAGATCTCCCAGAGGAACTAGAAGATTTAATAACCTATTTGTCCTTTATCGATGAACGCCTTCGCCATCGTAGAAATACTAAGGAAAGGTCTAAAAAACCACCGGTTAGACAGCTTCCCCGGTTTTCCGTACCTTTGCTCCCTGAGCCTCATCCTTCCCCCGAACCCATGCAATTGGGTAGCACCAAGATCCCCGATAGTGAAAAACAGCATAGACGACGTGAGGGTTTATGCCTGTACTGTGGATTGGGGGGGTCACTTACTTAAGGGCTGTCCCAAACGTCCACAGGTCCCACCGGAAAACTTTCATGCCTAAGTGCCTTTAGGGGACAGCTCTTGGGCGCTTTTCCTTCGTCCCCCAAACTGGAAAATAGACTCCGGGTTCCGGTTACTCTATCCTGGGAGAGCTCCCGTAACCCGGTACAGCTCTATGCTTTAGTAGACTCTGGTGCTGCCGATAACTTTATCAACATAGGTTTTGCTCGTAAACATGCTATACCCCTTGTTGAAAAGAAAACACCTTTACTCGTACAAGCCATTGATGGCAGACCCCTCGAAACCCCTTTTGTTTTGTTTGAAACTCAGAACATTTCTGTTGGGATAGGACTTTGTCATAAAGAAAACATGTTCTTCCATGCTATTACTTCTCCCTCCTATCCTATCGTACTGGGTTACCCTTGGTTAACCCGTCATAACCCTGTTATTGACTGGCGAGCTCGTCAGATCGCGAGGTGGGATAATGATTGTATGGCTTCCTGTATTGAGATCCCTCTATCCGTCAATACCTTGAATATGCCTACAGCCCCACCCCTGACCACTACTATTCCCATTCCATACTTTGACTTGGCACCTGTGTTTGACAAGAAAGAGGCCGATAGGCTACCCCCACATCGTTCTTACGATTGCGCCATCGACCTTCTTCCTGGTACCACGCCGCCTAAAGGGGCTGTCTATCCTTTGTCAGTTAAAGAACATAAGGTTTTGGAGGAATATATCACTGATTCCCTTAAGAAAGGGTTTATTCGTCCTTCCTCCTCTCCCGCTGGGGCAGGATTTTTCTTTGTTCAGAAAAAGGAGGGTGATCTTAGACCCTGTATTGATTATCGAGGGTTGAACAAGATCACCGTTAAAAATGCCTACCCCATTCCACTCATCCCCGAGCTGTTTGACCGCCTGAAACACTCCAAAATCTTTTCCAAATTGGATCTCAGAGGAGCATACAATTTGATACGAATCAAACACGGGGATGAGTGGAAAACTGCATTCAATACCAGGTTAGGGCATTACGAATACCTGGTTATGCCCTTCGGTTTATGTAATGCTCCAGCAGTGTTTCAGGCATTTATCAATGATGTGTTACGAGAGTACACCCCCTGTTTTGTCGTGGTCTACCTCGATGATGTATTAATACATTCCCCTGATTTGAAAACCCATCATGTACATGTACGGTTCGTCTTATCCAAGCTATTGGCCAACGGCCTCTACTGTAAGCTAGAAAAATGCTTATTTGATGTCCAACAAGTACAATTTTTGGGTTATGTTATATCTTCCTCTGGTTTCATGATGGATCCCAAGAAACTGGAGGCCATCGTTCATTGGCCTCTTCCCAAGGGCCTCAAGGCCATTCAAAGATTTATTGGCTTCTCTAATTATTATAGAAGGTTTATTAAGGGCTTCTCGTCCATTATTGCACCCATCACTACATTGACAAGAAAGGGAAGTGATACGCAGAATTGGCCCTCCAGTGCCCTGGAGGCTTTCGAAAGGCTAAAAAAGGCCTTTTCCACTGCTCCTATCCTCCATCACCCTGATCCCAATAGACCCTTCATTTTAGAAGTTGACGCATCAGAAACTGGGGTAAGAGCTGTATTGTCCCAACGTCCAGCTGACGGCAAGCCTATGCAACCCTGTGGTTTTTATTCTAGGAAATTGTCCTCCACCGAGACCCGTTACGACATTGGGGACAGAGAATTGTTAGCCATTATATTGGCCTTAAAAGAATGGCGCCACCTTCTGGAGGGGTCCACCTGTCCGTTTTCCATTATCACTGACCATAAGAATCTGATATACCTGTCTGAAGCAAAAAGGTTGAACCCCAGACAAGCTCGATGGGCCCTTTTTCTCACCAGATTTGACTTCCTCATTACTTACAGACCCGGGTCTAAAAACGTTAAGGCCGATGCACTCTCCAGACAATACGAACCCCTATCGACTCCAGTATCCCTACCTGTTTCCATAGTTCCTGAAAGGAAAATATTAGCCTCTCTGAGTACACGAGTCGAGTCTCCTTTCTGGAACCTCTTGCTCTCTAAACAGTCCTTGGCTCCCCCGTCTAAACCACAGGACAAACTATTCGTTCCTACTGTTGAGGTACCTACTGTTTTACAGCTCTTTCACGAGTCTAAATTCGCTGGACATTTTGGGGTAAATAAGACTCTTGACCTGATTAAACGACACCTTTGGTGGCCGACACTTACCAAGGATGTAAAAGATTACATAAACACCTGTTTTGTTTGTACCCGTTCCAAACCCTCCCGTCTTTGTCCTGCGGCCTCCTCCAACCCCTACCGGTCCCTGAGCGCCCTTGGTCTCATTTAGCTATGGACTTCTTAGTGGAACTAACCCCTTCACTTGGTCATACAGTGATTTTTGTGGTTGTCGATCGCTTCTCCAAAATGGCACATTTCATTCCGTTAAAGAAACTCCCTTCCTCTAGCGAGCTAGTACAAATTTTCACTAAAGAAATATTCAGGCTTCATGGTATTCCGAATGTTCTTGTCTCGGATCGGGGCTCTCAGTTTATCTCTAAGTTCTGGAGAGGTTTCTGTCACCAGTTAGGTGTTAAACTGTCCTTTTCTTCCGCGTATCACCCGCAAACGAACGGTTTAGCCGAAAGAACCAATCAAACGCTTGAGACTTATTTAAGGTGTTTTATTTCAGATGCACAGGATGATTGGGTTACTCTATTACCTTGGGCGGAGTTTGCATATAACAATGCCACATCGCAGTCGACAAAATTCTCTCCTTTTGAAATAGTCACTGGTATGCATCCCACTATTTTTCCGTCCTCGTTCTCTCCTCAGAACATTCCTGCCCTAGAAGAACACCTAGGCAATCTCCGGGTTATTTGGGAAAAGACCAGGTTGAATCTTGAGTCCGCCTCCTTAAGTCAGAAGCGGTCGGCTGATCGGAGGCGCAGACCTCCACCAGTGTACCATGTGGGCGACAGGGTTTGGCTCAGCACACGCCACATTCGTTTGAAGGTTCCGTCCATGAAATTCGCGCCCCGTTTTATCGGTCCGTATAAAATACTCCGATGTATTAATCCCGTAGTATACTCACTGCAATTGCCCGTCTCTTTGCGTATTCCGAACTCCTTTCATGTCTCTTTATTGAAGCCGCTCGCCTGCAACCGATTTACTCGTCCTGACTCTCCTCCTCCTCCTGTGGTGGTCGATGGGACTCCCGAGTATGAAATTGAGTCCATCCTGGATTCCCGTCATTTTCGCAATCGGCTGCAGTATCTGGTTCATTGGACTGGCTATGGCCCCGCGGATCGCTCATGGGTTTCGTCACGTGACGTTCATGCTCCTCGATTGGTCTCTGCGTTTCATCGTCGTTTCCCCGATCGCCCGGCTCCTGGCCGCCCGGTGGGCGTTCCTCAAGGCGGGGGTGCTGTCGGGTTCCGGCGGGCACCGCCGGCCCAGCGTCCTGCCGTGCCCCGGCGGACGCCGCCGACCCGGCGTCCTCCCTCCCGGCTCCGGGGTCGGCGTCCTCCTCGCCTCGTGTATGTGCGCAGTATGCGCTCGCGCCGCCGGCGGTTCCGGATTTAGCCCTCCCGGCGGCGCGACGTCACTACACCCCCATGTGACCTCTGTGAACCAATCAACAGACAGGGCGCTAAATTTAAACCTGCTTTTGCCATTTCTCGATGCCCTTTCGTGGTTCTGCTTGTCTGACCCTTAAGTGCTCATTTATTTCACTCTGTACGATTTACTGTGTATGACCTGGCTATCCCTCTCGACTTGTGTACCTCTATACCCCTTGACCCGGCTTGTTACTCGACTCTGTTTTGCATTCTACCTAATTGGTTTCTATCATACAATCCTGGCTTATCAGCGTTTACACCAGCCACTCTAAGGACTGGTTCCTGTCCTCCTCGTGTGTCCCTGCCTTATTGGTTCACCATCTGTTGTTGCGAAACCCAGCCACTCTAAGGACTGGTACCGCATTTAGATTTGCTTTAGACTGGCACTGCCTTTAGGTACCCTTGGTTTATGTTGGCCTGATTACAGGACAGCCCTCGCTATTTGTTTTGAAACCCAGCCACTACAAGGACTGGTATCTCTTTAAAGCACTCGAGACTCCTGTTTTCTCTCAGGGCTAACCGCTCGTCCACCTTCGGGTACGTGAGCGTGCCTGACAATATCTATATGAGAATAATAGATGTATATATATATTGAATAAGTGTAAATCGTAGGGTGTAAATGGATTTAAAATATATCAAAGATTGATGCTTTAAACTTATATATGTTGGTATAGAAAATACCAAATGGTGTAAACAAACTTAAAATACTGAAATAGATAGTGGTGTGTGACACTATTATAAAGGTGAATGTTGATATCCAAATATTTAAGAAGTCTATACTTTCTTTTACTTATTTAACACATTATTACATTGTGGTATTTTTGATGGTATAAAAACCTGTAGTGGACAATAACCTAGATAATGACTAACAAAAAACCCAATATGGAATAAATGGCATACAATAACAGGAAAAAACCTGTTTACAAAAAATGTGTAACCTCAAAGTCATCATTGAATCCACTTGGTGTTAAAGTACCCATATCAAAAATCATACGCATCTCCGCTTGTCCTAATCTTTTAAGAAAATCTTCCCCTCCTCCATTAGGTGTCAATTGTTTAATCGCCGTGAATTTAAGGCCTGTTGGGTGACTATTATGTTTTATTTTATAATGAAATGAAACAGAATGTTTCTCAAACCCTTTGTTAATGTTTCTGACATGCTCGGATATCCTTACATTAAAGGCTCTTTTAGTACGCCCTATGTACTGCATGCCACAAGGGCATTCTAACAAATATATTATGTTTTTGGAAAAACAGTTGAGAATCCTTTTTATCGGAATGTCTTGTTTTTATTTTTTTGATTATAATAGGAATCTATAAAACCTTTTTTATTGCCAGTGGATCTGCATGCTAAGCACTGACCACAATTGTAGAACCCTTGTTTTAGCCCAAAGAATCCTTTTTTGATATCCCTTTTTTTTGGTTTACTATGGACTAAATTAGATCTTAAGTTCTTGGCTCCTCTGAACACCATTTTAGGGCCTTTTCCTATGTATTTAGTTAAATCTTTATCGTTTTGAAGAACATGCCAGTGTTTTTTGAGGATTTTTTTTGATATGGGTAGCTTTATTATTGTAGTCACAAATGAATCTTACTTCTTCTCCCTCTATTTCTTTTTTTGGTTTATATTTAAGCAAGACTTCACGGTCATCCTTAATAAGGGCAGTGATGATGTGATCTGATTCATTTGGTTCATACCCCTTTTCAATGAACTCTTTCTTAAGACTATCCGCTTGTTGTTTAAATATATCAACATCTGTGCAATTTCTCCTTAGACGAATGAATTGTCCCTTCGGAACTCCCTTAAGCCAGGTTGGGTTATGACAACTGTTTTTTTCTATAAATGTATTGGTGTCTACCTCTTTGAAGAAGGTTTTAGATTTTAGTTTGTTTCCTTCCCTGTAAATGTTAAGATCTAAAAAGGTGACACTATCATTACTCCACTTACTATCTAATTTAATGCCCCATTCTGGGCTGTCTAAACCAGCTAAGAATGATCGTAAATCATCCTCCAACCCTCTCCAAATAAAGAACACATCATCAATGTATCATCTGTATGACAATACATTGCCTAGCGCCCAGCTACGCGAACCGTAGACAAACTGGGATTCCCAGCCTGCCATATATAAGTTCGCGTAGCTGGGCGCAAATTTGGTGCCCATTGCGCTCCCTTTCCGTTGGATGTAAAATTCTTCCTCAAATTTAAAATAATTATTTTTGAGTATAAAATTAATGCTTTTAAGAATGAAGGATATCTGATCGGGATTCATTCTGTTAGTCTTCGAAATTTCATTATGGACCACTTCCGCACCCATTAAATGCGGTATACTGCTATATAAAGCATTTACATCGCAGGTAACCAAGATGTCATTATTTTCTAACTTCAAGTTGTAAATAATAATTATTTATATTTGAATTTTTTGTGAATTGAAATATTGAAGATCCGAAACGAGGCTATGAACGTACATTGAACCGAAACGCAAAAAATTCGGAACGAGGCGAAAACCGCATGCAGATCGTAAATTAAGAATCGAAATATGCAAGATCCGAAACGAGGCGATAACCGCACGCCGATCGCGCTATACGAACCGAACCGCGCAGGATCTGAAAATGAGGCTTGAAACGCACGAAAATTGCTAATTACGAATGCACACAGGAAAAGATGTTTTATTTTGATTGTTTAGGGTATATAAACATGCACTTAGTTCTGAACTGTATAGACCAGCTGATGAAGCCGTGTGTCGACGGTGAAACGCGTCCTGGCTTTATTTCTTGATTTTATTTTGTTTTATACAATTATTAAATTTTTTTAGAAGAACCGTTGCTGCATGTTTTGGTCTTTCATTGGGTTTGACCCACTAAACCCATATGCCTTCGTATTAGAGCTGGGAATAGCTCTAACAAATGTGAGTTTTTCACCTTTATTTGATATTTTATTGCTGCATGTCAGATCTGCACAAGGAAGTGTTTTTTCTTCTCTTCCATACCTATTGGATGTGACGAGCTATCTACAATAAGGAGTAATTATTCAAATAAAGTTTTGCACTATCCATGATGGAATACATCATTCAAAAAAAGAAAGAAAAGTTGCCTAAGATTGATATAATCATAGAACAACTCTCCAAACAAATAGATCAGGAACAGTCCCCAGAAAATGTATTTGAGATTAACAAAACCTTAGAAGAAAAATTAGATAAAATAGAGAAAGAAATATTGATAATTAAAAAAAAGAAGTATGAAAGGGACATAGAGGACTATAGGAGAGGGAATGTTCATAGAAAATACGATTTAAGTCAATCAAATAACCCCACAAGTTCTATGGCCGATAGAAAAGAACCCGACCCAAGAGAGGGTAATTATAATAACCGCCAATGGAACAATAATAATTGGAGGGGGCATAACTATAGGTCCAACAGCAGCCACCATTACAATCGAAAATACAACCATTGGAGAAACGACAATGATAGAGTAGCCACTTATCCCAACCAAGGTGGAAATCATTTTTCCAATGGTTATGGAGAAGGAAGGAATAGGGGTTTCCAACATCAAGAGAGCTTCCAACCTTGGAAGAACGATAGAGGGAGGTGGAGACAGAGAGAAAGATCAGGCAATAATGAGTGGACAACAGTGGGACGTCAATACCCCAGTGAACATATGGGTTTAAACAAACAACAAAGATGGGGTTCCAACAAGGACCCACAAAAAGACGAAAGAGAGGCATCTAATCATTATTCTATTCCTCTTAACAATAGATATTCAGCGTTAAAGGATCAGGTTGGAGAGGAGGTTTTTTGGCAGGACCCCCTAGGGAGGGGGGAAATACAAGAGGACCCCAGAGGCCTAGATGTGAGGCTAGAAAAAGGGGGGGTTTAAAAAGATCCTGGGAAAAACCCGAAGAGGAAAGAGAGCAGGAAAACATGTATGCCAAAGAAAAGCGAGAAAGGAGGTGAATACTACTAATGGCATATTTAATCTCAGCCATAAGGTACTCTCAAATGTGGAAACAAAAGTTTTAAATAAAGGTCTTAAGTTTGCCCCTACAAACAATCTAAATAAATTTAATGTTTATATAGATCTCCAGCGATTTAAACGCAAACTTAGTCTTAAAAAATTATTTTTAAAAAACCCTATAGAAAGGGAAATTAGAGAAAACTCTAATTCAGATATACACACTTCCCTTAAAAATCCATCAAAATTCTATCCACGTCATGTGGTGTCTAATGAAATGAAGGTATTTGAAACTTTGGTAATGAAGGATATAGAAAGTATGTCCTTGAAAGACAAAAAGTACAACCTGACCAAAGAAGAAAATATGGCTTTAAGAGCATTACAGAAAGATTCCAGCATCATAATAAAGCCCGCTGATAAGGGCGGCGGGATAGTTATTCTTTCGAAAGAAAAATATGATGAGGAAGTTTTGAAAATTCTAAACGATAAGTCGACTTATGAAAAATTAAAAAGTGACCCCATCAAGGAGATAAAAGAAAATATGAATATTCTTCTTCAAGAAGGAATTGATAAAAATATCCTGAATGAACAAGAGTATAAATATTTGATGATGGAACATGCCAAAACTCCACACATTTACATACTACCTAAAATACATAAACATCCGACCAACCCGCCAGGAAGACCTATAGTAGCTGGAATAGATTCAATTACAAGCCATTTGTCAGAGTATGTAGATCTTTTTCTTCAGCCTATAGTATGAGAAATTCCATCTCATTTGAAGGATACCTTAGATATGCTAAAACTTATTAACAACTTGAAGTTAGAAAATAATGACATCTTGGTTACCTGCGATGTAAATGCTTTATATAGCAGTATACCGCATTTAATGGGTGCGGAAGTGGTCCATAATGAAATTTCGAAGACTAACAGAATGAATCCCGATCAGATATCCTTCATTCTTAAAAGCATTAATTTTATACTCAAAAATAATTATTTTAAATTTGAGGAAGAATTTTACATCCAACGGAAAGGGAGCGCAATGGGCACCAAATTTGCGCCCAGCTACGCGAACTTATATATGGCAGGCTGGGAATCCCAGTTTGTCTACGGTTCGCGTAGCTGGGCGCTAGGCAATGTATTGTCATACAGATGATACATTGATGATGTGTTCTTTATTTGGAGAGGGTTGGAGGATGATTTACGATCATTCTTAGCTGGTTTAGACAGCCCAGAATGGGGCATTAAATTAGATAGTAAGTGGAGTAATGATAGTGTCACCTTTTTAGATCTTAACATTTACAGGGAAGGAAACAAACTAAAATCTAAAACCTTCTTCAAAGAGGTAGACACCAATACATTTATAGAAAAAAACAGTTGTCATAACCCAACCTGGCTTAAGGGAGTTCCGAAGGGACAATTCATTCGTCTAAGGAGAAATTGCACAGATGTTGATATATTTAAACAACAAGCGGATAGTCTTAAGAAAGAGTTCATTGAAAAGGGGTATGAACCAAATGAATTAGATCACATCATCACTGCCCTTATTAAGGATGACCGTGAAAACTTGCTTAAATATAAACCAAAAAAAGAAATAGAGGGAGAAGAAGTAAGATTCATTTGTGACTACAATAATAAAGCTACCCATATAAAAAAAATCCTCAAAAAACACTGGCATGTTCTTCAAAACGATAAAGATTTAACTAAATACATAGGAAAAGGCCCTAAAATGGTGTTCAGAGGAGCCAAGAACTTAAGATCTAATTTAGTCCATAGTAAACCAAAAAAAAGGGATATCAAAAAAGGATTCTTTGGGCTAAAACAAGGGTTCTACAATTGTGGTCAGTGCTTAGCATGCAGATCCACTGGCAATAAAAAAGGTTTTATAGATTCCTATTATAATCAAAAAAATAAACAAGACATTCCGATAAAAAGGATTCTCAACTGTTTTTCCAAAAACATAATATATTTGTTAGAATGCCCTTGTGGCATGCAGTACATAGGGCGTACTAAAAGAGCCTTTAATGTAAGGATATCCGAGCATGTCAGAAACATTAACAAAGGGTTTGAGAAACATTCTGTTTCATTTCATTATAAAATAAAACATAATAGTCACCCAACAGGCCTTAAATTCACGGCGATTAAACAATTGACACCTAATGGAGGAGGGGAAGATTTTCTTAAAAGATTAGGACAAGCGGAGATGCGTATGATTTTTGATATGGGTACTTTAACACCAAGTGGACTCAATGATGACTTTGAGGTTACACATTTTTTGTAAACAGGTTTTTTCCTGTTATTGCATTTATTCCATATTGGGTTTTTTGTTAGTCATTATCTAGGTTATTGTCCACTACAGGTTTTTATACCATCAATAATACCACAATGTAATAATGTGTTAAATAAGTAAAAGAAAGTATAGACTTCTTAAATATTTGGATATCAACATTCACCTTTATAATAGTGTCACACACCACTATCTATTTCAGTATTTTAAGTTTGTTTACACCATTTGGTATTTTCTATACCAACATATATAAGTTTAAAGCATCAATCTTTGATATATTTTAAATCCATTTACACCCTACGATTTACACTTATTCAATATATATATACATCTATTATTCTCATATAGATATATACCAACCACTCCACAATATGGTTTATATAACCCATATAGTTTTGTCACACAAAATGGCAATAGGATAATAAAAAGAGAGAAGAAGAGAGAGAGAAAAAGAGGAAAAAAAAAAAAAATTAAGGGGAAATATATTTATTTTGTATACTCCTGTAAAGGGTAGCACGTTACAATAGATTTACATCACTGGTTGTTTACTATACACAATGGTGATATACATCATTTATTTGTACAATATCAAAACGCGACACTCCTATATCCATACTGTTTTTCTAATCCTCCCACTATGTGGCCTTGCTCTATAGAGTCCTTTCCATTAAGAGTACAGCGTTTATAGTGTTTCGCTAATAAGTTCTATGAAGATTCCGAATCTGGTTGCATTAATTGTTATGTTTAGGGTTGATTTTCCCATAATGATGTTCACAATGTGTTTAGATCCTAGATCAAAGCAGTTTGGTAAAATGTTCTACTAACTTGAACTTTTACGAATCGAAATATTGAAGATCCGAAATGAGCTATGAACGCACATTGAACTGAAACACAAAAGATTCAGAAAGAAGCGTAAACCGTACGCAGATCGTGAATTAAGAATCGAAATATGCAAGATCCGAAACGAGGCAATTGTTATGTTTAGAGTTGATTTTCCCATAATGATGTTTATAATGTGATTAGATTCTAGATCAAAGTAGTTTGGTAAAATGTTCCATTATATTTGAATTTTTTGTGAATCGAAATATTGAAGATCCGAAACGAGGCTATGAACGCACATTGAACCGAAACGCAAAAATTCGGAACGAGGCGAAAACCGCATGCAGATCGTAAATTAAGAATCGAAATATGCAAGATCCGAAACGAGGCGATAACCGCACGCCAATCGCGCTATACGAACCGAACCGCGCAGGATCCGAAAATGAGGCTTGAAACGCACGAAAATTGCTAATTACGAATGCACACAGGAAAAGATGTTTTATTTTGATTGTTTAGGGTATATAAACATGCACTTAGTTCTGAACTGTATAGACCAGCTGATGAAGCCGTGTGTCGACGGTGAAACGCGTCCTGGCTTTATTTCTTGATTTTATTTTGTTTTATACAATTATTAAATTTTTTAGAAGAACCGTTGCTGCATGTTTTGGTCTTTCATTGGGTTTGACCCACTAAACCCATATGCCTTCGTATTAGAGCTGGGAATAGCTCTAACAAATGTGAGTTTTTCACCTTTATTTGATATTTTATTGCTGCATGTCAGATCTGCACAAGGAAGTGTTTTTTCTTCTCTTCCATACCTATTGGATGTGACGAGCTATCTACAATAAGGAGTGGGTTTCCTGAGAAACTAAGTGAAGAAAACCAACCCAAAGGCTACGATCCACTCAGAGCCAGAGTATGGGCTCTGCGTCTGTGAGTTGAACAACTACAAGTTATCATATATTCAGCTTCTGTTTATAATTACTGCACTTAGAGTTGCTATTTTGTTTTTTATTTCCACATGTGAATATGTTGGAGACGTCTTGTGAGAAACCCATCTGAAATTCCCTAGCGTCCTTTTCGCGCAGACCAGATACGTATTGTTATTACTTGCTCCACCATGACAGCCTATAAAGGCTAGAGCCTGCCGGGGAGCTCCAGGGTGAGTTGATACTGTAGGTGCAGATTCGGTCAAGTTAGATAGGACCTGTCAAAGATGGGATACATTTGGGATACATTTGCTTAAGCAAATTATGATCATACTTTGCGAAGTGAATCCAAACATTTTACCTCAGGTTTTTTTGAACATTTTTATAACTTTTTGCCACAGAAAATGATGGAAGATGGTGGTCAATAATATGGTAATAATCTTTCTTGGTGTTTTGTATTTAATGTCTTAGATGCACCCGCTTAGTTTTGAGGTTGAGTGCAACCTTCAGCTATTTTGAATTTTATATCAATTTATATATATGCTAGCTGGATACCCGTGCTTCGCGATGAAACATCGGGCTATGCAAGAGATGATAGGTTCACAATCCGTTGGCTTAGTGGTGGTTGGTGATTGAAACACAAAAGGGATGATAATAATAAAAAACAATAAAATGGGGGTTTAAGCCCTTTAATCCCTCCAGCAACCCTGTTTTTTGTTCTATGCAGTTGGGCTAATTACTTGCATAGCATAGACTTTCAATTTGTCCCTCAGATGAATTGCTCAGGACCTCCCTGTAAACAACTGTAGCGCTGGTTTTAAATCCCCTGCCGTGTAGTACTTGTTTTTGGCCACCGGAGGGAGACAAGCACAATGTGAGACGCTGAACATTGGGACTACATTTCCCGGCATGCTTTGCGGGGGGACACAGGAAGTGGGTGGGAGACAGACGCTGACATCCTGAGCCTCGTGGAGAGAGCTGGCAGAGCGCGCCAGGGAGTGAGAGAAGCAAGACACAGTGCTGCAGGATGTGACAGTGACCAGGCCGGAGCGCAGCTGGGGCCTGACAGAGATAACGACCGGGTTATTCAGCCTTACAAGAGGAAGACCCAGTGATTCACCAGAATACCCACGCTGATATCGAGTGAGCTGGAGGACCCCGAGTTAGGAGCACCGCAGATCGATCTGACAGGGAGTGCAGGCGGTGATCTGGACATCTTGCGGCAGCTAAAGGAAAGCAAGACAGCAGATCCGGTAACCCATAGAATCCCAGTCAAAATCGAGCGGAGAGACGTCCTGGGTCAAGCGGAGCACCAAGTATCTGGCGGATGGGTGAGAGGCCTTCCAGGCCGTTGTGAAAAATAGAAAAGCACGCTGCTGTTTGTTTCAAAAACCCACAGGGCCCCAACTTGACTAGTCGAAGATACCTCATAAATAATTCACTGGCCAGTTGAATATTGTACCCGGGTACCATCACACACACACACCTACATTCTTTGGGACATACAGTTGTGTTCAAAATTATTCAACCCCCAATGCTGTAAAGGGTTTTAGGGAATTTAGTGTACATTTGTAATTGTATTCAGAATGAAATCCTACAAGGACTTTTTAAAGAACCATATGCAACTAAAATGACATCAATTGGTTTTGTAATACAGTAGTAAATGTTTCTTTTGTGAATTCTTCATTGACACAATTATTCAACCCCTTAAAGACTGGTTCATTCAAGTGTTCATTCAAGTGTTCATTCAAGTGTTTTCATTCAGGTATTGAAAACACCTGTGGATGTCACGGAGCAGCAATAAAGCATAATAAGCACCAATTAGGCAGCTTTAAAATGACTGTGATACTCAGCTCCTTCTAGACATTTACTGGTGTGGTTACAAACATGGTGAAGTCAAGAGAATGGTCCAGGAAGACAAGAGAGGAGGTGATTACTCTTCACAGGAAGGGCAATGGCTATAAGAAGATTGCAAAGATGTTAAACATACCAAGAGAGACCATAGGAAGCATCATTCGCAAATTCAAGGCAAAGGGCACTGTTTAAACGCTACCTGGTCATGGCAGAAAGAAGATGCTGACTACGACTGCTGTGTGCTACCTGAAGCGTAGAGTGGAGAAAAGTCCCCGTGTGACTGCTGAGGAACTGAAAAAAGATTTGTCAGATGTGGGTACTGAAGTTTCAGCTCAGACAATACGGCGCACACTGCGTAATGAAGGCCTCCATGCCAGAACTCCCAGGCACACCCCCTTGCTGTCTCCAAAGAATAAGAAGAGTCGACTGCAGTATGCCAAAAGTCATGTGGACAAACCACAGAAGTTTTGGGATAGTGTTCTGTGGACTGATGAAACAAAATTAGAACTGTTTGGGCCCATGGATCAACGCTATGTTTGGAACAAGGCCTATGAAGAAAAGAACACCTTGCCTACTGTGAAGCATGGCAGGGGGTCAATCATGCTTTGGGGCTGTTTTGCTTCTGCAGGTACAGGGAAGCTTCAGCGTGTGCAAGGTACCATGAATTCTCTTCAGTACCAGGAGATATTGGATGACAATGTGATGCAGTCCGTCACAAACCTGAGGCTTGGGAGACGTTGGACCTTTCAACAGGACAATGATCCCAAGCATACCTCCAAGTCCACTAGAGCATGGTTGCAGATTAAAGGCTGGAACATTTTGGAGTGGCCATCGCAGTCACTTGACTTAAATCCGATTGAGAACCTCTGGTGGGACTTAAAGAAAGCAGTTGCAGTGCGCAAGCCTAAGAATGTGACTGAACTGGAGGCTTTTGCCCATGACGAATGGGCGAAGATACCCGTAGATCGCTGCAAGACACTTGTGTCAAGCTATGCTTCACGTTTAAAAGCTGTTATAACTGTAAAAGGATGTTGTACTAAGTACTAAGATTGAATGTCACTTGGGGGTTGAATAAAACTGATAATGATGTGAGCACAGAAAAGACATTTGTGGTTATTTCATTATAAATGTTATGTTATATTTGTCTGACCTACACGTGCCTCTTTGATTTAATTGTAAGCAAGATGACTGAATGATCAAAATCAATGTCAAACTGGCCAAAACACTCAATTTCAGTGGGGGTTGAATAATTTTGAACACAACTGTAACCTGTACGGGACTCACTCCCCAACCACAAAGGGGGTTAAAGATATATTTTTCCCTTTTCGCTGCGTTTTTCTCGAATTACGAAGCGTTGTATTTCTTTTCCGCTGCGCGTTTCCCGCATTACGAAGTACTGTAAATGTATATACGTATACCGTGTTATTCATTATATGCCATTTATTCTAGTAAACTATATAATTTATAAAATCCACGACGGTGCTGGAGTATATTTATTCCCTAGTGCGGGGAGACTGACCCGAAGTTCAAATTCAGCGGCTCCTCCGGGAGTGAGCACTACACAACATTCCTGGTTTTACTCTCTGGCTGGAGGATGACCAGGCTGTCAGGTGAACGCCACATACAACCAGGTCTGGACTGGGACAAAAAAAAAGTTGTTACCCCACATCTGCATGGTCCTGGAATCTCAGGCTGGTACTCTTGCCACCACAGGAACCACCAAGGAGGCTCTTCGGTATTTAAAGCCGGTTTTAATGGGTTAAAAAAGAACAATTCAAACAAAAAATAAATATCCAACGCGTTTCGTCTAAGTAATAGACTTCATCACAAATGAAAACATAAAAATAACAGATCTTTTTTCTTTAATCCTCCTCGCCGCTTCATATCTCCTGTAAGTGCCGTGGAAATTCATTACTTACGGTTTCGCCCACCGGCGTGCGTTTCACCCTTCGAACGCATCTCTCACGTGACCGGAAGTGATGTATCAGATCCTTATTCTCCTTTTGTCGCTTGTCTGGCAATGATGACGCTAGTACACTCTGAAGTAAAATGTGCTCCCTCTAGTGTCAGCGGTTCCTAGCTACATCGTATCGGAAGATAGACCAAGTCCCGGTACAAACGTTATTTTAAAAGGAGGCGGTGCCACTATCCTCCAACAAAAGCACAATAATCACACATTATATCCAAAGTAAAGGAGCACTAGTCAATATATACATATGAGGATACAGTAAAGAGTTTCACATTCCAGTGCCTTTTAAAGTGACATCGTGCACATCAGAAAAAACAACAAAAATCTTGTGAAAAGGGAAAGCCATTAAAAAGTGACTGCTCAGAAACCCATTTCAGAACCACAGAAGGGGCACTAAATTATAAAATACTTGTTTTATTATTTTTTTTTATTTATTTAGACCTGATTACTACAATCAAATAATGCAAAATCCATTATAGGCATTTCTTAATGTCTAAATCTACATTAAGGCCCCCATTCCTCCACGTGCCCATTCTGTAGATCCAATCCATTTCCTTCCTAGCTAATGCACCGAGATAATTTCTAGACATGTGCATTCGTTTTAGTACTAAATCGATTTAGTCCGAAATTTGGGATAATTTAGTTTTCGTATAACTCAAGAGATACGAAACTGCTTCGGTCCAAAAAACGAAAGAAACAAAAGGAAAAAGCATTACATTTTAGTTTCAGTTCTTTTAGTAATATTACATTGACTAGCTTTCGCCCGCGGCTTCGCTCGCGTGGATTTTAGGATTTGTTCAAATAGTTTTTTAAAAGAAACTTGAGGTTTTTTGGTAGAACCCTCCTTTCCCCCCCCCACTTGGGATTTTTGGAAAATTGTAAGTGCTAAATTTCACACCTGTAACATCTTTGGTTTTTGAAATATAGGTATACTGATAAAAGTATTCACATCCCTTTCCCCCACCCCTCTTAACTGGATTTTCAGAAAATGGTAAAACATGGGGTTTTTTTTGCATGAAGACTGTAAATATTGAATTTCACCCCTGTAACATCGTTGGTTTTTGAAATATAGTGATAAAGGTATTCATCCCCCTTTCCCCCCTGGGTTTTTGGAAAATGGTAAAATACATGTTGTCACGGGATGGCCCAGCACCCTCAGCCAGGGGCGGTGCAGTGACAGTGGTGGCTATGGACACTTGGGTGTGGTGGCACGCACCTAGTTTTACCAGTACTTTTATTTAGATGTGATTATTGTGTGGTGTAATAAGGTGTTCCCCGTTGGTTTATTGCGTAATGTATTTTCCCTTTGCCTGCCACGCCCGCCGCCATTTTCTGATCACCTCGTGGTCCAGATCAGAATACTCGGTTCGTAAAATGGCCGAATCGGCAACTCCCCGATTCGTAACGGCCAATACGAATCGGGGCCAGGGTGCCTCCTGCCAGCGAGGGCCAATGGGACTTGTGTGGGCGGGCAGGGATCCCCATTGTATTCCTAATTGTGTAAAGTGATAAATGTATGTGATGTGAAAAATAAACTCAGATTTACCAGTGCATCCAGCCTCGCCTGATGTCCTTTACTCTCCACCGCATATACTGTCTGAGCATCCCGCGCGGTCTCAGGGTGCGGTGTCCAGACTTAAGATCAGAACGGACTTAGGATCAGAACGGACTTAAGATCAGAACGGACTTAAGATCAGAACGGACTTAAGATCAGAACGGACGTAAGATCAGAACGGACTTAAGATCAGAACGGACTTAAGATCAGAACGGACTTAAGATCAGAACGGACTTAAGATCCGAACCGAAGGCGCGGCCGCGTACCGCGCTTCGGTATACCAAGTGAGCGGTGATCAGATCCGAAGATTCAGCCGCTCCCGTAAGATCCGAAGATTCATCCGTTTAAAGATCCGAATATTCCTCCACATAAGATCCGAATATTCCTCCGCAATCAGATCCGAATATTCCTCTGCGGCAGACCCGATCCCCAGATTCGCACGGCCGCCCGCAGACGCACTCCACACCCACAAGGTCAGTGAACCAGCTGCTCGGGACGCTGAGTGCCGTATGGCTCAGTGGTCGGGCTGGTTCTAGGCAGGGGTCCCCTCCACCGCCCGCTAACCCTTCCCCAGGGTCACGCCAGGCCGCACGAGACGCCGAGTGCGCGTCACTCGGTAGTCGGGCCAGCGGTAAGCGAAGGGGTCACGCAGATTGAGCACACCCGCAGGCGGAACAACATCCCATTCCGTCATACATGTTGTTTTATTTTCAAGACGAATCTAAATACCAATTTTCACGTCTGAAACATCTTCTGTTTTTGAGATATAGGTATCCTGTTGAAAAGTATTCACCCCCTTTTTTTACCCACCACGTGGGATTCTTGGAAAATGGTAAAACATGTGTTTATTTTTCAAGAAGATTGTAAGTGCCAGATTTCACACCTGTAACATCTTTGGTTTTTGGAAATATAGGTATACTGATAAAAGTATTCAACCCCCCTTTTTCCCCCTCCCACTGGATTTTTGGAAAATTGGAAAATAGGTGTTTTTTGTTTCTCAAGAGGAATCTAAATACCAATTTTCACGTATGTAAGATCTTCTCTTTTTGAGATATATAAATACAAATCTAAAGACCAATTTTCACGTCAGTAACATCTTGGTTTTTGAACTATAGATATACTGAAAAAAGTATTCAGACCCCTTTCCCTTGACCCCCCCCCCTATTTGGATTTGTGGAAAATGGAAAAACACATGTTTGGCTTTTTTACGAAGATTGTAAATACCAAATTTCACACCTGTGACAGCTTTGGTTTTCGAAATATAGGTATACTGATAAAAGTATTCAACCCCCCTTTTTGCCCCCCCCCCACTGAATTTTTGGAAAATGGTAAAATAGGTGTTTTTTTGCTTCTCAAGAGGAATCTAAATACCAATTTTCACATATGTAACATCTTCTGTTTTTGAGATATAGGTATCCTGTTTAAAAGTATTCAGCCCCCCTTTTTTCACCCCCCACTTGGGATTTTTGGAAAATGGTAAAACACCTGTTTTAATTTTTCAAGAAGATTGTAAATACCAAATTTCCCGTCTGTAACATTTTTGGTTTTTGAAATATAGGTATAATGATAAATATTTTCAGACACCTTTCCCCCGACCCCCCCAATTGGATTTGTGGAAAATGGCGAAAAACATGTTTGGTTTTTTTACGAAGATTGTAAACACCAAATTTCACACCCTTAACATCTACGGTTTTTGAACTATAGGTATACTGATAAAAGTATTCAACCCCCCATTTTTGCCCCTCCCCAAGGAATTTTCAGAACATGGTAAAATACGTGTTGTTTTATTTTTCAAGACAAATCTAAATACCAATATTCAGGTCTGTAACATCGTCTGTTTTGGAGATACAGGTATCCTGTTTAAAATATTTAAAATATTCAACTCCCTTTTTTCGCCCCCACTTGAATTTTTGAAAAACGGTAAAATACGTGTTGTTTTATTTTTCAAGACGAATCTAAATACCGATTTTCACATCTGTAGCATCTTTTGTTTTTGAGCTATAGGTATCCTGTTTAAAATATTCAACCCCCTTTTTCACCCCCTTATAGGTGGATTTTCCAAAAATCCTTCCTTAGTTGGTGCCCACATCATAAAAACAGTGCACCTTCAAATTTTCACATTCCTAGGTTAAACGGTTTCAGCTGCGTGTTGAGGAGTCAATCAGTCAGGACTTTCGCATTTATGATAAAAGTATTCAACCCCCCTTTTTGCCCCCCAAGGAATTTTCAGAAAAATGGTAAAATACGTGGTTTTTTATTTGTCAAGATGAATCTAAATACCGATTTTCACGTCTGTACCATCTTCTATTTTTAAGATATAGGTATCCTGTTTAAAATATTTAAAATATTCAACCCCTTTTTTCGCCCCCCCAGTCGAATTTTTGAAAAACGGTAAAATACGTGTTGTTTTATTTTTCAAGACTAATTTAAACACCGATTTTCACATCTGTAACATCTTCTGTTTTTGAGCAATAGGAATCCTGTTTAAAATATTCAACCCCCTTTTCACCCCCTTAGGCCTGGAGTTTCCAAAAATCCTTCCTTAGTGGGTGCCTACATCATAAAAACAGTGCACCTTCAAAATTTCACGTTCCTAGGTTAAATGGTTTCAGCTGGGCGTTGATGAGTCAGTCAATCAGTAAGTCAGGACTTTTGCGTTTATATATATAGATGAGTGAAGGAGACCAGCGCAACATTGCAAAGCAACAGAAAAAGTTTGTATGTGTAATCCTTCACGACCCCTACCCATAAATCTGACACTGATAGAGCTCCAGAATACTCCCTCGCAGCGCAGACAGCCAGCAAAGGAGAGGAAACTTTACTTAACCCTTGCATGTCTATGAGACAGACGAGATGATAAAAGCAGCTGGAGAGGGAAAACATTCAAATAAATCACACTGAAAGCTAATGACAGAGTATAACAGGGAGGGCTGGATAATAAAAACCCCTTAATAACAAGCATCACTGGGAGAAGAGAGGGACTTTATAAAACGTGTGTTATCTCCCCTCCCGCTTTGCATAATAGGGGCTTAGGTCTGATACATTTTATATTATCCAGGATCACTATCCCCCTTTCCTCATCAATAATACATGTTTTATATAAAGCCCCTCTCCTCTCCCAGTGCTGCTTGTTATAAAGTAGGGATGTGCAATTCATTTCGTACAGATTTGTTTTTCCTACAAAATTTACCATTTTTGTGCTTCTGAGGGCATTCCGAATCCGAAATTTTGACCACACAAAATTTTCGGATTGATTCGAAATTTCGGGTCAAATTTCGAATTGATAATTTTTTTTTTTAAATGCTTAAAAGATCCTATAAAATCTAAAAATAAAGAGACTTTTTTACTGCAGAATATTATAAGCAATGGTTTATTAGACATTGAATTAAAACTGGAATATTTTTAACATTAAAACCTATGGGATACAACATTTCCCACACTATCGAATTTGATATCAACTATCGAATTTGATATCAAATTTCAAATTGATATCAACTATCAAATTGATTTTAATTTACAATACAAGTAATAGTCTGCAAAGGACTTTATGAAACAAATTAATTTAATTGCACTGTTTAATTTGACTCAAGTACAAAATCTGTGACACAGCTTAATATTTAATAGGGATGTGCATTTCCATTCGGACCGATTTATTTTTTTCACGAACCGGGCCGATTCAGTGCTTCAGATTCGTCCGATGTTCCGAAGCGGATCGGCACCGAAATACACAGCATCCGAAAAATTTTCTGATCCGAAACAAAATAATTTCGTTAATTCGTATGAATGTGAAATTTATAAAATCGCAAGTCATTTTCGTTCCATTCATGATTTCAGTTCCATTTCGGTCATTTCGGACATTGTATTTTTCGGTTCCATTGCTGATTTCGTATTGTTTCGATCAAATTCGATAGTTGATCCATTTGATATTTCATTTCAAGTTCGATAGTTGCAGCATATGAAACCTCACACTGCCGGGCAGCACCTCTACAGTATAATAATGCAGCATATGATTCTGCACACTGCCGGGCAGCACCTCTACAGCATAATTAATGCAGCATATGAATCCTCACATGGCCGGGAAGCACCTCTACAGTAGTGATGGGCGGAACACCCCGTGTTCAGCTCGCATTCGAACGAGAACACGATTCGAACTCAATGCAAGTTTATGTGGCTCAAAAGTTCAAATTTTAAAGTGCCCTCCAGGAGGGCATATATGCAAGATATTGGCCATAAAAGGAGTATGGGGGTCCAGGTACTGCCCTGGGGGACAGGAAACAATGAAAATAAAGTAAAAAACAAACGTTTTTTTTTACAAAAAAGGAAATGTGCACCGATTTGGATATCGACTAACTATCAAATTTGAAATGAACCATCCAATGGATATCCATTTGATAGTTAATTTCGAATGTTAAAAAAGGTGTGGAAAATGTTTTACCCCATAGGCTTCAATGTTAAAGGTGTGGGAAATGTTTTATCCCATAGGCTTCAATGTTAAAAATACTCCCATTTTAATTAAATATCTAATTAACTGTTGCTTATAATATTCTGCAGTAAAGAATCTCTTTATTTTTAGATTTTTAGGATCTTTTGAGCATCTAAAACAAATTTTAAAAAAATGTAATTTAACCTCCCTGCTGGTAAATTTCACTACCGCGAACGGTAACCCTGAGTCATACTCGGGCTGGATGCATACTCACCTCCTCCTGCGCTCCCTGGCTGTCCCCCACAGTGTGATAGCGGCAAGTTGCTTCCTGGTAAAGCTCCCTGCAAGTCACACGCTGCAGGGAGGCGGGACAAGGCAGCAAACTTATTTTTTTTTTATAATTCACTGTATTCCAATGTACAATGTTTATGAATGGCCACTAGGTGGCACTACAGGATAAGAAACAGACCATACATAGTCTCACTGTTGTTTTCAGACAGATTTCAGTGTTTGTTTTATTTTATTGAATATCATTTATTTGCATTATTTTGGATTATTGGATTATTTTGGATTATTTTGGAATGTGATTTCAGGCCTAGATGCCTGTTTGGAGCTGTTGGGGGAGGAGGACTCTGGTCCGCTTAGGAGGGGCACTATTTTTGGGATAATAAATTATTATGTCGTGTTTCAAACTTTATCGGACTCAGTGTATTTACTATTTTTTTAAATTAATTAATTAATTTATTTATAAAGGAATTTACCAGTAAGGACTCTTGCTTGCACGGATTTCAGCGCGTGATTCCTAATTACTACAGGCTATATACAAAAACACGTTTCCTTTAAAAAAAATTGAGACGCTTTTAGACAAAAAAAATTGAAAAAATTAGACCGCCAGGGAGGTTAACCCTTTCGCTGCTGAGGCTTTTCCCGCCCCTGTGCTGAGGTCATTTTTACCGGTTTTGCTCATCATGTTTAAACGTGTTTTGAAGGCTTATTTTAGTATATGACCCAGACATATTATATATCGTTCTTTCCGTCAGACTAGCAGGGTTATCCAAAGAGATCCGAATTGCTTGAGAAAGGTAACCGAATGCTGAAAATCAGCGTTCGGTTACCTTTCCTGGCCATTCGGCTATCCAGAGAGCAGGCAGTTCACCAAATCCTGGCGAATTGCCTGCACATACGGTGCCTGTTCGGTGCCTGTTCGAGGGCAGTGAAATCCCCATGAAAAAGCACTGCTTCGGCTATTCAGAGAACACAAACCAGCAGTGAAAGGTTCCCCTAATGCCCTGCCATTCGGTGGTTTCATTCGGCAAATTTATTCAGGAGAATCCCATAGACTTCAATGTTAAAAATATTCCCGTTTTAATTCAATATCTAATAAACCGTTCATTATAAAATTCTGCAGCAAAAAGTCTCTTTATTTATAGATTTTTTAGGATACTTTAAGCATTTTTCAGATTTTTTTTATTTTTTTTAAAAAGTCCGATTTTTTTTTTTTTTTTTTTCCAATTTACTAATTTTTTTTGTAACAGCCCTCTTTATTATCATTCCCTGGATCTCCTGTGAAAATTTCAGACATTTTCGCTCAGTAGTTTCTTTGCAAACAGCGTTTCATTTTCCCAGATTCATACAAATGGTTTTTCTAATTTATTCACTGCCTCCTCTACGTCACAGCTGCTTCGGCTCTGTGTGATTCGGCTCCTTTTCGGCTCCTGTTCGGCTCATGTTCGGTTTTTTCGAAGGTTAATACAGATGTTTTTGCTTGTTTTCAGCGTGCATTCGGTTAGTTTTCGTCAGGTTTTCGGCAGCTTTTCCCTGCAATTCGGGGACCCTGTGCTCTTTGCTGAATACACCGCAGGGTCACCGAAATGCAATCGGCAAAAGGAACCGAATTGAAGAGAACGAAAAGTCACCGAACGTGCGGTGACTTTTCGAATCTCTTTGGATAACCCTGTAGGTAGATTCATAATATGTCATTATTATATGTATACGTTATGTCATGTCTGTATATTATAACAAAATATGCAATAAAATATGTATTTTCAATAATTTACAACGTGTAAAGTGTTTTTTTCACATTTTAACATGCGAGAAATTGCGGTTATATTTTGTATGGGGTGCGCTTGTTAAAAAAATTAGAGATGGGGTCTCGTTACATTTTTTTTTGGGGAAAATTACACTATTTTTAACAAACGCACCGCATACAAAAATCGTTAGTGCAGCATCATTGTTCACATTATAATTGAAATGGGAACAATATTGCTGCATCAACAAACCAAAAAAAAAAAAGTTTTTTTTTTTTTTTTATAATTTTTTTTTTTTATATATATATTTTTTTTTTTAATTTTTTTTTTTACAACATTTTTCACTTTCATGTTTGGTATCGTTGGAACGGCCATGCTCTGGCCGATCCAACCATACCAAACATTAACCCCTAACTGCCACGGATCGGGAGATAGGGAGTTCATTGGAACTCCCTATCTCCACAGTTGGTGGCAGTTAGGGGTTAAGTCCAGGACTGGCGTCATCGTGCATAGCACGATGACGCCAGTCCTCAGGGGGAGTTCCCGGAGGCTTGGCCGACATCCAAGATGTCGGCCAGCTCCGGGAAAGGATTGCGAACCGGTGCTTTTCAGCGCCGATTCGCGATCCAGCTCCCCAGGGGTTAATGCCAGGCATCATTTGGAAGGGCAGGCTGTGCCCTTCCAAATGATGCCTGGGTTAACCCCCGCAGAGCCGCCGATCGGGAGGGAGAGAGGTCCGAAGGACCTCCCCCCCTCCCTTTCAGGCGCCTCCTCCGCACATGCGGGGGGGCGCCTGAATTAGGTGTCATCGCGCTGCCGCGATGACACCTAATTCCGGCGGTTGCGGTCCCGGATGCCGGGCTGACATCGAGGATGTCAGCCGGCACCGGGGGGGCCAGCGATCGGCCGGAACCCGGCCGAACGCTGACCCCAATGGGAGGACGCGCTCAGCGTGTCCTCCGCATACCAGCGGGAATGCTGAGGACGCTCTCAGCGCGTCCTCAGCATCGAAGTGGTTAAAAAACTTTATTTTTTCATCAATTCGAATCGATCCGAAAATTTCGAATCGAAACGAAAAAAAACACATGGAAAGAAAAACAAAACAAAACTTTTAGCGGTGCACATCTCTTTTATAAAGGTGTTTTTACGTCTGATGCATTTAGTATCCAGCCTTCCCAGTTACTGTCATTATGAGCCTTCAGTGTGATTTATTTGAATGTTTTCCCTGGATTTAAAGTGCTTTATTTAATAAAAAAATAAATTTGCGCCAGTCATCTCTTCTCTGAGCTTTCAGACCGATTCACGTTAATATTTTCCCTCTCCCCTGCTTTTATAATCCTGTCTGTCTCCCCCAAAGAGATACAGAGTTTAATTAAAAGTTCCCTTTCCTGTGCTGGATAAGCATTGAATTCAGAAGTTCTGCACCATCCACATGCTAATGCAATAGGATCTTCTATACCGAGAGGGGCATTAATTAATGCAGGACGATGTCCCTCTCTGTATATAACACCCTATTGAATTAATATACACAAAGAGGGGTATAAATTGAGGAGGATGTTCTATACAGAGAGGGACATTCATTCAGGAGGATGTTCTATACAATATACATAGAGGGGTATTAATTAATGCAGGAGGATGTTCTATACATTATACAGAGAGGGACATTTTTCTAACCTTTTAAATCCAGTTGCTGTGAGCGCTGAGATTGGTTGCTTGTTACATTATCTCTCAGTACAATGCATCAGGCTCAGCTGTTACAGTAAATGACAGCTGCTCATCACAGCGCTCAGAGTTTCAGTAAAACAAGGAAATAATTTTGTTATAACCTCATATATGAAAAATATAATTTACTGTGTTGTTTGCTGAGAGGGGTCTTTGAGATGACTTTTTCCTGCTGACTGACTGCTTCGCGCTTATAGACCGGCTGGCCTTCGGGTGTGCAGACTCCGGAGCCCGGTTTGTCCCCCCTCTGGAGCCAAGAAGAAAGTTTGGACAGTGTGACGGAATGGGGTGTCCGCCTGCGGTCCTGCTGCTATCTGACCCCCTTGATGGCGTCCAGCCCGACAACTGAGTGGCTCGGCACTCGGCGTCTCGAGCAGCCTGATCTACTGACCTCTTGTTAGTGTGGAGGTGGCTGCTGGACTGACTTGAGGCTCCTTTTCCTGGGATAGACGTGATGTAGAAGGCCGCTGAGTGCCTTCTAGATGCAATGTGATATGCCCTGAAATAACTCACCAGACGAGGCTGTATGACTTTAAAACAGGGACTGATTTATGAAGGGTTTGGGCAGATGCATTTATACACACAACACCAAAGCATTTGGTAACCCTCAGACATGTCCAGACTTGAATGAGACAATCGGATTGCATACAATGGCATTCTTACATCATCAGATTACACACACACAGAGAGCTAAGGCACACAGTAATTAGCCTACAATTGAATTTCAACACAGCCTTTCAATCCTAGCAACCAAGGGGAAATATAATACATTTAAATGCATCACACAATTTCACATCTGAATCTACACTCATATAATACAGGATACTGGCCAAGTGGAGGGCAGAGGTGTATGACCGGAGAATAAACTTGAAGTGAACAAAATCAGCTTCAGAGCGGGATTTCCTCCAGGCACGCTCTGCGGTGCGGGAGCATCTTTGCAGGTAGCGAGTCTGGAGGGTGTGCCAGGGCTGAAGCTGGCGGCGTGGGGCCTTACAGAGTCGAAGAGGAGCAAGAGTGTCTAGAGCAGAGATAAGCGTAGTGTTGTAGTGATTAGTGGCAGCATCAGGGCAGGTGAAGGATGAGGTATGAGGGAGGTGGTGAAGAAGGTTGGAGAATTGATGGGGGTCCACAGCATGTAGATTTCTGCGAGTGTGTGTGCGGGGTGGGGAAGCAGGGTGTTTAGGAAGTCCAGATAGGTTGAAAGAGAGAAGGTGGTGGTCAGAGATGGGGAAAGGGCGACATTTGAACTCAGAAATGGAGCAGAGGTTGGAAAAGACCAGGTCAATTACGTGACCATCGCGGTGGGTAGGGAGGAGGGAGGATTGTGTGAGTCCAAGGGAGGACGTGAGTGAAAGAAGTTTGGAGGCAGCAGGAGCGGAAGGATCATCAATGGGAATGTTGAAGTCCCTGAGAATTAGGCATGGAAGATTAGAAGACAGGAAGTGAGAAAGCCAGGTAGCAAAGTGGTCAAAGAACTGGGAGGTTGCCCTGGTGGGCGGTAGATGACTGCCACCCTGAGGGCCAGAGGAGAGAACAGGCGGATGCAGTGTGTCTCGAAGGAGGAGAAGGAGAGGGATGGGGTGGAGGGAGATGCTGGTAGGTGCAGGTGGGAGAGAGCAGGAGTCCGACCACGCCACCATTTCTCTCACCCGGTCTGGGGGTATGGCTCAAGTGTAGACTGCCATGTGAGAGAGCAGCAACAGAGGCCGTGTCAGAGGGAGTTAGCCAGGTTTCAGTTAAAGCTAGGAGGTTGAAGGAGTTTGAAAGGAAGAGGTCATGGACGGCCGTGAGTTTGTTGCACACAGAGCGGACGTTCCAGAGGGCGCAGGAGAAAGAGGACAGGTGCTGAGGGATGATGGGAATGAGGTTGCTGGGCTTGCAGGGAGGTGATTTATGTGCGATGGAGATAGGATGAGAGGGAAGTATTGGATGTGTTGTGGGGCCAGGGTTAGGGGATATGTCACCTAACAGCAGGAGGGTGAGAAAGAGAAGGTGGGAATGGGATTTGTGGGAGTGGGAGTGATTGGCAGCACGAGAGTTAGAGGGAGACCATGTTCTGAGGAAACAAAGGAGCTCATGCGAGGCCATCATGTGGGACGAGAGGAGGGAGGGAGAGATGCAGATAGTGTAGGGGTCGGTGGTAGAGGGGCAGGAGTTCCATTTAAGGAGAAAGGTAGAAGTAAAGAGCAGAAGCGTGAGAGAAAGCATGATATAGACGTCAGTTTACCAGAGTAAAAAGTGGGCCTTGCAGTTTTGCAGTTCCTTCCTCCAGTCCCTCCACTCCAGGAATCAACTCTGAACGTCCACTTAAGAATGCCACTTGGAAATGACACTGGAGCCTGGCTCAATGGAGCCTGTTATAGTTGTTATATAGGGCGGACTGATTGCATTCAGGCAGTTAAAAAGTCAACACCTGAAGCTGGATGGGCTGTGTCAATAGGGCAGGAGATTCACATGCAGCAAAAGTATGCAGGGGATCAGTTGAGATGTGGGTGTCTGTGGATGATGGGTGATGGGTGGTAATGTCCTACCAGCAAAAGTATGCAGGGGATCAGTTGAGATGTGGGTGTCTGTGGATGATGGGTGGTAATGTCCTACCAGCAAAAGTATGCAGGGGATCAGTTGAGATGTGGGTGTCTGTGGATGATGGGTGGTAATGTCCTACCAGCAAAAGTATGCAGGGGATCAGTTGAGATGTGGGTGTCTGTGGATGATGGGTGATGGGTGGTAATGTCCTACCAGCAAAAGTATGCAGGGGATCAGTTGAGATGTGGGTGTCTGTGGATGATGGGTGATGGGTGGTAATGTCCTACCTGTGGAGAGAGGAGACACAGGAATTAGGGATCGTGATGGCGTAGGGGATCTTGGATAAAACTCCAGGAATCAACTCTGAACGTCCACTTAAGAATGCCACTTGGAAATGACACTGGAGCCTGGCTCAATGGAGCCTGTTATAGTTGTTATATAGGGCGGACTGATTGCATTCAGGCAGTTAAAAAGTCAACACCTGAAGCTGGATGGGCTGTGTCAATAGGGCAGGAGATTCACATGCTAATTAGCAAAGCAAATGGTGGAGAAAAACAAAAATAAATAAAAAATAAATAAAAACAGCAAAAGACCAAGGTAACGTTACAATGTGAGTGCCTGCGAATACTGGGTGATGGGGGTCCTACCAGCAAAAGTATGCAGGGGATCAGTTGAGATGTGGGTGTCTGTGGATGATGGGTGGTAATGTCCTACCTGTGGAGAGAGGCTAATTGCGTACACCATACATACAATTGGTAGTACAAAGTGCAAATGCAGATTCTGGAGGATATAAAGTGCTAGTGCAGCAATACGAGTGTACAATAGAATAAAAATACACAAGTGCAACAGTGCAATATAGTGCAAAATGGACGCGATATAAAGGCTATTGTAAACAAGGTAGTAATAGCTGATAAAGCCCAAAAAAATTTGGGACTGTCTGTCAATGTTCAATATATGTTTGGAGGTCAAAAAAGGTCTTTGCTGATGGTTAGTCCGGTTCCTAAGTGGATGGGTGATGCATCAAAAGTGCTCAGGAATAGTGTCAATATTACCCTTTCCACACATGTAACGGGCCTGTTGGACTTATCCGTTCTTCTAGTAGTCTTGATGGGCTCCGCAGTAGGAAATATAATGAAAAAAAAGAGGGAAGAGATGATAGTGTGATATCGTCTATACGTGACACGCAATGAATTAAAAATTGCACACTTACAGGATCCAGAGCGTTTTGAATTCAGGCTCTGGAGTGGAACGCCTTGTGCCTAAAAATAGGGTGGTCACTGCCCTTCTTTATACGGTCTTCTTATTCAACCTCGGGTAGGGGGACACAAAAGCAGACAAGAGAAAGGCTCTCATAGCATGATATCAGCCTTATATTTGTGTATTAAGAGAGAGAATAGTCACACTCACCAATTCAGGAGCCTTAATGATCCAGGCTCAACTGTTACGCATTTGGTGCTCCTTGGCGGTGAGCTCCTGAACTTCTTTAGCTGCTTGCTCTGCGTCCAGGTCGTAGTTCGTTGAATATCTGTGGTAACCTTACCAGGATAAAGAGCTGGTAAAATTGTAAAAATAAGCTGAATAACTCTTAGAAGTGGATTAAAATAATTTATTGTGCAAACTGCATAGAGAGCTAAAAATACATAAATGAGTGGGGGGGGTGGACGAGACGCGTTTCAGTGCAAACCAGCACCTTCCTCAGTCGGTATGTGTAAGAGTGGGGGTGTTTGAGGCCTCCCTGGGGTCCCCTTTTTAGCTGGTGAGCGTGGGTGTTGTCTGTTAGCCGTTCATTGTTGACTTCCTGGTGTGTGCGGTGCCGCAGTCACGTGACGCCGATCGCATCATCATTCGGCGTCGCGGCCATCTTGGTTATGCGTTCCACCGCATTGTTTGCGTTCCAATTCGTGTAAAACAGCGTTGGACGAATTTGTGAGACAGTTAAAGGTCCTTATTGGTCTTATTAACTCAATACAGTCACAAATATGCATAGAAGAGGGGCAAAGAAGGTCCTGTTGGGAATAATACAGTATATTGGAAGATCCTGTGGCTTGGCAATCGAATGTTTGATCGGTGGGCATATAAAACTAGAGTATGTGCGTGTATCATTGAATGCACATACAAGGGATAGATATTGGTTAAAATATAAAAAATATGGAAATGTTATATTGGAAGATCCTGTGGCTAGGTGATCTAGCATTTAATCAGTGGGCCATAAAAAACAAGACTAAGTGTGATTGCACATAAAATTATGCTCCATATGTTAAGGGTGATAAAACTATTAAGTATAGGGTGAGCAAGATAAAATAAAAATAATATTAAAATTAACATAAAAATACTTAGAAACTCAACCTATACGCGGACGATATCCTTTTAACCTTGACTGACCCTGATCTTTCTCTCCCTTCCCTTCAACAAGAACTGGACTTGTATAGTCAGGTTTCATATCATTTGGTAAACATATTAAAAACTCAAGCACTCCCGGTTAATATATCCCCTCACCACCTGGAAGCCCTCCGAGCCAATTATAGGTTTGATTGGCGAACTGATTATATTGTGTACCTGGGTCTTAAGATAGCTAGAACTCCAGAAAAACTGTTTAATTATAATTATGATAGATTACTGTCAGAGGTGAAATCACAATTATATCAATGGAGACTTCGAGAGATCTCGTGGTTGGGCAGGATGGCGGCGGTGAAGATGATGATGTTGCCAAAAATTTTGTACGTTTTCCGCACTCTCCCCTTGCAGCTGCCCATGTCCTTCCTAGATACCTTATAATCTATTATAATGAGATATATTTGGAACCATAAACGGCCCAGAATACCGAAAAAACTATTATACTACCGCCACAGGGATGGAGGCCTAAACGTTGCACATATACATAACTATTATTTGGCCACATGTTTGGCATCACTAGCTGAACTGGTTCACACCCACCCTATGCCTCAATGGCTGGTAGTGGAATATACTTTAATTCCCGGACACACTTTGGCCGACTTATTATTTGTGCCTCGTAAAAAGAGACCACGTCTGCCAGAGGTCCTACCCTCTACGATTCTGTACCTTAAGGCGTGGGACCGATATGCCCACTTATTTCAAAACTACAAACCATTTTCCATGGCCACACCTCTAACATCTATTTCATATTTGCCCACTTTAGAGCTGGGCCTTGGATTCAATCGGGAGTCACACATATGCATCATCTTTTTTCGCTGCCGGACATCGTGTCCTTCCACACTTTACAAATGAAATTTAAAGTACCATCCTCAATGTTTTTGTCATACATGCAACTCTATTCCTATTTTAAATTCAATGCAATAATATCTAATTTACGTACCACATTGCCGCTCCTCTCGGACACTGAACTTTTTTGGCTAGACCCACACACCACCACGAAACCCATCTCATTGTTTTATCGATTGCTCAATACACCGACTGGAATAATACGCTGGAAGTTTCACAACACTTGGGAAAAAGACCTTTCTATGCAATTTACCCCCTCGCAATGGGCCATGGCACATTTGTTTTCGTCTGAAGCCTCGAGGTGTGCAACACTGATCGAAACGCAAAGAAAAGTACTATACTGTTGGTATCTTACGCCCTCAAGGATTAGTCGTTTTGCCCCAAACATTTCGGACGTCTGCTGGAGATGTTTGTCTGCCCCGGGCACAATGGGTCATATCTGGTGGCACTGTCCACTGATAGCACCATTGTGGAAAGATATATCTCTTCTTGCATCGGAAGTCTTGGGCAGTCAGATACAGTGCGCACCGGAGATCCTATTGCTGGGAATGGTCCACCTTCCTCGATCACACCTCAAAATGTTATTTATAATTGTCTCTACGACGATGTTGCTTATTGCCCGGAACTGGAAACAGACCATCGTCCCAACGCAAAGACAGATAGCAACGTTATTATCTCAATATCGTTCTTTCGACTCTAAAGCTAACTCGCGTGGGGTTTTCGCCCCCCAAAACAGGATCCATGGGCTATATGGGATATCCATAAAATTTACAAGGCATGTGGTTTGTGATGACATTGATAGTAGAATTACGGCTCTAGGTTACTTTCACACAAGGTATAAGGAGAGCCTCTTGGGCACTCTCTGCCTAAGAGAAGTTGCCTTCCCTTGCTGATCCTGAGATCCCCTCCCTTTTCCGGTTTAAATTTTTTATTTTTATTTTTTTTATTTTATTTTTATGTTATTATAGTTATATGTCATTACAAAAATGTTTGAGAGATACAGCTGCACTTATACTTGAATATTTCATACGATTGTTGTATGTTATTTACAGTGATTACGATGTACACACCTCTCAATAAAAAAATAAAAAAAATATTTTGAAATCAAAAAAAATTAACATAAAAATAAAAGCCTAAGCTATTGGACAATGCAGAGGGAACATGATAACTGGTAATAGAATAAGAACTGAAACATTTTTTAAGACTGTGGATGTGAATAGTTTTATTGAGAAAACCAGCTGCCACTTACCTCAATGGCTGGATGGAGTACCAAAAGGACAGTTCCTTCGAATTAGAAGGAACTGTACAGACCTTAACGCTTATTACAAACAGTCAAATAAACTGAAAGAAGACTTTGCCGAAAAAGGATACGATATGGACATACTAGAGAAGACCAGATCCGAAGTAAGAAACCTGCAACAAGACGACCTACTGAAGAAAAAGATACGAAGTGAATCTGTGGGATTCAATTCTAACGTACCATTCGTTTTCACCTACAATGCCCAGAACAGAACAGTCAGAAGAACTATAAGAAAATACTGGCCGATCTTGAGGAAAGATCCGATATTGAAGGACCTTCTACCAGAGAACCCAAGGATAATTTGCCGTGGTGTGAACAATTTAAAAATGAAACTCACACACAAACACACACAGAAGAACACCGTACGACCCAACCACTTTAACATTCAAAAAGGCTTCCATCAATGCGGTAATTGCCTAAACTGCAGGAACACACGAAGCAAGAAACAAGTTATCACAACACTAGATGGAATTACGGGACCCATAAGAATTAAGGATGTCATTACCTGCTTTATGAAAAATGTGATATACCTACTCACTTGCCCGTGCGGCCTGAAATATGTAGGCAGGACCACTAGACCACTCAATGTCCGCGTACAAGAACACATCAGGAATATTAGAAACGGACTTGAGAATCACAGCGTCCCTCTACATTTCAAACTAAAACACGCTCAGAACCCAGAAGGCCTTAAATTTGTTGGTATAAAGAAAGTAGAGGTACCCTGGAGAGGCGGCAATTTCGAGAAAATAATTGGACAAACTGAAATGAGCTTGATTTTTAAACTGGATACTATGCAGCCTCAAGGCCTAAACGCTGATTTCGAACTCTGCCACTTTCTCAATTAACAACTCCATATCCTGCCTCTATAAGTACAGACAATCATTTAGACCACTCGCTACAAAAGTGAGCGTATCGATTGAGACACACAGCTTTACTACCTCCTACCTTAACCCACGTGCTTTCCCCTCTCCCCTTGTTTCAATCCGCAATCTAAAGCTCGGGTATTCTCTGCCCAAACAACCTCTGCCAGTACTAATTTGTACACTAATTTGTACACCCCTTAATAATTCATTAATAATACCAGTTATCATGTTCCCTCTGCATTGTCCAATAGCTTAGGCTTTTATTTTTATGTTAATCTTAATATTATTTTTATTTTTATTTTATCTTGCTCACCCTATACTTAATAGTTTTATCACCCTTAACATATGGAGCATAATTTTATGTGCATTCAATGATACATGCACCTACTCTTGTTTTTTATGGCCCACTGATTAAATGCTAGATCGCCTAGCCACAGGATCTTCCAATATAACATTTCCATATGTTTTATATTTTGACCAATATCTATCCCTTGTATGTGCATTCAATGATACACGCACATACTCTAGTTTTATATGCCCACCGATCAAACATTCGATTGCCAAGCCACAGGATCTTCCAATATACTGTATTATTCCCAACAGGACCTTCTTTGCCCCTCTTCTATGCATATTTGTGACTGTATTGAGTTAATAAGACCAATAAGGACCTTTAACTGTCTCACAAATTCGTCCAACGCTGTTTTACACGAATTGGAACGCAAACAATGCGGTGGAACGCATAACCAAGATGGCCGCGACGCCGAATGATGACGCGATCGGCGTCACGTGACCGCGGCACCGCACACACCCGGAAGTCAACAATGAACGGCTAACAGACAACACCCATGCTCCCCAGATAAAAAGGGGACCCCAGGGAGGCCTCAAACCCCCCCACTCTTACACATACCGACTGAGGAAGGTGCTGGTTTGCACCGAAACGCGTCTCGACCACCCCCCCACTCATTTATGTATTTTTAGCTCTCTATGCAGTTTGCACAATAAATTATTTTAATCCACTTCTAAGAGTTATTCAGCTTATTTTTTACAATTTTACCAGCTCTTTATCCTTGTAATATTAGTACCACAGATATTCAACGAACTACGACCTGGACGCAGAGCAAGCAGCCAAAGAGGTTCAGGAGCTCACCGCCAAGGAGCACCAAATGCGTAACAGTTGAGCCTGGATCATTAAGGCTCCTGAATTGGTGAGTGTGACTATTCTCTCTCTTAATACACAAATATAAGGCTGATATCATGCTATGAGAGCGCCGTCTCTTGTCTGCTTTTGTGTCCCCCTACCCGAGGTTGAATAAGAAGACCGTATAAAGAAGGGCAGTGACCACCCTATTTTTAGGCACAAGGCGTTCCACTCCAGAGCCTGGATTCAAAAGGCTCTGGATCCTGTAAGTGTGCAATTTTTAATTCATTGCGTGTCACGTATAGACGATATCACACTATCATCTCTTCCCTCTTTTTTTTCATTATATCTCCTACTGCGGAGCCCATCAAGACTACTAGAAGAATGGATAAGTCCAACAGGCCCGTTACATGTGTGGAAAGGGTAATATTGACACTATTCCTGAGCACTTTTGATGCATCACCCATCCACTTAGGAACCGGACTAACCATCAGCAAAGACCTTTTTTGACCTCCAAACATATATTGAACATTGACAGACAGTCCCAAATTTTTTTGGGCTTTATCAGCTATTACTACCTTGTTTACAATAGCCTTTATATCGCGTCCATTTTGCACTATATTGCACTGTTGCACTTGTGTATTTTTATTCTATTGTACACTCGTATTGCTGCACTAGCACTTTATATCCTCCAGAATCTGCATTTGCACTTTGTACTACCAATTGTATGTATGGTGTACGCAATTAGCCTTGATACCGTTTGAGCTATACCACAAAGGAGTACCTTTAAATACTGCGCCACTAGGAACACCACATTCTTTTTTCTCCTGGAGAGTAAGCTAAGCCTAACTCGCGGGGGACGGCCATTCCAGACATATTTCCGAAATAAAGAATTTATAGAATGAAAAAAGGTACTGGGCACGACAATAGGGATTGTTTGGAAAAGTAGCAGAATCTTAGGGAGGATAGACATTTTAATGGCATTAATGCGTCCGAACCAGGATATAGGCGGGAGGGCCCAGGTGCGAACAAAGCCACTGTTTACAAAATGTGTCTCATTTCTTCCTGCCCTAACCTATTTATTATATCATCTTCTGTATCCGTTTTATGTACTTTTCTTAAAGCCATAAATTTCAGACCTACGGGGGAGCCCTCATGTTTCAGTTTAAAATGTAAAGATACAGAGTGATTCTCAAACTGTTTTCTACTATTTCTTAAATGTTCAGAGACTCTGATATTTAGGGCTCTCTTCGTGTGTCCTATATATTGGAGGCCACAAGGGCACTCCAATAAATATATTACTTGTTTGGAGCAGCAGTTTAGTACTTCTTTAATTCCTAATTTTTTGATTACTTTATTTACATACTCTCCCTTATAGCCTTTCCTGTTACTTGTGGATCTAGAGCCTAAGCATTGTCCGCAGTTAAAAAATCCATTCTTTAGATTAAAATGATTTCTTTCCTTATTATTGACCTTTGGTTTACCTTGTACTAGGTGCATCTTTAAATTTCTTGCACCTCTATAGATCACTTTGGGTTTATCACTTAATTCTTTTAACTCTTTATCCCTACATAGAAAAATGTCGGCAGATAAGAACCTTTCGGCCCATCTAGTCTGCCCAATTACATGGATACTTTACCTGGATTTATCTTTTGTTTAGGATAGCCTTATGCCTATCCCATGCCTGCTTAAATTCAATCACTGTTTTGGCCTCTACCACTTCAACTGGAAGGCTGTTCCATGTATACACCTCAGTAAAATAATGATAAATAATAAATAAAATAATATTTTCTCAGTAAAATAATGCTTCCTGATGTTACTTTTAAACCTTTGCCCCTCTAATCTAAGACTATGTCCTCTTGTTTTGCTACTTTGTTTCCTTTTAAATATACTCGCTTCCTCTACCTTGTGGATTCCCTTTACGTATTTAATGGTCTTTTCTCCAAGCTATACATGTTAAGATCATTAAGCCTTTCCTGGTAACTTTTCTCCTTCAAGCTGTACACCATTTTAGTAGCCCTTCTGTGAACTCTCTCTAAGCTGTCTATATCCTTCTGGAGATGCGGTCTCCAGTACTGCACACAGTACTCCAAGTGAGGTCTCACCAGTGCTCTGTACAGTGGCATGAGCACTTCCCTTTTCCTACTGCTAATACCTCTCCCTACACAACCAAGCATTCTGCTAGCATTTCCTGCTGCTCTATTACATTGACTACTTACCCTTAGATCCTCTGAAATTATAACCCCTAAATCCCTTTCCTCAGATGTTGAGGTTAGGACTGTATCAAATATTCTATATTCAGCCCTTGGGTTTTTACGCCCCAGGTGCATTATCTTGCACTTATCCACATTAAAACTCAATTGCCACAGCTCCGACCATTTTTTTAGTTTACCTAAATCATTTGTCATTTTGCTGATCCATCCAGGAACGTCAACCCTGTTGCAAATCTTTGTGTCATCAGCAAAAAGACATACTTTACCATTAATACCTTCTGCAAAATCACTAATAAAAATATTAAAGAGAATGGGTCCAAGTACTGACCCCTGAGGTACTACACTGGTAACAAGACCTTGCGCCGAATAAACTCCATTTACCACAACCCTCTGTTGCCTGTCACTCAGCCACTGCCTAATCCATTCAACAATATTGGAATCCAAGCTCAAAGATTGCAATTTATTGATAAGCCTTCTATGCAGAACAGTATAGAAGCTTTACTGAAATCTAAATAAGCAATGTTTACTGCACCACCTTTGTCTATTACTTTTGTTACCCAACATAGAACATGCCAATGTTTATTATCTTTTTTATATTCTTAGCCTTGTTATTGTAGTCACAAATAAATGTGACTCCCTCTTCTGTTTTTATTCTTAATTTATATCCTAGCAACCCTTCGCGGTTTTCTTGTGTTACTTTATCAATAACCCGGTCCAATTCTACTTCCTCATAGCACTTTTCCAAAAATTATTTTTTCAGTGTATCCACTTGTTGTTTGAAGACCACCAGGTCTGAGCAGTTTCTCCTCAATCATGTAAACTGTCCTTTCGGGATCCCTCTCAGCCAAGTCGGATTGTGGCAGCTAATAGTCTATATATGTGTTCATGTCCACTTCCTTGAAAAAGGTTCTGGACCTGATCACTTCTTCCTCTATACAGATTGAGATCCAGAAGAGTTATTCTTTCCTTGCTACAGTGTCTATCCAATTTTATACCCCATTCTTGATTATCTAAACTATCGAGAAATATTAAATCTGCTTCTTCTCTCCAGACAAAGAACAAGTCATCTATAAAACGCCTATCGGTAAAGATGTTTTGCGCCAAGCTACGCAAACCATAGATGAACTGGGACTCCCAGCCCGCCATATATAGGTTTGTGTAGCTGGGTGCGAACTTGGTGTCCATTGTTGTACCCCTCTGTTGAATGTAGAACCCATCTTTTCCTTTTTGGAGGAGGGTGTTAACCACTTCGCTGCAGAGGACGCGCTCAGAGCGTCCGGCCGCAGGAAGGGTTGGCTGCGGAAGACGCGCTGAGCGCGTCTTCTCAAAGCAGCCAGCGATCGGACGGATTCCGGCCGATCACTGTGCCCCCCGGTGCGGGCTGACATCTTGGATGTCAGCCTGTCACTCCGGGACCGCCGCGGGCACAATACATGTCATCGCGGCGGCGCGATGACATCTATTTCAGGTGCCCCCCCGCATGTAGTGTGCAGAGGAGGCGCCTGAAAGGGAGGGGGGAGGTCTTTTGGACCTCTCTCCCTCCCGATCGCCGGGGGCCTGAGCTTAATGCCAGGCACCGTTTGGAAGGGCACAGCCTGCCCTTCCAAACAGTACCTGGCATTAACCCCATGGGGGCCGGATCACGAATCGGTACCGAAAAGCGCCAGTTCGTGATCCTTTCCCGGAGCTGGCCAACAACTTGGATGTCGGCCAAGCCTCTGGGAACTCCCCCTGAGGACTGGCGTCATCGTGCATAGCACGATAATGCCAGTCCTGGAGTTAACCCCTAGCTGACACCAATGGTGGAGATAGGGGGTTCCAATGAACCCCCTATCTCCCGATCCGTGGCAGCTAGGGTTTAATGTTTGATATCGTTGGATCAGCCAGAGCATGGCCTTTCCAACGATATCAAACATGACCATGAAAAAAGTTAAAAAAATTAATAATAAAATAATAAAAAAAACAAGTTATTATTTTTTATTTGTTTTGTTAATGCAGCAATATTGTTCCCATTTAATTTATAATGTGAACAATGATGCTGCACTAACGATTTTTGTATGGGGTGCGTTTGTTAAAAATAGCGAAATTTTCCCCCCAAAAAAATGTAACGAGACCCCATTTCTAATTTTTTTAACAAGTGCACCCCATAGAAAATATAACCGCAAACGATCGCATGTTAAAATGTGGAAAAAAACCCACTTTACACGTTGTAAATTTTTGAAAATTCTAATTTTATTGCATATTTTGTTATAATATACAGACAGGACAGAATGTATACATATAATAATGACATATTATGAATCTGCCGAGTCTGCCGGAAAGAACGATAAATAATATGTCTGGGTCATATAAAATAAGGCTTCAAAACACGGTTAAACATGAGCGAAACTGGTAAAAATGACCTCAGCACACAGGCGGGAAATGCCTCAGCAGCGAAAGGGTTACATTTATTTCTTATGTTTCTTATAGGATTAACAGTGCTCAAGATTTTGCTGACTACTTCATAACGAAAACACTCACAATCCATAACAATATCCCAGCACAAGCATACAGCTGTCAATGACAATGGTAAGTGCCCACAATATGTCACAGCATGTCACGTGTAGTGCCACAGGTCGAGGTTGCAAGCCCAAGGTGCAAGTGATACACAGGAAATACTTGAGATGTTGCAAATCAAATGGGGATTTATTAAAGAAAAACAATAAACATGGAGAAGCAATACTGGAAAGTCTCTGGTTGGGGAGCGCAGAAGGGAAGTCTTGGGACAGGTGCAATAAAGGGGTCTCGAGGCACAATACCGGTAGGGGTGATCCAGAATGCAGAGTCCAGGGGGAAAGCCAGGGGTTCGGTACACAGATACCAGGATAGCTATGGAGCTTCTGGACAGGCTTGATGTCAGACTTGGAGTGTTGGCACTTTGCAAGCAAAATGCAGAAGCATCCTGGGACAGGCGTGCCTCTGCTAAATAGTCACTGCAGGTCCTCATTAGGTGCACCTGCTGATCCTGCAAGTGTGAGTCTCGAAGCAATTTCCAGCAAGACAGGGCTTGAAGGGTGCTGCCTTGGGAAATCAGGATGGTGCAGCACCAGATCTGCCTTTCTTCCGCCGACGGCGGCGTGGCACGTGACAGTTGCCCCCCTCAAAGAACACCCTCCGGGTGTCTAAGGTTGCTTCATAAGCGGGGAGGTCTTCTACCTTTATAACTGTCCCCTCAGAGGTGAGGGAATGGAACGGCTCTAAAAGTCGCTGAACTTCAGTACGGTCCAGTGCCATGACAGTATAGGTTGTTTGTCCATATGCAGGCTCTTTGGTAGCAGGGTCAACAGCTTCCTCCTCACTGGATTCCAGGGGAATAAAGTCCAGCTCTGGTTGGTAGTGAGGAGCTGATTGCTGGCTGAGAGTGATAGGCGCTGCAGCGGTTAATGCCAAAATTGATTCTGCAGGTACATCTGCAGCCTTCCTTTGCCGCAGGGCCTCCTCAAATCTCTCAAGATCCTCTGTACGCACCAAAGTCCCGTTAGAGGCAAGGACACAACCGGATAGCAAGGAGTCGGTCTTACGGTGGTCTTCAATCACCATGCTCTTACCCAATGGCAGTTGGCCGGGATTGGGTACCTCGGGGCTTCCTGGTTCAACCTCCATAGATAAGGAGGGAACCGGGTCAGGGGTATCGGAGGCTACGGCACAGTGACCCGGAGAGCCCTGAGGGAGCTGGGTTACCTTCCTATTAGTGATGGTTCTGCCGGTAGTGGGGTCCGGTACAGGAGTCACGGAACCAGGTTTAGACTTCACGTTCCTGGTATGGGGAATTGGACAGTCCACTTTGGATACTCCAGGAACCCTCCTAGGAGTGACAGATGTACACCGGTAAGTGGCTGGATTAGCAGCCGGCATAGAACTTGTGGTGCCCAGGTATGACCATCCTCGACCAGGTGGCCCTTGGCTACGCCGTGCTATCTGAAGAGATGGTTCGCCATCTGAATCCGAATCAGCAGCAGGGAGTAGCTCTGCCATGGATTGTGGGTCGGTGATGCTCTCAGCCGGCACTTGGACATAGGCCTGGATCTCCTGCACTTGGGACTGTAAGGCCTCGTGGTTAACTTTGATGCTTTCTATTATTCTGGTGAAGGCACCAACTTGAGCAGCAAGGGTGTTAATAACAGTAAGAATCGGTGGGGATTTCACGGATGGATTGGTAACTTCCTGGACTGGCACTCCATTTTGCCCAATGGATGCCCCAGGGTCTCCTTGCTCAACCTCCTTTGAGACAGTGGAGGGAGCCGGGTCAGCGGCCTTGGCAGTGGTAGCACCGCAACCCAGAGAACCCTGAGGGAGCTTGGTCGCCTTCCTGGAATCAGCAGGCATTTTGTCTTGTGCAGGAGAATTAATTTTCAGAACATGCTGGCTGGGAATAGTGGGCTTTGCTCTGGAATCTGGCATAATTGTTGGCACTCCAGCTTGGGCAGCGGGTATCTCAAGGTTTTCGCGCTCCGGCTGGGCAGCGCACTTGGGCCTTTCTGGCTCAACCCCCTTTGGGTCAGTGGGGGGAACTGGGTCAGAAGCACGAGTAGCAGCAGTACCGTGGCTCATTGAACTTTGAACAGACTTTGCTTGGCTGGTACTGCTGAGAGTGGATTCCGGTGCTAGAGCAATAGTGGAGGCGAGGATATGCCAGTTAGAAGAAGTGGAGGTTACACCAGGACTCTGTAACATCATAAGGTCCATAGGTTCAGGAAAGTCAGCTTCCATGTAGTCAGTGGGGGCGGTTTCCATAAAGGTTACCGGATCCTCCTTTGCGGCAGGCTCTACCTCCATGGGTTCCACCAAACCATTTTCTTCTGATTTGGCTACTTCAGGCTTGATATATGGAAAAACAGCAAGCGGCTTAGAAATGGGGGGCTTGGGTGGCAAAGCCCCTCTGGGTTTGGAAGGCAATGTTTTTTTTTGTAGCTGGCTTTCTGATGACTGGCTTGGATACAGGTGCCTGTTTAGCCAGGGGAGCAGATCTTGGAGCGGTTTTTGCTGTGGGAGATTTCTTTGCAAAAATCATTTTTGGTGGTCTTATTGGGCAGACCGGCAAAAAATGGCCATCTTGTCCACAGTACAGGCAGAGATCAGCTTTGTACCGCCTGGTGCGCTCCTCTGCAGATAAGGGGCCATGAACCATTTTGGTTCCAGGAGAACACACCTTAGGAGATGGGCCCCACATCTTCTGCAGCAGATTATTCAGAATGTCCATCAAGTGGTTAAACAGTTCCTGGAAGGTTTCCTTGATTAACTGTTTCATGACCGGTATCACTGCGGGCTCGCTGGTAGGCTTCTGCATTATGTCACGTGTAGTGCCACAGGTCGAGGTTGCAAGCCCAAGGTGCAAGTGATACACAGGAAATACTTGAGATGTTGCAAATCAAATGGGGATTTATTAAAGAAAAACAATAAACATGGAGAAGCAATACTGGAAAGTCTCTGGTTGGGGAGCGCAGAAGGGAAGTCTTGGGACAGGTGCAATAAAGGGGTCTCGAGGCACAATACCGGTAGTGGTGATCCAGAATGCAGAGTCCAGGGGGAAAGCCAGGGGTTCGGTACACAGATACCAGGATAGCTATGGAGCTTCTGGACAGGCTTGATGTCAGACTTGGAGTGTTGGCACTTTGCAAGCAAAATGCAGAAGCATCCTGGGACAGGCGTGCCTCTGCTAAATAGTCACTGCAGGTCCTCATTAGGTGCACCTGCTGATCCTGCAAGTGTGAGTCTCTAAGCAATTTCCAGCAAGACAGGGCTTGAAGGGTGCTGCCTTGGGAAATCAGGATGGTGCAGCACCAGATCTGCCTATCTTCCGCCGACGGCGGCGTGGCACGTGACACAGCACCTGAATACCCAGCTGAACCAAATGGTTAGTGGTTCCCCCCAAAACCAGAAAGAATAAATGGTAGGTACGTATCTGGTCAGCGCGAAATTCAACGCTACGGAATTCTGGTGGTTATCAAAATTTCGTCATCACCATGGATACATAGGGAAAGGAAACAATACATAGTACAGTATGTCTTATACAATGTATAGAATTGTAAGGCTTGTCTTGGATAAACTCACAAATCAAGAGCCTAGACACTGGCTCTGAGGGGGTAAACACCTCTGGGTTGTTTTCTGGAGTTTTTCTCAGGTAACCCACGCCTTGGTACTGAAGATTTCTCGTCCCAGCAATTGGTATATATGGAATATTGAGAAACAGAAAAACTCCTTGTGTATATCAGCTGTTAAAAAAGTAATAATAGCATGATAACAAGTGCCAACTCACATTTGAAGGAGCTTATCCAAGCTCAGGATGGAACGCACATGGATTTAGTTGCTGGTCAAATCCAATAAAAAAACCACCTCGCATGCAGGAACTGGAGTATAAAAATTTAATAAAATAAACAATACATTAAGCTAGACATATGTCCAGAACGTGTTTCGCCACTAGCATACGGCTTCATCAGCTGGTTTACAGGCTCAAACTTCCATGCATGCTTATATAATCAATAAAATAAGAACAATTAATTACACATGTCCTTAATTGATGGTTCGTGTGCGTTTCACGCCACTTTTTCGAATCTCTGCATGCTGGACGAAGCGCCACCATCTTGCGCAGGCGCTTTGGAGACTTGTGTATCAAGATGCGTTCCATCGGATCGTAATCGTAAACTTCCGATATCGTATATTACTTCGGATTTATGCAATAGAACGGTCGTTCATTAAAAAGAAATTAAATTAAAAAGATAATTAAAAATGATATGCTGCAATTACATATTATGATGATATACTGTGTATGAGCAGGTTGTCCTCCATTCTACAGTATTAAATACTCATTTATTTATTTTATTTATTTATTTATAAAGGATTTTACCAGGAAGGATACATTGAGATTTCTCTCGTTTTCAAGTATGTCCTGGGTTCAAGAACATTGAAGTGTTACAGTTACAGAAATACAAAGTAATACAATGCAAGATATTAAAAAAAACAACACAAATATACAGATTAACAGAAAATAAATATGTAGAAAAATAGTCATTATGTTACATGTATACAGGTGCATTCTGTATTGAGGTATGTTAGTAAGGAGCTCTTGAGTGACTTAAGACTGGTGGAAGATTTGATGGTGTCTGGGAGGTTATTCCATAATTGCGGTGCTCTGTAGGAAAATGAGGATCGAGCCACTGTCTTTTTGTATTGTGGTATTGCAAGTAAGGTGCTGGTCCTGGATCGGAGGTTATAGGATGAGGGAGCTGCTGGGGGAAGCAGTCTATTCAGATAGGGTGGCAGCTTCCCAGAAAAGCTCTTAAACACCAGGCTGGAAAGGTGAAGGGTGCGTCTAGATTCCAGCGATGGCCAGTTTAGCTTTTTTAACATGTCACAATGGTGGGTCATGTAGTTACATTGTAATGCAAAGCGGCAGAATGAGTTATATAATGTAGTAAATTTCTGAAGATGTGTTTGTGGGGCGGCTGCGTACACTACATCTCCGTAATCAATAGCCGGCATAATCATTTGTTGTACAATCTGCTTTCTTACCACGGGACTCAGGCAGGATTTGTTTCTGTACAGGGCACCTAGTTTGGGGTAAAGTTTAGATGAGAGTTTTTCGATGTGAGGGCCAAAGGATAGATTAGGGTCCAACCACATACCTAGATATTTGAGAGAAGTGACTGTGGTCAGCATGCCATTTGATTTTGTCCCCACACATAGATGGGGATTTTGCAATTTGTGTAGTTTAGGTTTTGTTCCAAAGAGCATCGTTACAGTTTTGTCATTATTTAAAAAAGTTTGTTGTGTTTGATCCACTTTTCTACCTCTGTGAATTGTTCTTGCAGCACAGCTTCCAGCTGCCGGAGAGTTGGTTTGCTGGTATAGATTACGGTGTCGTCTGCGTACATGTGTACAGTTGAGGCTTTGCAGACGTTGGGCAGATCATTTATGAATATTGTGAATAGTAGGGGGTCGAGTATTGAGCCTTGGGGTACACCGCAAGTGACAGGGAGGGGGAGGGAGGAGCTATCATTCTAGATGATATTACATGTATATAATTCAATTGAAAAGATTAGGACAGGAAGAAATGCGCACAATATTCGAAATGGACACAATGTCACCAGGGGGACTCAACGATGATATTTGTGAGTTTATCCAAGACAAGCCTTACAATTCTATACATTGTGTAAGACATACTGTACTATGTATTTTTGTATTCTGTTTCCTTTCCCTATGTATCCATGGTGATGATGAAATTTTGATAACCACCAGAATTCCCTAGCATTGAATTTCGCGCTGACCAGATACGTACCTACCACAAGCATACAGCACTTCTCCCCCAGCCGACCCCACATCGACTCTCAGCCTCTTTGCCCCAACCACAGAGGATGAGGTCCATTCTCTAATGTCTTCTTCATGCCTCACTACCTGCCTACAAGACCCTATCCCTTCACACCTACTATCTTCTCTGTTCACATCACTCATACACACATTTTCAACCTCTCTTCTGGCTCATTCCCCTCTCCTTTCAAGCATGCCACCATCACACCCATTCTCAAGAAACCCTCCATCGACCCACATTTTCCTGAAAACTACCTTCCAGTTTCACTACTTCCACTAGCATCAAAATTGCTAGAAAGACTAGTCTACGACCGCTTAACCCTCTTCCGATCCTGTAACTCCTTGCTTGACCCACTGCAATCTGGCTTTTGCGCTCAACATTCAACAGAAACTGCTCTCACAAAAGGTTACTAATAACCTCCTCTCTGCTAAATGCAATGGCCACTACTCCATACTGATCCTACTTGACCTCTCCGCTGCCTTTGATACAGTCGACCATCCCCTCAGAGATGCTCTTCTCTCTTGGTCTCTGTGATTCCACCCTCTCCGGGCTAAAATTGTACCTCTCCAACAGCTCCTCAGTATCCCTTGCTGGCAATTCCTCCTCTTCAATGCCTCGGTCAGTCGGTGTACCTCAAGGCTCAGTCCTAGGTCCTCTGCTCTTCTCCATCTATACCTCCTCACTGGGTAAACTCATCACAGGTATAGCTTAAAGTATCAACTATACGCTGATGACACTCAGATCTATCTCTACACTTCCCTTCCGTTCTCTCTCTCAGTTCAGTGATTGGCTGTCTGGGATCTCTGCCTGGATGGCCGCTCACTACCTGAAGATCAACATGTCCAAGACCAAGCTCCTTATTCCTCCCCTCTAACTCTACTCCAATTTCTGACTTCTCCATAATTGTTGACGGTATCATTATGCTTCCTCCTGCACAAGTCCATTGCCTTGGAGGGACACTTGACTCCTGTCTTTCCTTCAGCCCCTACATCCAAGCACTCTCATCATTTTGCCGCAATCACCTCCGTAACATTGCCAAAATTCATCCATTTCTGACTGCTAACTTCACCAAACAACTTATCCACTCGCTTGTTATCTCCCGTCTGGATTACCGCAATATATAGAGCAGGGGTCGGGAACCTATGGCTCACGAGCCAGATGTCGCTCTTTTGATGGCTGCATCTGGCTTGCATACAAATCTTTAATAAGAAAAATTTTTCACTTTAAAAATATAAAATTGCGGGTGGCTGGAGCCAATCACAGCTGTCCTCCGGGACAATACCAAATTTTTATTGGATAATGCGTTTTCCCTCCTGGGGGTTTCCGGGAGGCGGGCCAAATGAATGGCCGCTTTTGCTTGAGCTTCGTACCGAGCCATCGAGAACACCCCTGAAGCTTGAATTTCAGGCACTTCCCTGGCGGCTTCTTAGAGTGGGAGCTCATTCCGACAACTGCTGCATTCAGTTTTTGATTGGAACGGAGGGGTGAAATTTGGACTGACTGCCCCGCGTTAAGGTCCACTCGCACGCGGTGCCACATGTTGCGGCCAAATGACATCAGTACCTCCACCGCGCTTCCCTCCTGTTTATTGCTTGGCTCTCCGCCTCTGACGATCACATCGGAGGGGATAAGGAATTCGCTGCACATCACCTCGAATAGATGAACTGATCTGACAGGGTGCACAATCAGGCCTGTCTCACACTTCACAGCCGCCCAGCGGAGTTTACATCTCTCTGCATTCAAGTCTGCAGTCGAGCCCCTTAACCAGGAAAGAATACAAGGCCACCCAGGATAAAAAGTTCCTGCAACCTAATATTTTTATACCACCCCCTTTTATTTTTCTCTCCAGCTCTGTGCCCGCTATCTTTAAATTTGTGGATAGTCCCTGAAGGGCCCACACCTTTTGTAGTGACAATTTTTATTTTATTTTTCGGGTTCTGTTGACCCTACCAATTGTAATTTTTTTCAGTGGGTCCCCTGGGAGCCACTATCCCCGTGATAAATTTTTGACCGTTCACTCACTGTGATCTGCTTCTGCAATTTTTATGGTGGTCCCCCTGGGTGCCACTATCCCCGTGATACATTTTTGACCGTTCACTCACTGTGTTCTGCTTCTGCAATTTTTACGGTGGTCCCCTTGGGTGCCACTATCCCCGTGATAATTTTTTGACCGTTCTCTCACTGTGATCTGCTTCTGCAATTTTTTCGGTGGTCTCACACGGGCCCACCATACCTACACTGTAAACTTCCTTCCTTTTAATCAAGTAGTCAGCTAGCTAATTGCAGAAACCCTTTTATCGAAGAAGATGGCTAAAAGAAAAAAAGATGAGAAGTATCGTACTTTTCAGCAGGAATGGACAGAGGAATTCGCCTTTGTGGAGAGAGCAGGTTATGCAGTGTGTCTAATATGCAATGATAAAATTGCATCGATGAAACGGTCAAATATAAAGCGGCACTTCGACACACTCCATACTTCATTTGCATCGAAATATCCTGCGGGGGACAGCAGGAAGAAAGCCTGTCAAGAGCTACTGTGCAGAGTGCAAGCTAGTCAGCAGCAACTCCGTGTTTGGACCCAACAAGGTGACTGAAATTCGGCTAGCTTTGCTGGAGCTTTAGCAATTGTGAGAAACGGAAAGCCATTCACAGATGGGGAGTATGCGAAAACATTCATGCTTGATGTTGCCAATGAACTTTTTGACAACTTTTCGGATAAAGACAAAATAAACGAATAAAAGACATGCCTCTGTCGGCAAGAACTGTTCACGATCGTACCATCATGATGGCAAATCAAATTGAGGCAACACAAGTGAAGGACATAAATGCAGCACCATTCTTTTCTCTTGCTTTGGATGAGTCAACAGACGTAAGCCATTTGTCCCAGTTCAGCGTGATTGCAAGGTATGCTGTCGGTGACACACTACGTGAGGAAAGTCTTGCTGTTTTGCCTATGAAAGGGACAACAAGAGGTGAGGATTTATGCAAGTCTTTCAATGAGTTCGCTAAAGAAAAAAATCTACCGATGGATAAACTTATTTCGGTGTGTACTGATGGTGCTCCGTGCATGGTGGGGAAAAACAAAGGATTCGTAGCGCTTCTTCGTGAACACGAAAAGAGACCCATCCTGAGTTTTCACGGTATCCTACATCAGGAGGCCCTTTTTGTGCAGATGTGTGGCGAGCAGCTTGGTGAGGTGATGTCGCTGGTAATTCGGGTGGTCAACTTTGTTGCCTGAGCTTTAAATGATCGCCAGTTTAAAACACTGCTGGATGAAGTTGGGAATAATTATTCTGGTCTGCTTCTGCACAGCAATGTGCGTTAGTTGTCAAGAGGGAAGGTGCTCAGCCGTTTCGCGGCTTGTCTGAGTGAAATCCGGACTTTTCTTGAAATGAAAAACGTTGAGCATCCTGAGTTAGCTAACACTGAGTGACTCCTGAAATTCTACTATCTCGTGGACATGACTGAACATCTGAACCAGCTCAATGTGAAAATGCAAGGTGTTGGAAATAGTCTTATCCCTTCAACAAGCAGTGTTTGCATTTGAAAACAAGCTAGAACCCTTCATCACCAACATTGAAACCGGTCGTTTACTACATTTTGAAAAACTGTGAGAGTTTAAAGATGCCCGCACAGCAAGTGACCCTGCTCAACATCTTGATCTTCAGCAGCTAGCGGGCTTCACATCTAATCTCCTGCAGTCGTTCAAAGCGCGCTTTGGAGAATTTCGTGAGCGCACTCGTCTTTTTAAGTTCATCACCCATCCACACGAGTGTGCAGTGGACTGCGCCAACCTGAGTTACATCCCGATGTCTCTGTCAGAGATTTTGAGCTACAAGCTGCTGACCTGAAGGCCTCAGACATGTGGGTGAATAAGTTCAAGGCACTGAATGAAGATTTGGAAAGACTTGCACGACAGCAAGCAGAGTTGGCAAGCAAACACAAGTGGGGAGAAATGAAAAAACTTCAACCTGCGGACCAGCTGATTGTCAAAACTTGGAACGCGCTTCCCGTCACATACCACACACTGCAGCGTGTGAGTATTGCTGTACGGACAATGTTTGGCTCTACGTATGCATGTGAGCAGTCTTACATCTGAAGAACATCAAGACTAACCTACGATCACGTTTAACGGATGGAAGTCTCCATGCCTGCTTAAAGCTTAACCTCACCACGTATCAACCAGACTACAAAGTCATCAGCAAAACCATGCAACACCAGAAGTCGCATTAATGGTAAGAAGTACTTTATTCATCATTGGTTAGCAACAGCATAACGTTATTAAAAAGAATTCAGAGACTTATTGTACTTTAAAAGTGTTGATCTTACATAAAATGCACACATTTACTTGTATTTAGTTTTAAACGTATTGTATGGCTCTCATGGAATTACATTTAAAATATGTGGCGTTCATGGCTCTCTCAGCCAAAAAGGGTCCCTACCCCTGATATAGAGACTACTAGCTGCCACAATCTGACTTGGCTGAGATGGATCCCGAAAGGACAGTTTACACGATTGAGGAGAAACTGCTCAGACCTGATGGTCTTCAGACAACAAGCGGATACACTGAAAAAATTATTTTTGGAAAAAAGGGCTATAAAGAAGTAGAATTTGACTGGGTTACTGATCAAGTAACACAAGAAAAGGGTTGCTAGGATATAAATTAAGAATAACAAGAGATGAGGGAGCCACGTTTATTTGTGACTACAATAACAAGGCTAAGAATAAAAAATAAAAACATGTTCTATGTAGGGATAAAGAGTTAAAAGAATTATTAAGTGATAAACCCAGAGTGATCTATAGAGGTGCAAGAAATTTAAAAATGCACCTAGTACACAGTAAACCAAAGGTCAATAATTACTATATAAATACCGTATTTTCTGGAGTATAAAACGAACGGGTGTATAAGACGACCCCCTCATTTTCCAGTTAAAAAATAGGTTTTGGGCTATACTCGTCATATTGTATTGTATACCCCACGTATAAGACGACCCCCAATTTTTGGGGGATGTTTTTAAGTATAAAAAGTAGTCTTATACACCAGAAAATACTGTAATTTTAATCTAAAGAATGGATTTTATAACTGCAGACAATGCTTAGCCTGTAGATCCACAAGTAACAGGAAAGGCTATAAGGGAGAGTATACTGAAAAAAAGTAATAAAAAAATAGGAATTAAAGAAGTACTAAACTGCTGCTCCAAACAAGTAATATGCCCTTCTGTCCTCCAATACATAGGACACACAAAGAGAGCCCTAAATGTCAGTCTCTGAACATGTAAGAAATAGAAGAAAACAGTTTGAGAATCACTCCGTATCTTCTTTACATTTTAAACTAAAACACGAGGGCTTCCCCCTAGGCCTGAAATTTATGGCTTTAAGAAAAGTACATAAAAAGGATACGGAAGACGATATAATAAATAGGTTAAGGCAGGAAGAAATGAGAAACATTTTTGAAATGGGCACCCTCATACCAGGTGGATTAAATAGTGACTTTGAAGTCGTGCATTTTGTGTGACATATGCGTAGCCCTGAGCCCTGATCATTACTTTTAGGTAAATAATCAATGTACAAAATTCACAGCAATGTAGAAAAAACAAACCACATATTGCACGTAATAATAAACACAAGGTGGGAAAGAGAGAGGAAGATGGAGAAAAAAAAATCAATAAGATACCTGCGAATAAAAGTTTATTATAAACACTGTCACATATGAAGATAGACTATTCCCGTATATGTGGGTAATAATGGAAGATCAATATGAATTTTAAATTATTGTTTCAGCGATGAACACAGCAATTAAACACATAGTAATATATATAACACACTAATATAGTATATCGATATAGAAATAGTAAACACTTAAACCATATAATGCATACAATAATGTTTACCCACATATTTATTTATTTGCAAAGGATTTTACCAGGAAGGACACATTGAGATTTCTATTGTTTTCAAGTATGTCCTGGGTTCAAGAACATTGAATTGTTACAGAAATACAAAGAAATAAAATGCAAGCTATTAAAAACAAAACACAAATATACAGATCAACATATCATGGGAAGGGCTAGAACCTTGGGTTAATTACGTGATTTGCAAAGTGGAAGCAGCTGGAAAGTAAGCTACAAATTTCAGACCAGCACTGGGTGGATGGATGGATGGATGGATGGGGAGGGCGGGAGGGACAGCAGAGACCAGAAGCAGGTTGTTACGGAACCGTTCTCTTCCGCCTGTCCTGACTCTCCAGATACCCCTTTTCCAAGACCAGTCCGGCCTCTGAGTTGCTTGGAGCTCAGTGCCTCGAGCAGCCTGATCTGCAGCCCCAGATCTGCTTGATCTGAACCTCTGCCTTGGAGCCTCTTTTCATTTCCAGAAGGCCGCTCTGTGCCTTCTAACGTTGAGTGTAGTGTAGCGTAGCTGAATGAAACACCAGACAGGCTGTATGTTCCAACAGGATTCTCTCTCTTTATGGAAGATTTCACTGGATATTTATACAAAATACAGCAATGCACATTCAAACTTCCCACCCACCCCAACAGTTCTGATTGGTTGGTTCCAAGACCACTGCAGGTTTCCTTCAGGTCCTCTTCAGTTATAATTTGCATACCAAATGGTGAACATGTACCTAAAGTCTTTAATTACATTATGTCAGATATTTACAATAAACATTCTTTAGCCTTTAGCTCACACAACATTTACATAATCTACTGTTCTAACACATTAGAGTAAAGACAAACACTGTCCCAGACTTCTTGAATCAAACATGCAGCCAGATAAAGGGAAAAGTCCTGTTGCATAAATTACATATAATGTTTGTGTTGTATTATTTTAAGCAAGGTTCACATACTTTTTCTTGCATATACATATATATATATTAGGGCTGTGCAATTATTGCAATCAAAATCGAACCGCGATTTCCGACCCTGCGATTTCTAAATCGCATAAGGCTGCGATTTTCGGCTCCCTGTTAACTTCCGGCAGCATGATGCTTTGGGCGCTCGCAGGGGGAACCACGTGACGAGCCGAGTTCTCGCGGCTCGTCACATGGTTCCCCCAGGCGAGCGCCCAAGCTCCATGCCGCTGGAAGTTAACAGGGAGCCGAACACGCGGCGCACAGAGGTGAGCTGGGGCAGTATCCATGTGCTGGGGCAGTATATCCATGAGCTGGGGCAGTATATCCATGTGCTGGGGCAGTATATCCATGTGCTGAATACTGAATACATTTAGAATGTATGTAGCATGTTTGAAAAAGCAAAAACAATTGGCTAAATCGCAAATAAAATCGCAATCGCGATATTCATTCAAGAAATCACAATATGATTATTTTGTCAATATTGCACAGCCCTTATACTAGCTTTTGCCCGCGGCTTCGCTCGCGTGGATTTTAGGATTCGTTAAAATTGTTTAAAAGAAACTTGTTTTTTTTTGGTAGAACCCCCTCCCCCCCCCCACTTGGGATTTTTGGAAAATTGTAAAACACGTGTTTTTTTATTTTTCAAGAAGGATGTAAGTGCCAAATTTCACACCTGTAACATCTTTGGTTTTTGAAATATAGGTATACTGATAAAGGTATTCATCCCCTTTTTGCCCCCCCCCCCCTCACTGGATTTTTGGAAAATGGTAAAACATGGGGTTTTTTTGCACGAAGATTGTAAATATCGAATTTCACACCTGTAACATTATTGGTTTTTGAAATATAGGTTTAGTGATAAAGGTATTCATCCCCTTTTGCCCCCCCCCTCACTGGATTTTTGGAAAATGGTAAAATACGTGTGTTTTTTTCAAGACAAATCTAAATACCAATTTTCACGTCTGTAACATCTTCTGTTTTTGAGATATAGGTATCCTGTTGAAAAGAATTCACCCCCCTTTTTTCACCCACCACGTGGGATTCTTGGAAAATGGTAAAACATGTGTTTTTTTATTTTTCAAGAAGATTGTAAGTGCCAGATTTCACACCTGTAACATCTTTGGTTTTTGGAAATATAGGTTTACTGTTAAAAGTATTCAACCCCCTTTTTTTCCCCCTCCCACTGGATTTTCAGAAAATGGTAGAATAGGTGTTTTTTTGTTTCTCAAGACAAATCTAAATACCAATTTTCACGTCTGTAACATCTTCTGTTTTTGAGATGTAGTGACCGGGCGGTTTTACACAAATCCGTCTTTTAGTGACTTTTAGTTTTTACGTTTCTGTGCTGTTAGTGTTTAGGTCAAATTTTCCTCTTACTCGTTTATTCGACCCACACATATTATACACCCTTTTTCCCCGCCATTAAATGGACTTTCTAGAAATACCATTATTTCCATCATATCGAATAATTTACTATAAAAAAAAATATGAAATATGAGGAAAAAAATGGTAAAAACACACTATTTCGTAATTTAATCCCCAAAATCTACAACCACCTAAAAAAAAACCGGCTAAATAGGTTCAAAATTTTGTCCCGAGACTAGAAATACCCAATTTTTACATGCCTTAACTTTTTAACCACTTCACTGCTGAGACAGTTCACCTATGTGCGCTGCGCTCATTCTGACCATTTTGTGCTAATTATTTTTAGATGACAGCCTAGGTCCTATTTAATTAAACTCCCCCAGACAAAAAAACTTTAAAAAAAAAAATTATTTTTTTTTATTATTTTTTTTTTTTTTTTTTAAAAACCAAACCTGGTCATGTTTGGTATCATTGGAAAGGCCATAATCAGGCCTTTCAAATTATGTCCAATATGACCATCTAGCTGCCATGGATCGGGGGATAAAGGGATCCTTAGGATCCCCTTATCTCTACATGTCAGCTAGAGGGTTAACTGGCCCACTGACATCCTCACACATATGGTGAGGTTGTCAGTGGGTGGGAGGGACCTGGAGGCTTGGCTGACATCCAAAATGTCAGCCCCCCTCCAGGTTTGAATCGCATTTTGGCACCAATTGGCGCCGCAACGTGATCCGGCAGTGAAACTGTTAATGCCATACACCGCTGAAAAGGGGAGGCTCTCCCCTCTCCAGCAGTGCAAACGGCATCTCCCTAGCTTCAATGGTTGGGGAGATAGAGGGCTCCGAAGGAGCCCCACCTCCCCTCCATTGAAATGCATGGGGACGCCTGCTGATGACGTCATCACGCAGCGTGGTGACGTCATCAGCCTCGCCTGCCTATGTAAATCACATGAGCAGGCTTCCTCCCTGCCAGATCGCCGTGGGATCCAGCGAGGGAGGTGAGTATCGGGCGGGAGGGGGATTAGGCGCCACTGACGTACCCTGTATGTCCGCGGTTCTAAGGGAGACCCGAGGACAGGAAGTACAGGGTACGTCAGCGGCCCTTAAGGGGTTAAAAGTATTCACCCCCCTTTTTTTATCCCCCACTTGGATATTTGGAAAATGGTAAAACACGTGTTTCTTTATTTTCAAAAGATTGTAATTACGAAACTTCCCACCTGTAACATCTTGGTTTTTGAACTATAGATATACTGATAAAAGTATTCAGACCCTTTTCCCTCGACCCCCCCTTATTTGGATTTGTGGAAAATGGCAAAACACATGTTAGTTTTTTTTCACGAAGATTGTAAACACCAAATTTCACACCTGTAACATCTTTGGTTTTTGAAATATAGGTATACTGATAAAAGTATTTAACCCCCCTTTTTGCCCCCTCCCACAAAATTTTTGGAAAATTGTAAAATAGGTGGTTTTTTGTTTCTCGACGAATCTAAATACCAATTTTCACATCTGTAACATCTTCTGTTTTTAAGATATAGGTATCCTGTTTAAAAGTATTCAGCCCCCCTTTTTTTCACCCCCCCACTTGGGATTTTTGGAAAATGGTAAAACACCTGTGTTTATTTTTCAAGAAGATTGTAAATACCAAATTTCACGTCTGTAACATCTTTGGTTTTTGAAATATAGGTATGATAAAAATATTCAGACCCCTTTCCCCCGACCCCACCAAATTGAATTTGTGGAAAATGGCAAAAAACAGGTTTTTTTTTTTCACGAAGATTGTAAATACCAAATTTCACACCATCTTCGGTTATTGAAATATAGGTATACTGATAAAAGTATTCAACCCCCTTTTTTCCCCCCCAAGGAATTTTCAGAACATGGTAAAATACGTGTTGTTTTATGAATCAAGACGAATCTAAATACCAATTTTCAGGACTATAACATCGTCTGTTTTGGAGATACAGGTATCCTGTTTAAAATATTCAACCCCCTTTTTTTGCCCCCCCCCCACTTGGATTTTTGAAAAACGTTAAAATAAGTATTTTTTTATTTTTCAAGACGAATCTAAATACCGATTTTCACATTTGTAGCATCTTCTGTTTTTGAGCTATAGGTATTCTGTTTAAAATATTCAACCCCCTTATGGGTGGATTTTCCAAAAATCCTTCCTTAGTGGGTGCCTACATCATAAAAACAGTGCACCTTCAAAATTTCACGTTCCTAGGTTAAGCGATTTCAGCTGGACTTTCGTGTTTATATATATAGATGTATTTAACCCCCTCATTTTGGCCCCCACCCCAAGGAATTTTCAGAAAATGGTAAAATACGTGTTTTTTTATTTTTCAAGATGAATCTAAATACCGATTTTCAGGTCTGTAACATCTTCTGATTTTCAGCTATAGGTATCCTGTTTAAAATGTTCAACCCCCTTTTTCACCCCCTTAGGGGCAGAGTTTCCAAAAATCCTTGCTTAGTGGGTGCCCACATCATAAAAACAGTGCACCTTCAAAATTTCACATTCCTAGGATAAACGGTTTCAGCTGAGCATTGATGAGTCAGTCAGTCAGGACTTTCGCGTTTATGATAAAAGTATTCACCCCCCTTTTTGCCCCCCCAAGAAATTTTCAGAAAATGGTAAAAAACGTGTTTTTTTATTTTTCAAGAAGAATCTAAATACCGATTTTCACGTCTGTACCATCTTCTGTTTTTAAGATATAGGTATCGTGTTTAAAATATTCAACCCCCTTTTTTCGAACCCCCCAGTCGAATTTTTGAAAAACGGTAAAATACGTGTTTTTTTATTTTACCAAGACGAATCTAAATACCGATTTTTACATCTGTAACATCTAGGGATGCTCCGATACTACTTTTTTAAGACCGAGTACCAGTACCGATACTTTTTTAAGTCATGTGACCGCTTTCCAATAAGAACAGACCTCATATAAAAATGCCCCCAGCTCATTGATTTGCCCCAGCTCATGGATACTGCCCCAGCTCATGGATACGGCCCCAGCTCATGGATACGGCCCCAGCTCATGGATACTGCCCCCCAGCTCATGGATATTGCCTCCAGCTCATGGATATTGCCCCAGCTCATGGATATGCCTCAGTTCATGGATACTGCCCCCCAGCTCATGGATATGCCTCAGCTCATGGATACTGCCCCCCAGCACATGGATTGCCACAGCTCATGGATACGGCCCCAGCTCATGGATACTGCCCCCAGCTCATGGATATTGCCTCCAGCTCATGGATATTGCCCCAGCTCCTGGATATGCCTCAGCTCATGGATACTACCCCCCAGCTCATGGATATGCCTCAGCTCATGGATACTGCCCCCCCAGCACATGGATTGCCCCACCTCATGGTTATGCCCCAGCTCATGGATATGCCCCAGCTCATGGGATATGCCCCAGCTCATGGGATATGCCCCAGCTCATGGATTGCCCCCAGCTCATGGATATGCCCCAGTACATGGATATGCCCCAGCACATGGATAATGCCCCCCAGCTAATGGATATGCCCCCCTGCTAATGGATATGCCCCCCCCCGGAGCTCTCCACGATGATACTTACCTTCCTGGGCGATGTCAGGAAACTCTTCGCGCATGTGCTTGTTGGAAGGACCCAGTCGCGATCACATGGGACCACATGATCGCGGCTGGGGGCCTTCCAACGAGCGCACGCGCAGAAACTTTCTCGGCGTCGCCCAGGAAAGTAAGTATGATCGCGGAGAGCTCCAGGTGCCTGTCCGAATGCTCTATCAGCATTCGGACAGGCCCTGCAGCTGCTCACCGCATTGTTTCATACTTACCTTCCTGGGCGACGCCAGGAAAGTTTCTGCGCGTGCGCTCGTTGGAAGGACCCCAGCCGCGATCACATGGACCACATGATCGCTGCTGGGTCCTTCCAACGAGCGCACGCGCAGAAACTTTCCCAGCGTCGCCCAGGAAGGTAAATATGAAACAATGCGGTGAGCAGCTGCAGGGCCTGTCCGAATGCCGATAGAGCATTCGGACAGCCGCCCCAGCCCCTCGGATGCCAGAAAGCCGGCTCAATGGCGGCTTCCGGTATCGGAAAAAAATATCGGTGGTACTGCACGAGTACCAAGTACTCCTACAGTAACCGGTATCGGCACCGATATCGATACTAGTATCAGTATCAGTGCAACCCTAGTAACATCTTCTGTTTTTAAGATATAGGTCTCGTGTTTAAAATATTTAAAATATTCAACCCCCTTTTTCACCCCCTTAGGCGCGGAGTTTCCAAAAATCCTTGCTTAGTGGGTGCCTACATCATAAAAACAGTGCACCTTCAAAATCTCACGTTCCTAGGTTAAAGGGTTTCAGCTGGGCGTTGATAAGTCAGTCAGGACTTTCATATATATATATATACACATACACACACAAATTCAATATTGGACCCAGACGCGCCAAAAACGGTAAACGTACCTGAGTGCAAATGCCTTAAGGCAAGGATATAGCAAACACAGATTAGGCAGCACATCAGGATTTGAATAAAACGAAAAAAATTATTGGTACCGATTAAAATACCCTTCCATTGACCGACTTTTCGGCCCAAACGGGAATACAGGCATAAGGCATAACACAAACATTTATAATAAACAGTGTCAGAGCTCACCCAATACCGGCGGGCATCCAAATGGACGCCGGAGCACATGGAAACGGCGTCTACTTCCGGGTTTGACGCCGAGTTAAGACGTAATTACATGTTGGACCTGACTGCACAGGTAACCATGGGGACGTGAAAATAAAAACAAAAAAGAACCTGGGTGGACCGGAGGCGAAGGCACACATCGGCAACTAATAGCACAGCACCGCAACTCTGCAAAAATTCAAACAAAACAGTGAAAAGCAAAACGAGACAAAACAAAAGATGTTGCGCAACAAAAACCCTCTATATATATATACATAAAAAGTGTCAATGTGCAAATGCATAGCGGGCTCATACCCAAAAAAAAGACAAAAGATGTCACAATGACAAGGGCCAAGATATATCGCAATAATGAGTAAAGCTCAGTACCTAACATAAGTAAAGGAAAAGAGAAAAGGAAAAAAATATATGTGTATGTATGAAGAACACTAGCGCAAAAAACAGAACACTACCTGGGGGTTAGAAACGAGGTGTAGGAAATGTATTCATTGAGACCTCAAGGAGACAGCGTATCCAGAGTCTTGATCCAGAAAGTCTCACGCTGGAGCAACACCCGTGAGCGGTCACACCCTCTAAGGAGGGGGGATACATGGTCACCCGCAGTGTGGTAAATTGATGTTTCCTAGCCAGAAAATGTCTGGCAACCGGTTGGTCTGAGTGATTATTACGAAAAGCAACAGTGATGTTAGACCGATGACAGCGGATCCTGTCCCGTGAAAGGTCTATCGGTCTTGCCTACATAGGCAAGACCGCACGGGCAGGTTAGTAAATAGACCACAAATTCGGTGGTGCATGTAATGTGCTGGCGAATATTAAACCTCTTACCACAGTGTGGATGAGGAAATGAACCTGTAGTAGTCATATGACTACAGGTAACACAGTTAGGGCAACAGAAATAGCCTGGTCTCAAAGGCTGAGTCCGTGCTGTGTATGACGTGACATGATCAGCTTTGACCAAAAGTTCACGAATATTCTTAGACCTCTTAAAGCTAATAACAGGGGTTTGTAAAAAAAATTTAGGAAGTGTCTTATCACCCTGAAAAAGGGACCAGTTAGACCGGATGGCCTTGGCCATAATCTGACTTGACGTATGATAGGTCAAAGGGACAAAAATCCAAGGTATTGGATTTAGAGGGGATAGTTTTAGGGGTATTAAATTTAGCATGGGCTTGTTGAAGATCATAAGGTTTATAACCTCTAGCCACAAAGCGTTGGAACATCTCATCTAGGTCTCTACCAATCTCACAATTCTTACGTGTTCTACGCAACAATTCGGATGGTCAAACCAAATTGATTCAATTAGATGTTCCAACGCTTTGTGGCTAGAGGTTATAAACCTTATGATCTTCAACAAGCCGTCTCTAAAGCCCATGCTAAATTTAATACCCCTAAAACTATCCACATCAGTTTTTGCCCCCTCAATTAACATATAATTAGGAGATCTGATCATGCAGGGACTGCTTTCAAAACTGGTGAAACTACTGGAAGAAACAGTTAAAAATGTCAAACTTAAACATGTGTGACTAGTACTTAATAAAAATACAATATAAAGTTGGGCAGTGGAGTGACCAAAGTGAAAAAACATTTGTAATAAAAAAAATTAAAAAAATGCTTCTAGGACAATTTTCATTGAGGTTGTCAGAATATGCAGACCCAATGTAAGGAGCTGGTTCCAGGGTGGTAGGTTTGAGCCTATATGCAATGATGGAACCAAGAGATGTATATATAAACAAAGAGGGTTTATTAGGAAGATCTGGAATATAACAGAAAGGTAATAAATAAAGCTCAGGAGGTTAGGTGTTACTGAGAGGAAGGGAAGACACTGAATAAGCAATAAACAGTAATTAATACTAACTGAAGACAAGATGGGAGAAGGGTAGACAACAGAATACTGGATTATACTGAGCAATAATATACATAGGGGAACAATATAGAAACAGTATGAGTATATAGGAAGCAGGAAAGAAACTAATAGAATACCGGTATATGAGGAGATGAAGAGAGAAAGAGAGAGGAGGGCTTTTGAAGGTAGAGGGTCCTTGGAAGCAGGAGGGGTCTTGCAGCAGAAGGGGGTCTTGCAGCAGAAGGGGGTCTTGCAGCAAAAGGGTAGTCTTGCAGCAGAAGGGGTCTTGCAGCAGAGCGAGCCTTGTAGCAGAGAGTCCCTTGTAGCAGAAGGGTCTTGCAGCAGGAACTATAGACAGTATGATGGGAACCAAGATAAAACAGGTTATAAAAAGTAGAGATTAAAGGCAGCTTCTTACTAGTGAGGGGTTCACTAGAACAATGCAGAAGCATTGGGAGTGGCTCTTTTTTATAGTGGAGGAATCATGATGCATTAGCTAGCACCTGGTTGCTGGATCAGCTAGGTTTAGTATGAGAATTACCAATCTCATAACAGGAAGCCAGCTTGCTTTTAGGTTTCTTGCGGCGCCGGCGGCTAGGAACACGACACCCAAACATTGTCAAAATGAGCTTCAAAAATGGTACATTGATCATATTGTCATTCTATATAATTGCAGAACCTTTTCAGTTCAATTTTACGTAACCTGAAGAATAGAATAGAATTAAATAAATATTGATAAAACATTTGGATTGTGTTATCCTTCTAGATTGTAAACTATGAGCAGGGCCCTCTGCTCCTCTCGTTTCCATCCTATGTCCGTTTATCTGTATCTTGTTCCCTTTGGTTATTGTAAAGCGCTGCGGAAACTGTTGGTGCTATATAAATGATGACGATAATAATAATCCCTGCAAATTATTATTTATTATTATTATTATTGTCATTTATATAGCGCCAACAGTTTCTGCAGCACTTTACAATAACCAAAGGGAACAAAATACATATAAACGGACATATGATGGAAACAAGAGGAGCAGAGAGCCCTACTCATAGGAGCTTACAGTCAAATCTGCCCTCTCCTGTCATACACTGCCTGTGTCCAGTGGTGTGTTTAGGTTTTGTGCTGCCCTAGGCCTGACTAAACTCGTGCACCCCCTAAATTAAATTGGACACACTCCTTCCTTTCAAGGCCGCACCTCCTGTTTAAACAGCCAGACACTTACTGTTTTTAAAGATGGATGTTGCTATAATACAGTCGCCATCATCCACTTAATGCATTACAGGCTGCATGGAGAGGTCTGCCAACAACTTTAGGAAACCTTTGGGTCCCCGCCAAATTTACAGATGACTTCTGTATTATACATAATAATACACAGAGAGGACACAATACAGGGAGTCTGGGATTCACTTACGTCTGTGTTACACATATTAAGTAAAAAAACAACTAGAATAGTAAAAGATATGATAGCATAACTCATAGGCAGAGACACGCGCACACACATATGGAGGAGCCCCTATAAACATTTACACACCCCGAATATGGAGGAGGGTCTAAAGACATCCAGAAAAAACCTACAGAGGATTCCTTAAAGACAACCCAAACCCAGTATATGGAGGAGCCCCTAAAAAGAGGGAGATTAGGGCAAAACAGAGAATTGCTGCCAAAATTGGGGCTGCCCTTAGTATATAGGATACATTAGGGATGCACCGATACCGATACTAGTATCGGTATCGGTGCTGATACCGGGACCTGCACGAGTACTTGGTACTCGTGCAGGGGCCCCCGATACCCAAACCGATACCGGGAGCCAGCGCTGGGTTGGCTTGCCGGCCGGTTTCATTGGCGCGCTGCTTGGCTCCTCCGGCGTTTTCTGTCTTCGAGCGGCTGCTGGCAGGGCTTGTAGCCCGGCTGCTCGTTGGGAACCACGTGCACAGCCTCACGTGACTGCGGCTGTGCACGTGGTTCCCAACGAGCGGCTGGGCTACAACCTCTGCCAGCGGCCGCTCAAAGACAGAAGACGCCGGAGGAGCCAAGCAGTGCCGGAGGTGCCTGGCTGGGTGAGTTTCCGGTCTTCGAGCAGCTGAAGGCAGAGGTTGTAGCCCAGCCGCTCGTTGGGAACCATGTGCACAGCTGCAGTCACGTGAGATCGTGGCTGTGCACGTGTTTCTCAACGAGCGGCCGGGCTACAACCTCTGCAGCCGCTCTAAGTGCCGAGCAGCGCCGGAGGGTGAGCTGGGGGCACACAGAGCAGGGGGGCACTGAGAGCTGGGGGCACACTGATAGCTGGGGCGCACTATGAGAGCTGGGGGCACTGAGAGCAGGGGGTGCACTGAGAGCTGGGGGGCACTGAGAGCAGGGGGCACTGAGAGCAGGGGGCGCAGAGAGCTGGGGGCACTATGAGAGCTGGGGGCACTATGAGAGCTGGGGACACTATGAGAGCTGGGGATACTGAGTAGGGGCAATGAGAGCTGGGGCACTTTATATGAGGTCGGTTATTGAAAAGGCATTAAATAAAAATATCGGTACTCGGTATCGGTGAGTACTTTTAAAAAGTATCGGTACTTGTACTCGGTCTTAAAAAAATGGTATCGGTGCATCCCTAGGATACACAAAGTTTAACTAAAACTGAATAACAAGCACCAAACTGATATCACCAAAATCATTTTATTTTAAATCTTGTTGAAAAATAAAAAGGAATGATTAAATCAGGACTACATGACATGTATTGTGGACAGTATATATGGAGAGAGGCAGTATGGTGACAGTATATATGGACGGAAGCTGTATGGTGACCGTATTTATGGACGGAAGCAGTATGGTGACAGTATATATGGATGGAAGCAGTATGGTGACAGTATATATGGGGGAAGCAGTATGGTGACAGTATATGTGGACAGAAGCAGTATGGTGACAGTATATATGGAGGGTGTGTTAGTCACTCACCACTTAGAATAAATGCACTCAGCTCAAACATTAAAGGAGGCACCTCTTATCAGATCAGGATGCTGCAGAATGCCTGTGTTACAATCCCCACCAGGAGGAGAATATGATCCTTGTACGCAGCACCTATCCTTTCCCTCTGATCCTTAGAATGGTCGGTATATATATATCCCTAGACTGACACTGAAGAAGCCAAGCGTGAGACCATATAGCCAAACCAGAAATGCCAGAGAATATTGTAAGCCATTGCCAGGGGTCAGTACGCCAGAGAATATCGTAAGCCGTTGCCAGGGGTCAGTACGCTAGAGAATATCGTAATCCGTTGTCAGGGGTCAGAATACCAAGAAATACCGAATATCAACAGCAGCTCTAAGGGATGTTAAACCACGATAGGGCAATGTATGAATGCATTGCCCGTGGTTTTAAACCCGGCGGGTCCGCATCAGACTGCCTGGCTCCACCCCTGTGTCTCACATGACCGCCCGGCTTCCCCTCTTCACTCAGCGCCCGGCCAGCGAGCAGCGAGGACTATGCTGCCGGGCGCCAGGTGACCATAGCGCGGTACATAACAGTACCCCCCTCTCTACAGGAGGTCACCGAACGACCACCCGGTGCCTGAGGATGAGCCCTGTGAAACGCATGAACCAACCGTGGAGCATGGACATCACAAGCAGGCAACCAGGAACGGTCCTCAGGTCCATAACCCTTCCAATCAATCAGATACTGAAGAGATCCCCTACAAAGCCTGGAAGCCAACACAGCTTTGATTTCATACTCCTCCTCACCTTCAACAGGTGGAGGAGGGACAGCGACTCTAGTAAAGCGGTTACATAGCAAAGGTTTCAATAGACTCACACGAAACACATTATGGATTCGAAGGGCTGGAGGTAAAGCCAATTCGTATGATACAGGGTTGATATGACGCAGGACCCTGTAAGGGCCTATGAAGCGTGGTGCCAATTTCATCGTGGGTACCTGTAACTTGATATGACGGGTTGATAACCAAACCTGATCCCCTACTTGATAAACAGGTGACATACGTCTATTTTTGTCAGCTTTACCTTTTTGATTGATTTGTACCCAAGTCTGCTGAAGTGTATGTAAGTGCTTCTCTAAAGTAGGCAAATTGGAGGTGGGAAAGTGAGATGGAAGCGTCGGGGGATGGAAGCCATATATTGTAAAGAAAGGAGAATGACCGGTCGTTTCATTGTCACAATTGTTTCTAGCATATTCAGCCCATGGCAAGTAATCGGACCATGAGTTTTGCTGCTGGGATATAAAACAACGGAGATATTGTTCGAGCCCTTTTGTTTGTGGGTGATAAGCGGATGAAAAAGCCAACTACACCCCCATACTGTTAGAAAACCCCTCCAAAACTGGGATTCAAATGGTGTACCTCTATCTGAAACAATTTCAACAGGTATACCATGAAGTTTCACAACATTGGTGATGAAGACGGGTACCAAATCCGAGGCAGAGGGTAATTTGGGGAGAGGAACGAAGTGAGCCATTCTAGAAAAACAGTCAACAATGGTGAGGATCACCGTGTTACCCTTGGATGCGGGTAGATCACCAATGAAGTCCATGGAAATGTGAGACTAGGGTCTATCAGGAATGAGTAAGGGTTGCAACAAACCCACTGGTAAGTTCCTTTGATTTTTGTTTCTGGCACATACATCATAAACAGAAACAATCTGTTTTACGTCCTAATGTAAGGCAGGCCACCAAAACTGCCTCTCAAGACTGGACACTGTTTTAGATATCCCCATATGATTTGGTGTCATGATGCAAGCTCATCAAGTTTTCTTTTTGGTTCTCAGGTACAAAGAGTTTATCGGGAGGATTGCCCTCAGGAGCGAGTTTCTGAGCTACCTGAAGACACTCGAGCAGAGAAGAGACAGTGACAGTGGTAGCTGAAACAATACACTCCTTAGAAACGATGGGATTGTTATCCTGTATATGTTTCTCGTAGGGGTTGAATTGACGAGACAAGGCATCTGCCTTGATATTTTTTGAACAAGGTCAATATGTCAAGAGGAAATTGAAACTGGACAAGAACAGCAACCACCTGGCCTGTCTGGCATTTAATCTTTTCGCATCCCCTATATATGCAAGATTTTTATGATCTGTGATTATCACGACAGGTATGGACGACCCTTCAAGCAGGTGTCTCCATTCGGATAAAGCGGACACAACCGCCAATAACTCTCGATTCCCTATATCATAGTTCATTTCAGCTGGAGACATTTTATGAGAAAAGAACCCACAGGGATGCAACGGTTTATCTGGTGCTTCTCTTTGAGATAGGGATAGGAGCCATCCTACCTCAGAAGCATCAACCTCTATGTGGAATGGTAATCGAGGGTCTGGATGTCTCAGAACCGGGGCAGAAGTAAATGAGGTTTTAAGTGTTTGAAACGCTTGTCTCACACATGGAGACCATTTTTGATTTTGTGAACCCTTCTTAGTCATGGCAGTTAGTGGGGCAACCAAGGAAGAGAAATTTTTTATGAACTGTCTATAATAATTGGTAAAATCCAAGAACCTCTGAATGGCCTTCAGATCCTGAGGTAATGGCCAATCCAAAATAGAGGACAGTTTGGATGGGTCCATTTGAACACCTTCAGGAGTAATCCCGTAATCCAGGAAATCTACCTTGTTTAAATCCAACATGAAACTGCCCTCACCAAAGTCACCAACGACCTCCTAACTGCTAAAAAACACGGCCTCTATTCTATTCTCATCCTGCTTGACCTCTCGGCTGCTTTTGACACTGTTGACCACCCCCTCCTTCTACAGACCCTCAACTCTCTGGGTCTTGGTGACACTGCACTCGCTTGGGTTGATTCCTATCTATCCAACAGGTCCTTCTCTGTGTCCTTTGCTTGTAACTCCTCCTCTTCATTGCCTCAATCTGTTGGTGTACCTAAAGGCTCTGTCCTTGGTCCTCTGCTCTTTTCCATCTACACCTCCTCCCTGGGCAAAATCATTAACAGCTTTGGCTTTAAATACCACCTCTACGCTGATGAAACTCAAATCTACCTCTCTACCTCTGATATCTCTCCCCCTGTCCTTTCCAAAGTAAGTGACTGTTTATCTGGCATCTCCTCCTGGATGGCCTGCCACCACCTAAAAATCAACATGTCTAAGACTGAGCTCCTGCTTATTCCTCCCTCTAATGCCTCCCCACCTCCTGACTTCTCTATCACGGTGGAGGGTATCACTATCTCCCCATCAAACCAGTTTAGCTGTCTTGGAGTTACACTTGACTCTGCTCTTTCCTTCATCCCCCACATCCAGTCTCTTTCCTCCTCCTGCCGATACCAACTGTGTAATATTTCCAGAATTCGGCCATTTCTTACCGCTGTCACCACAAAACAACTCAGACACGCCCTGGTAATCTCGCGATTTGACTATTGCAATAATCTCTTATCTGGCCTCCCTCTCTCCCGCCTCTCCCCCCTACAATCCATCCTGAACGCCTCCGCCAGGCTAATCCACCTCACCCGCCGCTCTGTCTCTGCCGGTCCCCTCTGTGAGTCCCTTCACTGGCTCCCCATCCACTGCAGAATTAAGTTCAAAATCCTTATCCTTACCTACAAAACCCTCACTAACTCAGCTCCCCACTACCTGTCCTCACTAATCACCAAATACACCCAGCCCGCTCCCTAAGGTCAAACAGCGACCTGCGCCTAGCGTCTCCCTGCATCACCTCTTCCCATGATAGACTGCAGGACTTCTCACGCGCAGCCCCCATTCTCTGGAACGCTCTCCCTCGTACGGTCAGACTTTCCCCTAACTTCTCTTCCTTCATACACTCCCTTAAAACGTTCCTATTTAGGGAAGCCTACCACCCAACTCACTGACGCAACCATCAATCACTTTCACCTTGCAGTCCTCTCCTCCTGTTTCCAACCCAACCCTTCTAGATTGTGAGTTCCTACGGGAATAGGGCTCTCATCTCCTCCTGTACAGTTTGTCAAATGTTGTTCAATGTATTGTAACTCTGTCTATACTGTGCCTATTGTACAGGAATATGTATTGTATTGGAATATGCTGGCGCTTTATAAATAAAGAATAATAATAATAATAACATGCATTTTTCTAGTTTGCAATACAGACCATTGTCTAACAACCTGTTTAACACGGACCGAACACGTTCATGATGTGTTTTGATATTAGGCGAATAAATCAAGAGGTCATCTAAATAAACAATGACAAATATCTGCAAGAAGTCTGAGTACATCATTTATGAGGTCCTGAAACACTGCCGGCGTGTTACATAACCCAAAGGGCATTACCAGATACTCTGTGGTTGGTGATTGCTGGAGGGAGGAGCCTGGATCTTTCTGGAACTCTGCTGCCTGGGAGGAGGTCGTCTGAGGCCTCTGCTCCCTGTACCCTGCCTGAGCCTCCCCTGGCTGGGGGAAGGCTGGGGCTGACCCTGCCTGTACTTTTTCCTTCCTGCCTTCCCTGTTTCCCCCTCTGCTGCCATGGCTTCCCATGCAGGAACCCCAGATGTTCCTACTTTGCTGCCAAATTGGAAGGACATCCTGAACCAGCTGAATACCTCTATGGTCTTTTCCACCAGCCTCACGACACCCCCCCCCCTGGTTCGTGGCCAGAAATTGAGCGTGTTCGCCAGCTTGCCCAGGTCCAGTTAGATGATGTTCAGGCCTAGGCTCTCGGCTTGGAGGCCAGGCTGCGGCACTGCAAGTCCGCCAGGGACAAGCCCCACGGATCGAAGGAGGACGTGAGGACCCTGTCTGGGGCTCTGCTCACGTGCCAGCAGATGATCCACACTGGACGCCTGTACTTAGAAGATCCCCCAATGTGGAACCACAGCAGCTCCGGAACCCCGGCCTCAAGTGCCCTGACAGCGGCAGACTCTGACACCAGCACATCTGGGTTGTCGACTGCCGGGTCTGTGAAGACGAGGCCGGGGCCGGTACTACCAGATCCAGTACGGCGCCAATGGGTCCCTCGTACGCAGCGGTGACTGCGGGGAAGGTGGACCCTCGGTGCCCACGAAGTATGAGGACTCACCTTAACAACTTGCAGTCCAGATACGATGCTGCGGAAGCCCAGCTGAACGCCGAGAAGAAGGAACTTCGGGAGCAGAGGGTGGCGAGAAACAAAGTTGGCTCTGTGAAGAGGGTCCCTATCCATGTCAGGATCCAAGACCTGACGGCAGAGGAAGAACAATTGCAGGATTACCTACTGGCGACCACAGAGGATTTAGATACGATGAAAGCACATCTCCTGCAGTCCATAAAAACGCCAAAATTAAAAAGTACAAGCTGCGTCCCTGCAGCCTTCCACCTCCCTGGGTGCAGGACCATCGACTCCCGAGACCGTACAGGACAGCGTGGACGGGCCAGAGGATGTCATGGAGACAGATTCCCTGTGTGCGTCTGACCCCCCGATACCGGATTCTCCCACGGCAAAACCCCAAAAGACTGGCCAGGGCGCTACAAGACCGAGGCGCAGTACAACCACCATACCATCTGAAGACTGGACAGCTGCAACGGGGCGTCCAGAGTGGAAGCTGCAGGTTCCAGTGCTACCCCCTGGTCGTATTACGAGACCCCTGTGCTTCACTGAGTCAGAGTGCCCAGACGACACGATCAAGCTGCGCAAAAAACAGAGGAAGCGCCGATAGAGAGACACAGAGCGATTCGGATCCCGAGACCCCCAGTGACTCCTCGGCCTCCACTTCCGGGTTGGAGGCTGTGCGAGTCTGCAGAGGGCGCACAGATGCGCTCGAGGCAGGAGATCCAAGCAGCGGAGGCCGGATGTCCTGATGGAGGATGCAGGACCGGTGTGCGGACCCTTGGAGGAGTCATGCGGCACACAGGACCCGGTTAGTGGCGTTCCTGATTCAATGGCCGGGGGAAACTTGCAGGCGGACGGACGAGAGGCTGCCCGAGCTGCCGGGGGGTCCTTCAGACAACAGACAGGCATGGCCAGACCTTGTGTGGGAGAGACACTGACCTCTGAGTGGAAACCTCCAGTGGATGCCCAGGTTTTCAGTGTGGGGGTTTCCTCCGATGGCCCCAGGAATGGATCGGACAGCTGGCCATTGGTACCGGACCAGAACGCGGACACTTAGGAGACACACCGGACCATGGCGATCCTCAGGTGGCTTCGGGGGACGCAGGATTGACCTCCGCAGTACCGGAGGAGGCTGCTCCCCATACTGGAAGACCCCCTGCTAACACGAGGAGACACTCAGCCACTGCTGCAGAGGACTCTACTCCGGATGGCACCACTGTTCGGGTAGACCCCGTCACTGCGGAGGCTCCCACCTGCCGACCCGTACAGAGGGAGCAGGCAGGCACGGCTCACGAGTCACCCAGGGACTCCGGTAAGACGGCTGGCAACGTCCACGGGGGTCATGCTAGGGAGGCCTACTGTACAAAGCTCTACAAATGTGGCACATGCAACCGTACTGAATATTGTGGTTGGGAAGGGGGCTATTGTTGCTCAGGAGGAGCAAGGTACGGTTGAGGTGGCCTCCGAGCCACACACGCTTGAAGAAACTGGGGGGAGGGGTGGGTTTGTTGCTACTGGGGGGATGCTACATTTGGATCTGTTGTGGGTGGGGGGGTTGCTCCTGGGTCCCTAAGGCCCATCACCGGTCAGCCACCTACCGCCGTTCCTGCACCTCCAGGTGCAAGGTCTGTTGCCCCTGACGGGTCCGCTGAGACCATGGTTGCTACTACCCCGGCACAGTCTGTTGTCCTCACTGTTGCCCCCTCTGGTACCCCTGCCATTGCCCCCTCTGGTGCCCCTGCTGTTGCCCCCTCTGGTGCCCTTGGGTTCTCTGGGACCACCGTTGCCCATTGTATAAATGTTGTGGGACTTGTTGCCCCCGGGGCCTCTGGGTCCGGCCTTGCTGCTCAGATCGGCGGTGCAGGGTCTGGCGCCCCTGGGGCTGCAGGAACCAATATTACTGCTGTTAACAACCTCTCTGGTTTCTGGGCCCACTGTTCCTGGGCCCATGGTTTCTAAAATTGTGACATCGGGAGCTGATGGCTCTGGACCAACTACAAGTTCTGCAGCTTCGAAAAACACTACGGTTACCAAAGGGACCGCCATTGTCCCCAAGCCCACCTCTGTGGGAAATGTTGTCTCCAAGCTCACTGGTGTGGGAAGTGTTGCCCCTGGCTCCCCCGTTGCCCCAAGCCCACTACTGTGGAAAATGTTGCTCCTGGGTCCCTCGGGACCACTGCTGCCATGACACCTGCAGGTGAGGGTGATGCCACCCCTGGGTCTGCTGCACCCACTGTTGAGGAAATGGACGATTTCAACTCCCAAGGCAGCGATGTATTGTTGGCAGAGACGGCCGAGCAGGCGGAGGGTTTTTGTCCATTAGCAGCCTTGCTGTCTGGGACACCCTCGGTTCAATCTGACCCTCCGACTCAGGTTCCTCCACGAACTGGTCCTTCGGGCATTTCTGGTCCTGGGAGGGCACCCCCTTGGCTGGTCCCGCCGATAGTGGTGTCCCCGCCTTGTCGGCTAGCCTGTCTTCGGGGCCAGGGACCCTGGCCGGTGCATGGGATCAGGGGGTCGCCTCCCCGTGGCCGTCCGAACCAGCCGCCTATGGGACCGTTCTCATCCCCAAGGGGATGCAAGGGGGTAGGAGGAGGAACGTGGTGCGGCTGGTGAAGGAGGATGAGGGGATGGTCCCGGAGCGCCGGTCGGTGGTCTCCTGGCTGAATGAGATGGGGTTCGCCCTGGCTGACCTCTACGCCCTCATCAATCGCAGCGGCTCCAGGATGTTCAACTTTAGTTTTCTGACACCGCAGCACCTGGTTTGCTTCTGGGCTGGGTGGGACGCGGTGAGGATGGTGAAGGACACTCACTGGGAGGGATTCACCGCGATCCCGGTGTCGCGGCAGGGGGTTAAACGGGTAACCTTCCTGACCGCGAACGAATCCATCCCGATCGCGGACATCCTGGTGTGGGTCAGGAGGTATGGGGAGGTGAAATCTTCCCCGCAAAAACTGTTAGACGAGGATGGGATCTAGACAGGCAGCTGGACGTTCGCCCTCCAGCTGCAAGAGATCCGGCAGGTCGTACAGCACCTGCCAACGTCCTTATTTCATAGGGGCTGACAGGGTGTCATGTTTTTACGCAGGTCAGCCCCGACCATGTCAAGTGTGGTTCCCACACACATTTTAGTAGTGGATGTGCAGTTCTCTGCTGCACGCTCTGCGGTGATGTAGGCCACCTGAGGGACGGATGTAACCAGATTCGGTGCGACCTCTGCGGGGAGCTGGGGCACGCCTACCGCTCCTGCCCATTTGCCGAGCATAACCTGGAGATCTGGCGGGACGAGCCATAGGAGATGCCTCCTCTGGGGGAGCACGACCCTCGTCGGGAGGCACTGCACCGGCTAGAAGGCCCGCCGATCCTGAACGCGCAGACACGGGGGCGGGATCCACTCCCGCCGGCGGTCCCATCTCTCATCCCCTGGCTCCCACTCCAGCTATCCGGCAACCCATTGCCAGAGGTGTTGCTGTGGCTGGGGCAGTGTCCCGGGTGGAAAGCCACCATCTGGTGGCAGGGGCCATCAGTAGCCCGAACCTTACGCTGATGGGCAAAGGCCCTGCGAAACCAGTAGCATCTACAGGGACTACAAAGAAGGTGGTACAGTGGGAGACAGTGGTACAGGGGGAGTCGGTGAAGGGGGTTTCCACACCCGCCCCACCGACGTCCTCCTCCTCGAAGGTCAATCCCCAGACTGTGGCTCCTCAACACCCTGCAACTGGGGGGACTGGTCCTCCCATTGTGGTGGAGGGATCCTCGAAGCCGCCTTCCACCGAAGGGCGGTAACGATGTCCAACTGCTTTTCTGCCCTGTCAGAGGAATCGTGGGTGGACTTGGTGGAAGCCGCGGAGCTCGAGGGTCCCGTCAGGTCTGGAGACGGGCCTTCCGAGGAGGTCCTTTTGGGGGACGATGAGACTGTTCCCGCCGGTACGTCTGTCAAGAGGTACCCCTCAGAGGACGAAGGGGAGGACTGTAGGAAACGGGGGAAGCCTCTTCATGCTAACCACCCATGATGGCCTCCCACACGTTCTTTCCGTGGCCACACACAACGTGGCAAGCCTAAAGTCAGCGAAGGCTACCTTCGCAGCATTTGACCACTTACGCAGGGCCCGCCAGCAGGTCATCTTCATCCAGGAAACGCACCCTGCATCATGTGAAGAGAGTGGAGATGGGGGGCCCTCCTTCTCTCTGGCCACGGAGAGATGCAAGGGGGTGGCCATCCTCTTCCAAGACGTGGAAGTGACTTTCCAACGAGTGGTGGAGCTAAGGAAGGGTATATGCGTGGTCCTCGATGTCTCGCTGGCCGGGCAGCCTCTCCGGCTGATTAACATCTACGGCCCCCAGCCGAAATGGGAGAGGAAGTGCCTGTTCAGAGAGCCTTTCCTCTATACATCTAAGGCAATCCTCTTTGGTGGTGACTTTAACACCGTCACTAGGCCCAAGGACAGGGGGGTGCCAAAGGGCGCCTTAGATACGATTCTCTTTTTCTAAATAAGATGGTTAGTCAGGCTGGTCTGGTAGATGTGCACATTCAGCACGTCCCAGGCCTCACCGGGTTCACCTTTCACCGAGGTCAGAGCAGCAGTAGGTTAGATATGTTTTTTTTTTTCTTTTCAATATAAAGATTTTTATTGAGTACCATCATAAGTTTGAAGTACAAAAATATGAAAGGACAATAAAGGCCGCGCAGGGCCTGTCAACGATATAAGTCACATATGTGCAGGTAGGTTGTTGTCAACATTTTATGGTACATTTTACATTTTAAAATAAACAATAAGGAACAAATACAGTGGTTAATACAGTAGTTGAATAAACATAGACGAAAGAGAGAGGTAAAAAGAAAAAGAAAAGGGAAAACAAAGAATAAAATATGCGGTTCGACAGGTTGAAAGTAATTTTAAGAGGATTTTTAAGAGGATTTTTAAGAGGATCCCTTGGAGGATCTATAAAATATCCAACCTTCCCAGGTAGCCTGGTACTGTGGAAGGGTGTTATGGGCTGAAGTGAACATTTCCTCGTATTTACAGATACTATCTAAACGGGTCAGGACTTCTGAGAGTGAAGGGGTGGAGGCCGAGTTCCAGTAACTAATTTGGCAACCCCGAATATTGCCAATATCAACCCTCTGGGTGGTATTTGAATGGTAATGGGGATGAAGTGTAACAGGTACATTTCGGGCTGGAGAGGAATATCCAACGAGGTACATAGTTTGACCAGGCCCTGGATATCAGCCCAGTAAGGGCTAACTTTCGGGCAAGACCAAAAAACGTGTAGCAAAGAACCCTTTTCTATTGAAAAACGCCAGCATAAGTTGGCAATGTTTTTTTTTTTTTTAAGGAGGGCTTCCTGGCGATGGCCCGGGTGCTGACGCCAGTGGAGTTTTCCAACCACCTTGTTTTATCCTGTGAGTTGAACGTCGCAAAATCCCCTGAGAGAGGCAGAGGGATTTGGTGGCTCAATTCAGACCTCCTTACGGATGTGAGGGTTAAGCAGACCTTCGAGACATTCCTAGCAGACCAGATGACTTTAGAGGACGTATGTTCCTCGAAGTCAGAGTGGTGGGAGATAGTCAAGGCGCGAGCGCGTACCCTTTTTCACTCTCTTGCCGTGAACGCCCAGAACAGCAAGTATAAGATCTACCTCGGCCTGGAGCGAAAGCTCGACCGCCTGGTCTCGCAGGGAGGTGATTCCGGGGAGATCTCCGAGATCCGCTCCTTGATTAAGGAATTCCAGTACCTTCGGTATGCCTCACTTGTAAGGGAGAGAGATTACGGGTCTTACCACTCGCCCGACCCCTTTCTCAGTTGCAAGCGCAAGGAAGGTACCAAGGTCATCTCTGGGCTACGTGACACCTCTGGGGTCTTGCGGGATTCAAGACGTTGCCAGATCGTACTACTTGGAACTCTTCAGAAAGCAGCAGGCACGGCCAGACCAGTTGGAGAGCTTCCTTAGCGACATCGATCCTCACCCTGATCTCGAGGCTTCCCTCAGTGAGGAGTTGATCGGCCGTATCACCGTAGCCGAGGTGGAAGGTACCATAGCAAGCCAGAACAAGTGTAAAGCACCTGGGCCCGATGGACTCACGGCGGAGTTTTATTAGTGTTTCAGTGCTCTCTTGGCACCCCATCTCGCTGAGGTCTTCAACGAGTCCCTTAATGGGGGCCTTTTGCCCTCCATGTTAAGGACCTTGGCGGTGATACTGCTGACCAAGCCGGGGGTGGTCGACACGGCAGACGTGGGGAACTGGCGTCCCATCTCGCTGCTGAACGTCGACAGGAAGATCTTGGCAAGAGTGTTATTCCTGCGACTTTAAGTTTTGTCTGAGGGTCTTCTGTTTGACTCGCAGTTCTGTTCAGTTCGCGGCCGTAACGTCTTCGATGCCATTCTTGAGGTACGGGAGGCTATTGACAGGTGCAGGGCTGGGGATTGGACGGGATACATCTTGGCACTTGACCAGTCCAAGGCCTTTGATCGGGTGGACCACCACTATCTGTGGGCAGTATTGAGACGCTATGGCCTTCCAGCAAAATTCATCAATTGGCTTATCACCCTTTATCGAGGGGCAGAGAGCTTCGCTCTTGTGAACGGTTGGAAGGGACGGCCATTTCAGATCCTAGCCGGGGTCCGACAGGGCTGTCCCCTTAGCCCCCTCCTGTACGCCTTCGCGATCGATCCCTTCCTTTGAAGGCTCGAGGCTGGGAGCGTTTCAGGAGGGGGGGTCGACAGGGGCCCAGCAACGGCACCCCTTCGGGTGGTGGCGTACGTGGATGACGTCTACATCGTGGTCTCCGATCCGTCGGAGACCACGCTAGTGGTGGACTTAGTCTCGTGCTATTCCTCTGCCTCGTTGTCCCAGATAAACAGGATCAAGAGCGGATTTTTCTGGTGCGGGAAGGAAGGGAAAGAGTTTCCTCTTCCGGATGGTTTCCCCCCACCCCAGTCCGAGATTAAGATCCTAGGGATTCGGTTCAGCTGGGGGGACAATGCTCTCCGCAACTGGACCAAAAGGTTGGCCATAGCTACCGGTAAGATAACTGAGGCTCACCGGTGGAAGCTGTCTCAGACGGAGAGGGTCCACCTGATCAAGGCCTATATCCTGCCTATCTTCGGATACGTCAGTGTGGTGTTCCTCTTGCCTAAGAGTCTTCCCCCACAGCATGAGGAAAAACATGCCCAACAACCGGGTGTGAACAAACTCAACCACATCCGGAGGGAGATCACGTACCTGTCCAGAAAAGACGGCGGGATGGCCATGGTCAATCCCGTCGTATTCTTTACCATCGCTTTCCTGAAAAGGAATTTCGGGGTTCTCCTGATGAACGACCTGCCTGGATGGGTACACGGGTTCAGGGTCTGGGTGTCACCTTTTTTGGTTGAATGGTTTCACGGGGGATAGTGAAAAGTACGAGAGTCCGTCACTCTGCGTATCTCCCGACTTCAGTCTTCGAGGCCGTGGGGATGATGCAACGGTGGGGCATCACTGTGGAGGAGGTCAGAGATACACCCAGGAAGGTCATGGAGTCCCGGGTGTTGGCCTCCAACTACAGCACCTCCCTCGTCTTGAAGGACTGCCCTCCGCGTACTCTCTCCTCGTGTTACAAAATCTGAAGTCCAGGAGACTTCCACCCATGTTCCGAGACGTGGCGTTCCTTTCCTTCCATGGCAGGCTGTTCGTACGAGGGAACCTCGAGCACATGAACATCGCGGACCGCGTTTGTCCCCGAGCGGAATGTTCAGAGACTGTGGAGTCCAAGGACCACTTTCTCCTCGAGTGCCCATTCAATCTGAGAGTATCGCGAGGTCTCCACTGCCCTAGGTATCCCATGCCTCTCCCGCCAGACTTACGCAGAGTGGGTCTACGGGACATCCAACTACGGGGGCCAGCGGTTTAATTTGGGCACGTTATTCCTAGTCAGCGCCATCACTAGATATTACACTTGGAACGCACGGTGTCAGATCTCCCTCCGTCAAAAGGTCCTTCCGTCAGGTGGTGGTGCACAACATTCTGGCGGTGGTGGCGGGTCTCTGTGCCTCTGAGAGGGAATCCCTGGATGCGTCTTATTGGCAGAAGTTTTGGCGCAACGTCAAGATCCGCCCGCCTTGAGCTCCATGGACGTTAACGGTACGCTCTGATTTTTCACACCTCTCATACGGTGGTTTACGCATGCACTGTCCTTACACCCTTTCCCCATCGATTTTTGATTTGTCTTTGATTTTTATGAAAGGCTCCCACGTGAGGGTAGGTGAGTACCCGTTTCCACGATCGGTAACATCTAGAGCGGGTGTGGAAGCTGAGGGAGGAGGGTTGTTTCCTATGTTTGGTCCAGACAGTTCGGTTTTCTCATGGTTTTCGGGGATTTGGTTTTGTTTAGGTGGGATTTGGGGGGGCGGGGGTTTATTCCATAAAGGGGTTTTTGGGGTGAAGATTTCCCGAGTTGGTGTATTTATTTTCACATGTAATTCTTTTGATTAGGGTTTTATTATGTTCTGTATATAGGTTTTGTTTCTATGATTTTCTATGCTTTAGTTATATGTATATATTATGGTTTCAGGGGGAGGGTTGTATAGGGGAGGGCTGTGTATTAGGGTGGGGGTGGGTGGACCTTGACGAGACCGGACTTACACGTGCAATAGACTATGCAAGGGTCTCGCGGGTCCCTGGGATGGGTGTGTGAGGGTTCATGAGGACTTTCGTTAGGGTTGCACAGATTGAGGATTTATTTTTGTGTTTCCAAGAGGACATTGGATTTTCTTTTTCGTTTGACCATTTTTGTTTTTCTATTCATGTGCCACATTTTAGGTAGTTAGTTATTTAATGCCAGTCGTCTGTCTCATTTTATGTATTTTCTTAATTCATTTGCCAATTTTACGGATTTTCTTTTCATTTGCCGATTCTCACTTCGTATGGTGTAGGTCATTTTTTCCCTGAGGACTTTTGTTTTTCATTCCACAGTTCATTTTCAGTTTTCCCAGTGGACTTCTGTTGCCATTTTCCACGTCATTTTGTGTTTCCCCCATGAATACGTTACCCCATGTGTGCATTGTCCCCGATGTCTTTGTTGTCCCCTGTTGCGTTTTGTTTGAAGTGTATTTCGTGTATGACGTTTTCTTTGTGGCGCATTTCATTAAACAAATATCACCAGATACTCCTAGTGCCCACTGCGGGTATTAAAGGCAGTTTTCCACTCATGATGTTCCTTAACCCTAACTAAATTGTAGGCACCCCTGAGATCCAACTTGGAGTACACTTTGGCACCTTGTAATCTATCAAACAGATCGGAAATGAGCGGTATGGGATATACATTTCTAATAGTGATGCGATTCAACCCCCGGTAATCAATGCAAGGTCGTAGGTCTCCCTCTTTCTTGGATACGAAGAAGAAGCCTGCCCCGGCCGGGGAAGAACGTCTTATAAAGCCTTTAGCTAGATTTTCCTTTATGTACTTCTCCATAATCTCATTCTCTTTTTGAGATAGAGGATAGACATGACCTTTAGGTGGCATGGTACCAGGAAGCAAACCAATAGCACAGTCATATGGTCAATGAGGAGGTAATACATCAATTTATTTTTTCAAAAACCTCCCTCAGATCCTGGTACCACTCAGGTACCTCTGTGGATAAAGGAGGCGCAGTTGGCAAATTATGGCTCCCTATAGTGGTGACAGTCTGCAAACACTGTGCCCAACGAGAATTCCATGCCTTAATCTCACCGTGTTCCCAATCGAGGGATGGATTGTGTCGCACCAACCAGGGGAAACCCAACACCACGGGACACAACGGTGATTTAATAACCTGAAATAGTATTTGTTCATGATGAAGAACCCCTGTAGTAAGACATAGAACTGCAGTGTCACCCTGGGTTGGGATAGAGGCCTTCTGTCAATGGCCTCTACAAACATTGGTGTATCTCTCTCAACCAAAGGGATAGCATGGGTACAAGCAAACTCCTGATCCACGTAATTCCTTGCCGCCCCAGAGTCAAGATATGCAACAGTATTACGGATGCACCGATACCACTTTAAGACCGAGTAAGAGTACAGATACTTTTTAATAAGTACTCACCGATACTTTTATATTATGTCATGTGACCACTTTCCAATAAGAACAGACCTCCTATAAAAATGCCCCCAACTCACATGTATTTACTCCCCCGAGATATATATATATATACAGAATGCCCCCAGCTCACATGTAGCTTGCCCCCAGCTCACATGGATATGGCCCCCAGCTCACATGGATATGGCCCCCAGTTCATATGGAAATGCCCCAACTCATATGGAAATGCCCCAGCTCTCATGGATTTGCCCCCTGCACTCACCTATACGCTGGGGAAGCTGGCTGCATGCATGAAAAGCACGCGGCCAGCGTTCCCTTCCGGCGGCAGCGATGCGATACTCATCCTGTTGTCCGGTCGCGCTACTGTGGAGCGATCACATGGCCGCCGGCGCTTCTGTGACACTGCCTTCAGCCGAGAGGCAGCGTCACAGAAGTGCCCGGAGGCCGCGTGAACGCTTCAAAGCAGCGCGACCGGAACTCGGGATGGGTGAATATGGCTGCTGCCGGCTTTTCATGCACGCGGCCAGCTTCCCCAGCCCTGCGGATACGGCAAGCCAGCCCAGCGCTGGCTTCCGGTATTGGGGGGATGTATCGTTCCTTTTGCACGAGTACTTGGTACTCGTGCAATTGGCAGTATCTGCACCGATACCGATACTAGTATCAGTGCATCCCTAAACAGTATTAATCAAGACTGTTTCCCAGGAGAGAGAGATAGGCACTACCATGCGTGTTTTATTTTTCATTATAGGAGACACATCAGTCAAGCCCAAGGTTTGTCTCCTGGAAGACCTTAAGCCTCTAGGTCTCTTGGTACATGGATTCCGGAAATGCCCCCTGCCAGCACAGTAGAAGCTGGCTCTCGCTCTTGCGCTATTCTCTCTCCTCTGGGATATACCGGTGTTACCGATTTGCATGGGTTCAGGGGTGTGGGGTTCAGCTGCGGGTTGCACAGGAGTAGGAGGAGCAATGTTGGGAAGAGGTGGCAGACTACGAACTCTTTCTCTGGGACCCCATCTGTCACAGATCTGCTCATCCAGGGCGATACAAAAATCAGTTAACTCTTCCAACACATCAGGTAATTTCATTGGTGTGAGTTCGTGCATAAGAGAGTCAGACATGCCTTCTGTGAAGGTCAAGACAAGAGCTTCATTGGTCCATGTAACCTCAGAAGCAAGTGTTTTAAATTCAATGGAATAATCGGACACCTTCCTTTTGCCTTGTCTGATTCGGAAGAGCGCCCTACCTGCCGTCTCAGATCTACGAGTGGGATTGAATGTATGGCGTAGTTCTGACACAAACATCTCGTCTCATAGTCATATACAATCGGTTTCATATTCTCCCATAGAGGTGTAGCCCATTCCAGAGCCTTATCAGAGAGATGGTTAATAAGAAACCCCACCTTATCAGATGGACACATACATGGGTTTAGGTCAAAATGAATCCCCACCTGAATCAAAAACCCTCGATAATCACCAGGGGTACCGTCAAAGAGCATCGGTGCTGTCATATGTACGTGATGATTAGGCGGTAAAACGGCAGCGGATACAGTAGCCTCAGGAACTGGCAGAGACAGCGAAGGCGGTTCTCTACCTGGCTGGTTTAACAGAGCATGCAAAGCCTGAGCGATTTGATCCATTCTATGATCCTGTTCCTCTTGCATTGCAGAGATCTTGGCTAATTGGGCTGATAGGTCTACAGGATCCATGGCCCTATCGTAATTTTACGATCCCCACAAGGAGGAGAATATGATCCTTGTACGCAGCACCTATCCTTTCCCTCCGATCCTTATAATGGTCGGTATATATATATCCCTAGACTGACACTGAAGAAGCCAAGCCAGAAATGTCAGAGAATATCGTAAGCCGTTGCCAGGGGTCAGAATACCAAGAAATACCAAATATCAACAGGAGCAGCTCTAAGGGATGTTAAACCACGATAGGGCAATGTAGGAATGCATTGCCCGTGGTTTTAACCCCGGCAGGTCCGCATCATCACGCCTGGCTCTGCCCCCGGCCTCTCACTTGACAGCCCGGCTTCCCCTCTTCACTCGGCGCCCAGTCAGCAAGGACGATGCTGCTGGGCGCCGGGCAACCATAGAGCAGTACGTAACAGCCCGTCAGGTGGCATCATCTGGTGGCAGTGTAATAGATGGGCCATAGGGGCTGGGTGGGCATGCTGGGAGGGGCTGGAGGCCAGCAGTATCTCTGGGGTCCCTGCTTCCCGAGTCCACAGCCTGTCATTGCTGCGCACGGGCAGTCAGCTCCTCCCTGGCTGATGTCAGCTGACAGGGGCGTGGTGTCAGGCAGTGATTGCTGCTCATTGAAGCCAGCCTGCCCTCACTGAGCCCTGGCACCGCTGCAGGGCCGGTGAGAAGCTTTGTCTCTTCTCTAGCAGCTTTACAATCGTTGGGCAAGTAGTGCAGTATGCCAGCAGCCAGTGAAGGCCTGGCTGCTGCATGCTTTTATAGCAGAGGAAACCAGAAACCTCAGGGCCCCGGGTGCAAGAATCCATGAAGGGCCCCCTCCGTGAGAGAGAATTTTGCATTTTTACTAAACTTTTTGCAAAAATATCTGAATACAGGTCTCCTGCACTATCACCTAGTATGACTATTATATATCTATTAGCTGTGGAATTTAATGCTATGGTAATATTAATATAACAGGATACTAGGCGATAGGTTATAGTATTATTAGGTTTTGAAACCAGCAGTTTTTGGATAGTGCAGGAGACATGTGTCGTATACAGCTATTTTTTGCACTCTTAAAATGGTCATACAATTTGGAAGTAGTTTTCAAGAACGGGTTATGGATCCTCATATAGATTTCTCTTGTGTTAAGTCACCTCATCTAGTGTGTCACCCCTCTCCTCTTGGATTGTAAGCTCTTGAGCAGGGTCCTTCCTCCATCTGTTCAGTGTGTGTAACATGTATGTATATTTGTTATTCTGTCTCTCCCATTATACAGCCTAAGGAATTTGTTGGCGCATTATAAATGCTTGTAACTGTTATAAGGTGGAGTATTAATTAAGATCTAGTTTAATAGCCCTCTCCCCCTTCTTCTATAACCCTTTTTTAAATGAAGTCTTTTCATTAATGGAGTTTTAACAAAATGGTTTTAGTAAGAATGAAAAACTCCTTTTATTTTTATTGTTTTTTCGATATGTTGTCCTGTAAAAGTTTGCCTATTTGCTATTGTCTCGGAAGTTTATTTTTGACATTGTGTCTTCTGGTGCGACATACATGTGTTGTTACCTTATCTTATATTTAAAATAAAGAATTGCAAAAATAAAAAAAATAAAAAAGGAAAACTCTCTCCATTTAACTGAATGGGTTAATAAACTGACCAGACACTGCAATGAGACACCAGGAAGTGTCAGACTCATGATGGATAGCCAGTCAAAAGAAAACCACGCCTCTGCTGCCTAATTAACCCTTAAGGATGAATGGCAGAACTGTTCTATCATAAATGCATTGACTTTAAAGACCCTAGGTCCTTAAAGGGTTAACAATCCACCAGACTGACACAGTAGCTGCTGTTTTTGCCGCCCCACTGGAAACTGCCACCCTAGGGCAAGGCCTTGTCGGCCTAGGCCAAGATACAGCACTGTTTATACAACCCAGGAGTACAAAAAAATTAAATCACCCTTCGACACGTTTCTTGTTGGACAGGTTTGTAGGGGCACTTCAATAATTCAATGGTACTCCAGATACAGGCACATTATATGGAAAAAATACAGAAAATATATACATAGAGCAGTACAGTAAAAATATATGTACTGGAATAGAGCCTATCAGCTCAATGCTTCAGCGTTGGACCCATTCAGGATGGCTCCTTCCTTTTCTCCCGCAATTTTCTCGGTACGAAATCACATGTAAGAGATGCAGAGGGAAGGACCATAGCATAATTAAATTTTCCACATGGAGTAGATATCAAGATCTAATAGCTCAACTCACGTGGTAAAGAGCCTGCAGTAGCGTATCGCTGGCTCAGTATAAAAGGCAAGCGGTATTTTTATGGTAACACCACAACCATTCCAGGATATCCAGAGGCCACAATAAGAGGTTTAAATTTTTTTATTTAAGAATAAAAAAACATACCAAAAAACGCGTTTCACGCATAAGCACTTACTCAGCTAGTTCGTATCAGAAAAGGTTTGGCCATCGGTTTTTTCAGTGCGGCCATCCCTAAAAGCCGTGGTGCTGGCCGAGCGGTGGCCTCTGATCCGATCCCGGAGTGTAAGGTCCGTCTTGCTGACATAATCACCTGCCCGTGCGGTCTGGCCTAAGTAGATGACATACGTCGTCATACAGGAAATGCAATGTTGAATATGGAATCTTTTGCCAGTATGAGGGTGGGCAAAGGAATCACCAGTCATGTGGTGACAGATAACTCAACTGGGCCAACAGTAGCAACCATTTTTTGCCTAAGAGTGGTCTTGTAGGACATTGTGTTTTGAAGACAGTGTGGACCAGAAGGTTGCAAAGATTCCTGGCGCGTCGGTATCCAATGAGTGGTGGCTGGGTTAATTGTGAGGGCAAAGAACGGTCATGCTAAAGCAGATGCCACTGCTGGTAAATGCCAGATGTGACAAGATGGCTTTTGGAGTGGTAAAGTAAAAGGTAACCTAATCTGTTTATTCGCTAGCGAGAGCCGAGATGTGGGGAAGGTGCCAGAAAATTTGGCTCGGGCTTTACAAAGCGCCGAGGACAGTGTGGTGGGGGAATATCCTCTAAGTTGGAAACGCAACGTAATTTCTGCAATTTGTTGCTCGCGGAGATCTGGCTCACTATTGTACCACAAAACCCGCAAATACTGAGAGATGGGGAGAGACTTGATCAATGAGGCCGGATGGTGGCTGTCCGCCCGCAGAAAGGTGTTCCGATCCATGTCTTTGCGAAAAAGCGTGTATCCCACTTTGTTCCCTTTACGAAAAACCTCGACATCAAGGAAAGGAATATGCTGGGGGTGATGGTGTAAGGTAAAGAATAGGGGTGTTAAGCTGATTAATGGCATGTATCCAATTTTCCAAAGAGGACGCCTCCCCTCGCCATATCAAGAAAATGTCATCGATATAACCAACATAGAATATGAGGTTGTGCTCAAGGGATGGTAGAAAATGTTGTAATTCGATTTGGTACATAAAAAAGTTTGCATATATACCCGCCATAGATGCCCCCATGGCTGTCCCTGCTATTTGTTGGTAGAAATGCCGTTCAAAACGGAAGTAATTCAAATATAGAAAAAGTTGCAAAATTTCTAAATGAAAATCAATGGGGGGGTCAGAGTAATGATCAGAGGCTAGAAGCGTAGTTCGGAATGCCTCGATCCCTTCGGTGTGGGGGGGGATAACCGTATAAAGGCTCTTGATGTCAAGAGTGGCCAGGGTTATGTTATCCTCCAAAGCTGGTATTTGTGTTATTTTCCGAAGGAAAGCCGGAGTGTCCTTGATGAAGGTAGGCAGAGAGAACAAAGGTTAATTTGCAAAGCTTATCAATATATTTACCCAAGGGTTCCAACAGACCACCTTGAGCAGAGACAATAGGGCGTCCTGGAGGTCGAGTACTGTCCTTGTGGATCTTCGGGGTGGTATATAGTATAGGGATACGCGGATGAGTGACCCGGAGGAAAGCTGCAGTTAATTCGTTGTAATACTCGGCCTACAAAACCTAAATCAATCAGTCCCGCGATTTTTTGTTGAAAGGAGGCGGTGGGGTCATTGGTTAATTTCTTGTAAGTTTGGGTATCAGTTAGTTCTTGGTAAATTTCAGAGCTGTAATATTGAAGATCCATAACAACTATGCCCCCTCCCTTATCTGCTGGGCTGATAGCAATTGCAGAGTCAGTGGTCAGATCATGCATAGCCATCCGTTGTTTCTTTGAAAGATTGCAGCGTAGACGTTGGGTGTTCTGAGGACCGTATAGAGAATTTGTGGTATTTTGCATAATCTGAGAGAAGGCTTTGACCATTGCATGGTTGCTTTTGAAATCAGTGGTACTCTTTAATTTGAGTTGTTTCGAGTAGAGACCGGATTACTGGAATCAAGGAGGTTCTCCAGGTTGGCCAGGGAGCGGTTAATTTTATAAACCTCCACCTCTTGTTGGAACGGTGATAGGGATGCCGTAGGAATAAAGGATAAACCCTTTGACAGTATGGAAATATGGTGTTCATCGAGAGGTTTTTGCGATAAATTAAAAATAGGAATTATCTCTTGGGGAGCAGTGGTTTGCTCCTGCCGAGAAAGGCGTGTGAAGCGCCTGCCCCTTCTAGGGGGGTCATTGATGGCAATGCTGTTGCTGTTTGTAAAGCCCCTGGTGCGAATTCTGGGGTGGGGGTTGCTTCGGCTTGAGCCCCTGTGATTCTAAAAAAGTAGAGTCAGCGTTAGCGGAGGCAGAGTATCTTGCTGAGGGTAGTGGAGTACATTCGGTATCTGAAGCGGATTCCCCTGAGGTGATATTGATAGTCTGGCAGTTTTTTTAATCCGTGGTCATATTCGACGAGGGGCACCTTGGCGCTTGTTACTATTGAGCCAACCATACACCTGATTGGAGGTGTAGTCATAGTGGACTCGTTCCAATTTCTGACGTTTGAATCGGATTAGTTCCGTTTTATATTTCTGTACCTCCTCTTTTCGTTTGTTTAGATGTGGAGCAAAATTGGGTGATTGTAAAATCGCTGCATGGCTTTGTTCGAGGGAAGATAGATCCTTGTGCAGATCCTGTAGTTCTATACCGACCTCAATAACCAGGACCATCCAGTCCAATGAACCTTTGTTAGATGGCAATCCATTTTTTACATAGTTCGGGTTTCGGTCGCCCGATGGTGGGGGAAAAGCCTCTCGGGATGCGTTTTGCTCTGTAATAATCCGAGAGAAATACCCCATGGAGGTCCAAAGCGACCTCCTTTTTATTTAATTTTAGTAAGTCAAAGTAGAGATCCCAGTGGGTTGGCTAGTATTCCAACTGTGCCGGAGATTGAGGCCAAAGGACCCTCTGTGTGTAATCTTCGTTTATCTGCAAGGTGTGTGCATATTCCTCATAGGCTACTGCCTGTGATAGAAAGTCCTCCATATCAGATACAGCCGAAAAAAATAAGTTTTGTCCAGTATCCTTAATGAAGATAAATTCTAGATGTGCTATACTCCCTTGATAGTGAATATAGAAAAATAAGCAATGGTGGGAGGCACTCCAGGACTTGATAAAATAACAAAGTTTAATCTTTACATAAAAAGTCCGATGTTTCGGCCCAACACAACGGGCCTTTTCCAAGGTATAAAAAGCAATAAGACAAAGGACTTTATATAGACAATAAAACAAGGGGTACTTGCCGATCCCCTCTGTGGCTGAGTGTCGGGGATACGCCCCAAACAGCCGGAAGCCATCGATGAACAACGTACTGGCATCATCAGGCCGCGGCAACTAGCCGCGTCACCCCTGGAGACCAGCGCCTGGAGGGGAGGAGTAAGGTATTCCCATTGCAATGTTATAAACAATGATACTTGGCGGCGGGTTATAAGAAAAGTCCACGCATCAGAGGAGGAGGATCAGCAGGCAGAAGAATAGAAGTGATGCTAAACCAAGATCATATAAAAGATGTGATGAAAATGTGCCTGTGAGTGAGAGTGACATGATGTGTGTGTGAATGCGATGCTATGTGGTGTCTAAAATATAAATAATAATGTTCAAGTAAGGGGAAAGGATCCCAAAGAGTGTAAATGTGCAAAGTGAAAGTCAGGGGGAGAAAACGAAAAGCTGTATATGATGATGAGGACTGATGATGAAAGATGAGCGAGTGAAACGATGTATGTGTGGAGAGACAATGGAAGTGACGTGAGAGAATCCGTGAATGAAACGTAAAATGTGAACGGGTGTGAGAACTGCAAAAAATACAAGAAATGTACATAATAATAACGTGAGAAAAATGTGGAAAAAAAGTGAATTAAAAATGAATAAAGATGTGGAGCACAATCTACATGTGAAAGGAGTGGAAAGAGGAAAAGAAATACAGGTATACATTAGAGTTTATCAGGCCGATAGAAAAGGAGTAAACGGTATATTCATTAAGGCCTTTGGGGGTCATAGGGTCCAATGTGCGGGTCCAGAAGGTTTCTCTTTGTAGCAGCATTTGAGAGCGATTTCCTCCTTTGAGGAGGGGAGGCACATGATCAATGGCGATGAAACAAAGGGTCGGAAGGCGGTGATTGGCCGACAGAAAATGTTTTTTCAGTGCGGCCATCCCTAAAAGCCGTGGTGCTGGCCAAGCGGTGGCCTCTGGTCCGATCCCAGACTGTAAGGTCTGTCTTGCCGACATAATAACCTGCCCGTGCGGTCTGGCCTAAGTAGATGACTCTAAACTAGGGATGTGCAATTAGTTTCGTTCTGAATTGAATTTCATCCGAAAATGGTCAACAAATTGCACATCCCTAGTTTAGAGTCAGACTAGGTTAAACATTATTAACCTTGGATAATACTTTGGTGCTGATCGGAGAATACGTGCTTCTGCTTTACTCTGTAGGATTTAGTTCTAGAGTTATGCTGGACATAACCAGTTTGATTTTATTTACTTTACAACAATAGCAGAACCATCGCACACCCCGTGGGGCATTGCCACTGGTCACAGGAGCTGTACCGCCAGTGTTATATCCTTATTTGGAGCTGGAGTCCTGTGCCACCGCCCACTCCAGTCCACAGCTGCCATCACTCCCGTTGGTCCTGGTCCCTTCCCTACAAACTCCAGTCCAGTCTTTTGCCCAAACTTACTCTTCTTCAGTTCCATCCACCCCACTCATGAAATCATTTGAAAGGGACACACTACGCACCCTGACCACTAGCAAATTAACATGGTAAGGCTGCATTGAATGCCCCACTCCCCTCTTTGCATGCTGACATCATCATATCTACTTTACATACATAATTGTGGATTATTCCAGCCTTGGTGTTAGAATAATCTTAATAAAGACAGGAGGCAAATATTTAGCATTCTCTTTTCTTTACTAAATCACAGCAGCAAAGAGTTTTACATAGCATTCCAACAAGAGAGCTGTAAGTCCCTCCCACGGCCTCTTTTCTTGCATGGGGGACGAGCAGGAGATCCATGAAACCGGTAAACCCGGAAAGACTGAAGATGAAGAAGCCGAAGTTAAGCAGAAACCAACAGGATTAACAGATGAAGAACCGGAGACCAACGGGCAACCAAGAGAATGAAATACCACTGGGGCAGCCTAGGCCAATCAAGCTAAGGAGAAAACAGAGGATACGTAAAAGTACCATGTGATGGAAACGTGCCAATAAAACATGTAGCTAACTCACGAGCTATAGGCAAAAATAACAGGAGTTATTAAAACTTAAGAGCCCTAAACTAGGCTAAACCAGATATGCAAACCCTACTAAGGAGAGAAAATAGTTAGAGAAATAACGGACACAAAGAGTCAAGTAATATTGTTTTTCTTATTGTTTTTCCCATTTTTATCATATAGTAGTAAACCCAATACAATGTGAAGAAACACAGGTACGGGCGGGTGGGAAAAATATTCGCCTCCTGTCCTTCTTAAAATTAAGATTATTCTAACACCAAGGCTGGAATAATCCACAAAAAAAGTCAGGAGGCTTCATATTTTGCAGTTTTAAAGCTGCACGAGAGCCCCAGATGCATGAGGACGAGGGCGAAAATAAAAAAGGTACTAAAGATGACCACCCTGGAACAATCAGTCGCTGCTAGTATGTCGGACAGAGAACCCCCGTCATCCGCAACAGAGGAGGCCGCCGCACCTCACACTGAGTGAGCGCCGAAGTGAGGAGCAACCAGCAAAGCCATCTAGAAAGAGTAGGCGAAGATACGGGTTTGTGAGGAGAAACATAAGAGACCAGAAGTTGGCCAGTTGGAGAGGAGCGTAAAGGGCTTAAGCGGGAGAGATAAGAGGATCAGAGGGAAAGTGGTACAGGGGTGTGGGAACTGTATCACCCGACGCCCGAGACATGAAGATTCGGGCGCCGGGCAAGTAGTTTTTTTTTGAGATGCAGTCCGGCGGGCTAGAAGCCCACCGGACTGCGGACTAATTCCATGGATGCCCCCGATACCGGAATCCGGCATTGAGCTGGCTTGTCGGCATCCGAGGGGCTTGGGCGGCTGTTCGAATGCTCTATCGGCATTCGGACAGCCGCCCCTGGAGCTCTCCGGCATACTTACCTTCCTGAGCGGCGCCGGGAAAGTTTCCGCGCTTCCGCACGTTGAAGGACCCAGCCGCGATCACGAGGGAGTCCAACGTGATCGCGGCTGGGGGTCCTTCAACGAGCGCAGGCGCGAAGACTTTGTCGGCGCCGCTCGGGAAGGTAAGTATGCCGGAGAGCTCCAGGGGTGGCTGTCCGAATGCCGATAGAGCATTCGAATAGATGCCCCATGTCTGGTCTGGGGTCTGAGCTGGGGGGCAATATCCATGAGAGTGTGGGGGCAGTATACCATGAGCTGGGGCATATATCCATGTGCTGGGGCATATATCCAGGAGCTGCGGCATATATCCATGAGCTGCGGCATATCCATGTGCTGGGGCATATCCATGAGCTGGGGCAATATCCATGAGCTGGGGCATATCCATGAGCTGGGGCAATATCCATGAGCTGCGGCATATATCCATGAGCTGGGGCATATCCATGAGCTGGGGCAATATCCATGAGCTGGGGCAATATCCATGTGCTGGGGCAATATCCATGTGCTGGGGCATATATCCATGTGCTGGGGCATTATATAGGGCTGGGGCATATATCCATGTGCTGGGGCATATATCCATGTGCTGGGGCATATATCCATGTGCCGGGGCATATATCCATGTGCTGGGGCATATATCCATGTGCTGGGGCATATATCCATGAGCTGGGGGCAGCATCCATGAACTGGGGGCAGCATCCATGAGCTGGGGGCAATATCCATGAGCTGGGGCAATATCCACATATCTCGGGGGGGATATATACATGTGAGCTGGGGGCATTTTTATGAGGTCTGTTCTTATTGGAAAGTGGTCACAAGACATAAAATAAAAGTATTGGTACTCGTACTCGGTCTTAAAAAAGTGGCATCGGTGCATCCCTAATATATACATACAGTACACACAACAAAATAGTGTTTAAATAAAGGTCTTTATTCATCACATGTATCTGACGCTGCCTCTATAGGCTGTTATGAATTGTCACAGTCCACCCGGGGTACCCATATTGCTCAGCCTGGCCCCAACTGCCTTTTGTCCTGGAATGCTTCTGTATTGGGCTCCAATCCGGGGTTTACTTCAGCCCAGTGCCATGTCCAGGCTCCTGGAGATCCAGCCTGGGTTTTCCTGTCTAGCCTAGGAATTACAGCTGAGGCCCATCTGCTATCAAGCCTCCTTAAATAGCAGAGAGACCCAACTAGCAGTGGGTCTGCATTATTGTTATCCTTGACTGAGATCACTTGGTGGTGTGCCTACCTGCTCCAGCGTATCCAGCTTATCCTGTGTATCCAGTGTCCATCCATCTGCCCTGTTATTCCTGGATACATCTGTCTGTGCAAGGGACTCTCAGCGATCTCTACCTGTGGATCATCAGTTAATCTCTGTCTCTGACCAAGGTACCGCTGTCCAGACTTCTCCTTGGTGGGCCCTGTCTGCAGTCTGTCCTGCCCACAAACCTCAGACCCTCCAGTCTAGAACTCTCCCAGGACTTTATATATTTCCTTTGTTCGTTCAAGTACCTGCAGTTAAGGACTATTTATGTTTCATTAAAGTATCTTCATTGTATGATTTCGGTTTGGCCTCCCCTCTGTGTCGCCGCCTGCTGGGCTCACACCTGACCCGCACATGCCACGTGACATGAATAAAGACCTCTAAACACTATTTTGTTGAAATTATCAGGACAAGTTGATCGCCCTGAGGGACAAGTAGATTGGACTACTACTTAGTCCGTTGGACAAGTAGATTTTTTAAAATTTCCACACCCCTGCTGGTAAGTGTGAAAACAACTCCCTCAGGGGAGAAAGCCACAGCGTGCGTGTCGAAAGCCCTAACATCCGAGACAGGACAGTTAGCGAGTCGTTATCTGGCCAATTACGCAGGAACCCTAGCACAAGCGCAACATCCCAGAAATGAGCGTACTTAGGGGCCAGTGGGTACGCGAGTCGAATGCCACGGAGGAGATGACACACGGAAGGGTCCCGACCCACAGGAACACCACCCAGGGGAGTGTGAGCCACCGATATGACCGAGCGGAACAGATTAACGGTACGGTATGTTTTTCCGGTCTTTGACAGGTGCGCCAAAAAATTAAGAATTAGAGGCAGAGGGGCTGTAGTGGGATCAGCCTGTTGTCGCACACACCAACTACACCAAGTTCTCCAGGCTTAACGGTAGCTCTTCTGCGTGTCAGGAGCCCAGGATTCCCATAATAAGGAGCGAGCTGCTTCTGATAGTCCTGGCAGCATGCAGGGTCCCCGGAAATCATCCATGCCACCAGTGGAAGATTCCCCTCTAACACCAATGGATGTGGGTTGCCTTGAGGATCCAGCAGAATGGAATGGAAGGATGGGAGCAGAAGCGGGTGGAGACAAGAAAGTTCCAGCATCAGAGGAAACCAGGGCTGAGAGTGCCACACGCGTGTGATCAGAAGAATCCGAATCCTCCATCTGCGGACTTCCTGGATCGTGCATGTGATGATCGGGAATGGTGGGAACGCGTAGGCTCCGGATGGTGGCCATGGTTGGAGAAAAGCGTCCACTGCTGTCGCCTGCAGGTCTGGAAGCCAACTGAAGTAGGCCTGCGTCTGATGGTTCAGGCAAGAAGCGAAAAGATCTAGTTGAAAAGGCCCTCTCAGCGTCGACAGGTGTTGGAAAGTCGCGACGTCCAATTTCCAGTCGCTGGAGACTCCAGTATCTTGAGAACCAATCCGCCACATACAGTCAGGTCCAGAAATATTGGGACGTCAACACAATTCTAAACATCTTTGGCTCTATACACCACCATAATGAAGTTGGAATGAAACCGACACAATGTGCTTTAACCGCAGACTGTCAGCTTTAATTTGAGGGTATGTACATCCAACTCAGGTGAACGGTGTAGGACTTACAGCAGTTTGCAGATGTGCCTCCCACTCGTTAAGGGACCAAAAGTAATGGGTCAATTGGCTTCTCAGCTGTTCCATGGCCAGGTGTGTGATATTCCCTCATTACCCCAATTACAATGTGCAGATAAAAGGCCCAGAGTTCATTTCAAGTGTGCTATTTGCATTTGGAATCTGTTGCTGTCAACTCTCAAGACGAGATCCAAAGAGCTGTCACTATCAGTGAAGCAAGCCATCATTAGGCTGAAGAAACAAAACAAACCCATCAGAGAGATAGTAAGAACATTAGGTGTGGCCAAAACAACTGTTTGGAACATTCTCAAAAAGAACGAACGCACCGGTGAACTCCGCAACACCAAATGACCCGGGAGACCACAGAAAACAACTGTGGTGGATGACCGAAGAATTATTTTCCTGGTGAAGAAAACACCCTTCACAACAGTTGGCCAGATCAAGAACACTCCCCAGGAGGTAGGTGTATGTGTGTCAAAGTCAACAATCAAGAGAAGACTTCACCAGAGTGAATACAGAGGGTTCACCACAAGATGTAAACCATTGGTGAGCCTCAAAAACAGGAAGGCCAGATTAGAGTTTGCCAAACAACAGCTAACAAAGCCTTCACAGTTCCGGAACAAGATCCTATGGACAGATGAGACCAAGATCAACTCCTACCAGAGTGATGGGAAGAGAAGAGTATGGAGAAGGAAAGGAATTGCTCATGATCCTAAGCATACCACCTCATTAGTGAAGCATGGTGGTGGTATTGTCATGGCGTGGGCATGTATGGCTGCCAATGGAACTGGTTCTCTTGTATTTATTGATGAGGTGACTGCTGACAAAAGCAGCAGGATGAATTCTAAAGTGTTTCAGGCAATATTATCTGCTCACATTCAGCCAAATGCTGCAGAACTCATTGGACGGCGCTTCACAGAGCAGATGGACAATGACCCAAAGCATACTGCAAAAGCAACCAAAGAGTTTTTGAAGGGACAGAAGTGGAATGTTATGCAATGGCCAAGTCAATCACCTGACCTGAATCCCATTGAGCATGCATTTCACTTGCTGAAGACAAAACTGAAGGGAAAATGCCCCAAGAACAAGCAGGAACTGAAGACCGTTGCAGTAAAGGCCTGGCAGAGCATCACCAGGGATGAAACCCATCGTCTGGTGATGTCTATGCGTTCCAGACTTCAGGCTGTGATTAACTGCAAAGGATTTGCAAACAAGTATTAAGAAGAGAAAGTTTGATTTGATGATGATTATTCTGTCCCATTACCTTTGGTCCTTTAACAAGTGGGAGGCACATCTGCAAACTGCTGTAAGTCCTACACCGTTCACCTGAGTTGGATGTACATACCCTCAACTAAAGCTCACAGTCTGCAGTTAAAGCACATTGTGTTTGTTTCATTCCAACTCCATTGTGGTGGTGTATAGAGCCAAAAATGTTAGAATTGTGTCGATGTCCCAATATTTCTGGACCTGACTGTAGTTGGAGAAACCCAGCAGGTATTCTGCCGTGAGGGAGATGTTCCGTTCCAGGCAGTAATTGAAGAGGGAGAGCGTAAGGTCCGACAGGAACTTGGAGCGGGAGCCCCCCAGCCGGTTGATGTATTGGACTGCGGAGATGTTGTCCATCCGGAGCAGTAGGGAACAGTCCCTGAGATCTTGGGTAAAGCTGTGGATGGCGAAAGAGCCGGCAATGAGTTCTAAGCAGTTGATGTGAAGCTGCTGTTCCTCGGGTGCCCATGCACCGCCCGTGGATGCGGTCCCACAGGTCGCTCCCCAGTCCGATTGGCTGGCGTCCGATTCCAGTACGAAGTTTGGAATGGAGCTGAAGATTGCACGCCCGTTCCAGGCCTCCATGTGGCGCAACCACCATAGGAGTTCCACTCGAACCTCTGCAGTGATGGGGACTAATTGGTCGTAGGAGGGGTTGAGGCGGAGGTACATGGTCTTCAGACGTTGCATCTCCCGATAATGCAGTGGGCCAGGGAAATTTGCTTGAATGGAGGAAGAGAGTAGGCCTACAACCCTTGCCAGATCTGAGGCAGATGGTGTCTGTCGTCAGGACGCCTCGTAGGGTCTTCTTGATGGCTCGAAGCTTTTGCGGGGGAAGACGTAGTTGGCAAGACGTTGAGTCTATGTCGAACCCTAGGAAGGTGATGTTTTGAGCTGGGCACAGTGCTGATTTGTCCCTGTTGATGATGAAGCCTAGGTCTTGCAGGAGCGTAACCACGAGGGTCGTGTGGTGCGAGGATTGGGTTGGATCCTGAGCCAGTATCAGTATATCGTCCAGGTATACGATCGTCCTGATGCCTTGAGCCCGTATGAAGGCCATAACCGGTTTGAGGAGCTTCGTGAAGCACCAGGGTGCGAAACTGAGGCCGAATGGCAGGCAGGTGAATTGCCAGAGGTCGCGGTGCCAGTGGAACTGCAGGTACGGTCTGTGAGCGGGATGGACCGGGACCATGGGGTAAGCGTCTGTGAGATCCAGTCTCGTGAACCAGTCGCCGTCTTGGAGGAGGACTCTGAGGAGGTGTATGCCCTCCATTTTGAAGTGGCGATAGGACACAAAGGTGTTGAGGGCTTTTAAATTTAAATTTATGACCGGACGGAGGTCCACAGACTTTTTGTGTAGCAGGAATACATTGCTGATGAAGCATGGCGGCTCCAGCGCGGGAAGGATGGCCCCTTTTGACTGCAGAGAGTGAAATTCCCTGTCTATCAGGGCCGCCTCCTGTGAGGAGTACCGGGCTGGGGGCGGGGAAGCAGACTGGAAGGGAACCTGGGAGAAGTCTATTAAAAAAACAGACACTGTTCGCAGTACCCACGAGTCAGACGTGAGGTCGAGCCATTTGTGGTGGAAATAACGTAACTCACCCGCGACCGGCATGTGAGGCAGCGGGAGCGCAGGAGTACTTACCAGCGGAATAGTGATGTCTAGGTCTGCCGAAGCCGCGAGCGACGGGAACTCCGAGCCAGGATCGGTCTGGGTCTATATTACACTTCCGTGCTTTGGTTTGACGTGAGGCGAGGTCTATAGGAATTGTTGTAACGGCTGGCAGCCCGACCTCTTGGTGTGCCAGCCCTGGAGGAAAAACACGTTTGGGAGTGGAAGACCCTCTTCATATTAGACTGGACCTTTTGTAGGTTCGTGTACACATTAACCTTCTGGTTTAGTTCTTTTAAAAAGAGGTCCCCGAATAGCAACCCCTTAGCTGCACCCCTTTGGTGCACATGCTGGTAAGTTTGGCATCAAATCGAAAAAGTGCTGCCTTACGGTGTTCGGAGGAAATGCCCACATTGGCGCTGCCAAACAGACAGAGCACGTTGTGCCCATTCTCGGACCATCACGGGGTCGAGCGGGGTATTATTAGTTAACGCTTCGTCCGCCATGACGAAAATAAGTGAAAGGGGATCGGAGACGTCCAGTAGCTTATCCTGGGCGACGCAGAGACCCTGTTCCAGACCTCGACGAGGATCCCTGCCAGCCTTACCCATGAAGGTGACAAAATCGTCGAACTCCGGAGTAAGGGACACCTTGTCTGGTAAGGTTGGGCGAGGGCATTTGGTTCGCAAGCGCGCCCTAAGGGACAACGCAGCCAAAAATGCAAGAACTCCGCTATATGATCAGGCGGGAGCCAGGCGAAGGACCTGGGGTGCGTTGTAGTGCGCGGATCGAAGAAGGGTACCCCGAGCGTAGAGGATCTGCGCTGGGGTATCCGAAGACACAAGGGAGCGTGGCGGTGCTGGCACAGCAGAGAGGGGCACAATCGCCATGGCATCAGAACGGGGCTCACCCGTTGAGCTAGGAGCAACCGGCGGGTCACCGATGGACTCTGCTCCTTCCTCCTCTGGATAGTCTACCTGGTAGTCATCCAGGTCATAAATGTTGTCCCCTTCTTTTAGTGTAGAAGTGCAGGAGGACTTTTTAACAGGGCCCTTACCCTTGTTGGCGAATGTAGACTAGCCCTTCCAGGGTCTCTTACCGGATGGCTCGGCAGCCTCAGATTGGTCTGATTGGGAACCCTCCAAGTGGGCGGGTGACTGGGCTCTGGAAAGAACCGGGGGCTCTAGCTGTGGAAGCGGGGGCATAGCCGCTAGCGCCAAGGGCAAAGTTTCCGAGATTGCTGAAAGGAAACAAGCTTTAAGCTCCTCCTGGTTGGTAGGGAACTCTGGGGGATCCATGGAATAACGGGGCTCACCCATTGATATTAATATATTTTTTATATATTACCCCAATAGGGTCGTTATCGGGGCTCAAAATAAATTTTTGTGGGTTTAAAGTACCGCCAAAAAGAGATATTTGTATATAAAAAAAACTGCGGGTCTCACCCGAGGCATCAGCAGTGCATGGAGCGTCCTTGCAGGGAAGTGGAGGCCGTTGTTGAGGGGAATACAAGAAATACGTAACCACCTGTCAGCGTGTTTCGGAGCATGAAGCAAAAGTTCTCTAGTGGCAGCAATCTGTGTTTGACACTAAGATGGCCGCCGAATGCGCAGGCGCGGACAATTGCCACGCTACTCTGAGGAGAAGGAGGTGCACGCGCGGTTGGAGCTGCGGGCGCCGCACGAACAAGAAGGGGAAAAAATATGGTCAATTTTTAACGTGAATGTGCCGTAAGACCCCCGACGGCCAGAGAAAACCCAGAACCGCCGGAAGTCTAAAACGCACGCAAGCAAGTGCAACCTGCAAGCGGGAGAGTGCCCACACAGCAGGAAACCTAGAGGAAAACTGTCAAATATAAACAATACATTGTCAAAATGCAATAAAAGCAGTCAAATATAAGCAATACATTGTCAAAATACAATAAAACATATTTTAGCTGTAAAAGTACAAAATTAGAATCAAATTAAGCCTGGCAACCAGGAGCTGAACAGTAAACGTCTCACCTGGAGGCCAGCAGCAAAGAAAAAGAGGCCGTGGGAGGGACTTACTGCTCTCTTGTTGGAATGCTATTTGTTTATTGGTTATTACTGCTGCTATGTAAAACTCTCTTTGCTGCGGTGATTTAGTAAAGAAAAGAGAATGCAAAATATGAAGCCTCCTGACTTGATATATAATTGGAGTATGTACACACAAAAGTTACGTACACTGCGTAAATTGCAAAAAAACCCAATTTTTTTTTTAAAAAAAGGATATTTTTTGATTATCAGATGAAAAAACAAAGAAAATATCAAGAAAATTTAAAAAAAAAAACGACCAACTAATCAATTATAAAAAAAAAAGAGAAAATGTGGGGAGCAGGCAAAAAACAATAAAGGTGGACAGGCACCGTCAATGGGAGCACCCAGATGCAGTTCCCAAATACGCCAAAAATTAGGGATGCACCGATACCGATACTAGTATTGGTATCGGGGCCGATACTGGGTACTGCAGGAGTACTTGGTACTCGTGCAGTACCCCCCGATATTTTTTCCGATACCGGAAGCCGGCATTGAGCCGGCTTGCCGGCATCCGAGGGGCTGCGGCGGCTGTCCAAATGCTCTATCGGCATTCAGACAGCTGCCCCTGGAGCTCTGCGATACTTACCTTCCTGGGCGCTGCCGGGAATGTCTCCGCGCGCGCGCTCGTTGGAAGGACCCCAGCCGCGACCACGTGATTGCGGCTGGGGTCCTTCCAAGGAGCGCGCGCACGGAAACTTTCCCGGCGGCGCCCAGGAAGGTAAGTATAGACACACTGAGCAGCTGCAGGGCCTGTCTGAATGCAGATAGAGCATTCAGACAGGCCCAGGAGCTGCTCTCCGCGATGATACTCACCTTCCTGGGCGCCGCCGGGAAAGTTTCCGTGCGTGCGCTCCTTGGAAGGACCCCAGCCGCGACCACGTGGGACCATGTGATCACGGCTGGGGTCCTTCCAACGAGCGCGTGCGTGGAGACATTCCCGGCGGCGCCCAGGAAGGTAAGTATGGGTCCAGATCCATGAGCTGGGGGGGCATACCCATGTGTGAGCTGGGGGGCATACCCATGAGCTGGGGGGGCATACCCATGAGCTGGGGGGCATATCCATGAGCTGGGGGGGCATATCCATGTGTGAGCTGGGGGGGCATATCCATGAGCTGGGGGGGCATATCCATGAGCTGGGGGGGCATATCCATGAGCTGGGGGGCATATCCATGTGTGAGCTGGGGGGGCATAACCATGAGCTGGGGAACATAACCATGTGTGAGCTGGGGGGGCAAATCCATGAGCTGGGGGGCATATCCATGTGTGAGCTGGGGCAGTATGAATATATATATATATGTATTCGGGGGGATATATACGTGTGAGCTGGGGGCATTTTTATATGGTCTGTTCTTATTGGAAAGCGTCACATGACATTTAAAAAAAAGTATCGGTACTCGGTATCGGTGAGTACTTTTAAAAAGTATCGGTACTCGTACTCGGTCTTAAAAAAGTGGTATCAGTGCATCCCTACCAAAAATAGCAACGAAGAAAAAAATATAGGATGCCCAGCGCTCACGTGTTATCAAATATGTTCATATATACATGAATATGAAGAATATTTGGTTTATATTAACGATATATGTAATAGTTGACCATCCATAGATGTTCCTAGGAGCAATGAACAGTAGGCACAATAGTGAAGTCCATTAGCCAATAATAAATAGGTGAAAAGGTGGATAATCCAAGTCACCCTTTTCTGAGCCTCTCTTGGCTCAACGACCTCGCCTGCGGGTACCTCGCCAAGAGAGTCTCAGAAAAGTGTGTGCTCGATTACCCACCTTTTCACCTATTTATATTGGCTAATGGACTTCACTATTGTGCCTACTTTTCATTGCTCCTAGGAACATCTATGGATAGTCAACTATTACATATGTCGTTAATATAAACCGAATATTCTTTATATTCATGTATGTTTGAACTAATAAATTATGAAAATAATTGTTAGTTGCAGCCCTAATGTACATGCCTATTGGTGGATATTGAGTCAAAGTTTATTACAACTCTATTTTTAAAATCTGAATAATACATTTATTTGGGAAGCTATTATAGGTATAAAAATTAGAATATGGAAAACATGTACAAGCATGTTTTTGTGCAGTCACATTTATAAGCACTAAATATCTAAATGGCGATACAAATTTCATTATTTAAATAAAAGTGGCATTCAAGATGGCACATGATACCATTGTACTATTTATAAATTATCTGTATAAACAGCACAATTATCTGCCAAATACAGGTCATTGAGGCAACCACAGAGATTTCACCTACAGCAGGAAACGTTTGTTAAAATAATTTTGTCTATTTTCATGGCACAGTTGGATATGTTTCTAACTTTTAGATATCCTATCACAAAAGACATGTAAATATGACATGACATTCACTGTCAAAACTGTATAGTGGAATTATATATATTTACCTGGTTCTCCAGATGTATCTAGTCTGACTATTAAATTATTTTCCAGGTGGACATGGATATGAACATCAGATAAAATTCTGTGTTTTGTGAATGTGATTTCTTCCATACATGTTCCGCTTTCAAAAACACTTTCCAATAAATGCTAAAAAAGGAAGAAATATGAATTTAATTAGACACATGATCACGTGAAAGGCAAGTGTGTGTGAATGTAGTGGTGTAGTGGTGCTTACAGTCTGTAATACAGCCAAGTATCTGTATATTGGATGTGGCAAATTATTATTATTATCATCATCATCATCATCATCCGGGCACCGGATTGCGGCCTTCGTTCGGTGGGGGCTGACATCCTGGATGGCAGCCCCACCTCCTGTGCCTCCCCTCATTCACTGACATGGTCTCACAAGAGCATGATGAAGTCAGAGTGGGAATCCCAACCCCAGCCAGGCAGCATGATTCCCTATGTTAGAGAATTAGGGGGGGGGGTTAAAAAGCAGAGTGCCATGTTTGGAAATAATTGGAAAGGCCAGAGCAAAAAAATTAAACCTTTTTTTTTATAAGCACCATTGTTCACTTTTCAGTTAGAATGTAAATGTGACAGATCTCTGTAACCCGACAGTGTCACATCTGCCAATGCCGCTTCCTTGCACCCTTCCTTGCACCCTTCCTTGCACACCTTGGACCCCCCGGTGTTCTAACCCAGCCATACTCCCGTGGCTTCCTCCAGTCCTTAGAGCCTGCTAGCATCCCCCAGAAATAAGGCGACAATGTTGATCTGTGGTCTTTGGGTTAGAAATGGAACTCACTTTTAATCAGGGACACACACATAGATTTATACGGTTACACATGGGTCATTTGCATATACAGTTGTGTTCAAAATTATTCAACCCCCACTGAAATTGAGTGTTTTGGCCAGTTTGACATTGATTTTGATCATTCAGTCATCTTGCTTACAATTAAATCAAAGAGGCACGTGTAGGTCAGACAAAAATAACATAACATTTATAATGAAATAACCACAAATGTCTTTTCTGTGCTCACATCATTATCAGTTTTATTCAACCCCCAAGTGACATTCAATCTTAGTACTTAGTACAACATCCTTTTACAGTTATAACAGCTTTTAAACGTTAAGCATAGCTTGACAAAGTGTTTTGCAGCGATCTACGGGTATCTTCGCCCATTCGTCGCTGTCACGCCTCGGCGGCTGGTGCGGCTCCGGCGCCCTTCCCCGCAGCTCCGGGGTCGGCGTCTCCCCGCGTTCTGTCCCTGCGCTGTATGCGCGCGCGGCGCCGGCATCTCCGGATTTAGCTCCACCGGCGGCGCGACGTCATCCCGCCCCCACTTGGGTCTCCATGCGGCATGTGACCCGCTGGGCCAATCAGAAGGCAGGGCGCAGGATTTAAACTTGCTCTGGTCATTCCTCACTGCCCTTTCGTGGTTCTGCTAGTCTGACCCTTAAGTGCTTGTGTATTTCACCTTTGACGGATATTTTGTGTATGACCTGGCTTTCTATTTCGACTTGTGTACTTCTAATTCCCTTGACTCGGCTATTGGTACTCGACTCTGCTTTCTGCATACTCCCCACTTTGCCTCGTATCTGACTACTCCATACCTACCTGTCTTTATACCAGCCATTCTAAGGACTGGTTCCTGTCCTCCTCGTTTGTGTGTCCCTGCCTTATAGGTTCACCTCCAGTTGTTGCAAAACCCAGCCACCATAAGGACTGGTATCGCATCCAGGTTTAGGGTTGCCTATTGTTTAATTAGCACTATTGAAGCTCACCTTCGATTTTACGTGTGCTGGCTTGACAGTCATGGACAAAAGCCTCCAGTTCAGTCACATTCTTAGGCTTGCGCACTGCAACTGCTTTATTTAAGTCCCACCAGAGGTTCTCAATCGGATTTAAGTCAGGTGACTGCGATGGCCACTCCAAAATGTTCCAGCCTTTAATCTGCAACCATGCTCTAGTGGACTTGGAGGTATGCTTGGGATCATTGTCCTGTTGAAAGGTCCAACGTCTCCCAAGCCTCAGATTTGTGACGGACTCCATCACATTGTCATCCAATATCTCCTGGTACTGAAGAGAATTCATGGTACCTTGCACACGCTGAAGCTTAAAAGAAAAAATCACTAATCCCAAACCTGGGAGAGTGAAATGGAAAAAGGGACACCCCAACAGTAGAATGGGATTGAACCCTCTAAATGTCTTGAAAAAAAGGGAAAGGAAGTACATATGACAAGTGAATAAACACCATCATAGAACCCCTTGGAGAAGTTGGGGTTTATAAATTAATCTTTAATAATGGACATTGCCAAATATTCAATATATCAACAGTTAATTGACAATGACAGGTTGTCACATAATTAAGCGAATAACAAACAGTAGATTTAACACTATGGACTAATTAATTGGCAAGGATGAAATGATCTAAGTACTTCAATTGAGTCAAATAATGACAATTGATAGTGGATAGCATGTAACCTATGTTGCTACCTAGCCCAAATTGTTATCATAATCAGTGAATGGATACATTCATATCAACAGTATATGTTAAATAGTATCATGTGGGTAATAGGTAAACCAACAGATGGAGGCAACAAATTAATATCCAGTAATGAATTGATCATTAATACCTTTATTATCATCAATACAGAAATAGTGGTGGTAGAGATAAAAATAGCTCTAATAATGTCAGTTGATAAATGTAACAAGTGGAACAATCAATTTGTAATATGACAGCTAATTATCAAGACTACAACGAGTGGTTGAATGGAAAAAATGTGGATAAATAAGAAAACAGCCATAGAATGTAGCAAATGAATTAATAACAGTAGGCGAAAAATGGAAAATAACAAACCAGAATAAAGTTAGAGCATTCTAAATGACTCAAATAGTTTTACAATAATGGAATAGACCTCTATAATGGTACCATTGGATTTAAATCTTAGCATCAGGTTAATTATGTTTAACCTTGATATGGTTCATAATGCAGATATACGTAAATGAGATTTAGGCAAACACCACATATATAGTGAATAGAGTTGGGAATTAACATATAAAGATTAGAGGACTGTCCACACACCAGGTGGTAATTGTTTAACACTCGGACAAAGCCGCGTGTGTGTTTAACGGAAAATTCAAACACCAGATGGAAGAAAGATTGTTCGACTACAATAGATTGCATTAGCATAAAATCATACTCTAATAGTGATATACACTTAGTTGTGTGTGTAGCCTTGATTTAGTTTAAATTACAAACATACATATGTGTAGATAATAGTTTAACAAATACTCAATTATAAATGCGTGGAACCAGATTCTCATATACAGTAAACATCGACCACACGCAAAGTGGAAAATTGATTCATTATTACGTCTTGGTCAGCATTTGACCTTGATGTGGTACATAATACAGATATTCTAAAGTTCTATTGTTTACTCTTGTTGGTAAATCGAGTAGGACGAAGCCACATGACCTGAAGTGGCGAAACGTACGTTGAGCGCGGTACAACACTGATGGGTCTTTACCCATTTTAACTGCTTCACATTTTTCTATAATCATTTTTCCAAATACTATGGACTGGTGGTCATAGCTCTCTCTATTTAGCGTCTATCTGTCCTTGTATACTTATTGGTTACAATCATATTCCAATCGTCTTATCTACACTCTTCCTTTTTGGCCATGTTGACCTAGATTACCGATTGCATATCCGAGTTCTTAAAACAATTTCCACTTGGTGTGTGGTCGACGTTGAACATAATTTCTGCGTACTGGGTGATTGTTGATCCCATCATTTTCATATATACGTCTATTTGCAAATTTATGCCTATGTGTATTTATGCCATTACTATTCTCTCTAACCTAACAAATTTCTTTTTCTGGATATGCGATTGTTGACCAAGATATATTAAACAAACAATTTCCATTTGGAGTGTGGTCGACGATCGATTTACAGGAGATTTCTGTCCTATGCATTTAATACTGGGCACTTGTTAAATCATTTTCTTATTATATGTATGTCCGTAATCTAGATCAACTAAGGCTACACATACAATTGAGTGTTCACTATTATTACAGTTTGATATGTGATTGCTGACCAAGATGCATTAAATAAACAATTTCCACTTGGCGTGTGGTCGACGATCGAATTACAGGAGAATTTTGTTCCAGTCATTTAATATTGGGCACTTGCCAAATTGGATATGCGATTGCTGACCAAGATATATTAAATAAATAATTTCCATTTGGCGTATGGTCGACGATCGATTCACAGGAGAATTCTGTTCTATGCATTTAATATTGGGCACTTGCCAAATCATCTTCTAATTACATGTATGCTCGTAATTTAAACTAATTAAGGCTACACATACAACTGAGTGTTCACTACTATTATAGTTTTATATGTGATTGCTGACCAAGATGCATTAAACAAACAATTTCCACCTGGCGTGTGGTCGATCGATTTATAGGAGAATCTTGTTCTATGCATTCAATATTGGGCACTTGCCAAATTATCCTCTAATTATATGTATGTTTATAAACTAAATCATCTAAGGCTACACATACAACTGAGCGTTCATTACTATTATAGTATGATTCTATGTCAATGAACCCTTTTTTTAGCCTAATTAATTCTTCTATTCATGCATGGATTTTTCGACAAACACGCACGCGGTTTATTCCAAGTGTTAATTAACTTTCTTCTGGTGTGTGGCTGGTTCTTAAATCTCCATATGAGAATCCTACTCGATTTACCAACAAGAGTAAACAATAGAACTTTAGAATATCTGTATTATGTACCACATCAAGGTCAAATGCTGACCAAGACGTAATAATGAATCAATTTTCCACTTGGCGTGTGGTCGATGTTTACTGTATATGAGAATCTGGTTCCACGCATTTATAATTGAGTATTTGTTAAACTATTATCTACACATATGTATGTTTGTAATTTAAACTAAATCAAGGCTACACACACAACTAAGTGTATATCACTATTAGAGTATGATTTTATGCTAATGCATTCTATTGTAGTCGAACAATCTTTCTTCCATCTGGTGTTTGAATTTTCCGTTAAACACACACGCGGCTTTGTCCGAGTGTTAAACAATTACCACCTGGTGTGTGGACAGTCCTCTAATCTTTATATGTTAATTCCCAACTCTATTCACTATATATGTGGTGTTTGCCTAAATCTCATTTACGTATATCTGCATTATGAACCATATCTAGGTTAAACATAATTAACCTGATGCTAAGATTTAAATCCAATGGTACCATTATAGAGGTCTATTCCATTATTGTAAAACTATTTGAGTCATTTAGAATGCTCTAACTTTATTCTGGTTTGTTATTTTCCATTTTTCGCCTACTGTTATTAATTCATTTGCTACATTCTATGGCTGTTTTCTTATTTATCCACATTTTTTCCATTCAACCACTCGTTGTAGTCTTGATAATTAGCTGTCATATTACAAATTGATTGTTCCACTTGTTACATTTATCAACTGACATTATTAGAGCTATTTTTATCTCTACCACCACTATTTCTGTATTGATGATAATAAAGGTATTAATGATCAATTCATTACTGGATATTAATTTGTTGCCTCCATCTGTTGGTTTACCTATTACCCACATGATACTATTTAACATATACTGTTGATATGAATGTATCCATTCACTGATTATGATAACAATTTGGGCTAGGTAGCAACATAGGTTAATAATGAGATTTGGTGCCCCTTATGAAAAGTGGGCCCAAAACAGGAGGAGCTTAATTTACCAGCATTTAATAGGACTAAACCTTCATTGTGAGTATAGAAAAAGAACGAGAACAAGAAAATGTGGCTATTTTTATCTTGCCAAAATGGCTAATAGAACTGATGCCACTAATAGCTGGTAGTCAGTAAATTTACGTAATTAGTACTATAAAAATATATAAGCTTTATTAATAAACAAATTTAACACATATAACCAAGATGAGAGTAAAGTGTACAATACGTGTAATTGTGCTAGTGGCAACCTAACGATCTATGTATGATCGCGTGACTGACTAACAAATGTACCCTGTAGATCCTATGTATTAATTAGCATATCCAGTAAGAATTAAGTAGTATGGACTAGCGGAGTTTACCCTTGCAATGAAACGAACATATACTTCGCCACTCTGACTTACTGCATCATTATCATGCTATAACAGGTGCATATAGCTAGATAGATATATAGGCAATTAAGTAAATCCCAAAATTATGCCCACTAGTGGTATAGCAGTGAGGCATGTATGTGTATATTACATGGAGGGATAACATAATATGTAGTAACCAGGAGTGAATACTCGATTGTAAAGGAATAATTTGTACATAAACACTCTATTAGGGATACCTGAATAGCCAGTAATGCTGCTTTAAATAGCGTTGATCCTGGCTATATTCAGTATAAGCCGTTTAACAAACCGCATAGTTGCAAATTATATCCCCCAAAATGTATGTCCTACGTAGTTAATTCACAATTTGTTCCCAAAACAGTCAGTGTTCAAATATTAAACTCACTGGTTTAAAACCTTATTGAGCAGCAGTCGCTTTGAAGTTATGCGAATTTTTTTGGGACCCGCTGTGAATAGCTGGCTTGTTGCCAAACCACAAGGATAGAGGTTCTTGTCAAAGATTTACCACAATTGTGTGGACCCAATAAATAAGGTTGTCCCTAAAGGGTAGGGGACTTCAGATAGTGCTTGCAGTACCCCCTAAATATATGCTCATCACATTTGTAGCCCAAAGCGTCCAATCTTAGGAAATATTAGGGTTAATTCCCTGTTTGCACGTATAACAATATCGGCAGTAATCGTATTGATTGAAAACACATGAGGCCCAATTGGGACAAACAGGGGGAGATCTGTTCGCCAACCCACAATATTAAAAAGTAATAGGGTTTTGGAACAATCGTGTTTACACAATGGGATATCGATCAAAGTACACCGGTTTGCAGTTGGCAATCTAATCGGTTGCCTCTAAGTAGGTACACACTGCATAAGAGGGACAAAAACTGCTATTGTTAGGACGCCAAATAAAGGAGGGAATAAGTTGATCACAAATTGGACAATTAGCCACACAATACAGTTGCTCCCAAGAGTAAGGGGCATCCATAAACGATTGACGATAGACTAGATTGCCCTTTGGATTATTGCATATAACAATTGTGGTGTCTATCAGTAGGGTAAGTTAGAATAGGTTCACTTATTTCACATATTGCTAGTAGTCAGCATACTTGTTAAAGATATACAGGTTAGAACTCTTCGGGAAACAAGATAGCTGTGTGCTAACCCATATGAGTACAAATACTTGTAAGAATTATGACAATTGTAATTCCACAAATTAGTGTTAATCATCAACCAGAAGATAACAGCAGATTCGTAGTTTGCGATTTCCTTAATTGCCCCTAAATAGGTATACGTTAATATGTAAAGCCCTAAATATCCATAGTTTGAGCCCCGAGTATCAGGGGATTCGGCAATTTAGCCGGTGGATACCGCTAATGACAACTAAAGTTCAGTCCGCACATAAATGGCATATATTCGCCTAACACAAGCTGAAGATAGATAGCCAAAAGGAAATTTAGCGAGTGTCTGCACATTCCAGTTAGATGGTTAGTAAACTATTTCGCCATAGTCATCCACACCAGTGGTCAAATATTAGCAGACAATTGACAGACAATAAGTTGCGGGTATATCCTGTATCTTGCCTATGTATCCCTGGGTATAGCAAATTAAATCATTTCTGTTCTGTCCCTGAATAACATTCGTATATTTACTAATTTAGATTTATAATAAACATACTGCAGAGTTGCAATCATACGATCATTAGAGTCGCCAAATTGAAAAGGTGAAAAACAGTGCACCCCGTGCTAAATCATTAAAACCAAAGTATGGCCATAGCCAAAACTCTTGTTGCTACGCTAGCCAGCTATTCACAGCGGGTCCCAAAAAAATTCGCATAACTTCAAAGCGACTGCTGCTCAATAAGGTTTTAAACCAGTGAGTTTAATATTTGAACACTGACTGTTTTGGGAACAAATTGTGAATTAACTACGTAGGACATACATTTTGGGGGATATAATTTGCAACTATGCGGTTTGTTAAACGGCTTATACTGAATATAGCCAGGATCAACGCTATTTAAAGCAGCATTACTGGCTATTCAGGTATCCCTAATAGAGTGTTTATGTACAAATTATTCCTTTACAATCGAGTATTCACTCCTGGTTACTACATATTATGTTATCCCTCCATGTAATATACACATACATGCCTCACTGCTATACCACTAGTGGGCATAATTTTGGGATTTACTTAATTGCCTATATATCTATCTAGCTATATGCACCTGTTATAGCATGATAATGATGCAGTAAGTCAGAGTGGCGAAGTATATGTTCGTTTCATTGCAAGGGTAAACTCCGCTAGTCCATACTACTTAATTCTTACTGGATATGCTAATTAATACATAGGATCTACAGGGTACATTTGTTAGTCAGTCACGCGATCATACATAGATCGTTAGGTTGCCACTAGCACAATTACACGTATTGTACACTTTACTCTCATCTTGGTTATATGTGTTAAATTTGTTTATTAATAAAGCTTATATATTTTTATAGTACTAATTACGTAAATTTACTGACTACCAGCTATTAGTGGCATCAGTTCTATTAGCCATTTTGGCAAGATAAAAATAGCCACATTTTCTTGTTCTCGTTCTTTTTCTATAGCAACATAGGTTACATGCTATCCACTATCAATTGTCATTATTTGACTCAATTGAAGTACTTAGATCATTTCATCCTTGCCAATTAATTAGTCCATAGTGTTAAATCTACTGTTTGTTATTCGCTTAATTATGTGACAACCTGTCATTGTCAATTAACTGTCGATATATTGAATATTTGGCAATGTCCATTATTAAAGATTAATTTATAAACCCCAACTTCTCCAAGGGGTTCTATGATGGTGTTTATTCACTTGTCAGTATGTACACGCTGAAGCTTCCCTGTACCTGCAGAAGCAAAACAGCCCCAAAGCATGATTGACCCCCCGCCATGCTTCACAGTAGGCAAGGTGTTCTTTTCTTCATAGGCCTTGTTCTTCCTCCTCCAAACATAGCGTTGATCCATGGGCCCAAACAGTTCTAATTTTGTTTCATCAGTCCACAGAACATTATCCCAAAACTTCTGTGGTTTGTCCACATGACTTTTGAGTCGACTCTTCTTATTCTTTGGAGACAGCAAGGGGGTGCGCCTGGGAGTTCTGGCATGGAGGCCTTCATTACGCAGTGTGCGCCGTATTGTCTGAGCTGAAATCTCAGTACCCACATCTGACAAATCTTTTTTCAGTTCCTCAGCAGTCACACGGGGACTTTTCTCCACTCTACGCTTCAGGTAGCGCACAGCAGTCGAAGTCAGCATCTTCTTTCTCCCACGACCAGTGCCCTTTGCCTTGAATTTGCGACTGATGCTTCCTATGGTCTCTCTTGGTATGTTTAACATCTTTGCAATCTTCTTATAGCCATTTCCCTTCCTGTGAAGAGTAATCACCTCTTCTCTTGTCTTCCTGGACCATTCTCTTGACTTCACCATGTTTGTAACCACACCAGTAAATGTCTAGAAGGAGCTGAGTATCACAGTTATTTTAAAGCTGCCTAATTGGTGCTTATTATGCTTTATTGCTGCACCGTGACATCCACAGGTGTTTTCAATACCTGATTAAAAACACTTGAATGAACCTCTGTTCTAAAGAGTGGTAGTCTTTAAGGGGTTGAATAATTGTGTCAATGAAGAATTCACAAAAGAAACATTTACTACTGTATTACAAAACCAATTGATGTTATTTTAGTTGCATATGGTTCTTTAAAAAGTCCTTGTAGGATTTCATTCTGAATACAATTACAAATGTACACTAAATTCCCTAAAACCCTTTACAGCATTGGGGGTTGAATAATTTTGAACACAACGGTACAAACTCACAACCTCTTCCAGTAGGACCTAATTATTAAGACAAATAATTGCAAACATTGACTTCTTGGAATGATAATTCTAATTCTATTAGGTCAGGTACATTGAACATTATTTAACATTTCTAACAAGGCTGGACAAACAGAAAACTAATTACATTACCCTAAAGCAGTGGTTCTCAAACCTGTCCTTGTGACCCCCAACCAGGCCGGATTTTGCAGATAGCTGAAGCACAGCACAGGTGATATGATTTGTTGCTCAGTGAATGCAAGATTCAGTCTGCAATTCTCCAAGGTGATCTGCAAAATATGGCCTGGTTGGGGGTCCCGAGGACAGGTTTGAGAACCACTGCCCTAGAGGCTGGGTCCTGGAGGGGCGTTATGTTCCACCCCTATTCGGGTTGTGGTCCCTTTAAGGGCGGCCACAGGGTTAACCTCCTGTCCAAGAAGAGGTTTAAAAGCTTGGCGACTCCCAGAGAACAGTGGAGTTGAGGAGGGAGGGAGTAGCTGTATGCAGACCAGGAGACTACGAGCTGTAGTGCTATACCTTGCTGGAGCGTATATATTCCTGTGAAAGGATTCTCACACTTTTGGACTTGTGCACAAGTTGGTGAGCCACCATTAATTTGTTATATTGTGCTGAAGATCAGGACTTTGCTTAATTTCGCTGAAGACAAGCGTGTATTTTTATGTTGCCATTTTGACTGCCCTGAAAGGGGGAAATAAAACATAGAAACATAGAAACATAGAAAAATGTCGGCAGATAAGAACCTTTCGGCCCATCTAGTCTGCCCAATTACATGGATACTTTACCTGGATTTATCTTTTGTTTAGGATAGCCTTATGCCTATCCCATGCTTGCTTAAATTCAATTACTGTTTTGGCCTCTACCACTTCTACTGGAAGACTGTTCCATGTATCCACCACCCTCGCAGTAAAATAATGCTTCCTGATGTTACTTTTAAACCTTTGCCCCTCTAATCTAAGACTATGTCCTCTTGTTTTGCTATTTTGTTTCCTTTTAAATATACTCCCTTCCTCTACCTTGTGGATTCCCTTTACGTATTTAAATGTTTCTATCATATCTCCTCTGTCTCGTCTTTTTTCCAAGCTGTACATGTTAAGATCATTAAGCCTTTCCTGGTAACTTTTCTCCTTCAAGCCATACACCATTTTAGTAGCCCTTCTCTGAACTCTCTCTAAGATGTCTATATCCTTTCGGAGATACGGTCTCCAGTACTGCACACAGTACTCCAAGTGAGGTCTCACCAGTGCTCTGTACAGTGGCATGAGCACTTCCCTTTTCCTACTGCTAATACCTCTCCCTACACAACCAAGCATTATGCTAGCATTTCCTGCTGCTCTATTACATTGACTACTTACCCTTAGATCCTCTGAAATAATGACCCCTAAATCCCTTTCCTCAGATGTTGAGGTTAGGACTGTATCAAATATTCTATATTCAGCCCTTGGGTTTTTACGTCCCAGGTGCATTATCTTGCACTTATCCACATTAGAACTCAATTGCCACAACTCCGACCATTTTTTTAGTTTACCTAAATCATTTGTCATTTGGCTGATCCCTCCAGGAACGTCAACCCTGTTGCAAATCTTTGTGTCATCAGCAAAAAGACATACTTTTCCATTAATAGCTTCTGCAATATCACTAATAAAAATATTAAAGAGAATGGGTCCAAGTACTGACCCCTGAGGTACCCCACTGGTAACAAGACCTTGCGCCGAATAAACTCCATTTACCACAACCCTCTGTTGTCTGTCACTCAGCCACTGCCTAATCCAGTCAACAATATTGGAATCCAAGCTCAAAGATTGCAATTTATTGATAAGCCTTCTATGTGGAACAGTATCAAAAGCCTTACTGAAATCTAAATAAGCAATGTCTACTGCACCACCTGCGTCTATTATTTTTGTTACCCAATCAAAAAAATCAATAAGATTAGTTTGGCATGATCTCCCTGAGGTAAACCCATGTTGTTTCTGATCCTGTAATCTATGTGTTTTTAGGTGTTCAACAATCCTTTCCTTTAACATGGTTTCCATTAATTTCCCCACTACTGACGTAAGACTAACTGGCCTATAGTTCCCCGATTCCTCCCTACTACCCTTCTTGTAAATGGGCACAACATTTGCTAATTTCCAGTCTTCTGGGACGACTCCCGTTAACAAGGATTGGTTAAATAAATCTGTTAATGGTTTTGCTATTACATCACTGAGCTCTTTTAATAATTTAGGGTGGATCCCATCAGGCCCCATTGACTTATTTGTCTTTACTTTAGACAGCTGCTGTAGAACCTCCTCCTCTGTAAACTGATATGTAAATGTCTCTTTAGTGTTCTCTCCTAACTGAGGTCCCTTTCCTTCCTTTTCTTCTGCAAAGACTGAACAAAAATATTCATTGAGGCAGTCAGCGAGACTTTTATCCTCTTCTACATACCTTCCTTCCTTTGTTTTTAATCTAACTAATCCTTGTTTTACTTTTCTTTTCTCGTTTATGTATCTAAAAAATGTTTTGTCCCCCTTTTTTACTGACTGAGCTATTTTCTCTTCTGCGTGTGCTTTGGAAGCTCTTATAAATTGCTTTGCCTCTTTCTGCTTAATTTTATAGGTTTGCCTATCTTCTTCACTCTGAGTTTTTTTATAATTATTGAATGCTATCTTTTTGTTCTTCACTATTTTGGCCACTTCTGCAGAGTACCACAGTGGTTTCTTCCCTTTTTTGTTTTTGTTAACAAGCTGAATGCAATTTCCTGTGGCCTTCAATAATGCTTCCTTTAAATAATCCCATTTCTCCTGGACTCCCTTTAAACTCCTCCAGTCTGATAATGACTCCTTCACACAAAATCCCATTTTAGAAAAATCTGTTTTTTTAAAGTCTAAAACTTTCGTTCTTGTGTGGTGCGGCTCCATCCCTGTTGTTATATTAAACCATACTGACTGGTGATCACTAGATCCCAAATTTTCACCTACAACAACGTTTTGTTGTTTTCACCTACAACAAACAGTTTTGTTTTGCTCAAGAAGTTGTGCATGTGCTCTCTGTGCTTCCCAAACATCACAACTGGTGTTCAGATGTGGGCACGAAGCTACCCCTCACACGCCATGCAAAAGAAATTTTTGTGGGGAAAAAAAAAGACATTTAAAAAGGCTCTAATTGCATGTCCAGGGTTAAGGCTGCACCGAAGTCCACATCTATGAAGGAGCTGGTTAAGCAGCTGGTCTTAGGTGTGCAGGCTAAGACCCGCCACGAAGAGGTGATGGCTCAGCAGCAACAAGCCCTGGAACAGGCGGTCGCTGCTCAGCAAGAAAGCACCCATTTGCTGGCTGCACAACTAACAGCACAGCAGGTAGCCACACAGACAGATAACTGCCCTACAGGAGGCCATGCAGCAATTTGCACCTGGACGTGATCAAGCAGTGGTCACTGCTGGTAACCATGTATCGATAAGGGCCAGTCATTTCCTGCAAAAGCTTTCTCCCAGTGATGATGTGGAAGCATTTCTCACCACGTTTGAAAGAACTGCTGCGAGAGTGGGATGGATCCAAGACCAATGGACCGGTCTCATTGCCCAGTTCTGACAGGAGACCCTCAAAAAGGCATATTTTGACCTGGCCCTTGAAGATGCAAAGAAATCCTGCCCTATGACCGGCTGAAAGCTGAGGTACTGTCCCGCCTTGGGGTAACTGTTGCGGTCCACCGCCCTGCCCAGCCACCCCGGTCCCCAGGGCCGGCCCTTCCATGGAGCGGGGTGGAGCAGCCAATCCAGGCAGCACTTTGTCAGGGGCAGCATTTTGCTGCTCTTTCAAAGGCCGCCAGCCTGGACACTGCTGCAGAACAGTGTTCTGTTGAAACCCAAGCCGCGCCTGCCACTTCAGCACCTTGACTGCCCCTTTCAGCGGGCCGGCGCCTGCCCCTTTCAGCAGGCATGGAGGCCATCAGCCTAAGTTTTACCAGCGATGCAGCCTGGCTGTGGTCTCTCCTGCAGTTCAGTGCGCCTGTGAGACGGAACGCGGTGTTTAGAACCTGTCACGTGCCATGCGCAGCACTGCTCTGATGACGTAGGCAAGCGTGTGCCTTTAAATGAATACCGGGGAACCATGAGCTTGCTGAGGAGGTAGGCCTAGCTTGATTTCATAAAGGAGACTCTGTGCCCCCCTACGTGTGTGTTATGGAGGTTCCCCTCCCGCCCTTCCCTCCTCATAGGGACATGTTGCTGCCCCCATAAAGCACCTCTGTCCTGGTTGAGGGAAGGCCTGGACAGGCACCCTATCTCAGAGTCCTGAGGGAGCTGCCGATTGAGGGCTGCATTGGACCCAGTTTGAAGACAATCTGCAGCTCTCATACAACCCGCACAGCATGATGGGAGCTGTTGTTAGTTGCTAATAGCTGGGGGACCTGCTTTTCACTGGCCTGGCAAGGCCTGGGTTACTTTACTAAATTAAATAAATCTAATTTTAACCTTTCTAAACTGAGGGGGGGAGTAGTATGGAGCTGGCAGGGTTTGATGGGGGAAATTACAGAAATGACTGGGACGCCACATGTATTAATGCCGCTTTATGGCTTTTACCCACCCCCCCCCAGTGTTCCCGGAATTATTAAATCATGGTGAAAAAACAAGCATTTTCCTAATTTCTTTCATACCTTCAGTGAGGCGCTTCCTATTTAGATGCACACCCTGTGAAATATAATTATCAGTAACTCTGTGGCCTCCGGAGTCATTAATCCTCTGCGTCTCCCCTTTACCGGCTGTGTTATGTGTGTGTGACTGTGGAAGTATGTAAGTGTGTATGTGGAAGTGTGTGTGACGGTATGTAGATGTGTGGGACAGTGGGCTGTGATATGCTCATACACACCATGGATTTTTTTGGGGGGGGCAAAAATTCATCCTTCGCTCCAGGCAGCACAGTGGCTTGGGCCGGCCCTGCCGGTCCCAGATGCACGACTTAGGACAGCTGGTTAAAAAGTGATTGCAGCCAGAGACCCTGACTAGAGAGCAAGTGGTCGAAAGGGTTGTGATGGACCACTACCTGCGGTCTTTACCAAAGGATCTACAGCGCTGGGTCAGCCATGGGGACCCCAAGACTGCAGCACTGGTAGTCGAGATGGTGGAAAGATACACTGTGGTGGAGGACCTGCTCAGTCCAGCCAGTCGACGAAGACCAGTCTTGCCACTGCCTGTGAGGCATGATGCAGTTCCTCGGAGGCAGTCATCACTGGACCCGGGAACCAGCACTCCAAAATCATCTTCCTCGGTTCCGCAGAGGCCTGTCACTACCCGAACTGCTGGGGATATATAGTGTTGGAGGTGTCGAGCCTGGGGCCATACCCGGGCGCAGTGTCTGCTACAGGAGGAGCCTATGGAGTGTAGATCTGCTGGGAGAGTATCCTTCTACACCCTCACAACATGCACTACCAACCTTGACCTAGAGGGTTGTCAGTTTGAATGTACTGTGTGGGTGAATCACCACCCGACAAAAGCACTCTTGGACTCTGGGAGTATGGTCACCCTGGTGCATGCCCGGGTAGTCAGAAGGCTTGTATCCAGTACAAAAGAACCCTCCGGGTTGTCTATATCCATGGGGATACCCGGGAGTATCCACTGATCCCTGTCACCATCTCCGCCAGGAATACTTCAGTCACCCAAGAGGTCGGGGTGGTGAGTACTCTGATACATGATGTGATTGTGGGATGGGACTGCCCCTTGTTTAATGAACTGTGGGACTTGGCACAAACTGAACTGCCCATCGAACTGGGCAACAATTATGGGTCACACCCACCAAACATGACTGTAGACAATGTTAATGATGATTTATTCAGAGGTGTTCCCTATTAGAGTGGTGTAAATGATGCTAGTGCTCTAGCTCCTCGACCTGAGTTGACCCCTGAGGAGGGGGAACCTCTTCCCGTGCCAGTTATGGTTGGAGAGGATGAAGAGGAATTGTCCCCTGCAGACATTACACTTGGGGTGGATGAGGGGGAGGGACCTTCTTATCCAGTACACCCTGACTTAGATGTGTCCAGGGGTGCATTTGGCAGGGCTCAAACAGGTGACCCAGCGTTAGTAAACACTCGAGAACAAGTAACTTATCAATGGGGTGCCTCAAGCACCTGATGGAGAAAAAAAATAGTTTCTTACTTGGCTGTCAATAATGATCTGTTCTACCGTGTGTCGGAAATTCAGGGAGAAGTTGTGGAACAGTTACTAGTACCCAGCCCTACCAGAGAATGGTGCTGGACCTGGCTCACAATGATGCCCTAGGCGGTCACCTGGGAGGGGAGAAAACAGAGGCACGGATAACAAACTGGTTTTACTGGCCTGGGATCGGTGCCGCGGTTAAAAGATACTGATCGTCCCGCCCTGTTTGCCAGTTAACTACCCCAGCACCTCTTGGTGCCTCTGCCAATAATTGAGGTGCCCTTTGAGCGTATCGCTATGGATATAGTGGGTCCCTTAGAGAAGTCCACTCAGGGACACCGATATATCCTGGTGGTCCTTGATTATGCCACAACGTATCCCAGAGGTCGTTCCTTTAAGAAACCCTACATCAAAGGTCATTGTTAGTTTTTTATGTTTTCAAGAACTGGCCTGCCAAGGGAAATTTTGATGGACCATTGGACCCCGTTTATGTCTTGGGTGATGGCAGACGAGTGCAAATTGTTCCAAATCAAGCAGTTGTGAATGTCTCTATCACCCGCAGACAGGTGGTCTGGTAGAAAGATTTAATAAAACAATGAAAATTATGCTTACAAAGGGTTGGGCAGAGAGATGGGAGAGACTGGGATAATTTGCTTCCCGCGCTGCTGTTTGCCATTCGGGAGGTTCCTCAGGCCTCCAAGGGGTTCTCGCCTTTTGAGCTGGTGTATGGTCGAAGGCCCCGGGGATTGCTAGACTTGGTGAAGGAGACGTGGGAAAGGGAGTCCTCTCAACACAAAAACGCTTATTGAACATATCTCTCAGATGAGAGAGAGAGAATTTCTAAAGTGATGTCTTTGGTAAAGGAACATCTGCAGAAGGCTCAGGAGGCCCAGAAAAGGGTGTATAACTGGTCGGCCAAGCTGTGGCAATTTCAGATTAGGGACTGGGTAGCAGTACTGATACCCACGGTGGAAAGTCAGTTCCTAGCCAAGTGGCAGGGACCATATGAGGTGGTAGAAAAGGTAGGGGAAGTAAACTACCAAGTCCCCAGGAAAAGAAAACCATAACAGATCTACCACGTAAATTTGTTAAAACCCTGGAGAGACCGGGAAGAGGTGTCATCCACGGTTGGGGTGAGTGTAGAGTCTGATGGTGTTAACACGGTACACATTGCTGCCACCCTGTCCAAACCCCAAATCCAAGAAGTTAAAGAGTTTCTGCAAAGAAAGAAGGGCATGTTTTCAGGACTGCCGGGACACATGTCCGCGATTAAACATAATATTGTGATTGAACCCCATGTAGAGGTTCAGATAAAGCCGTACCGCATCCCAGAAGCCTATAGAAAGGCAGTTTCTGAAGAGGTTAAAAAAATGCTTCAGCTTGATATCATTGAGTCACAGAGTGAATGGTCGAGCTCCATCGTGTTGGCACCGAAGCCCAATGGCACTCTGCGATTCTGCAATGACTTCAGGAAACTCAACGAAGTGTCACAATTTGATGCGTATCCCATGCCAAGGGTGGATGAATTGAGAAGTTGGGTCCGGCCCGTTATATCACCACCCTGGACCTCACTAAGGGGTAGTTGCAGATAGGAGTTAGGAGTTGCATCTTTCCCGGGTTCAGGCGGTGTTGGACAGTCTGAGGAAAACAGGCTTTACTGTTAAACCTGAGAAAAGTGCGGTAGGGGTGGAGGAAGCTAGGTACCTGGGATATGTGGTAGGCAGGGGTCTGGTAAAGCCATAACTTAAAGTAAAGTAGAAGCCATTCAGAACTGGCCACGCCCCCTCACAAAAAAGCAGGTTTGTGCTTTTCTGGGTATAGTGGGGCATTACCGGCGGTTTGTCCCCAATTTTGCCTCTATTGCTGCACCACTGACTGACCTGACGAAAGGTAGGAAGTCAGTGATGATTCAATGGAATGCCAATGCTGAAGAAGCCTTTGAGAAGCTTAAAAACGTGTTGTGTCAGCACCCAGTGCTGGTAGTCCCTGATTTCATGAGGGAATTTGTGCAGACGGATGCCTCGAGTGAGGGTTGGGGGGCTGTGCTATCCCAAGAGGTCAATGGGGAAGAGCACCCTGTGGTTTTTCTTAGCAGGAAGCTGACAGCAGCGAGACAAAATGGGGTGTTTGTGAGGGTCCTGAGAACGAGCAACAGCACTAATGGCTTGCTCTACGGTGGGTGCCCGCTCAGGTCTCACAAACAAGGTTTTAGCTTGATTGTGCCATTACAGGGATGAATTTTCCATATGCAAATCAGCCTGCTCTCACCCAGAAAGGGTGGCCAGCACTGATTGCCAAGGACGTCATCCCTGCACGAGAGGTGCAGCAACCCCGACGATCGTTTCGGCCTTATTGGGCCTCGTCAGGAGGGTATAGCTGACACCCCTCTAGGCACATCAAGCAAGGGGTGCACGTCTGGATGACCCTTTACACTTACAGTGAGAGGCTGTGCTATCCCAAGAGGTCAATGGGGAAGAGTACCCTGTGGTTTTTCTTAGCAGGAAGCTGACGGCAGCAGGGAAAAACTATGCTGTGGTGGAAAGAGAGGGCTTGACCATAGAGTGGGCTTTGGATTCTTTGAGGTACTTTCTGTTAGGCAGGAAGTTCCGTTTGGTGTCGGACCATGCCCCATTAGCCTGGATGAGGCAACACCGACACGCTAATGCCAGGGTAACCAGATGGTTCCTGTCCCTCCATGAGTTCAACTTCGTAGTGGAACACAGGCCTGGGAAGCAGCACCAGGACGCTGATGCCCTCTCTCTGTCTGCTGTTACCTCAAACACCTCTGCGTTGAGACAGGGGGGGATATGTAGAGGACAGCGAGGCTGGGTCCTGGAGGACATTAAGTTTCACCCCTATTCGGGTTGTGGTCCCTTTAAGGGCGGCCACAGGGTGTCAGGACCATACCTGCCCATTCCTGTGTCATTCCATGAAAGTGGCAGCTCCATGAAAGGTGCTGCCCTTCTGCTGTGAACCAGCTATCAGTTAAAATCACATAACACACACACCTCTGGTCACGTGATTCACCCATGTGCCTAATCAATAAAGGCTCCACACGCCCTCTGGTCCTCGCTTCATTGTTGTCTCCTGTTCCTATGAACAAGACCTGCAAATACCAAGCTCCAGAAACCTGCTTTCCCTATCTACTCATCGTGTTTCCCCTGCTCCAAGACCCCCCAATACCCACCGTACTCTCCCAAGAGCAACTACCCTACCCACGTGCTCTCCCAGGAGCAACTACCCTCGTATCTGGACTCAAGGATTGCTATCCTCATTACCCTCAGCCAACCTGTGTTGTGGAAATTTTATTATGTGGACATTATATTCTAGGATGTGTGTGTTTTTATAAATTGTCATCTGTCTCCCGGTGTTGGATTTGAATGTGGTTTTAAATCCAAACCAGCGGCAAAACCGTCAGTATGAAAACCTTCTTTTGGGTTTAGAGACATACCTGCTTTTAAGACATTTAAGCCTGGTCTCTACACTGGTACCGTGTATTGATAATAACTGTATTGTCTCCACAGATAAATTGTCAATAATCCATAAGAATGAGTAGACTGATCTGCACTCAGATACTGATCACTCTGAATAGTATCTGAGTGGGGTCCATACTGACAGTGATGGGGGATGGTCGGACAAACATGGCTGACAGGGACCATGGAGATGACTCAAGGGTGAGTCATGTACAGGAGGCTGGTCGGTCATTCTAGTCCACTCCCCTGTCCTTTTGATATGTAAATGTAATTACTGGGCAAACTGGTTTTCTGTTGTACAGCCAGTGGGCCACTGGGCGTTGTCCTATTGTGTATTAAATTAAGCTGACCAAGAGTCACACGGACACTTGGGCAGATGAACTCCAGCTACAAATAACGTGTGTGTGTGGCTTTTTCTGGGTGAGGATGCAGAGTCTCTTGGTCTCCTTGTTGGGAGCGTTCAGGTAAGTATGCCAGGGATAGCAGAGAGCTGCTTGTAAGTGCAGCGGATCAAACTACATTAGGGAATTGATAGTAGATTAATTTCTACGACACCTGTGAGTTTCCAGTGTACCCTGTCCCACAGCCCTCCTGTGTTGTTCTCCTCTCCCACAAGTGTGTGCATCCCCGAGACCTGCATAATGGCCTCATCACCTGAAAGGCAAGTACCTGCAAGGTATTAAACCTGACACAGGGTTAACCTTCTGTCCAAGAAGGGGTTTAAAAGCTTGGCAACTCCCAGAGAGCAGTGTGGGAGTTGAGGAGGAAGCGAGTAGTTGTATGCAGCAGGGATGCACCGGAATTTCGGCTGCCAATAGATATCTGCCAATAATGGGGTTATCAGTGTCGGCCCGAAAGCAAAACAACAGCCGAAAAGGTCAGCCGAAAATTGCTGATCCCAGCTGACACTGTGCGAGCACTCTTTCAATGCTGCTTACCTGGAGATAAATGTAATTGGAAAGAGGCAGGAGCTGCTACACATATTTATTTCTGCACACAAAAGGGTTAACTGCTTGATCCTCAGTATCAGTGCACGCAGTAACCTCTGGCCTCTCAGTGACAAGGAACAAGTGATTTATCACTGACCTCCTGCCAGAGGTGTCTGCTCGGAGGACAAGAGGAGGGGTTAATGTGGGAGCTTACATCCATGCCTCCAAAAAGTTAATGGAACATCTACACATTCATTTTGCAATCGTTTGTCTTTTCCTTTGCATCTTAAATGCTCCTTTATAATGCTTATTTTTTTTTAAAGTGCAGAAAAACAAACAGATTAAGAAAAACAGACTGATGTTTAGGCTCCATCTGAGCCATTATAGATGATAGATATATATCTACTCATTTAAGTTGTGTTGGAGGGCAAAAAAATTTGATTAAAAGTAAAAGCAAATCCATGAGAGCTGGGGATATTCTGTATACACACATATATATATTATACATTATACATGTGAGCTGGGGCATTTTTATATGAGGTCTGTTCTTATTGGAAAGCATCACATGACATTAAATAAAAGTATTGGTACTCGGTATCGGTGAGTACTTTTAAAAGGTATCGGTACTCGGTCTTAAAAAAGTAGTATCGGTGCATCCCTAATACACATACTGTACATACATATATATATAAGCGATAAGGAAACAAAAACCGGCCCAACAACGCGGTCACCGCATACCTTCTGTAGAACACACAGAACAATATCCATTCATGTCCGCAGGGGACCACATGATCATTGTCCCCATAGACATGGCCGTAATTAATGATATCATTAAGGGAGCCCAGACCCAGTTAAATATCCTGCTGCCACAGTACAGTACCTAAAGGGAGCCACGAAAGGACTGAGGTTTACTGTGGAAGACTATAGAATGATTATCAATGGTGTGATGGGATATGATGGTGATGGTAGATTCAGATGGGACAAATGCCCATTACTTACAGATGAAGTGACTAACTATACAGACTACCCACTTAGGATGCAGACAAAGATAGAGGAGAGGTGGTCATCAGTGTTGGATCGATGGATTGTGATGCATGGTAACCGTAAGTCACTGGCTGCTGTCCTAGCCTGTAAACAGGAAAAGAATGTGAATGTAACGCAGTTTGTGAAACGTTTTTGTGTGAATTGGAAGGAAGATGGTGGATTGACGAGAGATGGCGAGACAAGGATGGTAAAAGTATGTTGCTAGCGTTTCAAGGACAGTATAGAGGATGCAGGAATAGTGGACAGCAGCAGAGAGGAGGAGGCAGAGGAAGAGCAGGGTACCGTAACCAAGGTGATAGGAAGGGTGGGCTATAGGCATCACCAACGCCCAGAGCTAGCGGCTGAAAGACAGCAAGAGGGGTACATGCCGCAACACCCAAACACCTATCACTCACAACAGACCGACGCAAGAGATTCCCAATACAGACCGCCCAGACATCAGATTGACTGGCAGAACCAGAACAGACAATGGGGCTGCCCGGAGGGAGACTCCCTCAGCCTAGTCCAGATCACTGATGCCTATACTGAACTACCTCTAATCAAAATACGAGTGGAAGATCAGTGTATCCCTTTCTTGGTTGATACAGGTGCCACCTCGTCCACTATTATGGGTGACTGTTATACTGGGGATCTGGAAGATGTTGAGCCTTCTATGGGAATTAATGGGGTCTTGACTGAAACCAAAAGAACCACACCCTTTCGCATATGGGATGATGGTGGGAACGTAATTGCCAAACGTAGTTTCTCTATTTTACCCACATGTCCAGTGAACTTGTTAGGTATACAGATCACATGTGGGTCACAAGGAGACTTAGGAACACGACAGGTCCCTGCACTCACTATCCCTGAAGCTTTGACAGATGTTCCATACTCAATATGGACAGAACATTCATATGTTGTAGGACTGGCTGACTGTACACCTTTTAAAGCTACACTCAAACCTGGTGCAGGACCGGTCTATCAAAAACAATATCCATTAAGTCCAGGCAAAACAGAAGGCATTAGAGAATTCATTCATAGATTCCCAGAGGCCGGTATCCTGAGACCCATACAACACACCAGTAAATCCTGTTCCCAAGGGTGAAGGCTTTCGCTTTACCCAAGATTTCAGGGCCTTGAACAAGATTATCATTCCCATTGCACCCATTGTACCTGATGCACACTCACTACTCACATCCATACCTGCTACAGCTAAAATGTTCACAGTAGCCCAGACGCAGATGCATGTAAGCAGGATACGTCAGTCCTGCTCGTGCACCTGGCAAGAGAGGGAGATAAGGTTTCCTTGTCAAAATTGCAGTATTGCCAGCAAAAGGTCACATACCTGGGTGTCACACTTTCCCCAGGTGAGAGGCATGTCTCCACCTCTCGAATAAAAGCTCTTTCACAGCTGGCCCAGCCCACCAGCAAAGCAGACATGATGAGCTTTCTCGGTATGGTCAATTTCTGCAGACATTGGATTCCAGATTGCTCCCACTAGGACAATATTTTGCGTAAAGCAGGACGCACCAGATACGCTAGTCTGGGACGAGTACATGTGCCCCGCATATGAAATGTTAAAGGTATTAATGTCATCCGCACCTGCTCTAGGTTTGCCCAATTATCATGTATTCACCTGTATTGTCGAGAAGATTGTACGGCCATGGCGGCGTTAATTGCCCAGGTTCATGGAGGTGTTCTCAGGCCGACTGCATTCCTCTCAAGGGTGTTGCCTCTCCCTGTACAAGGTATGCCAGCATGTTTAAGAGCTGTATCAGCATGTGCCATGGCTGTAGAAGCCGCACAAGCCATTACCTTATCACATGAAGGGAAAAAAATTGGATGGTCCTAGTGGCGCAGTGGTATACTATGAATCACATTAACCCTGGCCTAAAATAGGCCCTTCAGGTGCTCGTGCGAGAGCCTAGGATCTATTTAGGTCGCCAGGAACCGTCAGGTCCCGAAAGACGTATAGTTTTTGAGAAGTGCAAATAGCAGTCAATACATAAAATCAGTGGATAACAACGAAACCTAGATACATGCGAAAAATGTGTGTAACACTAAAGTGCATGTGCTTATGAAACCATTCCTAAGTAAAGGCATACACAAATTGTGCGCTAAAAGCGCAAAGTGCTGATAGTTCTCTGCAGGGTTGAACAGTCAATAAGTCCTAAGCCACAATAAAGTGCACGTGCAAATGTGCAAAATATGAAATGCGGCAACTGTCTGAACTGCCGCAATACAAATGGTCAGAAGCAGATCGTCACGCAAGTAGAAGGCAACACGGGGAGCATCAAAATAAAGGAATCACATGCTTCACAAAAAATGTTATCTACCTACTGATATGCCCATGTGGTTTTAAATACGTGGGGAGGACCACTAGACCACTGAACCTTCGCATCCAGGAACATATTCGGAATATAAGGAAGGGCTATGACAAACACAGCGTCTCACTGCACTTTAAAGTTAAGCATGCCCAGAACCCTGAAGGTCTTAAATTTATAGGCATCAAAAAAGTTGAAGCACCCTGGAGGGGTGGTAATTTCAACCAGATAATTGGTAAGGAAGAGATGAGTCTGATCTTCAAGATGGGATCGCTCCAACCTCAAGGTCTCGACGCAGACTTCGAACTGTGCCATTTTCTGAACTGACATTATACAGACGACCACATCCAGCAGGACTCATCTACATATGCAATATGCCACCATATCCTGCGCAATACTATCTCCTTTTCCATCGCCATGTACATATCCTCTTTCTCACTATGGTAATTATCTCCTCACCTGCTGAGAATTCCTCCATTTAATATGGAACCATTTATTTATGATAAATTTTCCTTGAACAATTTACTAGCGATAACTCACCGATAACTAACTGCACACATCCAGGACCATTAAACAAACACCTGGGTATACTGACAAGGTTCTAGCAGTAACTCACAATTTTATAAATTCATACATTTTGTATTTTTTATACATTTTATATTTTTTATATTTTTCATATTTTTGTATTTTATACATTACATGCAATTTGCATATTATGATTTTAGAATTTACGCCATAACCACTTCACATAGGTTATTCCTACATTCTCATCTTAACGAAGACCTTGGTTTACCGACAGGTTTTTAGCAGCGATGTGTATTTTATAATTTATAAGATTTTTAATTTTTGTATACTTGTAATTTCGAATCATGTACAGAATATCCCTCCATTTTTATCTTGAAGGCTGCATTTGTTTTAACCTTTTCAGATCGTTATGAAAATCAATCACCATGCTGTAATAGCGAATATTTACTTAAAAAGACCTGTTGGACAGTCTTTAAAGTATATTTATTACCCAACTCCATTATTAAGATAGGCAGCCCACACTTCATATATATATATTTTACTGTACCAAATATATCTAAGGGCAGCCATAACTGTTCACTGATTTGCACTCTATTATGAGTTGTTATTAGGTCCTCCAGGGACCAAGATCTAGCAGGCAACATGAGAATAGGGACACTGTCCCCCTGCAGATTGCCGCTATGCCTTTTTTCCATTGCAACATGCGAATGTGGATGTAAACAGAGTGAAAACCCGGAACTTCCACGCTGGAACGCAAATACAAGATGGCCGCGGCACACACTAATGACATGGTGGTCACATGACCGCAACCACCATGAACCCGGAAGTACACACTGAAATGAAGAGACTCAAACCCAGGTGGACTCAATAATGCTCCTTTTATAAAAAGAGATCAGCCAATCCACTCTCCCTTTTACCCCATATACCACACTGCTAGAGGAAGGCACAGGTCAAGTGCCGAAACGCGTTCAGTGAAATCCCCCCCTCCTGACTTAATTTTTATGTAATACTAATAAACCCTTGAAAACTTTTTTTTCCCCTGGGTCTCAGCTTTTAACTCTTAAAACCATCCAGACTGCAGTAGCTGATCCACAGTAGCACTTTGAAGCTTATTACCCTGATTTTTCCTCCCTCCTTCCTCCTTAAATTTTCCCGTGGTGGAATATCAACACAAAAGGAGAGATACAGGCGTTCCAGGCGAGAGAGGTGAGGTACACAATACACACCAAACTAAATGCTTACAAGCTGAGCCTGAGAAAACCAAGGCACCAACATTGGTGAGTGAGATTGATCAGCCATTAATTGACTGCCACTTATACCTAATGTGTTACGCTATGGGAGCGCTGTCTGTTTGTATTTCATCTGAGGCCAACTGCAGGACAAAGAAGGGATACACCACCCTATATATGGTGTGAGGCGCTTCAACCCAGAGCCAGGGACACACTAGGCTCTGTAATCCGTGAGTGAGATTCTTGTTCTATCCTCACCATAAATATATGAAGCAGTCTGCACCATCATTTTTCGCTTTCTCTCCCCTTACATAAACCACTCATTGAGGAGAGAAGCGGTAGCAGTGGACCATTCATCTCTACAACAAGGCTCATACGCTGCGCAACCACTAGTGGCCACAGAGTCTCTGGTTCTTTTCATGTTTTTTTCATATTTTGCACATTTGCACGTGCACTTTATTGTGGCTTAGGACTTATTGACTGTTCAACCCTCCAGAGAACTAGCAGCACTTTGCGCACAATTTGTGTATGCACTTTACTTAGGAATGGTTTCATAAGCACATGCACTTTAGTGTTACACACATTTTTCGCATGTATCTAGGTTTTGTTGTTATCCACTCCTTTCGTGAGGAAGGACACGGGCTGCCCAGACACACCACCGCCGCCGGGGAGACGCGGGTACAGCTCGAGAATAGGAACGACTTCCTACCTCTACCCCCCCCCCCCGCGCGTTGCAACTGAAGACCCTTGTCTGTGCACGGTGAGTGGGGGGGGGCGTAAAATCACCTGAAATATCAAAAATATTTATTTAAAAAAAGCCTGTCAGCAACATCTGCCTGGTTTTATTTAAAGGCAAAAGAAAGGGAACTCTATTAAAGAGCATGAACATTAAAGGTATTATTATGCCCCAAATAAGACAAACCCAAAATGTGTAGCAGGTTGTTTTGGGCATGATTGGTGCAATTTAAAGGGTAATACATGGTGCATCTAATAGAATGAATGTTCCTAGTGCTGGGAATATATATGTAGATTTTTTTGGTATCTATTTTTATTTTTGAAATTTACCAGTGGTTGCTGCATTTCCCACTTAGGCTTAGGCGAGTCAATAAGTTTTCACAGGTTTTTTGGGAAAAAGTAGGGGGGTTGGCTTATACACGGGTCAGTTTATACCCGAGTATATACGGTATGTGGTTTTTATTATCAGTATAATACATAAAAACCACAATCAACATGAATATAGGTTTATTTGGTACCCCCCCCCCGAGGCGAGGCGCCAGCTGTACCTGCTGATTGCTAGTTAGCTTGCTTTGGAAGACTCACTATATCCCCTTAAAGGGATACTCTAGGCAACATGACTACCTAAGCTTTTTTAGGTGGTCATGATGCCCTGAGTATGCCCTTACCTTTCCCCCCACCCTCCGCTCAGCCGATCGGATGAAACAGCTGAGAGACGCAGAGAACTTTACTCCGACTATTGCCGAGTAGGATGACGTCTCCAACTCGCCGCAGTAGCTGGCGGCAGCAGCTGAGTATTAGTGTTGCGCGCATCCTCTTGCGCGCAACACTAATCACAGAAGATGGAGCCGGGAGGAAGCCTGCGGATTGGCTGGTTTATGTGAGAGGCACGCATGCGCGCTTCTCACATAAACCATTAGCCAAGTTCAAGACTTTCAGGACGGGAGTGGAAGAGGAGGGAGGCGAGTATAAAAAAAAAAAAAACGCCGTTGGAAACAAGTGGATTTTAGGGTAAGTATTACAGTAAAAAAAATAATAATACTCAATAACTAGGTAGGGAATTGGTATATTTTAATGTAAAAAAAAAAAGGGGGGATTTTTGCATAGAGTGTTCCTTTAATGTATTTTCACACATTTGTATACTATTGCGATCGATAGAAAAGTGTAGTGCTATGTATTTCCGGGAGAGAACCGCAAAGCATTACTGGGAAAAGGACCTGACCGGAAGTGATGCAATCAAAACCAGATGCAGGAAGTAGATCAGTGCAGCTGGAACCATAGCCCCGCCAATAGAGTATAAAGGAGGATGGACTGCTCAGCTCTGGTTTTTAAAACAGAGACACTACAGGACAATACACCGACCGAGGAAGGCTACCACAGCCGAAACGAGTCTCGGTATTTTTAGGTCCCTTTTTATGGAATAAACTAGTTTTGCCCGTGGCTTCGCTCGCGTGGATTTTAGGATTTGTTAAAATAGTTTTTTAAAAGAAACAAGGTTTTTTGGTAGAACCCCCCTTTCCCCCCACTTGGGATTTTTGGAAAATTGTAATACACGTGTTTTTTAATTTTTCAAGAAGAATGTAAGTGCCAAATTTCACACCTGTAACATCTTTGGTTTTTGAAATATAGGTATAATGATAAAAATATTCAGACCCTTTCCCCCGACCCCTCCCCCCCAAATTGGATTTGTGGAAAATGGCAAAAAACATGTTTGGTTTTTTTCACGAAGATTGTAAATACCAAATTTCACACCCGTAACATCTTCGGTTTTTGAAATATAGGTATACTGATAAAAGTATTCTGTGGCGGAATGGAGTATCCGCCTGCGGTCCATGCTCTATCTGACCCCCTCGTTGGTGTTGCCAAGCCCGACTACCGAGTGGCACGGCACCCGGCGTCTCGAGCGGCTTGGGTAGAAGACCACGTGGCGGTGGAGATCTGTAGAGTAGATGGGGCACCCACGGTGGAAATCCGCCCCGACTACCGAGTGGCACGGCACTCGGCATCTCGAGCAGCGGATCTACTGACCATTGAAGGGCTGGAGACGGTCTGCGTGGCGAACCGCGGTTCGGTAGAGTCTCCTTGCAGATGCAGGCACGGCGCTCAGCCGAGGACCCGATTCGGGGTGGTTGCGGTATCCCAAGATACCGATTCAAGGTGGCGCAACGGCGCGGCGAATCGATGTTCTACTGCGGAGTTAGAGTGACCCGTTCCTGGGTGGTGGTGATATGTAGCCGACGTGAAATGACAACACCAGGCAGAGCTGTATGTTTCAAACACTCAGATGAACTCGCTCTTTTAATGAACAACGCCACTATTTATGCTGAAGTATAACAGTCACAATTTGCATACCCATACTAATTAGATTATGTCAGTTATTTACAATCAACATTCTTCACATTCTCTTAGCCTTAAGCGCACACAACATTTGTACATCCATTGTTCCAGCACATCAGATTAAACACACACTATCAGAGATCCCTTAAATTAAACATGTACCTAGATAATGGGGAAAATCCCTGACGCATAAATTACACAGCAGCAAAACTTGTTTACTGGCTACAGAAAAACACATTTACCTACAGGAATATAAGTATGTTTTAAAACCAAAGCTATGTCATTTCACTAAACTAAATTAAACTAAAACCAAATGATGTAAAGTATATTTAAAATCACACAGGGTACATCTTAATACAGCACATCAAGTAAAACCACATCTAGCAAGGAAAATAAACTGTTCATACATTGAAACGCACACTGCAAACGTTCAAAGGAAAACAAGGTCCTTTTAAAAATGTCTTGGGTTTGAGTCCTGGGTCTCGCTGCGCCGAGCCCCTATGTCCCTTCCGTGACATATTCAACCCCCCTTCCCCCCTCCAAGGAATTTTCAGAACATGGTAAAATATGTGTCGTTTCATTTTTCAAGATTAATCTAAATATCAATTTTCAGGGCTGTAACATCGTCTGTTTTGGAGATACAGGTATCCCGTTTAAAATATTTAAAATATTCAACCCCCTTTATTGCCCCCCCCCCACTTGGATTTTTGAAAAACGGCAAATACTGATTGTCACATCTGTAGCATCTTCTGTTTTTGAGCTATAGGTATCCTGTTTAAAATATTCAACCCCCTTTTTCACCCCCTTATGGGTGGATTTTCCAAAAAGCCTTCCTTAGTGGGCGCCTATATCATAAAAACAGTGCACCTTCAAAATTTTACGTTTCTAGATTAAACGGTTTCAGCTGGGCGTTGATCAGTCAGTCAGGACTTTCACGTTTATATATATATATATAGATGTATTTAACCCCCCCATGGAATTTTAAGAAAATGCTATAATACGTGTTTTTTTATTTTTCAAGACGAATCTAAATACCGATTTTCACGTCTGTAACATCTTCTGATTTTGAGCTATAGGTATCCTGTTTAAAATATTCAACCCCTTTTTTCACCCCCTTTAGGGGCAGTTTCCAAAAATCCTTGCTTAGTGGGTGCCTAGATCATAAAAACAGTGCACCTTTAAAATTTCACGTTCCTAGGTTAAACGGTTTCAGCTGGGCGTTGAGGAGTCAGTCAGGACTTTGTTTATATATGTAGATGTATATTTTTTACTTTTAACCCTTCATTGGCCGTGTTTTGCTAATTCCAACCTGATACCTCATGGGAACAACACCACTCGATCTACCAACGAGGAAAAGAGGTCCAGGGCACCTACCTAAGAGTGCCTAAGGCTATACTGACTGAGCCTGAGATTGAAAGGCTCCTTAATTGGATCTGTTACTTGGTAAAGAAGGGAAGTACCACTCTCTACATGGCCATAGGCGATTAAACCTAGAGCCGGGAAACCTTTAGGCTCATTTAAATGTGAGTGGTATATACATCTACCAGTAATAATCTTTGTCCAATTTGTCATAAGATCTCCTGCACCAAAGATTTCCTCGTGTGCTTCTCCCTTCTCTTTTATGAAATCGAGGACGTGACGAACTTTCCACACGGAATAAGAAGGCGCACCACAAACATTGGGACTCCTGAGTATTTTATCTTCCATCTTCACGGACTGCTATACGCACTATTGCACTCAATTGCAATATTGGACACTTTTTGCACTTTTTGTACATGTCCATCGGATTAGCAATGGACATTTAATTTGTGCACTTTATTGATTATTATCTACAGGGTATCTACGTATCCTCCTATATGCACTATTGCACTTAGCCCTGCTGGTTTTATTCTTTTAAGGCACCGCTGCACTTTACTGTTTTGTAGGGATGCACCGATACCATTTTTTCAAGACCGAGTACCGATACTTTTTAAAAGTACTCACCAATACCGAGTACCGATACTTTTATTAGATGTCATCATAAAAAAAATTTCAAAGCCCAATAGATTTAAAACTAAAGATTTTAGGACAGCGCCGCCATCTCCTGTTCTGAAGAATTGTAACTCAAAAGACATTTTGAAAACTAAAACATTTTTATTTGCTTGTCAAAACGTTTTGAACGTTCAAACAAATTTCACAGAACTTTTTTAAATAAGAAAATAACTTAACAATGTGTAAAGAAAAGAACCAAGAATTAGTGTAATACGGTGAAAATAAAATTTTACTGTACTAAGAGAAACATTTGGCTAACAAAATAAATAATCCTTAGACTCCTCTGTGCAATTGTTTTAAGATAAAATTTGACTTTACGAGAACTAGAAGTTGAAGGATGCTACTAGTGCTACAAATTCAAACATAATAATTTATTTTTCAAAGGTTAGCGGCAAGTTCTTTTTAAGGAACAGGAGCATCTCTGCGTGTTCAGCTAGAAGCCTGTTCCTGCTGTCAGAGAGAACCTGTGATGCAGAGCTAAACAATCTTTCACTTTCCACACTACTGCATGGTGCCGAAAGATATTTTTGTGCCAGTCAAGCCAGAGTTGGAAAGCGCAGTTTATTAGCTGCCCAGTACTTTTGTGGTTTGTCCGAACGAGGACCAGTAAAGAAGGTAAAGAAGGACTCCAGCTGTATGGCCGCAGTTGTTGGAGTGCTGCCCTGAGATGTAGACGCACCTTCACCAGCTATTTCTTGAAAAATGCTGTCCACACTGCTGGTACTTGCTTGCTCAGTGTGAGGCCTTTTGACAGCTGGTTCCTCGGCCTCCTGAGGAGCGTCTCTCTCTGCAGTTGTTGTTTGCAGCTCTTGCATCAATATTTCTTTGGGCTGCCTGCCACTGTCAGCATTCAAGAAGAAATCGATTTTTATACCTGGGATAATCATAAAACAAACAACAATGGCATCAGATAAGCAGCATACTATCATGTCTGTCTTCTGCAATAAAAGAAAAATAATAATAATCTTCATCAGAACACATAAAAAAGTAAACAAACCACTCTTGCATGATTTAAAAATTAAATTTAAATCAAAATGATCAGCATTAAAGCTATTTTAAATGTTACCAGAAATAAAACATTACCTTGGATCAAGTAAACTTGCGATGCAGTAAAGTGGATTTTGCTCCGTCTCAGAGAAGCGCTTCTTCAAAGCTGCAAGCAATGTGCTCTTCATGGTTTTGATTCCATGATCCTCATCTGCATCTTTTGATAACATTCTGTGTAGCACAGCAACAGCAGGAATCACATCCGTGGAAAAAGCTTCTGATGAACTCACTTGACAGATTAGTTCTTCAAATAGAGCCAAGATGTTTACCGTCTTCTCCATTAAAGTCCATTGATTCGCTGTTAAAGTGGCCGGCAGCTCATTCTCAGATGCATACACTCCAATGGCCCGTTTCTGCTCAATCAGAGACTGCAGCATGTAAAAGGTATTGTTCCAGCGAGTCTGGACATCTTGCTGGAGTCTTTTAATTGGCTGACCGAGCTGTAATTGAATATCTTGCAACCGAGAATATGCCAGGTTGGAGTGTTTAAAGTGGCCGACTATCCTGCGCCTAACACCCACAGCATCCGAAATACTACGCTGTGATAACAGACCCCATAACCAGTTGCAGCGTATGTGCTACACAGGAAATACTAGGAAGTCCAGCTTCCTCCATGCCTTTGATCATGTTCCTTGCACTGTCACGGACCACAACGTGCACTGAATTTTTAGGAATCGCCCAAGCCTCCAACATTTCTTCAAATATGTCTGCAATTGCTCGGCCTGTATGAGAGCCTTGAAATTTCTTTGCATGGAGCATGACTTGTTGCAGTGAGAAATCTCCATTGATCCACTGTGCTGTTAGACTAATAAGAGACACTGAGCTCACACTGCTGCTCCAAATATCAGTGGTGAAGCTAAACCATTTAATGTCAATGTCATCCTGCAACATGGTCTTAATGTGCTTTTTAACTGTGTCATGTATCTGTGGTAAGATGACATCCGTGACATAACGGCGACTTGGAATCTCGTACTTCGGCTCCAAAAGATTGAGAAGTCGACGGAATCCCAAATTATCAACTACTGACAGTGGTTGATCATCGAGAACAATGAACTGGGTGAGCACTTCTGTTATTTTAATGGCTCTTGGATTGTTTCTGGCCAGTTTCTGGCGTCTTGCTAGTGTCTCCTGCAGTGTTGGCTGCTGTGTGCCGCTACTGCTGGCAGCAAATTCTCCATACTCGCTTTTGTGTTTCAGCTTTAGATGCTTTATTAGATTGTTGGTGTTATAAGCACTCACTTTCACACCTCCCCTTGAAATTTTGGCTGAACAAAGCTTGCATTCTGCCATTCGTGGGTTGTCCTCGCATATTTTAAAATATTTCCAGACCGCTGACATTTTGTTGGTGTTTCTTATTGGGGCTTTTCAGCGCACAATGTGTCCCTCCACCTTGGAGGGAAAACAAAATGAAAACAGAAGCCTTTGGTTTAAAGAGTGAGATATATACCGTAAGTAAAAAATAAATTGTTGGCTTCAATAAACTCTGCAATCAGCTCAAAGCCTCCTCAACCATGTTCACTCCCTCTCATACTCAGCTATTTGCCCTTGCTTTCAGTTTAATTTAGATTAGATTGTAAACTCTTGAGCAAGGTACAGGCTGTTCTTTTTCTCTGACACTGTGTGTGTCAGTCTTATTATTATTCTTCTTATGCCACCCATTGTGCAGCGCTACAAGATATGTTGGCGCTTTATAATTAAAAATTTAATTGTAAATGTAAATTTAATTATTTTGTACACTAGGCACAGTTGATTGGATTATACATTGATGACTTAGACTGTATATTAAATTAAATAAATTATATTTTTTGGAGGTTCATTGATTCATTCATGTAGTGTAGATTACATTACAGATATAGATCACTCATACCCCATCTAGTGGCCATTTTGAAAATTGCATGTTCCTATTTTATGCTGAGGCCACGGTAATAATACAGTGTTAAACGGGTCTGCAAAGCTCGATCAGGCCTCCAAAATTTATGGTATATCTGCCCCTTCCCCCCATTCCCAAAACGAAAAAAAACAAGTTGCTGGGCAAAATAAATAAATCTGAGTGTTGGGACAGGCCTCCGAACTGCTGCATCAGGCCTCCAAAGTTTGTTTATCTGCCCCTTCCCCTAATGAAAGGAAATAATAGGGTGATAAAAAAAACGGAGTGCTGGGACAGTTATTAATATCAATCATGTTAACATGATTAACTATCCCAGCACTCCGTTTTTTTTTTCCCCCTATCAATTTATTTTCTTTTGTTTAGGGGATGGGGGAGAGAGAGGGGAGAGAGAGAGGGGACAGACAGACTGAATATAAACTTCAGAGTCCTGCTGTCCCGTCTCCCAGCACTCCGTTTTTTTTCACCCTATTATTTCCTTTCATTAGGGGAAGGGGCAGATAAACAAACTTTGGAGGCCTGATGCAGCAGTTCGGAGGCCTGTCCCAACACTCAGATTTATTTATTTTGCCCAGCAACTTGTTTTTGTTAGTCTGCGGGGGGAAGGGGCAGACATACAATAAACTTTGGAGGCCTGTCCCGACACTCCGGTAATTTATTTTGGCCAGCAACTTGTTTATCGGAGTGTCGGGACAGGCCTCCGAACGGCTGCATCAGGCCTCCAAAGTTTATTGTATGTCTGTCCCTTCCCCCCGCAGACTATCAAAAACAAGTTGCTGGCCAAAATAAATATTTTTTTTCGTTTGGGGGGGGGGGAGAGACGGCCAGAACATACGCACCTGCTTCTAGTGAGACGTGCCACTCCTTTATGACTAGCAGCCAGTCCCATGTGATCTATCAGTCTCTTGCTGCGGTGATGCGTTGCCTCGTGCGACGAACACGCACAGAGTGAGCGCTGGAGGCAGAGTTTCAAGACCGGATGACGCGTTTCAAGGCCGCATGCCGCGATTCAAGCCCGGTTGCCGCGCTTCAAGCAGTTCAATGCCCAGAGGCCGCGATTGAAGAGCCGGAGGCCGCGATTCAAGCGCCGGAGGCCGCGATTGGCGCCGGAGGCCGAGTTTGCTGTCCCACTGGAGCGGAAGCATCAGTAAAAGTATCGGGCGATTTTTGACGAGTACGAGTACTCGTCAAAACGGTAATATCGGCACCGATACCGATACTAGTTTTGGTGCATCCCTACTGTTTTGTTTCACTTTATTTCACTATTGTGCCTACTATTGATGCACTTTATTTCATAATTTATATATGCATATGCAAATGTTCAAATTGCATTCCAGTGTCTTGCACTATTGATGCGCTGTCAAGAATACTTGCCACACCTCCCTCATCTTTGTTTAGCACAGATTTTGGTTGTTTTTTATCCCAGGGTGGCATCTTATCACTTACTGGTAATAACTTATCATGATAACTGCATTTATTAGTAAAAACAACTTTATAGGCGCCCACGTTTTAGGATATATAGCTTTATACCCACATTCTTTTCATATGATATACTCCACAAAGAGTTACAGGCAGTTGCCTCTCCTGAGCATCTTTTTCCTTCCGGCAGTCACACAGGGTTATTCAAAGAGCTCCGAATTGCTGGAGAAAGGTAAACGAATGCTGAAAATCAGCGTTCGGTTACCTTTCTTGGCCATTCGGCTATCCAGAGAGCAGGCAGTTCACCAAATCCTGGCGAATTGCCTGCACATACGGTGCCTGTTCGAGGGCAGTGAAATTCCCATAAAAAAGCACTGCTTCGGCTATTCAGAGAACACAAACCAGCAGTGAAAGGTTCCCGAAATGCCCTGCCATTCGGTGGTTTAATTCAACAGGTTTATTCAGGCGAATCCCATAGGCTTCAATGTTAAAAATATTCCCGTTTTAATTCAATATCTAATAAACCGTTCATTAGAATATTCTGCAGTAAAGAGTCTCTTTAGTTCTAGATTTTTTTAGGATATTTTAAGCATTTTTCAGACTTTTTTTTTTTTTTTAGGTTTGCTTCTTTTTTCTGTAACAGCCCTCTTTATTATCATTCCCTGGACCTCATATGCAAATTTCAGACATTTTCGCTCAGTAGTTTCTTTGCAAACAGTGTTTCACTTTTCAATCATTCATACAAACTGTTTTGCCAATTTATTCACTGCCTGCTTCTGCGGTCTCGGCTTTTCCGGAGGCGTCGCTGCGTGTGGTCGGCTCCTGCTCGGGTTGTTTTCGGCTGGTTAATCCAGATGTTTTTGCAGGTTTTCAGCGTGCATTCGCTGGGTTTTGCGGTTAGTTTTCGTCGGGATTGCGGCAGCTTTTCCCTGCAATTCGGGGACCCTGTGGTGTTTACTGAATACACCGCAGGGTCACCAAAATGGGATCGGCAAAAGGAACCGAATTGAAGAGAACGAAAAGTCACCGAACGTGCGGTGACTTTTCGAATCTCTTTGAATTACCCTGACAGGGAATGACAACAGATTCCTCAGGATTATTTTCAAAAGATGTGATTGGTTTACCCAAAGCTGCAGCACGCATTTTCATAGCACAATTCCATGGTATTGGCCACCGTGTGATTAAACGTACATGTGCAGAACTGACCAAAAGTTTGTCATCCATGGTACAGGCCCAGATCAGTCGTTGCCTGACCTGTGCCCATAATAATACAAAAGGTAAACAGGTAGGATTACATGAATATCTAATCCCTGCCCAGGGTCCTTTTCAGGACCTCCAGCTAGATTTCACCCATATGCCCACAGCTAGGGGTGGAGTTAAAGATCTGCTTGTTATAGTAGATAGCAAAGGCCTCAGGCCATTTACTGAACCTGTTACCAGAGAAGATGCAAGGACAACAGCCAAGATATTGCGCAAGGAAATCATTCCAAGGTTCGGTTGTAATCTAACAATAGATTCTGATAAAGGCCCTGCTTTTACCACAAGACTTGTTCGACAAGTGGTTAATCTAATGTCCATACAATGTGCGCTTAAGGACAAGATAAGAAAGGCCACGCAAGATACGTTCACCAATTGGCCTGATTATCTGCCGGCCATATTGGCAGAGATCAGAATGACTCCAATGGCTAAGACCAAATTGTCGCCATTCGAGATTCTGATGGGATGTCCATTTCCCAGTCCTTGGGCTAGAGGAGGGCCACCGGTAATGTTACCTGGTGATCTGGAACAGATCCAGGAGCATTACGTGGCCCAGTTGATAAAGACGTTGAATAGTGTTTATGGTGATGTATCATTATCTTCTGTTTTTGCTAGGGATGCACCAATACCACTTTAAGACCGAGTACCGATACTTTTATGTCATGTGACCACTTTCCAATAAGAACAGACCTCATAAAAAAAAAATGCCCCAGCTTTTTATATATATATATATATAATTTTTATTACATACCACAGTATCGCTTCATATGCTCCACACGGACGTTCGGCTTTTTGCACGATCGAAGGGGCCTTTAGCGGAAATGAATGATCGCTTTGGAACGCAGAAGTCGTCCCGCGCCTGCACAAGATGGCGACGCTTCTGCCGAATACATACTTAAGATGGAAAATGGAGGAAATAATTTGGACAGGGCATGTGGGGATCATTAATCAATTTGTGGACACTATATAAGAGTCTTATTGTATTATGTCTGTACCAGCTGATGAAGCCGCTTTTCTATGCCGTGAAACGCGTTCTGGCTTCATTTTTTATTATGTTTTAATAAATTTTAGATTTTTCTTTATTCTGTCCATCTCTTACAATCCTTGGTTTCAATTGGTTTCCCATATCCAATAACCCATGGGCGCTTCCTAGAGCTGTGGCTCCTCTAAACGTAAGTACAAGATCTGTATGTTGCTTACTTAAGAATGTAATCTGATCTGCACAAGGAGAGTTCTCCTTTCTTCTGCTGTCCATTACATATTGGTGGATGAAAAATTACTGATAAAAGGTGGGGGGGGGGGTCACCTGAGAAATCTGAAGGCAACCAACCCGCATGCGTGAATCCACTCAGAGCCGGTATTTGGGCTCTTTATTTGTGAGACAACAACTGTACTCTACGTGTATTAACCGCGCTGTACTGCACCATTATTTTGTATATTTATCTTTCCATATTTTCGTAATGATCCAAGGACCCCACACAGCATATTTGCACCATACCAGGTTATATATTTATATACCGTTTGTTCTTGGTTTAGGGGAAACCTCTAACTTCTGGTATTGGCCACTTGGGGTGCCTTGGTGGTGAATGCATATTCTGCGGGACTTCACCATCGCTTGTAATCTGACACCATGCTTGATGAATAGCACTGTCCAGTTCTGTGTGATTTCATGGTTGTGGAACCAGCTGCCTGACGGCTCTTTCCACAAATGCTCAATTGGATTGAGATATGGGGATTGTGGAGGCCACGTAAGCAAGGAAAATTCTCCCTCATGTTCTTGAAACCACTCCTGCGCAATACGAGATCTCGGAGTTCGCGAGATCGAGCAGGGAGCAATCTCGTGAGATCGCGCCTGGGGTTTCCCAACGAGCGGCCGCTGGAAGACTGTGCAGGCGGCGCTCGTTGGAAGGTAGAAGAAACGCGGTCAGCTGCAGGAGCCTGTCCGAATGCTGTTAGAGCGTTCGGACAGCACCCCATGTCTGGTCTGAGGTCTGAAACATGTTAGTGTGTGTATGTACACACACACACACACACTCTCTGAGGACTGCAGTGTGTGTGTATATACACTGCTCAAAAAAAATTAAAAAGGGAACACTTAAACAACACACTGCAACTCCAAGTCAAATCACACGTCTGTGAAATCAAACTGTCCACTTAGGTAGCAACACTGACAATCAAGTCCAGATGCTGTTGCGCAAATGGAATAGACAAAAGGAGGGAAGCATAGGCAGGTAGCAAGACATCCCCAATAAAGGAGTGGCTCTGCAGGTGGTGACCACAGACCACTTCTCAGTTCCTATGCTTTCTGGCTGATGGTTTGGTCACTTTTGAATGCTGGCAGTGCTTTCACTTTAGTGGTAGCATAAGACGGAGTCTACAACCCACACGAGTGGCTCAGGTAGTGCAGCTCATCCAGGATGGCACATCAATGCGAGCTGTGGCAAGAAGGTTTGCTGTGTCTGTCAGCATAGTGTCCAGAGCATGGAGGCGCTACCAGGAGACAGGCCAGTACATCAGGAGACTTGGAGGAGGCCGTAGGAAGGCAACAACCCACCAGCAGGACCGCTACCTCTGCCTTTGTGCAAGGAGGGACAGGAGGAGCACTGCCAGAGCCCTGCAAAATGACCTCCAGCGGGCCACAAATGTGCACGTGGCTGCTCAAACGGTCAGAAACAGACTCCATGAGGGTGGTATGAGGGTCGGACGTCCACAGGTGGGGGTTGTGCTTACAGCCCAACACCATGCAGGACATTTGGCATTTCCCAGAGAACACCAAGATTGGCAGCTTCGCCACTGGTGCCCTGTGCTCTTCACAGATGAAAGCAGGTTCACACTGAGCACATGTGACAGACGTGACAGGGTGTGGAGAAGCCGTGAAGAACGTTCTGCTGCCTGCAACATCCTCCAGCATGACCGGTTTGGCAGTGGGTCAGTAATGGTGTGGGGTGGCATTTCTTTAGGGGGCTGCACAGCCCTCCATGTGCTCGCCAGAGGTAGCCTGACTGCCATTAGGTACCAAGATGAGATCCTCACCCACTTGTGAGACCATATTCTGGTGCGGTTGGCCCTGGGTTCCTCTTAATGCAAGACAATGCTAGACCTCATGTGGCTGGAGTGTGTCAGCAGTTCCTGCAAGACAAAAGCATTGATGCTATGGACTGGCCCGTCCGTTCCCCAGACCTGAATCCAATTGAGCACATCTGGGACATCATGTCTCACTCCATCCACCAATGCCACGTTGCACCACAGACTGTCCAGGAGTTGGGGGATGCTTTAGCCCAGGTGTGAGAGGAGATCCCTCAGGAGACCATCCGCCACCTCATTAGGAGCATGCCCAGGTGTTGTAGGGAGGTCATACAGGCACGTGGAGGCCACATACACACACTACTGAGACATTACATCAAAGTTGGATCAGCCTGTAGTGTTGTTTTCCACTTTAATTGTGTAACTCCAAATCCAGACCTCCATGGGTTGCTCAATTTGATTACCATTGAGAATGTTTGTGTGATTTTATTGTCAGGACATTCAACTATGTAATGACAACAGTATTTAATAAGAAAATTTCATTCATTCAGATCTAGGAGGTCTTATTTTTGTGTTCCCTTTAATTGTTTGAGCAGTGTATACACATACGGAGTTTTGAAGTGTGTGTGTACACACACACACACACTTCAAAACTCCATATGTGTATGCACACATGCACACACACAAACAAAATAGTGATTAAATAGAGGTCTTGTAAGGGACTCAGGCCGGGAGGTGGCCGCCATCTTGAGCCAGGCGGCCATCTTGTTCAGAACATTGGTTCATGTGAATGTAGATAGCAAATATTAGTTCAAATTAGGATTTAGCTTGCATAGATTCTTTGGAATGTTTTAAACTAACAGGCTGAGCAATTAAGTTAACAAGATCCGGGCAGATGCTGGCACGGAGTGACAGGATGATTAAGTGGTTACCTCAAGGTCAGAAAGCTAGGGCCTGAACAAATAAAGATGTGAAACCAGACGGGGCCTTATCTAGAATAAAAAATAAACAAGTTCTAGGGAGGCAGGCATAAGCAGGATCCAGAAGAGTGTTAAATTCTCAATTGTCAAAATACCGTGAAAGCTGCCAATTTATGACCAATGTGTGGAATGTCTTTGTATTCAGCCAAGGGACCCACGTGACCCACGTGGGGTGGGATAGTGTCACTGTGGGGTGGGCTAATTGGGATGTACCCAATTATATATTCCTTGTATAAAACACTATGTCTGAATGTAAACTGGTCTCAGTCTTAGCGATTCAATCATGGCTGAGTGGTGACGTCACAATAAAGTTAGCCTTTCCTGAAGAGACTCGTGTCCAAGCAGTCATTGTCCGCGCCGGTCCGACTTAACTCCTGAGAGAACCAGGTGGATTCCAGTAACAGTCTTTATTCATAACAGCCTAGAGAGGCAGCATCAGATACATGTGATGCTGCCTCTCTAGGCCGTTATGAATAAAGACCTAGTTAAACACTATTTTGTTGAAATTATTTTTCTTACCAGGACAAGTAGATTGGACTACCACTTAGTCTGTTGGACAAGTAGATTTTTTTTAAATTTCCACACCCCTGCTATTCATAATGGTCTGGACCTCTAGCAACTTCAGCGCAAAATTATAGCTAATTTGCCTAAAAAAATAATTAAAAAAAAAAAAAAAGTCAGGTGGTCACAATAATCTGGCCACTCAGTGTATTTAACCTGTTTCTGATAGGGATTATGGGTGGAATGTTAGGATTGTGCATGCCAAGTAATATATTTAATCTTTTTATCATATTCTGGTCTGATCATGACCTTTTGCAGTGATTCCAAACATGACTATGTTTGGTGTAACAATAAAAAAAATTATAATAATTAAGTGTGTCTTTTTCCCCCAATTTTTTTTTGGGGGGGGCAGTATAATAAAATAGAGCTTCAATTGAGGTTTAACCCTTTTGCGGGGAGCCATTTCACGCCTGTGTGCCGAGCTCATTTTTACCTGTTTTGCTCATCATGTTTAAACGCGATTAGAAGCCACATTTTATTATATGACCCAGATATTATATTATGAATCTGCCGGAAAAAAAACGATATATATCACAATTCTATGTACACCTCATGTCCTGCCTGAATTTTTTTAACAAAAAACTGCAGTAAAATTAGAATTTTCAATCATCTACAGCATGTAAAGTGTTTGTTTTTTTTCCACATTTTATCATGCAAGCGTTTGCGGTTATATTTTCTATGGCGTGCGCTTGTTAAAAAAATTAGAAATGGGGACTCGTTACTTTTTTTTGAGGGGGAAAATTACGTGATTTTTAGCAAACGCCCCCATAGAAAAAATACCATTAGTGCAGCATTATTGTTCACATTATAATTGAAATGGGAACAATATTGCTGCATTAAAGGAACACTCTAATCAAAAATCCCCCCCCCGTTTTTTAACATTAAACTATACCTATTCCCTCAATAAATAGGTAGGTTTTTTTTTACTGTAATACTTACCCTAAAATCCGCTTGTTTCCAACGGTGTTTTTTTTTATATATATACACACACTCACCTCCCTCCTCTACCGTGCTTCTAAATCTTTCACTTGGCTAATGGTTTATGTGAGAAGCGTGCATGCGTGCCTCTCACGTAAGCCGGCCAATCAGCAGGCATCCTCCCGGCTCCATCTTCTTGGATTAATGTTGCACGCAACACTAATCCTCAGCCGCTGCCGCCAGCTACTGCGGCGAGTTGGAGACGTCATCGCGCTGAAATAGTCGGCAGAAGCGGGAAATATGAATCCCGCTCTGCTGACTGACAGCTGGGAGGGCGGAGTAAAGTCCTCCGCGTCTCTCAGCTGTTTCAGCCGATCGGCTGAGCGGAGGGAGGGGGGACAGACAAGGGCATACTCAGGGCATCATTACCACCTAAAAAAGCTTAGGTGGTCATGTTGCCTAGAGTATCCCTTTAACGAAACAAAAAAAAAAAGGTTCTTTAAAAAAAATATTATTTTTTTAAAATTTTATATTTTTTTATTTTTACATTTTAGTTACTAGCACGTTGGTGAGTGCTTCTCAAATAAGCATGCGCGAGGACTTTTCCTTTGTTTTATGGTATAATCAAGTGATCATATACTGGGACTTGCAGCAGCTGTGTACAATCCCTTTAATTTTGTGAATTCAACCTGCGCTACTGCTACTGTTTTCCACTCCATTTTTACATGGTCATATTTAGTATCATTGGAAAGGCCATGCTCTGGTCATTAACCCCTAGCTGCCACGAATCGGGAGGTAGGGGTTTCCAATGACCCCCCCCATAGGTGGCAGCTAGGGGTTAACTGCAGAACTGACGTCATCGCGCTATGCACGATGACGCCAGACTTCGATCCAAGATCTCGGACAGCTCCAGAGGGGACCACGGTAAGGCGCCAAATCGCGATCCAGCCCTCTAGAAGTTAAAAGACAGTCGCCGCTTGGAAGGGCAGGCTGTGCCCTTCCAAGCGATGCCTGCTTTTTTGGGCTGGCCCGCACAGATGGGGAGGGAGAGAGGTCCAAAAAGGACCTCCCCTTCAGGCACTTTGCCTGCACTGGCGCGGGGGAGGGTGCCTGAATAGAGGTCATCGCACTGGCACAAAGATGTCAGCCTGCACCGGGGGGCAAAGCAATCGGCCGGAATCCGGCCGATCGCTGGCTGCAAAAGGAAAAATTGGGTATTTTTAATTTCAGAACAAAATTTCAAAACTATTTAGCTGGGGGTCTTTTTAGCGGCTGTAGATTTTGGTATTAGGCCCCCGGCACACGAGCGTTAACAGAGAGAGGAAGGAACGTCCGTGAAATTGGGCGTTCCTTCCCCTCTCTGCGCTCAGCGTACAAAGCGCAATCCTCCTATGGAGAATCGCGCTTTGTATCCTTTCAGCGTCCGTTTAGCTTTTTGACGAGGAGGGCTTTTTCACGTCCGGTGGATGGCTTTCCCCGTCAAAAACGCACGGACGCAGGGAATTGCGGGCGCACATGAGCCGTAAATACGCTCGTGTGCCGGGGGTCTTACTGTTCAAAAAAGTGTGTTCTTTCCAATTTTTTCTTGTAGTAAATTATGATATGATGGAAATACTGGCATCTTTAGAAATTCCATTTAATGCCGAGAAACAGTATATAATATGTGTGGGTTGCATAAACGAGCAAGAGGAAAATTTGACCTAAACACAAACAAACATCACAGAAACGTTAAAACAGCAGCGGGCACTTTAGGACTGACAATTGTAAAACCGCCCAGTCACTATGGGGTTAAAATAATTATACCACTATTCCTCTCCGAAACAGGGTAAATATCCTTTGCATGTTTAACCATAATATTCCACCTATAATTCCCAGGTCTTAAATTATAGCAAATTCCTATCAGAAACAGAATATATAAAGGTTTTGCAGCAATTAAACAATGAATGTGAATAAAGCCCCAGGGCCAAATGGAATTCACCTACAAAGGGAGCTATGTGTTGAAATATGTAAACCTCTGTTCTTAATCTTTCAAGATTCTTTTCTTTCAGGAATCGTGCCAGAGGATTGGAGAAGAGCTGACGTGGTCCCTATATTTAAGAAAGGTTTAAAATTTATGCCTGGGAATTATAGACAAGCTTAACATCTGTGGCTGGGAAAGTATTTGAGGGGTTACTAAGGGATAATATTCAGGAATTTATTGGGAGGTATAATGTAATTGGCAAAAATCAGCATGGTTTCATGAAACACAGATCATGTCAGACTAACCTAATTACGTTCTATGAGGAAGTAAGTAGAAGTATAGATCAGGGGGTCGCAGTGGATGTGATTTACTTGGATTTTGCCAAAGCTTTCGACACAGTTCCACACAAAAGGTTACTATTTAAATTAAGAAAAAACGGTCTTGATGAAAATTATTGTTCTTGGATAGAAAACTGGCTAAAAGATATGGTACAGAGAGAGGTCATAAACGGTACATTTTCAAGATGGACATCAGTGGTAAGAGGTGTCCCTCAGGGTTCGGCTATAGGACCAATACTATTCAATTTATTTATAAATGACCTTGACATAGGCATTGAAAGCCATGTATCAGTGTTTGCAGATGACACAAAACTAGGAAAAGTAAATACAATGTGAGCAGGATGTTATATGAAATTTAAATGTAGATAAATGCAAAGTTATGCACTTTTGAGTGCGGAACACACAATCAATTTATACCCTAAATGGTACGGAGTTAGGGTAATCCAAGCAGGAGAAGGATTTAGGAATAATCATACACTTCAAACTTAGTAACAATGTGCAATGTCAAACAGCAGCCGCCAAGGCCAGCAAAGTATTGGCATGCATTAAAAGGGGAGTTCACACTCGGGATGAAAACATAATTTTGCCTCTGTATAAATCAATGGTCAGACCGCAACTTGAATATGCCTTGCAATTTTGGGCACCTGTCTTAAGAAAGGATATTATAGCACTACAAAAAGTGCAGAGACTGGCAACTAAATTAGGGTTGCACCGATACCGATACTAGTATCGGTATCGGGGCCGATACTGGGTACAGCAGGAGTACTTGGTACTCGTGTAGTACCCCCCGATATTTTTCCCGATACTGGAAGCCGGCATTGAGCCGGCTTGCCGGCATCCGAGGGGCTGCGGCGGCTGTCCGAATGCTATATCGGCATTCGGACAGCCGCCCCTGGAGCTCTGTGCGGCATACTTACCTTCCTGAGTGACGCCGGGAATGTCTCCACGCGTGCGCTCGTTGGAAGGACCCCAGCCGCGAACACGTGGGACCATGTGATCGTGGCTGGGGTCCTTCCAACGAGCGCGGAAACTTTACCGGCGTCGCTCAGGAAGGTAAGTATAAACAAAGTGAGCAGCTGCAGGGCCTGTCCAAATGCTGATAGAGCATTCGGACAGGCCCTGCAGCTGCTCTCCGTGACGATACTTACCTTCCTGGGCGACGCCAGGAAAGTTTCCACGCGCGCGCGCTCGTTGGAAGGACCCCAGCCGCGATCACATGGTCCCACGTGGTCGCGGATGGGGTCCTTCCAGCGAGCGCATGCGCGGAGACATTCCCGGCGTCGCTAAAGGAAGGGAAGTATCGTCGTGGAGGGGGGGACATGAGCTGTGGGGGCATACCCATGTGTGAGCTGGGGCATATCCATGAGCTGGGGGGCATATCCATGACCTGGGGCATATCCATGAGCTGGGGGGCATATCCATGTGTGAGCTGGGGCATATCCATGTGTGAGCTGGGGCTAATCCATGAGCTGGGGGCAATACCCATGACCTGGGGGCATATCCATGTGTGAGCTGGGGCATAACCCATGTGTGAGCTGGGGGTCATACCCATGTGTGAGCTGGGGGCATATCCATGTGTGAGCTGGGGGAATATCCATGTGTGAGCTGGGGGGCATACCCATGTGTGAGCTGGGGGCATATCCATGTGTGAGCTGGGGGCATACCCATGTGTGAGCTGGGGGCATACCCATGTGTGAGCTAGGGGCATACCCATGTGTGAGCTGGGGCAAATCCAGGTGTGAGCTGGGGCAAATCCATGTGTGAGCTGGGGCAATATCCATGAGTGAGCTGGGGCAAATCCATGTGTGAGCTGGGGCATATCCATTAGCTGGGGGCAATACCCATGTGTGAGCTGGGGGGCATACCCATGTGTGAGCTGGGGCATATCCATGAGCTGGGGGGCATATCCATGTGTGAACTGGGGCGAATCCATGAGCTGGGGCATATCCATGAGCTGGGGCATATCCATGTGTGAGCTGGGGCAAATCCATGTGGGAGCTGGGGCAAATCCATGTGTGAGCTGGGGCAATATCCAGGTGTGAGCTGGGGGCATTTTTATATGGTCTGTTCTTATTGGAAAGCGTCACATGACATTAAAGAAAAGTATCGGTACTCGGTATCAGTGAGTACTTTTAAAAAGTATCGGTACTCGGTCTTAAGTGATATCGGTGCATCCCTAAACTAAATTAATAAGGGGAATGGAAGGGATAAGTTATGAAGAAAGACTAACAAGCTTAAACCTGTTTAGTGTAGAGAAACGGCGCCTTAGAGGGGATCTGATAACCTTATATAAATATATATGGGGCCATTATCAACCATTGTCTGATAACCTATTCATTAACAGGTCTATACATAGGACAAGGGGTCATCCATTTAGACTGGAAGAAAGAAAATTCAGCCTAAAGCATAGGAAGGGTTATTTTACGGTGAAAACAATAAAGCTGTGGAATTCTCTGCCTGTTGAGGTGGTTGGGTCAGAGACTGTACAGACTTTTAAAAAGCGACTGGATGACTTCCTGCAGACACAGAATATTAAGGGTTATAATATTTAATATGTGGGTAAAAGCTTCTTGATCCAAGGAGAAATCTGACTGCCATTCTGGGGTCAAGAAGGATTTTTTTCCCAGTATGTTGCATATTGGCAAGCATTTCAGACTGGGTTTTTTGCCTTCTTTTGGATCAACAGCAGTAGGTGATGTGTGAGAGGCTGAACCCGATGGACGCATGTCTTTTCTCAGCTTATGTGTAGCGCTCACTCCCGGAGGAGGAGCTGAAAATTGAACCACGGGTCAGTCTCCCCGCACTAGGGAATAAATATGCTCCAACACAGTTGTGAGTTTTTATCATTAAATAATTTACTAAAATAATGAGCAGATATTGAGACACAGTATTCACAGATATATTACAGTATTTTCGTATCGCGGTAAAACGCATGGCGGAAAAGAAACGAAACACGAGGCTTCGTATTTCGGAAAATAAAATATTCGTAACCGAACAGAAAATAAAAGCAGTTGCACGAATATACGAAAAAAGGAACACGTAGCGGAACCCAAAAATACAATCTCTTCGTATTACGACAAACGCGCAGCGGAAAAAAAGGAAAATATATTCGGAACGTATCTTTACTCTTGTTCCGATATGCAACAAAAATTAGTCCTGCACAGGTTAAGTCCCGGAATGTGAAAGGTGTGTATGTGTGTGTATGGTACCCGGGTACTATTCAACTGGCCAGTGAATTTACTTAAAGGATCTCTTCGACTAGTCAAGTTGGGGCCCTGTGGACTTTAAGAAGGAAAACAGCAGCGGGTTCTTTATTTACAGTACAGCCTTGGAGGCCTCTCACCCATCCGACGGTTGCTTTAGGCTCCGCTGACCCAGGACGTCTCTCCGCTCGATATTGACTGGGGATACTAGCGGCCGGATCCGTTGTCTGACTTTCCGCAGCTTGTCCACGACTTGTCCAACTCACCACCTGCTCTCCGTATTCGGTCAACTCGCGGCAACTCCTTACTCGAGGTCTTGGGTCTTTTAGATCTGCAGCAATCTCGGGAACTTGAAGCGCTCTCCTTCTCTTCAGGCTGAATGTCCAATAAGTGACTCTGACAGGTCTCGCTCAGGCTCTGGCTTAGGCCCTCTTGCGATGTCTCTCACTGCGTCTCTCTCCTCTGACTCCCTGGCGCGCTCCGGAACTTTCTCCACAAGGCAGAGGATGTAAGTCTCCAGTTCCCACCCACTTCCTGTCTTCCTGCAAAGCATGTCTGTTATTGTAGTCCCAATGTCCAGTATCTGATCGCGATAGTCTCCATCTTGTGGCCAAAAATAGGTACTGCACAGCAAGACGATTTTTACCACAGCGCTACATATGTAACTATGTAATATGTTATATGTAACTATGTAAATACATTCCTTGGCATATGTAACCATGATATACCACCAGCAATCCCTATGTAGACTCATTTTCTCTATGTCTGATTTACTAGGATTCCTTTATAAAGCTGTTTGGATATCAGCAAGTGAATAGTTCTCAATAAAGCTTTTCAGTTCAGGCCAGTATCAGACAAGCATTTTTTAGAGTGGACATTTCTTCCACTCTGACGCCCGTGTGGCCACCTCCATGCTGTCCTATGGAGGATAACGCTTTGCAGCCCTGTCGAACGTGCATCGTAGTGATTCGACAGGGAGGCTTTCAGCACGTCCACTGTGGCGCGCGCTTCAATGGCTGGCCGGCCCTGTCGAAACGTCACAATGCTGCGACGGGAGGCATGTCACTACGGGTGCACGTAGTGCACTCGTCTGACACTGGCCTTGGTATCAAGCGCTGCAAAAAAAAGAACATAGGTGCGTTGAGTTCCTCAGCAGTTGCAAGTGCTAAGTTAGCAGCTGAACACTGTGCTGCAGTTCAGTGCTCAGCACTGCTAACTCAGCACTTGCAGCTAAGGCCCACGCCAGATGAACGCAGTGATCAAGTCAGTGTTGTCGCACAGTTTAACGTCTGTCATAGCATAGAATCATGATCAAGAGACCCACACACGAAGAACGTGCGCACCGAGCTGCACAACGCCCGTGGCAAACGGACACAAGTTAGGCAAGAACGTAAAACCGCTAAGACGGATGCGCAGAGCGTGCCATGTCTGCGTAGCAGCCTGTTTACGTTATGCTGCAACATCAGACGCAGCGCATTTGCGACGTCCTTAACGTTGACGCCCAGAGGTTTTTATGGTCTGGCTGACTGTACCAGTATTTTAATTATAATTTTGATACCCATATTTCCCTTTTTTGTTCTACATCTGTTTAAAAAAAACAAAAAAATGGACCGTGTGGTGTCTTCAGTATCTTCCGTCACTACGTCCGTCATACATGCACGCAGAGTGCGCTCAGACTGCGTTCATCTGACCAGGGACGTGCAGTCAGGGGTGGCCTCCCCTGCCATTCCAGTAAACTAATGTGCTCATTGTGCTGTAATGACGTGTGTGTATTTCAACTGTAAATAAAATATTATTTATTGAAAAAAGTTCTCATACCTCTCCACACTCCCTCTCTGCTTCTCTGTCCTCCACTTTTTCTTTCCCTGCACTTTCAGTTTGCCGGCGTGTGTGTGTGATTCACTACACAGACAGCAGGGGCAGCACTGAGCCAGCCTAGCCTACGCAATTTGCGCAACTGAATGCTACACTAATTGCATAGCTCAAGCTGACTTCTTGGTTCTACGCTTTTCAGTGCCTCCAGAGGCACTGAGAGCAATTGAAAGCTTGAGCCAAAGGGAAAGCTCCATTGGTCTTAAGCACTTCTTTTTTTAAAAAAAAACACACCCCCATGAGAGGCAGAGCTCCCCATGGATTGATTGACGCAGGACAGTCATGTGACTGTCCTCGTCAGTCGTGGGGGGGCAGGCAGGCAGAGCTCAGCAATCAGCATGTGTGTAATTGCACCCTCTATTAGTCTGTATTGTAAGTGCATGCTCTGACTTAGATCTAAAACCTATATGCAAACTTTATTTTAAAGAGTTGTAATAGCGCCCTCAAATTATTCAGTATTGCAAGTGCATGCTCTTAAAACTAAAAAATGTGAACTTTACTTTATAAATAGTGAAACTCTATTCTCCTATATAACGATAATCAAATGCGTAAATTGCAACTGCGTAACCCTGTGTATATCTGGCTCTGATACTAGCCAGTGCCTCACCAGCCACTGACCTCACCACACGTCACTGCATCTGACGTTAGGCTGTGTGTGATGTGGGAAAGATGGCAGTCTCCACGGAGCAAATAATCCAATAAGAAAATGTTTAGTTTGTGGAGCAAAACACCAAGGGCTCTATTACATTCTTCGCGCAAACGTTAACGCGTGCGCAAAAACGCATTAACGCAGGGGGAAAAACCATTTGCGCACAACGTCGTATTACAATGTCTGCGAAACGAATGCGCGTATTCATCTACCGCGGGTGAACCTGCGCAAATTTACGATACTTTGCGCGTCCTATACTTAACATTGTGAGCGCAAATGCGTTCGTGTGCGGATACGCGGATGGTATTACAATCTATGCGCAATTTTGACGGCCAACGTTTGCGCGAATAATTTTAATGTTTCTGAAAAGCTGGTTTTAATGTCAAATCCGAACGTCCTGGTTGAAACGAAATACAAGAGCACAAAAGAAAAAAAAAAAAAAGCTGAGTATAGTTACACATACCAAAACAATAAAATTGAGAATTCATGCGTGTTTTTATTATTGCTGCAGCATGTATACTCAGATTTACTTTGACAGGTGCAAAAAATTAAGTGAGTCAATTAAGGTTCTTAATTCTGATTGGCTGAATCACGCGGGAAAAAAAAAACAGTCCGCACACGGATTTACGTGCGCTACGTTACTGCGCTCGTATTTATCTTCGTGTTGCGCGTTCGTTTTACTTGCGTTATTCTTTGACGGATGAAAAAATGCATTCGGATCGTAATACCACCGTTAATTTCCACGCGTTAACGCTGACAGCTGTGCGCAAAATGTATTGCGCTCTGTGAGCGCCGCGGAGAATGTAATAGAGCCCCAAATATTTATTGGAACATGGTAAAAATGAATACTAAAGTCGCAATAAAATTAACAAAAGTGGGTATTGCAGAAACAGCACCGTTCATTAAGCAATCCTCTGCCTTTTTACTTCAATATTCACAGCCAAAGTGTTCCGTGAGACTGCTGCAGCAAACTGAGCTGCTGCAATGTAGCAATTCAGCAGCTGCTGAGGAACTGAATGCGCCTCAGATCTAGTGTCATTAACAGGTATGGGTGTAAAATGTATACGGACACCTATTGATGTTGCAGTCAATCATCACATCCAAATATTCTGTTTCAGTACTTCCCGTTTATATTGGATAACTTAATGGTTTTCTGCATGTATCATTGGGCACACACAGGGGATGGCAATCTAGGGAAGGGGGACTACATTGCTCACAGCGATAAGGCATCCACTGAAATCGTAGAATAAAAAGGAGAGTGGGAGAACAACAGAAACGAAAGCCATCGTTCTCCACACTGCACAGCTATATTCGACGCAATGTTTTAAACAGCTGCCGTTGTACAATAACATCCAAAAGGAAATGTTCACACGGACTGAGCCCTCGTTACACAATTCCGTATCCGGTTTAGGCTCTGTCCGCGAGGCAGCGGCTTACTGCATTCACATTTCCAAGCTTATAAGAGCGCGACCAAAGGCGTATGTGTAAACGGCCAAAAAAATTATGCCAAACACGCATGTTTATCAGTCTGCGTACCTGACCTGACCCTTTCATCATTAGCTCGTTAGTAGCAGATGACTCGCTCGGAGGTCTTGGTGTCAGTAAAGCTCGACTCCATCTTGGATATTTTTCTTTACAGTTCAAGTTCAACTATGCTCGCCCTGCAGATGAAGCGTGGAAGCCTACGTCATAAACTGCCTTTCACAGACTCTAAGGCCTGTTCAATACCTCAGCAGCTGCTGAATTGCTGCAGCAATTCAGTTTGCTGCAGCAGTGTCGTTGAACCCTTTGGATGCGAATTTTGAATCCAAAATGGCTGACGATTTCTAATGAAAAATTCAGATTGTTTTTCGGATCACTCGAACAAAATATAATAAAGAGAAGCAGTCAGCACAATTCCGTTTGGTATGCATACACCACAAATTATAGTTTTTAATGAATAAACGTTATGTTTATGTAGCGCTGTGGTAAAAATCGTCTTGCTGTGCAGTACCTATTTTTGGCCACAAGATGGAGACTATAGCGATCAGATACTGGACATTGGGACTACAATAACAGACATGCTTTGCAAGAAGCCAGGAAGTGGGTGGGGACTGGACACTTACATCCTCTGCCTCGTGGAGAAAGTTCCAGAGCGCGCCAGGGGATGAGAAAGAGCAGACGCACTGAGGAGACTGCTGGAGGAGCTAGGCCAAAGCCCGAGGGAGACCTGTAATTCCTATTTGGGTCACTCAGCCTGAGGAGAAGGAGACTTGCCAGTACCCAGACAACAGCTGCAGACCGGCGGAATCGAACGGAGAGCAGGCGGGGAGCTGGACAAGCTGCATCAAGGTAGACAACGGATCCGGCCGCTAGTATCCCCAGTCAAATTCGGGTGGAGAGACGTCCTGGGTCAGCGGAGCCTAAAGCAGTCATCGGATGGGTGAGAGGCCTCCAAGGCTGTTTGTATGGTTAAAGGACGCTCTGCTGTTTTCTCTTTAAAGTTTACAGGGCCCCAACTGACTAGTCGAAGACCTTCCTTTAATAAATTCACTGGCCAGTTGAACAGTACCCGGGTACCGCACACACACAGATACGCTTCTTACATTCTGGAACTTAACTTGTACAGGACTCATTTCCTTTTACGAATCGGAACGGGGGTTAAAGACAAAGATACATTCCGAATACATTTTTCTCTTTTTCCGCTGCGCGTTCGCCGTAATACGAAGGGATTGTATGTTTGGGGTTTCGCTACCTGTCCCTTTTTCTGAACTATCGGGAAATTGCATTCTTTTATGTTCGGTCGCGAATATTTTATTTTCCGAAATACGAAGCCTCGTGTTTCGTTTCTTTTCCGCTGTGCGTTTTACCGTAATACGAAAATATTGTAATAATATTTGTGAATACCGTGTTTCAACATCTGCTCAAGATTTTAGTAAACTATATAAATGATAAAAACTCACAACGGTGTTGGAGTATATTTATTCCCTAGTGCGGGGAGACTGACCCGTGGTTCATTTTCAGCGGCTCCTTCGGGAGTGAGCGCTACATTTACTTCTGAAACAATATATAAATTGAACTGTAATATATGTCTATGTGCAGGGGGAAATAATAAATAAATATTTTGTGCTTTGGTGAACAAAAACCTCAAAATTAACATTGCTGTACGGAATTATTACTTGCTTCGAGGCGGCGGCCATCTTGCTGTACGGCATTGTTACTTGCTTCATGGCGGCAGCCATCTTTAAAACGTCACACTCAGCATCTCCTCGGGTCGCTGCAAGTGCTAGGTTAATTCAATGGCAAGTTGCTAACTTAGCACTTGCAGCGGCTGAGGTATTGAACAGGCCTTAGATGCGACTCTTTGTAGCCACGCCTTGTCCACTAGTTAGTCTCCACCTGCTGCATCCTTAAAGAGACAGCAGCAGGTACAGGAGCAAGGAGGGGTTGTAAGAACACAGCTAAGGGTTTAAGGACATAGGGAATTTACAGGCATGGGGTTTAAGGAAGGACACAGGAAGTGGGTCTAAATGAGTAAGGATGTTAAGAACTCCTTAAGGACGGGAGTAATTTTACAACCTTGGCGCTGTTTCGAAGTAGAAGTTTTCTGAGCTCATTTTGACCGTTTTTAAACGCAGTTTTAAGTCACGTATTATTATACCACCCAGACAAATTATATATCGTTCTTTCCGGCAGACTCGGAAGATTACTAATGTATCATTATTATATGTATAGGTCATGCCCTGCCAAAATGCTATAACAAAAAATGTAAAAAATAAATAAAAAACTGTGAATTTTCAATAAAATGTCAATCATCCACAGTGTGTAAAGTGTTTTTATTTTATTATCCGAGCCTTTGCGGTCATACGCTATGGGGTAGACTTGTTAAAAAAATTTGAACGGAGAACCCATTTTTGTTTTGGGGAGAAATTGCGTGATTTTAGCTAAACCCCCCAAACAAAAATCATTAGTGAAGCATCATTGTTCACATTATAATTGAAATGTGAACAATAGTGCTGCATTAGAAAAAAAAACACGTTTTTATTTTTTTATTAATTAATAAAAATTTTATTTGTACATTTTTTACACTTTTACTTTACTTTTAATATGGTCATGTTTGATATCATTGGAAAGGCCATGCTCTGGCCTTTTCAGCAATATCAGAAATGACCCCCTAGCTGCCTCCGTTCAGGAGATAAAGGGGTTCAAAGAACCCCCCTATCTCCTCTATGGGATTTCCTTAGGAAATCCCTTTACAGCTAGGGGGTTCCCCGGTTAACTGACATCATCGCGTATGGCGCGATGAGTCAGTTGACGCGGGGGGGACCCAGTGGTTAGATGCTTCCATCCAAGATGGCGGCCCCCACCGGAAAAAGGCCATGGTCTTGCACCGATTGGTGCCAGGCCGCGACCTGTCAACTAAGGGGTTAACCCCCTACATCGCTGGAAAGGTCAGGATGTGACCCTTCCAGTGATGTGGCCACAGCCCCCTGGTCCCCGGCGATGGGGAGATAGAGGGATCCAAAGGATCCCCCCTCCCCTTCAGGTGCTTCCCCTGCTCCGGCGGGGGGGGGACACCTGAAACTGACATCGCCCCGGTGCGATAACGTTGGGAGGAGGGATACATGCCGATCTGACTCCGTGGGAGTCAGAGCAGTGTAGGAGCGACCGGAGGAGGTGAGTATGGCCGCCGGGGGGGCTGCAAACGCCAAGGACGTACCATTACGTCCTGCGGCGTTAAAGCCCGCCTAATGCAGGACGTAATGGTACGTTCTGCAGCATTAAGGGGTTTTTAAGAGTACAGGAAGGGGTAGAAAAGGAGCAGAAAAGGGGAGGTTAACCCCTTAGTGACCGGGCGGTTTTACACAAATCCGTCCTTTAGTGACCGCTGCTGTTTTTACGTTTCTGCGCCATTTGTGTTTAGGTCAAATTTTCCTCTTACTCGTTTATGCAACCCACACATATTTTACAGAGTTTTTCTCGTCATTAAATGGACTGTAGCGCTGGGTTTAATTTCCTGTCGTGGCAGTACCTATTTTTGGCCACCGGAGGGAGACAAGCGCGATGAGAGACACTGAACATTGGGACTACATTTCCCGGCATGCTTTGGGAGCGGACACAGGAAGTGGGTGGGACACAGACACTTACATCCTGAGCCTCGTGGAGAGAGCTGGCAGAGCGCGCCAGGGAGTGAGAGGAGCAAGACGCAGAGCAGCAGAACGAGACAGTGACTAGGCCGGAGCGCAGCTGGGGCCTGACAGAGCTAAAGACTGGGTTATTCAGCCTTACCAGAGGAAGACCCAGTGATTCACAGGAATACCCATCCTGATACCAAGTGAGCGAGAGGACCCCGAGTTAGGAGCACTGCAGATCGATCAGACAGGGAGAGCAGGCGGTGAGCTGGACATCTTGCAGCAGCTACAGAAAGGCAAGACAGCGGATCCGGTAGCCCAGAGAATCCCAGCCAAGATCGAGCGGAGAGACGTCCTGGGTTGAGCGGAGCACCAAGTATCTGGCGGATGGGTGAGAGGCCTTCCAGGCCGTTTGTGAATAAAGAAAGCACGCTGCTGTTTGTTTCCAAAACCCACAGGGCCCCAACTTGACTAGTCGAAGATACCGCATAAATAATTCACTGGCCAGTTGAATATTGTACCCAGGTACCATAACACACACACACACTTACATTCTGGGACATAACCTGTGCGGGACTCACTCCCCAAACACAAAAAAGGGGTTTAAAGATTTATTTTTCCTTTTTCTTTTCCGCTGCGCGTTTCTCGAATTACGAAGCATTGTGTTTTTTTTCCGCTGCGTGTTTCTCGAATTACGAAGCATCGTATTTCTTTTCCGCTGCGCGTTTGCCGCATTACGAAGTACTGTAAATATATATACGAACACTGTCTTATTCATTATATGCCATTCATTCTAGTAAACTATATAATTTATAAAATCCACAACGGTGCTGGAGTATATTTATTCCCTAGTGCGGGCAGACTGACCCGAGGTTCAATTTCAGCGGCTCCTCCGGGAGTGAGCGCTACAGGACTTTCTAAAGATACAATTTTTTTCATCATTTCATATAATCCTATATAATAAAACAGTTTCAAAGTCCGTTGCCGTCAAGCGCTGAGTGCGCATGCGCAACGGACTTTGAAACTGTTAGGAAAAAAAAAAGCAGAGCCGTTGGAGAGGCGCGCGCAAAGCGCCTCTCCCTCTCTCACCTCCTCACAGCTCAGTCACTGAGCTGTGAGGAGGTGAGAGGGAGAGGCGCTTTGCGCGTGCCTCTACAACGGCTCCGCTTTTTTTTCTGGCCTCAGCCCTGACTGCCGGCGTGCCTCCCTGCTCGCCGGAGGCTGGGCCAATGTAGGCCCACCGGCAAGCAGGGACTTCAAGATGGCTGCCAGCGGGCCCCCTCTGATGATGTCAGAGGAAGCCCGCCGGTGGCCATTTTGAAGTCCCTGCTCACCGATGGGCTCAGCCTCTAGCGAGTAGGGATTTCAAGATGGCCACCGGTGGGCCCCCTCTGATGATGTCAGAGAGGGACTGCCAGTCAGAGGGGGGCCCGCCGGCGGTCGTTGAGCTGGGGGGCAATTATTTCAATGCTTGAGCTGGGGCCAATTATATCCATGCTTGAGCTGGGGCAATTATATCCATGCGTGAGCTGGGGGCAATTATATTCATGCGTGAGCTGGGGGCAATTATATTCATGCGTGAGCTGGTGGCAATTATATCCATGCGTGAGCTGGGGCAATTATATCCATGCGTGAGCTGCTGGGGGCAATTATATCCATGTGTGACCTGGGGCAAATATACCCATGTGTGAGCTGGGTATATTTGCTCTCTGTAATAAATATTGGGGGCTCTCTGTTATAAATATGCCCACTTACAATCTAAGTGGGTCCTGTTCCAGTGAGCTTACAGTCTAAGAGGGTCCTGTTCCCGTGAACATACAATCTAAGAGGGGCCTGTTGCTGTGAGTTTACAATCTAAGAGGGGCCTGTTCCCGTGAGCTTACAATCTAAGAGGGGAAAGAGGAGCCGCTCCGGTGAGTTTACAATCTAAGAGGATAAAGAGGAACCCGCTCCCGTGAGTTTACAATCTAAGAGGGAAGAGGAGCCTGCTCTAATAAATAAATGTCTTTGTAATGCACTGTCAGCTGCGTGCGCACCCATCACAGCTGCTTACTCTGCCCTCCCGTTGCACGTTGTACGTTGCATTTATATAAAGAGATACTCTTGGATAGGACATCGAAAAGCAAATATCTGGACACGGATTCTGAGCTGGAAACAATAACAATAGAATGCCCTCCGGGCAGGCTTAATAACTAGTTTACTATAAAAAAAATTGTGAAATATGACAAAAAACTTGAAAAAAACACCACTTTTTCGAACTTTGACCCCCAAAATTACTTATGTATCAACAACCGTCAAAAAAATTTAAGTCCTTAGTAGTTTCTAAATATTGTCCTGAGTTTAGCAATACCCAATGTTTACATATTCCTCGCTTTTTTTCCTTATCTTATGCGGCAATAAGTGCAAGTAGCACTTTGCCATTTCCAAAGGGTTTATTTTCAAAATTAGTGATAGTGACATTCAGGGTAATTCAAAGAGATCCGAATTGCTTGAGAAAGGTAACCGAACGCTGAAAATCAGCGTTCGGTTACCTTTCTTGACCATTCGGCTATCCAGAGAGCAGGCAATTCGCCAAATCCTGGCGAATTGCCTGCACATACGGTGCCTGTTCGAGGGCAGTGAAATCCCCATGAAAAAGCACTGCTTCGGCTATTCAGAGAACACAAACCAGCAGTGAAAGGTTCCCGAAATGCCCTGCCATTCGGTGGTTTAATTCGGCAAGTTTATTCAGGCGAATTCCATAGGCTTCAATGTTAAAAATATTCCCGAATGTAATTCAATATCTAATAAACCGTTCATTATAAAAATTCTGTAGTAAAGAGTCTCCTTATTTATATATTTTTTTTAGGATATTTTAAGCATTTTTCTGTATTTGTTTTAAAAAAGTCTTATTTTTTTTTAGTTTTTATGTTTACTTTTTTTTCTGTAACAGCCCTTTTTATTATTATTCCCTGGACCTCATATGTGAAAATTCAGACATTTTCGCTCAGTAGTTTCTTTGCAAACAGCATTTCACTTTTCACACATTCAAACAAACTGTTTTCCTAATTTATTCACTTCACTCGTCTGCGGTGTTGGCTTTTTCCGGCGGTTTCGCTGTGTGTGATCGGCTCCTGCTCGGGTTTTTCCGTGGTTTTCGGTGGGTTAGTTCAGATGTTTTTGCGGGTTTTCAGCGTGCATTCGCTGGGTTTTGCGGTTAGTTTTCGTTGGGTTTGCGGCAGCCTTTCCCTGCAATTCGGGGACCCTGTGGTGCTTGCTGAATACACCGCAGGGTCACCGAAATGGGATCGCCAAAACGAACCGAATTGAAGAGAACGAAAAGTCACCGAACGTGCGGTGACTTTTTGAATCTCTTTGAATTACCCTGATTGTAACACTGATATCTGTCACTAATTCCTGAATAACCCTCCACATATACATATTTTTTAAAAGTACACAAATCAAGGTATTCGTGGGGTATTTTGACTCTTTCCATGCAACCATTTTACCACAAATCTATGCCAAAATTTGAGAAAAATAATTTTTTTAGTGATTTCTTTTTTTTTAGTGCAATTTAAGAATATATTTACTGAGAACTTTAAGGTTTACTGCCAAAAAGCACCCCAAATTATGTTCAGCAACATCTCATGAGTAAATTGATACCACCCATGTATAGGTATGTCGGGTCATGTGGGGGCTAATAGGCCTTATTTGGGTGGTGCGCATTTCAGTTTTCCAACTTGGAATTTTCATATTTCGTCATCATGCACCCATGTCCTATTTGGGACATTTTTGAAGCAGGCCAACGTAATTTACCCCATCAAATCATATATTTTTAGAAAGGGCACACCCTAGGATACTTCAAAGAGTTGTATTTTAACACTTTCCATGCACTAACTCTTTGTCAAACTTTCAGGTAGTAACTTTTTGTGTTATTTATTCACACACATTGTACTTTAGGTATGAATTGTCAAATCCAGTTATGGGTTACTGCCAAAAAACACCCCAAAATATGTTCAGCAACATCTTCTGAGTAAAGTGATACCACCCATATATAGATTTGTTGGGTTGTTTTTGGGGTGCTACGCGAATCTTCTGACATGTGCTTGTCATTTTTCTAATTTGATATCTTCTTTGCTTACCTTCTTTTTAGGGGCCTTTTTACATACCCCAATTTTTTTTATTTCCATGAACCTGCATATATTTGGTAAGCTAACACGCCAAAGTATTGTAAATGGAGTGTTTTTATGCCATGGATGCAACCGTTTGCCCACAACAAACTGGGTACTGTGTGGTGGTCATTTTTCATTTTTACACCCACATTAGTTTTGGACTGTGATTTAGGAGACACTGTTGTTAGTTACTGCATGAAAACTCTCCAGGTTGTTTTCTGCAAGGTCTCCTGAGTACACCCATGCCCCCCATGCATAGGTTTGCCAGGATTTTGGGAAGGTTCGAATACAATTTTTATGACTTTGTCATTGGAGTTTCAATTGAGAATATTTCTTCAGATAGGCTGTCAGGTATATTGGAAGGGAAAAATTAAAATGGATGCCTGTAGCCATTTTTGTTTTAAATAGAAAGTTTTTCAAATTTTCCCTAGTTTTAGAAATGAACAGAGATTTTTTTTTTAATGGTTCATGGCTAGGTGAAATCTATTTTTTTTTTTAGAAATACCAGACACGAGGGAACCTTAAAATGTGTTTGTGTGATATAATGCTAAAGCTAAGTGCCAGACATGTCACATTTAAATTTATTGACTTGTCCTAAGTCTTTAAAACAAAAAGATATTTTGTCTTTGGGTATTGGAAAAATAAAAGTTAAAATCTTTATAATGTATGTTTATATTAACGAAATATATTTCTATAATCAAGGTATATTTTATTATATTTACAGTAGAAAATAGAGGCTCCAATTTATATTGTAGAGAGTTAAATTGGTAAATAGTATAATTATTGAAGAAGAGATTCTTTGATTTAACTAGAAAATAATTTATTTAGTTTGAGAGGAGTAGGGACATAAATTTAATTCTGGCATGAGAGACATAAAGTCTACACTGAGAGAAGAAGGTCTTTGTGTGCAGATTGACCCCTGACATGAGATAAGAAATATAAAAATTAAATGGTGGAATTAATTAAGAAGTGCAATACTGCCCTCTAGAGCAGGCCTCAAAATTTCCACTCGCCTGCTCGCATTTGGCGAATGGAAATTACATGAGGGCGAGTGGGAATGCAGAGGCAGGGCAGGATAAGGGGTTAGGTGGACAACTAGTGGCGAGTAACTCGTAAGGCCTGGCTAGTAGCTTGGGACTTGAAAATTTGAGCCCTGCTCTAGAGGATAGTAATTATTAAATTTGATATAATAAATAGATTGCCAGTGACGTCAAATTGACTATAATTGAAGCCGCAATGTTGGTGGCATTCATTCAGACTTACACAACAATGCATTCAGACTTCCAGGACACGACGATGCAGCCAAGGCATTCCCGCAGATTCCAGGACATGAGGCATTCAGAGATTTACACGCAAGGCTAGCAGACCATCCCAGGACAATGCACTCAAGATTTCACACCAAAAATCTCTAACTCACACCAAATCTCTAACTCCCATGCATTGATTATCTGATATTGATAATTCTCACATATTCCAAAACAATATTATATAAAGAATATTCCAAGGCAGTAACTCATTTAATCCAGATTGGAGGTAATGTATGAAAGCTATTTTTATTCAGATTAATAAATTATATGTATTTGTAGTATTTCTTGCAACAGATAGACTGAGATTTCTCAGATATTGTTAGATCCAGAATCTAAAATATTTCTATTCTGCAGATAGAGATATGAAGAAGTGGATATAAGGATTTATCCTAAAGCAACTGTTGTAAGATTGATATACCAATATATATTGAATTTGGAAATTATTGTGATTGAAATTAATGAGCAAGGAATTATATAACTACAAAATAAAAAGCAGAAGATTAGAAGTTTAATTCTCGAGATTAGGGGAGGATTCACTAAATAAGTTTTTATTACTTATCATTCTAAATTAGAATAAGTGATAGCTCATCTTTTGTTGATCCACGTAGCATAGAGAGATACATATATCGCTATAAGATCTAGCTTGTTAAACATGGATTGCTGAGAATTACATGTTTCGTTAAGCAGAAATGTTTATTAACCATTTGTGTATTAGTTACTAACTGATAAGGTAAATGATATTAATCATATATGCAGTTACTAACAGGAGATACATATATTGTGAAGCTGTTTTTTTATGTGCTGATGGATTTTGTGGTTTATAAATTTTTGTTTATGATATGAGATTTGAAACTTTTTTGTATATGTAATAAATATATATATTTTTATCCGATTATTGATTAGTGTATTCTTCAAAGCAAAACACAGACAATTAAAAGAATTTAGGAGAATTTCTAGGAAATATAAACGATTGATATTTGTGTCTCGTATAAATTTCTTATTGAATAATAATCCCTGCCATATTGGAGGCCAGCTGCTGAGATAGGTCCAATATATGATATATTGGAGGCCAGCTGCTGAATAAATCCAATATCTGACAAGGCCTATCTTTCGTTTTGGGTCTACAGCATACCCCAGTTTGAATTATTGCCAGTAAAGTGTTTATATTTGAAATGTTGACACCCCAAGGTATTGCATATGGAGTGCTTTGATTCCATGGATGCAACGGTTTTAGCCCAAAACATTTGAGAAGGTGTGTGGCGGTAAGGTTGGGAAGGTTCAAATACAGTTTTTATGACTTTGTCATCAGAGTTGAAATTGAGATTATTTCTTCAGATAGGCAGGGCCGGATTATCGTAGGGGCGGATGGTGCGGCCGCTCCAGGCCCCTACCTGAAAATAGGCCCACAGCTAAAAGGATGATCCACTGGCCGGTAGTCTGGCAAAATTGGCAATTTGTCAAAATCACCGGCCGACAGGCCACTTCTGAATGCGTCACTTCTATGTGCCCATGCAGCTCTCCCTCTCGGCCACATGACTGAGATTACGTGAGTGTGGCCAAGACAGAGTGACAGGTCGCTTACAGGGACGGGTTCGGAAGCTGCCTGGCAGCAGAAAAATAAGTCATCCTGGCCTGCCTTCTGCCACCAGCAGGCTGCACTGAGAGGCGGCAACGTGCTGCTGTTGCATGTGAAGGCAGGAGAGAGGGGACCCAGACAGACGGAGGCTGAGCAGTGGTGAGTGAGCCAGCTGTCTAATTCCTCCCTCCTGCAGAAAAGTGAAGATATAACCCCTTTCCAATCCTTCCGGCTCTGCAGGTTAGGGGTTAAAAATCTCAGGATGATTGTGGGGAGGATTTAACCCCCTCCCCAATCCCCTTCCTTACAGAAGTAGGAGCTAAACCATTCCTCTCCCTGCAGAAAAGTGGGATTTAACCACTTCCCTGTAGTGTTGGAAGGATTGTGGAGGTTGTTAAATCTGGGAGGATTGAAGGGGAGGATTTAACTCCTTCATCAATCCTCCCCTCCCTGTAGAGCTGGGGGGGGGATTTACCTCCACCCCAATCATTCCCTGCCTGTGTAGAGTTCACTGCAGAAAAGGGAGGATTTAACTGCTTCCATGCAAAACTGGAAGGATTGGGGAGTGGGTTAAAGATGGGAGGATTGGGGGGGATTTAACAAATTTGCTGTAAAGCTCTGAAGATGTAGCCCCTCCCCAAGCCTCCCCTCCCTGCAGAGATAGAATGGAAGAATTTAAACCCAACCTGCAGAGCTGGAAGGATTTAACTCCCTTTCCAATCTACTCCACAGAGCTGCTAGCTGTTCCCACTTGGTCCCCAGAGAATTAACCACCTCTCTGTAAAAAAAATGCAAATCTGGGAAGGGGAAAAATGTATATTTAAGATACATTTTTTTTACAGATTTATTTCAATAATATTTATCTTAATATAGAATTTTTATATGTAATTTTACTAAAATATTATAATTATATATTAAAATCAATTGTAATATAAACACGTTAGTCATAGCACACCAGAGTCATATCTATCCTATAAAAGAATATGCTGCGGCGTGTCCGTCACCAAAAAACAGACTGCGCATGCGCGCAGCCCACAGGGTGCTGTGGCGGTTGGATGCGCGCGCAGCCGGGTGCGCGCGCGCCACCCGCCGCAGCACGCCCAAAGCGTCCTACGGAGGTTGGCTGCGCGCATCCAACCTCCGTAGGATGCTTTGGGCGTGCTGCGGCAGGTGGCGCGCGCGCACCCGGCTGCGCGCGCATCCAACCACCACAGCCTGTTACGGAGGTTGCCACGCGCCTCCCGCCGCAGGACCACCAATGTTGGAAGAGCGCGAAAACGGCACCGAGCCCAGCACCGAGCCAGCACCGAGCCCAGCACCGAGCCCAGCACCGAGCCCATAGCCCAGCACCGAGCCCAGCACCGGGCCCAGAGCCCAGCGCCGAGCCCAGCACCGATCCCAGAGCCGAGCCCAGAGCCCAGCACCGAGCCCAGAGCCCAGCACCGAGCCCAGAGCCCAGCCCAGAGCCCAGCACTGAGCCCAGCGCCTGAGCACCGCAGAGCCCAGCGCCTGAGCGCCGCAGAGCCCAGCGCCGAGTCCAGAGCCCAGCACCGAGCCCAGCACCGAGCCCAGAGCCGAGCCCAGAGCCCAGCCCAGAGCCGAGCCCAGAGCCCAGCACAGAGCCCAGCACCGAGCCCAGAGCCCAGCACCGAGCCCAGCACCGAGCCCAGAGCCCAGCACCGAGCCCAGCACCGAGCACCGAGCACCGAGCCCAGCGCCTGAGCGCCGCAGAGCCCAGCGCCTGAGCGCCGCAGAGCCCAGCGCCTGAGCGCCGCAGAGCCCAGCGCCTGAGCACCGCAGAGCCCAGCGCCTGAGCGCCGCAGAGCCCAGCGCCTGAGCGCCGCAGAGCTGAGCGCTGCAGAGCCCAGCGCCTGAGCGCCGCAGAGCCCAGCGCCGCAGAGCCCAGCGCCTGGGCGCTGCAGAGCCCAGCACCTGAGCGCCGCAGAGCCCAGCACCGCAGAGCCCAGCGCCTGAGCGCCGCAGAGCCCAGCGCCTGAGCGCCGCAGAGCCCAGCGCCGCAGAGCCCAGCGCCTGAGTGCCACAGAGCAGAGAGCCCAATAGACGGCGCAGAGCAGAGAGCCCAATAGACGGCACAGAGCCCAATAGACGGCGCAGAGCACAGAGCCCAATAGATGGCGCAGAGCCCAATAGACGGCGCAGAGCCCAATAGACGGCGCAGAGCCCAATAGACGGCGCAGAGCCCAATAGACGGCGCAGAGCCCAATAGACAGCGCAGAGCACAGAGCCCAATAGACGGCGCAGAGCACAGAGCCCAATAGACAGCGCAGAGCACAGAACCAAGCACAGAGCCCAATAGACGGCGCAGAGCAGAGCACAGAACCAAGCACAGAGCACAATAGATGGCGCAGAACACAGAACCAAGCACAGAACACAATAGACGGCGCAGAGCACAGAACCAAGCACAGAACACAATAGGCGGCGCAGAGCAGAGCACAGAGCCAATGCGCAGAGCCCAGCACAGAGCCGAGCAAAATATACGGAGGCGAGCGCAGAGCCAAGCACAGAGTAGAGCACAACAGAATAAACGCCACAGAGCCGAGCACAACAGAATAAACTCCACAGAGCCGAGCACAATATACGGAGCCGAGCGCAGAGCCAAGCACAGAGTAGTTTATTCAAAATAGTCACAAAAATATTTAACTTTTCTTGACGCTGCTGTGTTTTCCTTTCCACCAACATTCATACGCACCACACTTATCAATAGACTGCCCTCTGGGCAGGCTTTACACCTAGTAGCTAATAAGAGAGCAAAAAATATCTATAATCCATAGCCATACTGTCAACAGTTCAGTCTCAGGGTTTTTGAAAAAAGTCCTGAGGGATTGAACTGTTGACAGTATTGCTATAGATAGATATTTTTTGCTCTCTTTTTGAGTCTTCATGGTGCTGTATATCCAACATGTGTTTTATGTTTACTCACAGCAGTAGCAACATAGAAGCAAATTTTTTTTACTTTTATGTGTGGAATTCCTGGATTGTATGTAATTTTATCGATTATATAATTATTTTTTTATATAATTAATTGTGAGTGTTTTTTTGTTGTAAATAAATGTTTATTTAAGTTTTCAAGGATAAAGTAAAACTGCGGACTCGCAGGTCTGTATGCATGAAATATACTCAGTAGGATCTGTGACGGGACCGTTCTCTTCCGCCTGTCCTGACTCTCCAGACACCCAATTCGTTGCGGTCAGCCCGGCTACTGGGAGCGCTGTCCTCAGCGCCTCGAGCAGCTTGACCCGCCTGCTTCTGTTTCTCTGCCCTGGAGCCGTTAGGAATTTCCAGAAGGCCGCTCTGTGCCTTCTGAGGTTGAGTGTGTAGTGTAGCGTAGTTGAAGGAGACACCAGACGCGGCTGTATGTTCCAACAGGATTCCCTCTCTCTCTGAGCTTTAATGAACAAAATATGGTAGGCTATCCTACTATAAAAATAATGTTGGTAAGACTCAGGCCCTCCCTTTGCATATTCCTGGTCCCTCGCTGGTTGCCCATAAAACTCAATACTCCTTTGATTGGCGTTAGGAAAATGCCTAAGTATTTGATAGATTCCAAACGAAAAATAGGAGCTCCATAGTTAAGCATAATTTTCTCCCTCTCCTGCAATCTATTGAAAGACAACTGCAATCGTGGCACACGGTGGAACTGTCCTGGTTAGGCCACATGGCTTCCTTAAAAATGTCAATCCTTCCGCAAATCCTTTATTATTTTCTCAATGTCCCGACTTTTCTCCCAGCACATATCCTCCTGCGTATGCAGAAACTGCTGTTTGCCCATATCTGAAAACGCAAGCCCTCTAGAGTTTCGGCTACCACGATCACAACCCCGAGAGAGATGGATGGCCTCAGCTTCCCTGACCTGTTGAGGTATTATAGAGCTTCCCTATTAGCCCAACTACTAGCTGCGCTGCACGCTTCAGAACCTCCCTTATGGCTGCGCCTGGAAAATGCTGTTATCGCCCCCAATTCTGTTCCTGACTTTATGTGGTATGACCCTCTCCCTAGAAGTAAACTGGAAGGGATACTTCCCTCCTCTTATCTCTCGGTCTTGACCTGGCGTCACTGGGGCAAACCGTTACTGAAACCATTTCGGCTGTTCAGTTTTGCACCTCTTAGCTTTTTAAGTAGATTGTCTCCTGACCTTTGCCTTGCCTCTTGGACGCTTCAGGGAGTGACACTTGTCCAAAACCTTCTCACTCCAACCTCTATTAAACCATTCCCAGACTTGGTTTAAGAATTTGGTATCCCCCTAAACGAACTCTTTACCTACCTTCGTATTAAACATATATTGTTAACTTACAGGGTCGGGGCAATTCCAGTCAAGGATACTACAGCTTTCCACAGACTATGCTTAGGTAAAAAAAGCCTAATGAAACCACTGTCTCTATGTTACCGAAGCTTAGTGTCTCCTCGTAAGGAACATAAATTGCCATATATGTTGAGATGGGTAAAGGACTTACATTTACCATTTTCGCGAGCGGACTGGTTTTATGCCACGTCATCGGTATATCGACTATCTAAAAGCACTGGCATGAGAGAAGCACATCTTAAGTTATTGTACCGCTGGTATCTTACCCCTGTCTGACTGCACCATATCTCCAAGGGTACTGATGTATGCTGGTGTTGTTCAGCAGACAAAGGTTCTTTGCTTCATATTTTTTGGTCTTGCCCGAAAATTAGCCCTTACTGAGCTGACATCCGTTGCCTGATCAAATTATGTACTTCGTTAGATATTCCTCTCCAACCAGAAACTTACCTATTACATTTTATCCCCACTAACATTCAAATACCACCCGAGGGCTGATATCTGCAATCCTAGGGGTTGCCAAGTTAGTGTTGGCTAGTCACTGGAGGTCTGCCTCTACCCCCTCACTCTCAGAAGTCCTGAACCGTTTTGATAGTATATGTAAATATGAGGAAATGTTCGCTTCGGCCCAAAACGCCCTTCCACCGTACCAGGCTACCTGGGATGGTTGTGTATCCCACAGATCCTCCAAGAGAGTCTCTTAAAATCTCTTTAAGCCTTTCGAACCGTACTCTTTATTCTTTTGTTTTCTTTTTCCTTTTTCGTTTATGCTTACTTTATCACTGTATTTGCTATTTGCTGTTTACTATAGAATGTATAATGTTGATGAACACCCACCTGCACTTATGTGACTTATATTGTTGAAAGGTCCTGCGTGGCCTCTGTTGTCATTACTATATCTTTGTATTTAAACTTCTGATGGTACTCAATAAAAAACTTTATATTGGAAAAAAACATCTGCCACACTTATACATCCGCCTTCAACTGATTTTTAAGCCACATCTGTGACAATGACCTTGAAGACTGAAAATGACTATGTACCAATCTATCATTTAAATTCGTACTAGGGATGTGCACCGATTTTTTTTTTCGTTCGATTCGATTCGATTTTTCGAATTTTTAAACTTTTTGATTTGGCTCGTTTCGACCGCTTTCTGTTTCGATTCGGTTCGGCTCGATTCGTTTTTCGGGTACATTTATTTTTCGGAATATCGACCATTTTTCGTATTTTCGGGTCACTTTACTCGGTTTCTGTATCGACTTTTCATGATTTCGGAAATTTTCGTTTTTCGGAATTGTACATGGTTTTCGGTATATATCGACTATTTTTCGTATTTTCGTGTCACTTTGCTCGTTTTTTGGTTATCGGCTTTTCGCTATTTCGGAAATTTTCATTTTTTTCGGAACATCTGTTCTCCTCGTTTCAAAGCTGTCTAACTCTATTGCCCCAGCAGTCCAGCACATGGATTTTCCCCAGCACATTGATTTGCCCCAGCTCATGGATTTGCCCCAGCTCATAGGATATTGCCCCAGCTCATAGGATATTGCCCCAGCACATGGATTTGCCCCAGCTCATAGGATATTGCCCCAGCACACGGATTTGCCCCAGCACATTGATTTGCCCCAGCACATTGATTTGCCCCAGCTCATGGATTTGCCCCAGCTCATGGATTTGCCCCAGCACATTGATTTGCCCCAGCACATTGATTTGCCCCAGCACATTGATTTGCCCCAGCACATGGATTTGCCCCAGCTCATAGGATATTGCCCCAGCTCACACATGGATTTGCCCCAGCTCACACATGGGTTTGCCCCAGCTCATGGATTTGCCCCAGCACATGGATTTGCCCCAGCTCATGGATGCCCCAGCTCATGGATTTGCCCCAGCACATGGATTTGCCCCAGCTCATGGATTTGCCTCAGCACATTGATTTGCCCCAGCACATTGATTTGCCCCAGCACATGGATTTGCCCCAGCTCATAGGATATTGCCCCAGCTCACACATGGATTTGCCCCAGCTCATAGGATATTGCCCCAGCACATGGATTTGCCCCAGCTCATGGATTTGCCCCAGCTCATGGATTTGCCCCAGCACATGGATTTGCCCCAGCACATGGATTTGCCCCAGCACATGGATTTGCCCCAGCACATAGGATATTGCCCCAGTTCACACATGGATTTGCCCCAGCACATTGATTTGCCCCAGCACATTGATTTGCCCCAGCACATGGATTTGCCCCAGCTCATGGATTTGCCCCAGCACATGGACCCAGCACATGGATTTGCCCCAGCTCATGGATTTGCCCCAGCACATGGATTTGCCCCAGCACATGGATTTGCCCCAGCACATAGGATATTGCCCCAGCTCACACATGGATTTGCCCCAGCTCATGGATTTGCCCCAGCACAATGATTTGCCCCAGCTCATGGATTTGCCCCAGCACATGGATTTGCCCCAGCTCATAGGATATTGCCCCAGCTCACACATGGATTTGCCCCAGCTCACACATGGATTTGCCCCAGCTCATGGATTTGCCCCAGCACATGGATTTGCCCCAGCACGTTTACAAAGACAAAATTTACAGAATCCGCGATATAACCGATAATAGTTAAATATACGATGTTCAGAATTACCGAAATGGAACCGAAATCCCGAATGGAACCGAAATCATGAATAGAGGGAAAATAAATTTCGATTTGACACATTAAGTCCATTCGAAAATTCCGAAAAATTTTCGATTTGGCTCGGAAAACTTTTCGGATTTGCCTTTTTCGGAAATTTTTTCATTTTTTCGGAAAGTCTGTTCTCGTTTCAAAGCAATAGATTTCGATTTGACACATTTCAAGTCCATTTGAAAATTCTGAAATTTTTTCGATTCGGCTCGGAAAACTTTTCGGATTTGCCGTTTTCGGCTCAAAATTTTTTCGGAATTTCGGCCGCATCGAAGGACCCAAATCGGGAAATTTCGTGAAAATTCTGAAATTCCGAAACCCGAAACGCACATCCCTAATTCGTACATCTTCTAGCTGTAATGCTAGGTCTTACAGTGTCATACCCCAAGGCGCCGTGCCCGTAAGAAAGGCAAAAAGCCTAAGAAAACACATTAACCCTCACAATTCCTGCCTGATCTATTCTACCAAAAAACCTGACCCCATCTATGGTTCTGTTGTTGCTTCAGGTGTGTTCACTGATCATCTAGCTCTCCCCTACTAAAGGGCTAAAGACCCATCATGCAGTGCTTCTGCATCGTTTGGACATTGCTGATTCAGTGTGTTCTTGCTGTCTGCTAAGCCTGACTGTTTTGCATACCTGTGTACCGGATTTATTACTTGGAAAATAAATGGACTTCGCCTGCTAGCCTGTGACCCTTTGACCTATTGGACTTTGACTTGGATATGCCTATGGATTTGCCCTTTTGATACCACGCTTGAGCATCCTGTTCCTAATTTCCCAAGGACTTTATTTTGCTGCAGGTATTCTATTATTTCTCTGGACTTTACATAACTCCCTGGTACCTACAGCCATATTACATCCTGGACTCCAACTCCCAGTATCCCAGCACCTTCATTGCTTCTGTCTATACCAATGGTTCTGAATTAATTACTATACCTGCTTCGTCATCTTCAATGTTCTATGTATCCTCTTTAAATTAACCCTTTCTTGTCTTTTTCTCGGGTACTATCTAAACAGCCTATTCCTGTAGTGTCCCTCTGCTTCTGTCCCATTCTTACATGTACTTCAGTCAACCTCTTTTTCCCTCTGCTTAATTCTGCTCTTAGTTATCCCTGTTATTTTTCCTCCTTGTTGTTTAGTTATTATCTATCTAGTATTTGCTCTATTTCATTGCTTACTTACTTCATTCCTTGTCGCCTTTGCTTATCACTATTGTCTCTTTTATTTAATAAATCCCTCAGTATATACAGTTGTGTTCAAAATTATTCAACCCCCTATGCTGTAAAGGGTTTTAGGGAATTTAGTGTACATTTGTAATTGTATTCAGAATGAAATCCTACAAGGACTTTTTAAAGAACCATATGCAACTAAAATGACATCAATTGGTTTTGTAATACAGTAGTAAATGTTTCTTTTGTGAATTCTTCATTGACACAATTATTCAACCCCTTAAAGACTACCACTCTGAAGAACAGAGGTTCATTCAAGTGTTTTCAATCAGGTATTGAAAACACCTGTGGATGTCACGGAGCAGCAATAAAGCATAATAAGCACCAATTAGGCAGCTTTAAAATGACTGTGATACTCAGCTCCTTCTAGACATTTACTGGTGTGGTTACAAACATGGTGAAGTCAAGAGAATGGTCCAGGAAGACAAGAGAAGAGGTGATTACTCTTCACAGGAAGGGCAATGGCTATAAGAAGATTGCAAAGATGTTAAACATACCAAGAGAGACCATAGGAAGCATCATTCGCAAATTCAAGGCAAAGGGCACTGTTGAAACGCTACCTGGTCGTGGCAGAAAGAAGATGCTGACTTTGACTGCTGTGCGCTACCTGAAGCGTAGAGTGGAGAAAAGTCCCCGTGTGACTGCTGAGGAACTGAGAAAAGATTTGTCACATGTGGGTACTGAAGTTTCAGCTCAGACAATACGGCGCACACTGCGTAATGAAGGCCTCCATACCAGAACTCCCAGGCGCACCCCCTTGCTGTCTCCAAAGAATAAGAAGAGTCGACTGCAGTATGCCAAAAGTCATGTGGACAAACCACAGAAGTTTTGGGATAGTGTTCTGTGGACTGATGAAACAAAATTAGAACTGTTTGGGCCCATGCATCAACGGTATGTTTGGAGGAGGAAGAACAAGGCCTATGAAGAAAAGAACACCTTGCCTACTGTGAAGCATGGCGGGGGGTCAATCATGCTTTGGGGCTGTTTTGCTTCTGCAGGTACAGGGAAGCTTCAGCGTGTGCAAGGTACCATGAATTCTCTTCAGTACCAGGAGATATTGGATGACAATGTGATGCAGTCCGTCACAAACCTGAGGCTTGGGAGACGTTGGACCTTTCAACAGGACAATGATCCCAAGCATACCTCCAAGTCCACTAGAGCATGGTTGCAGATTAAAGGCTGGAACATTTTGGAGTGGCCATCGCAGTCACCTGACTTAAATCCGATTGAGAACCTCTGGTGGGACTTAAAGAAAGCAGTTGCAGTGCGCAAGCCTAAGAATGTGACTGAACTGGAGGCTTTTGCCCATGACGAATGGGCGAAGATACCCATAGATCGCTGCAAGACACTTGTGTCAAGCTATGCTTCACGTTTAAAAGCTGTTATAACTGTAAAAGGATGTTGTACTAAGTACTAAGATTGAATGTCACTTGGGGGTTGAATAAAACTGATAATGATGTGAGCACAGAAAAGACATTTGTGGTTATTTCATTATAAATGTTATGTTATATTTGTCTGACCTACACGTGCCTCTTTGATTTAATTGTAAGCAAGATGACTGAATGATCAAAATCAATGTCAAACTGGCCAAAACACTCAATTTCAGTGGGGGTTGAATAATTTTGAACACAACTGTATGTGCCTGCTCTACTCTTGTGTTACCGCACACTAGCTCGAACCTCTGAACGCTGAATCAGTTATATAACATACAGGGAGGGCTTCTTTGAAATGGGGATCTTGAGTTAAGAGTGGCCAGTATCTAGAGCAGATTTTATTAATTGCTTCCCGGCCAAGATCGTAGTTGGCGATCATTCTAATGACCCCAGAGCTGTTGGTGGTGGGAGTATCTTAAAGTAAAAGATGTCGATCAGATAGGAGTGCTCGTTTAAACGCTTTTTTCAGAGTCTTATTAGGTTATCCTTTCTCCTTAAAGGATATTCTTAAATCATGAGCCTTGACTTTAAACTCATCCACTGAACTGCATGTACGGCATAGCTGTAAATATTGACCTGTCGGTATGCCACGACGCAAGGGCAGAGGATGCTGACTCGCACAATTCAGCAGATTATTGGATGAAAGTTGGCTTGCTATGCTTCCACGATGGATAAGCCTTTGTTAGTCTTCTCGGTTGATGCTGAAAAAGCGTTTGACCGGGTGGACTGGTCTTATCTTTTTCGGATGTTGGAGAGGATGTGTTTTGGTGATCGATGGTGTTCGTGGTTGCGGGCACTATATGATTGCCCTCAGGCAAGAGTACGGGTTAATGGCAGACAATCGGCCCCATTGGCGACACATAATGGGACTCGACAGGGGTGCCCTCTGTCCCCTCTTCTGTTCCTGCTGTGTCCTCCCATATACTCCATTCTTGTTTAGTGTTTTCCTTATTGTAGATGTGTCAACAAAAATGTTAGCATGTGCCAGAGATTTCTGTAAATCTTTAGCTGACACTCTAGGATTCTTCTTTACCTCATTAAGCATTCTGCGCTGTGATCTTGCAGTCATCTTTACAGGATGACCACGCCTAGGGAGAGTAGCAACAGTGCTGAACTTTCTCCATTTGTAGACAGCCTGTCTTACCGTGGACACATGAACATCAAGGCTTTGGGAAGATACTTTTGTAACCCTTTCCAGCTTCATGCAAGTCAACAATTCTTGATCGCAGGTCTTCTGAGAGCGCTGTTCTGCGAGGCATGGTTCACATCAGGCAGTGCTTCTTGAAACCAGTAAACCCAAAACTGGTGTGTGTTTTTAAATGGCAGGACAGCTTTCAGCAACAAATCCAATAATATCACACTGATTGGACTCAAGGTTGGCTCACTGCTGGCTCCAATTAGCTCTTGGAGAAGTCATTAGGCTAGGGGTTCACATACTTTTTCCACCCTGCACTGTGAATGTTTACATGTTATGTTCAATAAACACATGAAAACATATAATGTTTGTGTTTTATTTTAAGCAGACTGGTGTTTTTCAAATTGTTGTGACTGAGATGAAGATCAGAGCACATTTTATGACCAATTCATGCAAAACTCCACGTAATCCCAAAGGATTCACATACTTTTTCTTGCAACTGTATGCCTTAAGCTGTCATGTACAACTTTAATTGGAATTGCATTCTAAATTTAGCGCATCACCTCCTTTATATCATTCGATATTCATGCTCCTCGATCTTTACAATAATTTGTTCCCAACTAAGGGTTGATTGAGGGATATATAATCCCCTGTCCATATTCACATCTTCAACACGGTATGAAGGCAACTCGGGTTGCTATGGGTTACGTTTTTGTATATGTGCCCACATTAGCATAATGACTGTCCGTACTGGCTAACGTTTGATGTATAGTAACTTTGCTTTACAATTATATCATCCATAATAATAGGCTGCAGGCACCCTGTATGTCTTGTACATTTCTAGCCATTTATCCGTTTGCCCGGCCTTTACGATTTAACATAGGCTGGTTGTGTATTATAATTAGCCAGTTCACTTACATCATTAGGGGAATCCCATCCACGATTGGTGGTCTTCTGTCACGTGGGTATGACGGTAGTAACGAGTCTCCTATTGGCCACTTTTTTGATCACATGACCCTGATATAGTGGGCGGTTTACAATTAACTACTGACGAGTGGCGTCTTGTGGAAGTTTTTTGGTATGTCTGACTAATATTGACTATTGTTCAATTATGAGCGCGTGTATATATACCCAGTGTGTAAATTGTTGTCATTTCAGCTCAGGACTAAGCCCGGCAGGGCGAAACGTGTCAAGCTATGACTCTTTACCTTTTTAACTGTTGTTTGTAATATTGGTCGAGTCCCACTAATGTTTTTTTACGGGTTCATACACCTCTCTCTATCGCTTCAATCTATCCTTCTATCTTAGCTAGCAGGTGTGTAGGCGGCTTGAACTGCCGAGGTAATAAAGAGGTATTTATACTTTCTAATTGGTTATCTTTATTGCCCCACTCTACATTTGAGCTGTGTGACCCATACCACTTCCATTGAGATCAATTAATGGTGTTGGACTCTTTCTGGTTCACTTCTTAATATACTGTTTGTGTGCCTTGTTGTATTAAATTCATTGTGTTTCTGGCACTCTTGTTGCACTCTCTGTGCAATTTGTTTTGTAATTGTTCCCTCGGGTTTATGCCCCATTGAGTGCTGTACTGCCCTCTTTGTTTGGTAGTTTTCATCCCAGGGTTTGTCTTTTTGCAGAGCAAAAAGGCATTGTGGGTTGCAATTTGCATCAGGTAAATTGCAACCTTTTTGTACCAGGCCCTTGACTTCCGCATAATCTGGTAGGGCTGGAGCAGCTGATCTGCCAGATCAACCCCACCCATATGCTGGTTATAGGCTTTGATGCACACTGGCTTCCTGATGCGCTCAGCTCTGCCACGTACAGAGACCTCCACAGACCTCTCAGAGTGGATGGTGGATAGAACGTATACATCCTTTTTGTCTCTGTACTTGACCGCCAACAGCTCTTCCTGGCGCAGAACTGAGGTCTCCCCCCTTTTTAGCCGGGTGCGGGCAAGCTGTGCTTGGAAACCAACGCGGTTCTTGCGAACAGTACCGCATGCTACTGTATCAAAACAATACAGCAGCTTGAACAAGGGGACAGTTGTATAAAAGTTGTCAACATACAAGTGATACCCTTTGTTCATCAGGGGAAAAAGTAGGTCCCACACAATCTTGACACTGGTTCCCTGTGTTCTGGGCAACCTGGAGGGTCAAGACTACTATCCTTTCCCTCGTACACCCGGAAGGCCTGAGTTTACCCACTCTCGCTGTCACAGAGCTTATACACCTTCACTCCATACCGGGAGCGTTTGGAAGGAATATACTGCTTGAATCCCAGCCTTCCTTTGTATTTCATTAGGGATTAAACCACGCAGATATTCCTTCCAGATGTATAAGCCTCTGCAAACCTGGTGGCGGAGTGGGTAATCAGGGGGCGGATTTTATACAGCCTGTCAAACTGGGGATGCTCTCTAGGGGGACACAGGCTGTTGTCACTGAAGTGCATGAAACGCAAAATGTTTTCATACCTTCTACATGACATTGATTGGGGGTAAATGGGGGTAGAGCAGATAGGGCTACTGCTCCAGTAGGAGCGAATTGAAAGCTTCTTTATGAAGCCCATCAGTATAGTAAATGCCCAGAATTTCAGAAATTCTGACACATCTAGGGGGGTCCATTGCTGCCTTGCCAAGTACGAGTCTGGCTTCGCAGAACAATGCTGATGGGCATACAGATTTGATTGGGCAACAATGTGGCCCAACAAATCATACCCCAGAAACACCTGCAAAAACTGTGGCGGTAAATCCTGCAACATCAATATTGATGCCAGGATTTGCTGTGAAAGGAGGGATATCTGGCCTTTGGCGATGAGGCACTACCCACTCCTCAGCTGGCAGGTGGTGGCCCAGGATCTACATCAGAAACATCACTAGGAGATACATCAGCCAGCGTAGATGATGTATCTAGTGATGTCTCTGAGCACCTGGCAGGGTCAAAATCTGGGTCTGATTCAGACGCAGATGCCTCAGATTCTGACACCAGGATGGCATATGCCTCCTCGACGCTGTACACCCTCTCAGACATTATCTATAATAGAAATATATATATATATTATAAAATTTTATTTTATAAACGGATTATTGCTCCTCAAAAGAACCTTTGGGTTTCACAAGAAAATAAAAATAAACACCTAAATCTCTCTAAACCTGCCTCAATTATTCTAATCTCACTAAATCTACCTAAAATCTCTAACCTGTCAAATCTGATCTCTCTCTCACCAAAACACAAGTGAGGAGAGGGAGGGAGAATCACAGAGGTCAGAGCCAATATTTACAAAATATTGACCTGACAAATTAGAAATGTTATTTATATTTTTTCTAAACTTCTGATTGATGAGGCAGGCTAAGAACATCCCACACAGCCCCAAGATGACCCTGCCCTTAGAAGGGCAGCGCCATCTTGGCTGTCACTTTTATTTAGTTTTTATACATTTTTATTCCTTTATTATTTTTTATTTATTTATTTATTTACACTTTTTTTGTCTGCTGGGTGCCTTGATCCCTCGAGGCACCCAGAAGAGCACCTGATCACTTATGTGATTTTTTTGTACTGAGTGCCACTCGTGAGATACCTCGTGGCACTCAGTACTTCCTGCCGCTACCGAAAGTGATCGCTCGGGGGCAGGGCCGGCCCAAGTCACACTGCTGCCTGGAGCGATGGATGAAATGCTGCCCCCCCAAAAAACCCACAACATGTATGAGTGTATCACAGAGCTCCACAGCAATAAACCTCACAGTAATGTGTGGTGTGTATGAGCGTATCACAGAGCTCCACAGCCATAAAACTGACAGTAATGTGTGGTGTGTATGAGCATATCACAGAGCTCCACAGCAATAAAACTCACACTCGTACACACAGTACATTACTGTGAGTTTTATTGCTATGGAGCTCTGTGATACAGTAATGTGCAGTGTGTATGAGTATGAGAGTAACACAGAGCTCCACAGCAATAAAACTCTCAGTAATGTGTGCTGTGTATGAGCGTATCACAAAGCTCATCCTGCCTCTACCAAGATGTAGACAGGGTGAGGGGAGAGAGCCAGGACTGGGAGAACATGAGGAATCCCCCCCCCAGTGAAAGTGTGCAGCACAATCTGCTCAGTGGGGGAGAGGGAGGGGGGATCTGAAGCTGGGTGTAGAAATGCCAGAAAATGAGTGTATCTTTGCTGGTCTGTATGAGGTGGCCCTGTGTGAGAATCCAGAGCTGCCTCATACAGAAAGTGACATGATGCACATGTAGCGCTGGTTTAAAACACTGTTGCTGTAGTACTTATTTTTGGCCACCAGGGAGACAAGCGCAATGTAAGAGACACTGGGACTACGTTTTCCAGCATGCTTTGCGCCGGGAACCGGAAGTGGGTGGGGAGAAACAGACTTACATCCGCAGCCTCTTGCAGGGGAAACCCAGAGCGCGCCGAGGAGCAAGAGAGCAAGACGCACGTGAGACAGACAACGATCGTGACCAGGCCGGAGCGCAGGTGCGGCCTTGCGGAGCTGGAGATCGGTTCACATTACTTGTCAGAGACCTAGCGATCCACCGCTGATAAGTTTATACAGATACAGAGTAGCTGAAGGACCCCAAGTTAGGAGACCGCAGATGACGTAATGGGAGTGCAGGCGGTGAGCTGAGCATCTTGTGGCAAAAACGGAAAAGCAAGACAAGCGGATCCGGTGGCACAGAGTCCCAGTCAAGCCAAGCGGAGAGACGTCCTGGGTCGAGCAGAGCGCAGAGTATCTGGCGGATGGGTGAGAGGCCTTCCCGGCCACAGTAAAAATAATAAAGCACGCTGCAAGTTTGTCTAAACCTACAGGGCCCCAACGTGACTAGTCGAAGACACCTGTAAATTATTCACTGGCCAGTTGAATCCCGGGTACCAACACACGCATACACGTACACCTTTATGGGACACAACCTGTACGGGACTCACATTCCAACAACGAAGGGGGTAATATCTATTTTCCTTTTCCGCTACTCGTTTCTCGCATTACGAACACCTGTAAATATATATGTATACCGTGCTGCTTTATATATGCCAGTTTATTTGAGATCAGTAAACTATATAACGTATAAAATCCACAACAGTGCTGGTGTATATTTATTCCCTAGTGCGGGGAGACTGACCCGAGGTTTAAATTCAGCAGCTCCTCCAGGAGTGAGCGCTACACACATTTAGCTAATTCCTAGAGAGAAACTGCCCAGAATACCTAAATACAAAGCACATACAGTTGTGTTCAAAATTATTCAACCCCCACTGAAATTGAGTGTTTTGGCCAGTTTGACATTGATTTTGATCATTCAGTCATCTTGCTTACAATTAAATCAAAGAGGCACGTGTAGGTCAGACAAATATAACATAACATTTATAATGAAATAACCACAAATGTCTTTTCTGTGCTCACATCATTATCAGTTTTATTCAACCCCCAAGTGACATTCAATCTTAGTACTTAGTACAACATCCTTTTACAGTTATAACAGCTTTTAAACGTGAAGCATAGCTTGACACAAGTGTCTTGCAGCGATCTACGGGTATCTTCGCCCATTCGTCATGGGCAAAAGCCTCCAGTTCAGTCACATTCTTAGGCTTGCGCACTGCAACTGCTTTCTTTAAGTCCCACCAGAGGTTCTCAATCGGATTTAAGTCAGGTGACTGCGATGGCCACTCCAAAATGTTCCAGCCTTTAATCTGCAACCATGCTCTAGTGGACTTGGAGGTATGCTTGGGATCATTGTCCTGTTGAAAGGTCCAACGTCTCCCAAGCCCCAGGTTTGTGACGGACTGCATAACATTGTCATCCAATATCTCCTGGTACTAAAGAGAATTCATGGTACCTTGCACACGCTGAAGCTTCCCTGTACCTGCAGAAGCAAAACAGCCCCAAAGCATGATTGACCCCCCGCCATGCTTCACAGTAGGCAAGGTGTTCTTTTCTTCATAGGCCTTGTTCTTCCTCCTCCAAACATAGCGTTGATCCATGGACCCAAACAGTTCTAATTTTGTTTCATCAGTCCACAGAACACTATCCCAAAACTTCTGTGGTTTGTCCACATGACTTTTGGCATCCTGAAGTTGACTCTTCTTATTCTTTGGAGACAGCAAGGGGGTGCACCTGGGAGTTCTGGCATGGAGGCCTTCATTACGCAGTGCGCGCCGTATTGTCTGAGCTGAAACTTCAGTACCCACATCTGACAAATCTTTTCTCAGTTCCTCAGCAGTCACACGGGGACTTTTCTCCACTCTACGCTTCAGGTAGCGCACAGCAGTCGAAGTCAGCATCTTCTTTCTGCCACGACCAGGTAGCGTTTCAACAGTGCCCTTTGCCTTGAATTTGCGAATGATGCTTCCTATGGTCTCTCTTGGTATGTTTAACATCTTTGCAATCTTCTGATAGCCATTGCCCTTCCTGTGAAGAGTAATCACCTCTTCTCTTGTCTTCCTGGACCATTCTCTTGACTTCACCATGTTTGTAACCACACCAGTAAATGTCTAGAAGGAGCTGAGTATCACAGTCATTTTAAAGCTGCCTAATTGGTGCTTATTATGCTTTATTGCTGCTCCGTGACATCCACAGGTGTTTTCAATACCTGATTGAAAACACTTGAATGAACCTCTGTTCTTCAGAGTGGTAGTCTTTAAGGGGTTGAATAATTGTGTCAATGAAGAATTCACAAAAGAAACATTTACTACTATATTACAAAACCAATTGATGTCATTTTAGTTGCATATGGTTCTTTAAAAAGTCCTTGTAGGATTTCATTCTGAATACAATTACAAATGTACACTAAATTCCCTAAAACCCTTTACAGCATTGGGGGTTGAATAATTTTGAACACAACTGTACCTGTATATAAGTCTGCGAACACTCTCTGTAAGATTTACACCAAAATACAATGCAAATAGCTTTATATAAGACAGCGCTTGCTCTCTGTATAGGGCACAGGCTTTGTAATAATTTATATGTCCTATACAGAGCAAGCATTGTCTTATATAAAGCTATTTGCATTGTATTTTGGTGTATATCTTACAGAGACTGTGAGCAGCCTTATATACAGATATGTGCTTTGTATTTAATTCTATATGCCTTACACATTGAGAGAGCTGCCTTAAATCAGCACATATCTGTATATAAGGCTACTCACACTCTCTAAGTTATACACCAAAATACAATGCATATAGCTTTATATGAGACAATGCTTGCTCTGTATAGGACATATAAATAAATACAAAGCCTGTGCCCTATACAGAGAGCAAGCGCTGACTTATATAAAGCGATTTGCATTGTATTTTGGTTTATATCTTACAGAGAGAGTGCGCACCCTTATACCTAAATACAAAGCACATATATGTCTATACTGGGCAGTTTCTCTTTAGGAATTAGCTAAATGTGCATCATGTCACTTTCTGTATGAGGCAGCTCTGGATTCTCACATAGGGCCACCTCATACAGACCAGAAATGATACAGTGAATGACCTCTTTACACCCAGCTTGAGATCCCCCCTCCTTCTCCCCCACTGAGCAGCTTGTGCTGCACGGCACACTTTTCACTGGGGGGGGGGGATTCCTCGTGTTCTCCCGGTCCTGGCTCTCTCCCCTCACCCTGTTTACATCTTGGCAGGATGAGAGAGAGAGAGAGAGAGAGATCTCCCAACCCCCAGCAGATGCATTAACTCACTGGAAAGCTGCTCTGCCTCAGTGAGCTGTGGAGGGGACCTGGCTGACGATCCGGCATGTGGAGTAATGCTGGGTCTGGGGGGGTTGCACACTCTCCCTCTGATGCAGCTTCTTCTTTGTCCTCTCTTCTGCTGCCGGTGGGGAATCCCTGCCTTCACAGGGTGGAGCTGCGTGCCTCCTCGTGTTCGGCTGCTAAATGAGATCTGGCCTGCACACACGCGTATGAATAGTTTTCTCACTACTCTCCCCCTCCTGGCCACATGTGGGTGGGCAGATCGGCGTCATAGCACGCGCCGGTCTCGAAGAGATGCCGATGCGGTGCCGATACAGAAAAAGTGCGGCGGCGGCAGGAAGAATATGCCACCCCAAAATTTGGCCATAAAGTTCCCGCCTGGAGCAGTTGCACCACACTGCTCCATTGTCGGGCCGGCCCTGCTCGGGGGGAGCGGTCACGGACGGACCAGCAGCAGATAACCATATTGCAAGGATGCCTTGGACTCCCAGGTAGCGTTTGAGCTGCTGGAAGTGATCCGATCGCTTCCAGCACTCTGTAGAAGTGCGGGGCACCTTTCCAGTTAAACCAGATGTTGATCACTCCCAGGGAGCGATCACAAGGGGCCCCGGGAATTCTGACCGCTATTTCACGGATGCCTGGACTCCCAGGCAGCCGCAATGGCGTTTGAGCTGCTGGAAGCGATCCGATCGCTTCCAGCGCTCAAGTGACCGCAGGACGTACCATGTACGTCAGTGGGTCTAAAAGAGACTCGTAGCCGTGACGTACATGGTACGTCCGCAGTCACTAAGGGGTTAAAGGGACGCTACCAACAACATAAGCTGTAAGGGATGGATCCAGACACAGGGTTTGGGGGTTGCACTCGACCAGTTTTGGTTACGAGCTAGTGTTCGGTTTGCAGTGGTAGGCAGAGTCGCATGCCATCCTCAGCACACAAGGGTTGCCACCTTTTCTTCAAGCTATCCCCAGTACCTCCGAAGTGCGCGGGCAGGAGGTCAGTGGTGCTCTACATCTTCCCAGTATGGCCATCATCTAGCGCCAGGTCCCCTTCATGAGCGGGCCCAGGTCAACCCCTCTCCAGCAGCGCTAAACAGGCCTCCAGGCCCTCAATCAACGCCATTTTCACTGCAGTGAGGGGGGGATCCAGCACCAAATCACCAGCCCTGCCAATCCTCCGTAATCTGTCCCGAACGGGAGCCGGGAGCCCTCCTGCCTCCGCAGCTCCCATTGCGGACCCAGCCAGGGAGGTATCCAGTGAGCAGTGGCATAGCGAGGGGGGCAGTGGCCCCGGGCGCAGTTTTTTTTAGGGGTGCCGGTTTGGGGTGTCATAGCTGGCCCCCACCGGTTTCCCTGCCCTGTGATGGTCATCAGTGCACACAGGCAGCCAGCGGCGAACTCTGTAAATGTCACGTGAGGGGCGGCACCAGTGCAATGTGCCCGCTCCAGTTTTAGACTGGGATGCAGGCACGCTGCAGGCGCCACCGCGGCATTTACAGAGTGCGCCGCTGGCTGCCTGTTAAGTGCACTGATGACCATCACAGGGATACCGGCGGGGGCCCACTATGATGCCCCAAACCAGGCCCCTACTGACCCGTAGGCCCTCAGAGCCAGTGAGCAACAGGGGGCAATATATATCCATGTTTGAGGTGCTGGTGGCAAATATATTCATGTCTGAGCTACTGGGGCAAATATATTCATGTCTGAGCTACTGGGGCAAATATATCCATGTTTGAGCTACTGGGGGCAATATATATCCATGTGTGAGCTGCACATTACTGTGGGTTTTATTGCTGTGGAGCTCTGCGATACACTCTGCACATTACATTGTATCACAGTTAAGGGTTCAATGCCCTAATGGTGGAAGGGAATCGGGGCATGCTAACGTGTCCACAGGTTGGGGGGACACACAATTCTTGGCTGGCCCCGGGCGCTGACAACCCACGCTACGCCACTGCCAGAGGGGGCACAGCAAGTAGGCGACTGGAGCCCAGGGGTAGATCCCAAGATGGCCACTGGCAGCGACCTCCATCAAAGAAGCACCAGGCATACGGCTGTCTGAGGTCCGGTGGGGGGGGGCAGAACAGTCCCCGGACAATACTCCCCGATGGCCAGCTACTCAGGTGTCAAGCTTCACTGTGCGGGGTTGGGGTTTCAAGCCCAGTGTGCAGTTACACAAGTAGAGGGAGGCAGATACAGTGGCGTAGCATGGGTTGTCAGCGCCCTGGGCCAGCCAAGAATTGTGCACCCCCCAACCTGTGGACACGTTATCGATATTGCCCCAGCCAGCTCTCACATGGATATTGCCCCAGCCAGCTCTCACATGGATATTGCCCCAGCTCTCACAAGGATATTGCCCCAGCTCTCACAAGGATATTGCCCCAGCCAGCTCTCACCTGGATATTGCCCCAGCCAACACATGGATATTGCCCCAGCCAACACATGGATATTGCCCCAGCCAGCTCTCACATGGATATTGCCCCAGCTAACACATGGATATTGCCCCAGCTAACACATGGATATTGCCCCAGCTCTCACCTGGATATTGCCCCAGCCAGCTCTCACATGGATATTGCCCCAGCCAGCTCTCACATGGATATTGCCCCAGCCAGCTCTCACATGGATATTGCCCCAGCGGCAGCCAGCTCATACATGGATATTGCCCCAGCTCCGGATCCAGCAGGGGTTGGGGCCCAGGTGCCGTGCAGCGGGAGTGCCTGCCCGGTCCTGAACAGCGTGAGAGTCCATGTTGAAGGGGAGGTGGCTGCGTGCGTGAGTGCGCAGGTCACGCGGTCTGGCCAGTCAGGTGGTAGAGAGACTCAGTACCACCTGATTCGCCGGAGCACGTGACCTGCGCCTGCACGCAGCCGTCTCCCCTTCAACACGGACTCACACTGTTCAGGACATCTGGGCCCCTTCAACCCGCAGGCCCTTGGCCGGCGCCCGAGGGCCCAGCGGGTCAGTCCGGGCCTGAACTTTTAGGGGCGCAAATTTCTTTTGAAATTATGCGCCCCTAAGAAAACTGCGCCCGGGGCCACGGCCCCCCCAGCCCCCACAGTACGCCACTGGGCAGATAGGTAAGGTTTAAACAGAAAGGGTTTATTAAATACAAAAGGAAGCAGAAATAAACCTGGAAGGGGACACTGAATAAGTAATAATAACAGGTAAAGGAACTAGCTGGGTAAGATACAATATACACGGGACGGGGTACACTGAGCTGATGGGATAGGAAGGGGTGAACAGGACAGAACACTGAATAGAGAATAACACAAGGGTGGACAGGACAGGTACTGAACACTGAATACAGAAATAACTAAAGAACACACTACTGAAGAAACAGGATGACGGACCAGGAGACAGAGGGCAAAAGGAACAATAATAACATCAAGCGTGGCATCAAGGAGGGTTGTAACAGGAGAATATTCAAAGTACAGAGCTGAGGCCATACACGGGTATTCAATAAGCGTAACTGAAGGAGTGTTGGGAATAGCAGTGATGGGAGTTGGAGTCCAGGAATGAGGGTTACAAGGAATGTCCAGGAAGGAGGTTTGCAATGGGATGCAGAGATGAGGGGTTACCACAAGAGGTAGTTATGAGGGTGGTCTCCACGGAATACAGCAATGAAGGTGGTCTCCATGGGATGCAGCAATGAAGGTGGTCCCCACGAGATGCAGCAATGAAGGTGGTCCGCACGAGATGCAGCAATGAAGGTGGTCCCCACGAGATGCAGCAATGAAGGGGTCTCCGCAGAATACAGCAAGAAGGTCTCAAATAGGAGATGTGCATAGCACGCAGGACTGGCACACAGTGGGGCTTCCAAGGAAGGACAATGCAGAAGCATTGATTGAATGGTGAGACTTGATTATATTGGCAGTCCAGGCCCAGCCCACACCTGAGGCTGGAGAGGTGAGGGGAAATCAGGAATGGATTGCTGAGTGCCTGGACCCCAGTCCAGGCAGCAGTAAATTCTGGACCGGAACCAGATTCAGGAAGGGGAATGGCATCTCACTTGCCCTTCCTCCGGCATCTACTGCACAGACTGTGACATCAGGGCTCTCAGCATATAATTCTCAGCGTCAAAAAAGGTGTTTTAAGGATCCCTTAGAGGACGTGTCATTGTCAGAGCTCCACAGACACGCGTCCTCTCTTCAGCAGCAGGCCACACCGAGAGGGGGATTTTTACTTTTCAGTGATAATATATTAATTTGTTGTCACCTTAATGCTTGCTTCGATGGAGCCTGAGGAATGGAATTAATCCAGAGACCAGAAGCAGATTTTTAAATGATGCAGCTGGCTGGCAGGCACTGGTAGCACAGAGCAGCTGATGCTGTGCTCACAAAGTTGCAAGTTGTCTCGGAGACAAAGTCGGGAGCTGGACACACTGCACGCCACGAGCAAGCACGTGAACTTCGTCACATGACACCGCACATCACGTGAGCTGCTGTGCCTGCACTGTGTGACAGCAAGCGGCTGAGGGGAGGAGGCAAGAGATGTCACCGACCCCCTACACCACTCCCACACTGTCAGTGATTGGCGGTGCGGACAGTGCGTCTCTTTCTCATGGAGAAGTTGCCTGATGAGGGCCACGGAGGCATGTGTAAGTATGAGGCAGAAACTCAGAACTGGCTCCTCCGAGTCATGTGACAGGGGGTGTTAAAACTGGACATATGACTTGAAAACCAGATGGTCCGAGTCAAACCCGGACAGGTGGAACCCTACAGCACGCATTCACTCTCTCCAGAGCACTGCACAGGGTCTGTCCTCACGTAGCACCTGGCAGACACCACACAGCAATGCTCTGCACTCTGGCTGTCACGGAGAATCAAGCACCACCAGCAGTAACACGCCGCAGGTCCAGACACCCCTGATACAATACATAGCCATATAAGTCAGAGATATGAACACATACATGGCTATACACACCATTTAAGGCTGGGGTCAGACAAGTGCACTATGTGCACCCGTACTGATGTGCCTTCCGGCACCCGTCGCAGTGTTGTGATGCTGCGACGGGGCCGGCTACACACTGTTGAGTGTGCAGGTGACAGCGGCCGTGCTGCGTCCGTGCAGCAAGCCTCCCCGTCAAAGCGCTATGACGTGCGTTGACGGGGCTGCAATCACGACCCTCCATAAGAGGATCGAGCCTTGCAGCGCTTGAGTGCACTAACTGCACAAAGCGAGACGATCAGACAGGCGTTAAGTGGAAGGAACATCCACTCTCACGGACGTTCCTTCCGCTCTTACTACCATTTGTCTGACCCCAGCTGTCACAGGGGTCCCGGGCAGATGCCAGGGAAGGCCCTTCACTGCGCATATATTTGAGCCCTTGAGGCAGGTTTGTGGTTTGTCTCATAATGTTTAATCCAGCACACACTAACATAAACAGAAACAGAGCTAGAGGTGATAGTGCAGGTGACGGGCACAAGAGGAAGCCCTGCACTGGTATAATTTCTCACTCTAAATACAGATTCAGGGCAAGGGTAGACCGAATGCAGAAACCAATCGTTTTGGTACATACAAGGACTAACTTGAATTGTCTCTAAGCTCTGAAGGTTTCGAGACCAACAGATTACCTAGGACACAATCAGAAACACCATATGTGGAATGACAGTCCGTGAAATATTCAAGGTGCAGGGCAGTCAGAGATGCAATAAGAAATAACATAAAACAGAAATGAACAATAGTTTGTGATCGTGGTCTTTGCAAAAACAAACACGAGTCGTAGCCTGGGTAAAGGGGGGTTACAAACAATACCCCTAAACATGAAGGGACAGAACCCAAACAGCGAGTGATCAACCCAGCAACCAGCAGGGGGTTAAATCACTAAAACAAGTGAAACAGCGTATATACACACAGTAATTCTCAACAGGACAGACTGAGGTTTGAATGGATTCAACGGAGTGCAGGGCAGAACTCGTTGGTACCTGAAAAATACTGTGAACAGAACTGCTGATCCTGGCACTCCCTGCAGGGAGATCAGAACAACAAGAGAACACTAGATACTGCTCAGTAGCTATTGATTTCATGACCAAAAGATCTACTGAGCAAATACACATTAACTAAACACATACAAGAGAGTGGTCCATAAACATAAACCAGGTCATACAACAGAAATCCAGACAGAATATAATTAGGGGACAGACGTAAGAGTAATCCAATAGCCAGAACCAGAAGTCATACACGAGTAATCAGGAATACAATATTATATCAAGAACAGTGAATTATATATCAAGAACAAGGAGCAGGTACTTAATAGGTGTAACCTATCGAGACCCAGGGAGCAAGAGACTTACTGGACCTATATATTGGCTGAGATGGTCATGTGACCGCAGACCAACCAGCCCAACAGATGGTCTGTAGAACCTGAAAACCAAAAAACATGAATCCCTGCTACAACCAGCAGGGGGCAGGGCCGAGATGTGACACCAGCCATAGGGTTGTTATAAGTTGTTATAGCCAGGCTCAAAAACGGAGCTATTCCCAAACTTTTTATAGGAGCCATCACAAACTTTTGGGACATTTAAAGCAATGAAAATGTCAACTAAAATAAAAGCATGTATCTAATTTACATTTAATATACAGACTCATTGCTGGGAGTTTAATTGCTGTGCAGCTCTGTTCTACACCTGTGCTCTCTGCATACTGTATATTAAAAGGTTCCTAAAAGGAGGAACATTAGAAAAAAAGAGGGAAAGGGGGATTTGGACCCAAAATGGGGGCTGTCCCTCAAAAACCGGGACATTTGGGAGATATGCACTCAGGTATACACTCATAGACAGCTGTATACTCATTGACATGCACTCAAAAGACATACACAGAAATGTCTATATTCATATCAAAGAAAAGTTCACGAAAATGCACAATGTGTACCTACTTGGGAGAGCTCTATTGACCATTGGGATATTCCGGTGCAATGCTGCAGAGGTCCGTTCGTCCTCCTAATACACTGAAGCAATAGACACAGCATGCCACATAGTTGTAGTGTAACGGGAATCTGCTCAGTTCTGTTGGGAGAAAGGTCGGCATGGTGCTGACAATGACAACCCGGACACGAGTCAATAGCAGGAAAGGAGTACTTTATTTGACGTCAAGTCTCAGTCAGGATTGATTCGCAAAGACTGAGTGACCTGATCAAGATGACTTTCAATTCTTATACATGAATACATAAAAAGGTACATCCCAACAACCCACCCAGGGGCGACTTTGCCCTCCCCAGGACAAATGTGCCTCATCTTCACACAAAGATATTCCACTATTCAACAGTTTCTCAAGCAATTAAAACAAATTGATAATCTTAAAGTTCAGCTTGTTCCTGTTACTGGGCCCTTCTCTGGAGGCTGCTCCCCTCCCTATCCTGATAAAGACACAGATGGTCTAATAGGGGCATTGTCTTCAGTTACGGCTTCCTGGCCTTGAAAATGTTTCTAAATCATCTTTCTGACACCCACTATTTGTTCAGGCCAATCTTTCTATTATAATTGCTTATGCCAGCAAGTTCCAGGAATATCTAAAAAAAAAATAAGCAAACTTCTCTAAACCAACTAGTAATTGCTATTTACAAATGCTTATATCTTAGCTCAACCAAAGATGGCTGCTGCAGGACAAGATGGTGGCTAATTTCTGGCCTGCTTCTGTTACATTCCCCCCTTGGCTAGGGTGTCAAGTTCTCCTCTCTTGGCACCCTTAGCCACTAACCTAGATATACTAAATTAGCAAAGTATCATACTCTGGGGGTGGCTTCTTTATTGGAAACAAATCAGAAGTGACCGTCATTGGTATCTTCTTTGTCGGGGTCATGGCTCTCTTACAAATGGGCCACAGGCACAATCCCACCCGGTAGAGTAGAATTCCAACTATCAAGATATCAATAGCCATTGTGATCAGTGATCCAGCTCGGGACATGAACCCGAGGATGGATCCAAACCAGTCTCCAAATGACCCGAATCCTCGAAAAGGATTCCAACCCTCGGCAGCTATTAGGCGGGCCTTATACTGCAACTGGGATACTTTCTCTTGATGATCCTGGATCACCTGGTAATAGTCTGGGACCTCTACAGTGGAATTACGAATGTACAACATTCATAATGCATTGTAATTTCACACAACCCATTTAGTGCAGCACATAGAAACATAGTGTCACGGAACGGACATGAGAGCTCTTTTCAGTGAGCCACAGGACTAAAGACTGAACCCTTTTTAAAGACCATTTTTCCTGTTTTCGTTTTGGTTTTGCGTGTGAGCCTATGGACCTCTTATTTTATTGCTAGATGTGGTTTTATTGGTGTAATGTAATGAAACAATCAGTATTGCAGGAGACACTCAGCGGTCTCCTGCATCACCACTCAACCCAGGAACGGGATCCCCAAGGCAATACCGCACCATCTCTCCAGACGCCGGACCAACGCCATTTCATCCTCCAGGCCGCTCGAGACGCCGAGTGCCGTGCCACTCGGTAGTCGGGCCGGACGCCATCAAAGGGGGGGTCAGATAGAGCAGGACCGCAGGCGGACTTCCATCCCGCCACACTGGTGGCAGCGGTGGGATAGCTCTTTGAACCCCCAGAAAAAGCACTCAGCATGGCAGGGTACGCCAACTACAAAAAAGACACCCTGTGGGGCATCCTGGAGAGCCGAGGAGGCACCCCGGGCTCAAAAAGTAAAGCCGCCCTGATCGAGGAACTGCAGGAAATGGACCAGGGAGCCGTGGGCACGCCAACCTTACCACCCACCCAGGCATTGGTCCCAGAAGATCCGTTCCAAAGCAAAGTGTGGCAGCGGCTAGCCCTCTTCAGAGCCGCCCTGTCAGAAGCCGCTATACACAATGACATCCAGGAGGTCCGGCAGGAAGAGGAGCAAAAGAAGGACCGTCAGCACGAGCTGCAGATGGCGGCGCTCCGAGCAAAAAGGACTGAATACCCTGCCCCTGAACCCTACCCAGTAGAACCCTGGTTCGAGGTTGACAGCTCGACTGGAGCTTCATCCAGGGAATCTACACCCCCCAGCGATACTTCTTTTTGGACTTACAGCTCGCCTGGAGTTTTAATTGAGGAAACCGCACATCTCAGCGACCCTTGGATGGAGGTTTACAGCCCGCTTGGAGCTGCATCTGAGGACGCCACACCCCCCATCGAGTGGTGGTGCCACTGTTCCAGCACCCTCGCAGACACGAGGGCTGAATTCCCGAGAAGGCTACAGGAGGGCCTGGATCGGTATCATGGATGTATAGTTGAGCCCTCTGGGCCCGAGTGGCGGGACGAGATCTGCCAAGAACTCTGGTACGAGGCACTGTACCATGAAAGGGACTACCATGGTGTCAATGTTCCCTCCAACGCTGCCATCTACCAAGTGCAGTACAATGCCAGAGCAGCATTCCTGAAAGGCCGACCCCCAGAGGAGTGGGAGGCAGAGCTCCAATACCTGGTTCAGCAGGAGATCGCACTGGATGCCGCTTACCGGGCGTCCCAGTGGTTAATAGGCTCCCTGCTACCCTGCAGCATCGATGGTGCTTCCACCGCAGGCCTCCACTACGGCGGCACAGGGCTGCTATACGAAAGGATGGCCAATGACCCCGGGATTGGAGAAGAGTCGGAGTGGCGGTTGGAGGAGATACTGGAACGCCGGGAAGAGGAACTCTCATACGAGAGCAAGGACTTCAAGATAGAGGAACTGTAGTTCCTGGTAGAGTGCGAATGGGAGCTTGAGAAGGCCTACAGAAGGTTGTTGGACGATGCTCCGCAGTCAGGCCTAAGCCCCATGACCTGGGACTGTCTGGCCGAAGAAGCAGACAGTCCAAGTGACACGGAAGTATTGGAGCCCGAGATGCTCCCATGGGTCCCAGTTGGGACCACAGTAGATGAGCCGGCCAGGTTGGAAGAAGCACGGCAGGTGCCAAGCGACCAGAATGGGCCCGCGTAAGGGTCTGAGTGGCCCAGAGAGGAAGTTATCCTCCCGCCCCCGCAAGAAGACACTGTGCCAGTGTCCGCTTACCCAGCAGAAGAGCTGGCAATGGGGCAGAGTGCCGCTGGCCTCTGCCCATCCTCCACCATCTGCCCCGAGAAGCAGAAGGGGGATACCCTTGAGCTGCTTATCCCGCAGCCGCTTACCCCATCCAAGACTTTGTTCCTGTACCCACCTCCCCAGCAGAAGAGCTGGCAACGGGGCTGTCACGGAATGGCCCAGCACCCTCAGCCAGGGGCGGTGCACAAGGACATTGATTCGGCCATGAACACTTAGGTGCGGTGGCACGCACAGAGTTTTAAAGTACTTTTATTGAGATGTGGTTATGTGTGGTGTAATACAGTGTCCCCTGTTGGTATTGTGAAATGTAATTCCCTTTGTCTGCCTCGCCCGCCGCCATTTTCTGATCACCTCGTGGTTCAGATCAGAATACTCGGATCGTAAAATGGCCGAATCGGCAACTCCCCGATTCGAAACGGCCAATACGAATCGGGGCCAGGGTGCCTCCTGCCAGCGAGGGCCAATGGGACTTGTGTGGGCGGGCAGGGATCCCCATTGTATTCATAAGTGTGTAAAGTGATAAATGCGTGTGTTGTGAAAAATAAAGGCAGATTTACCAGTGCATCCAGCCTCGCCTGATGTTTTTATTTCTCCGCCATACTTGATCGTCTGAGTATCCCCCGAGGTCTCAGGGTACGGCGTCCAACTAGATCCGAACCGAACCGAGCGCTCTGTGCCTGCATCTCGCATCAGGACAGAGGCGCAGCGTATGGTGTTCGGTTCCCAGACTATTAGCCCGAGATCCGATCCGAAGGGCGCGGCCGTGTACCGCGCTTCGGTATTGCAAGAGACCGCGGTAAGATCCGAATACTTTGCCGATCCCGCAAGATCCGAAGCTGTATCCATCTAAGATCCGAAGATTCATCCGCACCCAGATCCGAAACGTTTCCCACTTAAGATCCGAATATTCCTCCGCGGCAGATCCGATCTCCACAGACGTCCCACACCCTCAAGGTTAGTGAACCAGCTGCTCGAGACGCTGAGTACCGTGGTGCTCAGTGGTCGGGCTGGTTCTACGCAGGGGTCCTCTCCTCCGCCCGCTAACCCTTCCCCAGGGTCACTCCAGGCCGCACGAGACGCCGAGTGCGCGCCACTCGGTAGTCGGGCCAGCGGTAAGCGCCGGGGCCACGCAGATAGAGCACACCCGCAGGCGGACAACATCCCATTCCGTCATACTGGTGGCAGCGGTGGGATAGCTCTCTGCAGGCCCCTAGGAGACCTGCGCCATGGTGGTGTACACCCACTACAACCGGGACACCCTGCGTGGGATGTTGGAGAACCGGGGAGGAACGCCGGGTAATAAGAACCGGAAAACCCTGATTAAGGAGCTGACCAGGATGGATCGGCACAGGGCGACGACACCCGTCCCCAGCCCTGTCCACGCAGAGGTGGAGGAAGATGCTGGCCTCAGAGAGGTGCGGCGTCGGATTGCCCTGCTCGGGGATGCCCCAGCGGCGGCGGACAGATACGAAGTGATTCGGGAGGTTTACCAGGAAGTCGAGCAAGAAAAGGACCGCCAGCACGAGCTGCGGTTGGCAGAGCTCCGCGGAGCAGAGCCTGAATATTTTAACCCTGAACCCTACCCCGTGGAACCCTGGGTCGAGGCTTACAGCTCGACTGGAGCTTCACCCTGGGAATCTGCAACCCCAGTGACTACCCTTTCGGGACTTACAGCTCGCCTGGAGCCTGTATTGGGGACATCACACACCCCAGCGACCCTCGGATGGAGACTTACAGCTCGCCTGGAGCTGCATCTGAGGACGCCACATTCCCCGTCGAGGAGCGGTGCTCCTGTGCCGGCACCTTCGCGGACATAGAGGTTGTGTTTGCAAGAAGGCTGCAGGAGGGCCGGATCGGGACCAGAGGTCCACAGAGGAACTTTGGTACGAGGCCCTGAACCATGAGAGGGACTGCCATGGTGTGTACGTTCCCTCCGACGCTGTCGTTCACCGGGTGCAGTACGATGTGCGAGCAGCGTTCCTGCAAGGTCGGGCCCCAGAGGAGTGGGAGGCCGAGCTCCAGAGTCTGGTGCAACAGGAGATCGCACTGGACGCCGCGTACCGCGCGCTCCGGTGGCTAACCGCCCCTCCGACAATGCGCCCTATTGATGGCACCTCCACCGCAGGGCCCCGCTACGGAGGCACGGGGCTGCTCTACGAGAGCATGGCCGCAGACCCCGGGTTCGGAGAAGAGACCGAAGAGCGATTGGAGGAGATTCTGGAGCGACGGGAAATGGAGCTCCCGTCCGACATCAGGGACTCGGTGTTCGAGGAACTGGAGTCCCTAGCAGAGCGAGAGTGGGAGCTCGAGGTGGCCTACCGAAGATTGTTGGACGGCGCTCCGCAGTCGAGCCTGAGTTCCCCGTGCTGGGACGGGTCGGCGGAAGAAGTCGACAGCCCCCAGGTCTGGGACTTATGGGAGGCCGAGGTGGCCCCATGGGTACCCGGTGGGGTCCCAGCAGAGGAAGTTATCCCCTTCACCCCGCAAGCGGACAGGGTGGCCGAGGCCACGGGTCCCGCGGGGGAGCTGGCAACGGAGCAGAGCGCCGCTGGCCTCTGTCCACTCCCCGACGCCAAGAGAGTTGTCCTCCAACCAGCGGAAGAGCTGGCCACGGGGCAGAGTGCCGCTGGCCTCTGCCCACTACCCACGGTCTGCCAGGAGGAGCAGACGGATGGTTCCCCCGGGCTGGGCTGTGAGCAGCCACGGATTGCCCCGGGGGGTGAAAGACCATCCTCCTGCAAGGTGATCCTCACCCAGCAGGGAAAGTTATCCCCTTCACCCCGCAAGCGGACAGGGTGGCCGAGGCCACAGGTCCAGCGGGGGAGATGGCAATGGGGCAGAGCGCTGCTGGCCTCTGCCCACCCCCAGTCGCAACGAGAGTTGTCCTCCACCCAGCAGAAGAGCTGGCCACGGGGCAGAGCGCCGCTGGCCTCTGCCCACTGCCCACGGTCTGCCAGGAGGAGCGGACGGATGGTTCCCCCGGGCGGGGCTGTGAGCAGCCCTTGATGGTCCCGGGGGGTGAAGAAACCATCCTCTTGCAAGGGGATCCTCACTCGGCAGAAAAGATTACCCCTTTCACCCCGCAAGCAGACAGGGTGGCCGAGGCCACGGGTCCAGCGGAGGAGCTGGCAACGGGGCCGAGTGCCGCTGGCCCCTGCCTACTGCCCACAGTCTGCCAGGTGGAGCAGACAGATGGTTCCCCCGGGCTGGGTTGTGCGCAGCCGTTGATTGCCCCGGGGGGGGGAAGAAACCATCCTCCCGCAAGGAGATCTCCACCCAGCGGAAGAGCTGACAACGGGGCAGAGCGCCGCTGGTCTCTGCCCATTCCTCCCAATTAGCCCCGAGGGGCAGAGCGAGGATGACCCCGTGCGACTGCCGTTGCAGCTATTTATTCCCCTCTTCGGCTGCCAGGAAGAGCAGCCGGGTTTGACCCCATTTGTCCCCTCGGTTGCCGTTTCCGTACCTGCCTCTCCAGCAGAAGAGCTGGCACCGCTGGCCTCTGCCCATCTTTGCAACCCTGCGGCTCGGAGGCCTCACGCAGCCACGGTTCTTTCCAACGGCTGACCTGGGCACCCGGGGCGCGTGCATTTAGCACCCGTTGTCCCTGGGTGAGCGATGACCCTGGAGGGGACACAGGAGGTACTCCTCCCCAGACATATGTCCTTCCGCCCAGCCGGGGTAACCCTAAGGACGTGGGGCCCCGACCAAGCTGGCACGGCCGCAAGGCCAAATGGAGAAGCTTGGTGGCCCGGCCTCCCCAGACAGACTACGGGCCTGGGAGCACCGACTTCCCCGGTATGACCCGGTGGGGTCAGACCAGGTGCGTCGAACTGGGGGAGGGGGAGGAGTGTCACGGAATGGCCCAGCACCCTCAGCCAGGGGCGGTGCACAAGGACATTGATTCGGCCATGAACACTTAGGTGCGGTGGCACGCACAGAGTTTTAAAGTACTTTTATTTAGATGTGGTTATGTGTGGTGTAATACAGTGTCCCCTGTTGGTATTGTGAAATGTAATTCCCTTTGTCTGCCTCGCCCGCCACCATTTTCTGATCACCTCGTGGTTCAGATCAGAATACTCGGATCGTAAAATGGCCGAATCGGCAACTCCCCGATTCGAAACGGCCAATACGAATCGGGGCCAGGGTGCCTCCTGCCAGCGAGGGCCAATGGGACTTGTGTGGGCGGGCAGGGATCCCCATTGTATTCATAAGTGTGTAAAGTGATAAATGCGTGTGTTGTGAAAAATAGGCAGATTTACCAGTGCATCCAGCCTCGCCTGATGTTTTTATTTCTCCGCCATACTTGATCGTCTGAGTATCCCCCGAGGTCTCAGGGTACGGCGTCCAACTAGATCCGAACCGAACCGAGCGCTCTGTGCCTGCATCTCGCATCAGGACAGAGGCGCAGCGTATGGTGTTCGGTTCCCAGACTATTAGCCGAGATCCGATCCGAAGGGCGCGGCCGTGTACCGCGCTTCGGTATTGCAAGAGACCGCGGTAAGATCCGAATACTTTGCCGATCCCGCAAGATCCGAAGCTGTATCCATAAGATCCGAAGATTCATCCGCACCCAGATCCGAAACGTTTCCCACTTAAGATCCGAATATTCCTCCTCGGCAGATCCGATCTCCACAGACGTCCCACACCCTCAAGGTTAGTGAACCAGCTGCTCGAGACGCTGAGTACCGTGGTGCTCAGTGGTCGGGCTGGTTCTACGCAGGGGTCCTCTCCTCCGCCCGCTAACCCTTCCCCAGGGTCACTCCAGGCCGCACGAGACGCCGAGTGCGCGCCACTCGGTAGTCGGGCCAGCGGTAAGCGCCGGGGCCACGCAGATAGAGCACACCAGCAGGCGGACAACATCCCATTCCGTCATAGGGGCAGAGTGCCGCTGGCCTCTGCCCACCCTCCATCGTCTGCCCTGAGGAGCAGAAGGAGGATTTACCCGAGCTGCTTATCCCGCAGCCGTTGACCCCATCCGACCCCCTGGACTTTGTTCCCACACCCGCTTACCCAGCAGAAGAGCTGGCAACGGGGCAGAGTGCTGCTGGCCTCTGCCCACCCTCCCTCGTCTGTCCCGAGGAGCAGAAGGAGGATTTCCCCGAGCTGCTTATCCCGCAGCCGCTTACCCCATCCAACCCCCTGGACTTTGTTCCTGTACCCACCTCCCCAGCAGAAGAGCTGGCAACGGGACAGAGTGCCGCTGGCCTCTGCCCACCCTCCATCGTCTGCCCTGAGGAGCAGAAGGAGGATTTACCCGAGCTGCTTATCCCGCAGCCGTTGACCCCATCCTACCCCCTGGACTTTGTTCCCACACCCGCTAACCCAGCAGAAGAGCTGGCAACCAGACCGAGTGCCGCCGGCCTCTGCCCAACCTTCACCGCCTGCCTCGGGGAACAGAAAGAGGATACACCCGGGCTGCTTATTCCGCAGCCACTGACCCCACTGGAGATGGAGGACGCCATTCTCCTGCCCAGGGACCCTTCCTCGGCCTTGAACCCCCCAGCCGACACGCTGGCAATGGGGCAGAGCCTGTTTCAACTCTGCCTATCTCCACACCCCTTTGGCCCGGAGGCCCCATGCAGCCACTGTTTTTTCCAACGGCTGACCAGGGCACTCGGGGCGCGTGCATTTAGCACCTGTTTTTCCTGGGTGCGCGATACCTCCGGAGGTGGTACAGGCAGTAACCCTCCCCGACCACAGGACCCTTATTCCGGAGGGGGTACCCCCAAAGACTTGTACCCCCAACACGCCAGGCACTGCCGCAAGGACAAATGGAGAAGCCTGGTGGCTCGCCTCCTTCCCAAAGACTATGGGCCACAAAGACTGCTCTGACTTCCCCGAGTCGACCCGTGTGGGTCCAACCGTGTTCGTCGGACTCTTAGAAGGGGGGAGAAATGTCACGGAACGGACATGAGAGCTCTTTTCAGCGAGCCACAGGACTAAAGACTGAACCCTTTTTAAAGACCATTTTTCCTGTTTTCGTTTTGGTTTTGCGTGTGAGCCTATGGACCTCTTATTTTATTGCTAGATGTGGTTTTATTGGTGTAATGTAATGAAAATGTACCCTGTATGAATTGACTGTAAAAGTATGAAAGAAACCGTTTGTATGTGTTTTTCCCCGTCGCCATTTTGCTCATCCCAGCATGGTTTCACAGAACAAAGGATCTCATGCCACAAAATGGAGGAAGCAGGGGGCCAGAGGATTGGAGGCTTTTCCAAGACCTCATCTGCCTAATCCCCTGAACAATGGGGGAGCCTGAAAGGGCAAGATAGAGGATACAGCAAGCCATCTGATTGGAGGTTTTACCAAGACCTCATCTGCCTAATCCCTGGACAACGGGAAGGCTGAAAGGGACCTGATAGGGAACAGGAGGCTGGGAAAGGAGCCAATCAGTGCTGGTTGTGTGGGTGGGGGAGTTGGTAATCTGGTTGTGTGAAGTTGTATAAATGACCCTGTTGAAACCCATAAAATTCAGTTCACTGTTTTAAAGCATACAGCCACGTCTGGTGTCTTCATTTCAGAGCTACAATCAGTATTGCAGGAGACACTCAGCGGTATCCTGCATCACCACTCATCCCAGGAATGGGATCCCCAAGGCAACACCGCACCATCTCTCCAGACGCCGGACCAACGTCATTTCATCCTCCAGGCCACTCGAGACGCCGAGTGCCGTGCCACTCGGTAATCGGGCCGGACGCCATCAAAGGGGGGGTCAGATAGAGCAGGACCGCAAGCGGACTTCCATCCCGCCACACATAGAAACATAGAAAAATGTCGGCAGATAAGAACCTTTCGGCCCATCTAGTCTGCCCAATTACATGGATACTTTACCTGAATTTATCTTTTGTTTAGGATAGCCTTATGTAAAAGATAGGGTAACTAGTGGCGCAGTGATTCCGGTTACTCCTTATGCGATATCTTGAAGACTAATTGCATGTACCATACAAATCATCAGTATGCAATACAAAGTGCAAATGCAAATCACAAAGGGTATAGGTAATCACAGTAGTCTGTATATGCAACACATTAAAGTGCAATGGCAACAGTTAGAATAAAGTGCAAATGCACCAGTGAAAATAAAGTGCAGGTGCAGCGATGAAGATAGTACAATAGTAAAAATGAGGATCTAGCTATAGTGTCCAGTCTAGTCCATAAAAAGGACTTTCTGCCAATATTCAAGAAAGTCTATGATATTGATATTCCAGTTCCTAAGTGGATGGGTGATGCACCAAATGTGCTCGAGATTAATGTCAATATTACCCCTTCCACAATTGTCGCAGGCTTGTTTGAGCGTGTCTGTTCCTCTAGTGGTCTTGATGAACTCCACGACAGGAGATATATATATATATTTTTTATTTTTTTCCCTATCTCCTGTCGTGGAGTTCATCAAGACCACTAGAGGAACAGATCTTGCACTATTCATTCTCTTCATCAATTCTATTCCCCAGCCAGTCCATGCCGGAAACCATGCCCATGCCTGATCTCCCTTTGAAAACAATTCCCGCTTATCAAAAACCAGGGGAAAGTAGTGTCTGGTGCTGAACTCCCTCCCTGTACCCTTTGGATTAGGATTAATTTGGCCACATAACACATACCTGTGAGATCTGGTGGTATCCATTTACAACATATATTCCCACAGCATATATGGAACTCCCCAGTCATCAAAAATGTAGCCATATAATCTTCCCCATTGAAAACCTTCACCATTAACTTAAGCAATTGGAATGTGAGATACCTAATATTTTTTGAATTAGTAATAGTATTGAAAATAATGAATTCCCGTGGTTGAGTTCGTTCAGCTGGGGTTACAATAATTCTGCCTATCTTCGACCTTGGTGTAGCAGAATAATTGGCTGTTAAATTGAAACGGCTGAACTGGCATGGGTTATTCTTAATTTCTACTATTTCTTTTTCCCTCCCTATCTCAAAACAAAAGTCAGAAGGAGACACGGGACCAGTTATTGGGTACTCAGGAAGATTCACAGCTTGTTCCAACTGGGTGTCATTCAATGGTTCAGTTGAAAGATTCCCAAAAGAGTTCAGAAAAGCACGATAGTCTACTGGGACTGCAGCAAATGGGATATAAATTGTCCCTGGGTGTAATCGGCTTCACACCCAGCACGAGATCTGTCCAGACCTTTTAGCATAGGCATATTTGAACTTTAGTAACAAATGGTCCTTTGAAGGTACCACGGGGCCCAGATCGCGCTTAATTCTTCCTCTCATTTGGTTGACAGGATAAGAGACATTCACTCTCTCAGTGTTGCTTTGGCGTTGGATTGATTTGATAAAAAAAGTCAAATGACTCATTATAAACAAAAGAAACAGTAAAATCGCACCTAAAATGAAAGTGGCCTGGAACCCCTTTTAAATGGCCTTGTCAAACAATTCCCACCTCCCACTCTCGGTAAGGGGCATATCTGTACGGGTTTCCCTTTGGGATTCCCGCTTTTTCATTGTTGGCGGGTGGTCAGGCATTATTATGGCTGTCAAAACACCCACTTGCTGATCTTATGCAGATATAGCTATCGTTATCTTTAGTTTTAGTGGATTGGACTCATCAGACACAGCTTTCCACTGGAACCCAGATACAGCTGCTGCTGACTTCAATCTCGAGTGATGTATCCACGGCACTGTGATGAATCCACCACCTCAGCCACCTTCACTGCTGTGGGAGTGGATAACAGAACAAGGTAAGGACCCCTCCATTTTGGGCCTAGTGGGTCAATCTTCCACTCCTTCACCCATACCAAATCACCTGGACAATACTTATGCAACGATGGATACAAAAAATTTGGTAAATTATCACCAACCCAGGTATTCAGTTTCTGCATTGTTTGACCCATAATAACACTTGTTCATTCAGTTTGATTTCACCTACTGCCCGAAGGTCCCCCCTTAGCCCGTTAACCAAAAGGGGTTGGCCATCCGAACAAGAGTTTGTACAGACTTAGTTTCAATTGGGGGGTTGGCCTGCATCTAATATGCAACAATACTATCGGCAGCACCTCTAGCCATCCCAGTGACGTCTCTTGGCACATTTTGGCCATCAAAGTCTTAAGAGTTCTGTTCATACGCTCAACTTTTCCAGAACTCTGAGGTCTGTAGGCTGTATGCAGCTTCCAGGTGATGCCCAACAAGCGGGCAAGTTGTTGTAGACAAGCATGAACAAAAGCAGGTCCATTATCTGACCCAATTTCAAGGGGTAGTCCATAGCGCGGAATAATTTCTCTCATGAGGCATTTCAGTACTTCAGATGTCTTTTCAGTTCTGGTTGGAAAGGCCTCAACCCATCCAGTGAGTGTGCACACCATCACTAGTAGATACTTGTATCCTTTGCAGGGTGGAAGAACTGTAAAGTCTATCTGTAAATATGCCATGGGGACAGCCCAATTGGTTGTATTCCTGGAGGTTGTGTTGGGCCTGATTTTGGATTATTCTTAGCACAGGTCACACATTGTTGGGCTATTGTCTTACAAATGACGGAGAGTCCAGGAACATGGAAATGCAGCTCTAACTGTTGTGCCATCATTTCTTTTCCTCCATGGGTGCTAGCATGAAAATCTCTGACAATTTCAGGCGCTAATGTAGCAGGGAGGACAATTTGGTTATTCGTTTACTGGAACCATCCATCTTCTCCATATTTGCCTGGTTCTTCAGAAAGCCATTTTGTCTCCTTCTCTGAATACACAGGTGTCCATTCGCTCAACGGGGCTGGTAGAAGTGGAGCTATTATAGAATATGGGGTCTTGTAAAGTCAAGTTCAAGTTCTTCTTGATTTCCTCAAGTAAATTCTTCTTTTGGGTGATAGTGTACCTATGCAAAGTAAAGCAGATCTTGCTGTTCTTGCTTGTTCTTTACAGCAAATAGAAAATATTTCAACGCACTGCTCTTCATACTTAACAGACGTTTTTCAATGAGTATTTCTTTCAGAAAGAATTTCACCAGCGGGGCTTGATACTTTTCAGCTCCCAATTCTCCCAGACATTGCAGGATACGGGTGATTCTCAGATTATTATGGGTATTGGATGTCAGATTCTCGAATCTTGCTGAGAAATTTTCTGCTCGTTCAACTTCAGGTCCTTCTTCATCTTCCCCCACTAAATTTACGCTGAAGAAGTTCAATATCATCCGAAGGAGCCATTGCTGAACTTCGGAGGTGTTTTTCAATGCTTCTTTTTCAAAAGTAGTCAATGGGTGTGAGTAAGGATTCCGTCCTTACTCCATAGTAGGAAAAAGCCACTGTATATAATAATGTTTTTTCTCAAGCAGTTTGTAATCTCCATTCCATCTGTGGAGTAATACCTCAATAAATTCTCCATTTGGGTCAAGTCTTCTCCTGCTCATATAGAATTTGTAATTGGGATAATCATCTGGTCTTAGTCCTGCAATTTTATTGCTTGGTAGACATAACATTATCATACCAGTAGTTTCATCTGCAGCCATTATCAACTTTGCTGATGCTTTAGCAGCTCGATCAGCCATTCTGTTGCCTGTTGGAATTGCATCATTTCCTTTCTGGTGTCCTCGGCAATGCATAATACTGACAGCACTGCATCCAGTAATTGTAGTATCTCAGCTGAATATTTGACCTGTCTTCCTGAAGAAGATAGTAGGCCTCTTTCCCAAAATTATCATTTTGAACCCCATTTCTCCCCATTAATTTAGGACAATTTGCCCGCCAGTGACCTTCACATTCACAGAATGCGCAATGATTCGGACCCAGATCGGTTCCGACCTCTTCCCCTGGTCCCTCTATCCCGTCCTTGGCCCGACTCTCCATCTGTGGCTCCCTGATTCACTCCTCCCATTGCCACAGCTAATATACCTGCATTGACCTTAGATTTCCTTACTTCCTCTCTCTTCACTTCTAAATCTCTGTTATGGTATACCTTATTAGCAATGTCTACCAATTCACTAATACACTTTTCAAGGAACCCATCATATTTCTGTATTTTATTATGTATGTCCCTCTGCGCTTGACTCACAAACAAGGAGTTAACTAAACGCTGATTCTCCAGTGTCTCGGGGTCAATGGGGCTGTATAACCTGTACGCTTCCATTATCCTCTCAAGAAATGCACTTGGGGATTCTTTTGGCTCTTGTATAACATCAGCTATTTTTCACATATTAATGAGCTTCTTTGCTCCACCTCTAATTCCCATCAATACAGCGGCACGGTAGCTTTTTAGATGTGCTATGCCTGCCTCAGTATATGGCCATTGGGGATCAATCTTAGGATAATGTTCTTCCGCCCATGCTTCGGGGTTTGCATAGCTCTCATCAACAGCTAGCGTCAGTAAATACTTTCAGGCTACTGTATTTATCCTCTCCCTCTCCTCAGTAGTAAATAGGGATGTGCTGGGTCGTTCGGATTTTTAAATTTTTCGTTTCGGCTCGTTTCAGACGATTTTCTTTTCGGCTCATTTCGTTTCGGCTCATTTTTCGTATCGACTTTTTTTACATGATATCGGAAATTTTCGTGTTTTTCGGAACGTCTGTTCGCCTCGTTTCAAAGTGTCTATTCCTTTTGAGCGAACGTTACTGATGGTTTTTCGGATCCAATATTTCTGTCGATACGATAATTCTGTCGATACGGTAATTCTGCCGATTCTATCTTTTTTTTTATTAAATAAAGATCCTTTTTTTCTTATGAATATGCATTGCACAACTTTATTTAATCATATTAAAATGGTATGAAAGGAACAAAAATGAACAAAACGATTTACAAAAACCCAAAACTGACCCAAGTGGTCTGACTTTAAAAATAAAAACCAGAATAAAAGGTTTTAAAACGGAAAAAAAGCTGAACAACATTATCAGAAACGAAAAAATAAACACCCAGAAAAAATAAAATGATTTTAAAGCGGAGAAAAAAATAAAAAAATAATACAGCATATGAATCCGCACACTGCTGGGAACAAGCGCCTCTCTGCGTGGTATAATTAATGCAGCATATGAATACGCACACTGCGGGGAACAAGCGCCTCTCTGCGCGGTATAATTAATGCAGCATATGAATACGCTCACTGCAGGGAACAAGCGCCTCTCTGCGCGGTATACATAGAAACATAGAAAATGTCGGCAGATAAGAACCTTTCGGCCCATCTAGTCTGCCCAATTACATGGATACTTTTTATCTTTGATTTAGGATAGCCTTATGCCTATCCCATGCCTGCTTAAATTCAATTACTGTTTTGGCCTCTACCACTTCTACTGGAAGGCTGTTCCATGTATCCACCACCCTCTCAGTAAAATAATGCTTCCTGACAGTGGCGTAGCGTGGGGGGGCTGGGGGGTCGTGGCCCCGGGTGCAAATTTTCTTAGGGGCGCATGATTTCAAAAGAAAATTTGCGCCCCTAAAACTTCCAAGTCAGCAGCCAGTCAGGAAGGGAGGAGGAGGTCGCAGGGTGATGCCGTCAGCACTCAGCAGCTGACTTGAGCGAGTCATGTGACCGAGTACACTGGCGCCAGCTTCATTCTTGTCTGTGGTGTGGGAGGGAGCGGCCTGCCGAGCAGGAGACTCAGCCTGGCGGAAGAAGGCAGACAGCGTTTGTCCCTGTAGTCATCTGGGTCAGGGAGGGTGAGTGAGTCTGCGCCAGCAAATGTGCAGGGTCATTTTCAAAGTAAATAAAAATTTAAAAGTCCTTGAATGCCAGAGACGGTGATCTGCTCTGGATATCTGTGTTACCGCAAGTGCAGCTCCTGCTCTGTATTCCTGACTGCCCGCAGCCCTCCGGCTGTGCGAGACTTTCACACCATATCGCTAAATAGCTTGTGTGAAGCCAGGCTCCAAAATCAATGTGAAGCAGCCAGTTGTGACTTATGGCCCCTGCCCCCCTCCACTGCAGTTGAATCTAAGCACTGATTTAACTTGTGTGTGTCTTCTACTGTGAATTAAATTGCTGTAGAGCCCTCTTATACACACATCACACAATACTCTGAGTTAGCCCATATATTTTATTATTTAAATTCTTTAAATATATTTTTAGATTTTTAATATATTTTATTTTAAATTATTTAGCTTGTATATTTATTTAATAAACTTTTGGTATTAACTTTTAGTATATTTTAATATGTAATTTTACTATATTTTAATAATATTTCATTAATTTAATAATTAATTTAAAGAGACACTATACACCTTAATCACTTTGGCTCATGTAAATGGTCAGGCAGTGGAGGCAGAAAGGGGCTGATTTATGCGTTAAATGAGTGCTGTCCACAAACGCAATGCAACGGTGTGAAGCCGTTACTTCGCGCCACATCACAGGCAAAGCTGGCTATTTACAAACTCTAGGTGCTCAGCCATGTGGCCCGATGCTGGCTGAGCGCATAGAGAAAATAGGCTTGTATATACTGAACACGTATCAAAAAAAAAAAGCGCTGGTCTTGATTATTAATAATATTGTTAATAATAATAATCATGGCCCCCTGGGAGTCCTGTTAAGAACCCCTCACTCCTGCTGCTGCATCTGAATCCCTCTGGACTCTAGAGTGACAATGAAATGGCATAATAAACTAAATTGGTATACAGTAAATGAAATGGGGACATAATAAAGTATAGTAAATGAAGGCTGGAAATGGTAGCATCAGGGGTGTTGCTAGTCCTAGTACAGGGGTCAGCAACCTTGGCTCCCAGATGTTTTAGGAACTACATTTCCCATATGCCTCAGTCAGCCTAATGGGAAATATAGTTCCCAAAACATCAGGGAGCCAAGGTTGCTGACCCCTACCCTAGTATATGTCCTGTTAAAATAATTTTCTTTAAAATATAGACACATGTTTACAAACATTTTAAGGGGTTATTCACTAAGTACCGAAATAGCCAATGAATTGCACCAAATGGTGAATTTTACCGTATGGTGCAATTTCGTGGCAATTTGTCTATTCACAACACTAAGGGGGGGCGCAATTCTTGCCTTGCCCCGGGCGCTGACATCCCACGCTACGCCACTGCTTCCTGATGTTACTTTTTATTTTTTATAATTCTTTATTTTGAAAAAGATTTAAATACAGAAAACAGGTAAACAGCCACCCGCGACATTGCCACGCAGGGCAGGGAGGGCAATCCGGTTTAAAGCCTGAGCTAACAATACTTAATGGTTAATGGTGTAAACAATTTATCAAATCAAGTGAGTCAGGATATCAAAATTCTGATGAGCCCCGACACCCAGCTCGTGGCATGCCGCTTAGCAGGCCTGGACAAGACAGATAATGAACCACATGAAACAAAAGGGGGAAAAGAAAAGGAAAGGAAAGGACAGGGAAAATAGAGAGGGGGAGCCTCACTCATCTAACCCACATTAGTTACTAGTAGATTTCCTCCCAACGACTCCAAGTTTTGTAGAACGAGGGAAGCGAGTTGTGTATTACCGCAGACAGCTTATCCATGTGGTGCGCCTCAGCTATATAGGCCCGGGCCACCGCTATGGGGGGCACATCCCCATACCGCCAGTGTTTGGCCAGAGCTCTCCTAGCACCCAACACCATCCTGTGAAAGAGTTTGCAATCCAGCCCCTGAAGGGTCGCCGGGGACCTGTGGAGCAAGAAGGCCCAAGGATCAAGTGGGAAAGGTTGTTGAAACACCTCTTCCAATAAGTCACCTATCTGGTCCCAGAATGTACGCACCTTAGGGCAAAGCCACCACATGTGGAACAAGGTACCCCTAGCTCCACAGCCCCTCCAGCAAACGTCAGGGGTGCCCGGCTGCAGATGCGACAGCAAGACCGGGGTAGTATACCATCTGTACATCGTTTTGTATGCTTGTTCTTTCAGCGTGACACATATAGACACTTTCGCAACGTTTTCCAACATATCTTGCCATTCCTCACCCTCCAACTCCTCCCCGATATCCGCCTCCCAACGAGCAATAAACCCTGGGGTCAGCCAGGAGACATCCTCGCATGAAAAGTGGTTATATAAAGTGGAAATCAGAGCTTTCGGAGCCCTACCACTATCACACATGGATTCAAAAAACGTTAGTTTCTGTCTCACTGCCTGTGAGATGTTATGTTGAGATAGAAAGTCCCGGATCTGTAAGAATCTGAAGAAGTCAGAGGTCCGGAAGTCTCCCTTCGATTGTAGGTCCAAGAAAGAGAGTCAGTCGTCTCCTGGCGATCTGAAATGCCTTACTCTCTGCAAATTGATATTCTCAAAAGCTGCAAAAGCAGAGGGGGATAATCCCGGAGCAAAAGCTCTGTTGCGTAGATATGGCATTAGAGGCGAGTAACAAGAGCAGAGGTGGAATTTGTCCCGGATGGAGTCCCATACCCTCAATGAGGTCAGAGTCGCTGTACAAGTGGACCGTAATAACGGGCGGAACTCCTTGGGTAGCCAAAAATAAAATTGCGGGAGGTCTGGTGCAAATAAGTCAGATTTCAAATCGGCCCAACGTTGGGAGTGTTGGGGTAAATGAAACATCGCAAACTGTGCAACCTGAGCAGCCTGAAAATATTTATACAAATGTGGAAGGCCCAAACCCCCAGGTTCCTTAGGACGGTATAGGACATATTTTGAAACCCTTTTTCTGCCCCCCGCCCACACAAAACCTTCAATTAGAGATTGCAGATATCGAAGAGATTAGGGGCACACCCAGATCGGCAAGGCTTGAAATAGATATTTCATTAGAGGCGAGTAACAAGAGCAGAGGTGGAATTTGTCCCGGATGGAGTCCCATACCCTCAATGAGGTCAGAGTCGCTGTACAAGTGGACCGTAATAACGGGCGGAACTCCTTGGGTAGCCAAAAATAAAATTGCGGGAGGTCTGGTGCAAATAAGTCAGATTTCAAATCGGCCCAACGTTGGGAGTGTTGGGGTAAATGAAACATCGCAAACTGTGCAACCTGAGCAGCCTGAAAATATTTATACAAATGTGGAAGGCCCAAACCCCCAGGTTCCTTAGGACGGTATAGAACATATTTTGAAACCCTTTTTCTGCCCCCTGCCCACACAAAACCTTCAATTAGAGATTGCAGATATCGAAGAGATCAGGGGCACACCCAGATCGGCAAGGCTTGAAATAGCTATAATAATCTAGGGAGCAAATTAATTTTTACACAATTGATCCTGCCAATCCAGGAGACCCCCTCTCTCCCCCACCTCTCCAGGTCTTCTCCCAGGAGTTTAAACATTGCATCATAGTTTAAGGAGTGTAAACCATTCATATCAGGTGTTAGCCACACCCCCAGGTATTTCAAGGAGGAGTGAGTAAAACTGAACCCCGAAGTCAGTCCAATATCCTGACAAGTCGAGTCCGAGAGTGAAAAGGGCATAGCTACAGATTTTTCTAGGTTAACCATATAACCCGAGACTGCTGAGAAATCACTCAGGAGGGACAGAAGGTGAGGAATGGAGGTGGAGGGACGACTAAGTGTAAGCAGTACATCATCAGCGTACGCCGACACCTTGTATTCTTCTTTTCCAACCATCACTCCTTTGATGTGGGGGGAATGGCGAATGGCTGACAAAAGGGGTTCAAGGGATAGGGCAAAAAGGAGAGGAGATAGGGGGCAACCCTGTCGCATCCCGTTTCCTATAGAGAAACCGGTGGGGACAGTTCCCGGGGTTATGACGTCAGAGGTAGGGGAGTTATATAGTAGGGATGTGTGTTTCGGAATTTTCACGAAATTTCCCGATTCGTGCATTCGGATTCGGCCGATTTTCCGAAAATTTTCAGATCCGAAACCGGCAGATACGAACAAATTTTCGTGCCGAAACGAAAACTTTTCGGAATTTTCGAATGGACTAGAAATGTGTAAAATCGAAATTCATTTTCGTTCTATTCGTGATTTCGGCTCCATTCCTGATTTCGGTTCCATTTCAGTAATTTCGGACATCGTATTTATATCGCTGATTCTGTAATTAAATTTTGTATCATTCCCATCTCAATGTGTCCTTTTCTGGAAAACCAGAGAAATCTCAATGTATCCTTCTTGTAAAACCAGAGAAATCTCAATGTATCCTTCTTGTAAAACATGAGAAATCTCAATGTATGCTACTTGTAAAACATGAGAAATCTCAATGTATCCTTCTTGTAAAACCAGAGGAATCTCAATGTATCCTTCTTGTAAAACATGAGAAATCTCAATGTATCCTTTTTGTAAAAAATGAGAAATCTCAATGTATCCTTCTTGTAAAACATGAGAAATCTCAATGTATCCTTCTTGTAAAACATGAGAAAGCTCAATGTATCCTTCTTATAAAACATGAGAAATCTCAATGGCAGAATTATCGTATCGGCATAATTATCATATCGCCAGAATTATAATATCAGAAAAACGATTAGTTTATGTCAAAACGAATAGACACTTTGAAACGAGGAGAACAGATGTTCCGAAAAACACAAAAATTTCCGAAATCACGAAAAAAAAGTCGATACGAAAAAGGAAACGAAACGAACCGAAACTAAACGAAAATAGGCCGAAACGAGTCGAAACGAAAATTTACAAAATGCAAACGAACTGAACCGAATCGAACCGAAAAAAAATCGGTGCACAAGCCTATTATATAGGTATCTGAGGACCGAAAGAAAAGTCATTGGGAAGCCCCACGTGGTCAGTAGTCTAAACATAAAAGGTTATTCTAGTCGGTCAAACGCCTTCTCCGCATCCAGGGAGATGAGCAGAGAAGGCAATCGGGTACCAGCCATGCGCTCCATCAGCACCACAGCTCGTCTAGTATTCGCGAAAGCATGTCTGCCCGGGATAAACCCTACCTGATCCGGGTGGATTATAGAGGCCAGGAAGGAGTTCAGTCTATTTGCAAGTATTTTCGTAAATATTTTATGATCAACATTCAAAAGGGAAATAGGCCTGTTATTTTGTGGGTATGACGGGTGCTTTCCCTCCTTAGGAATTAAAATAATGTCTGAGCGGAGAAAATCAGCCGGGGCTGGGGCACCCTCCCACAGAGACAGAAAAAATTTGGGGGCCTTGTGAGGTTTAAATGATTTAAGGACCGCTGCGATCTCCTCTTCAGTAGGAGGGTTTCTAAGCGTCTGTCTCTGTGTGGGGGTGAGCCGGGGAAGGGGGGCAGTTGACAGGAAACGGTCAATAGATTGGCACAATGGGATAGAATCAGGGACATGGGTCGGGGAATGGTTGTACAAAGTCCGAAAGTATGAGGTAAACAGTTTGTTAACTGTAGCTGGGGACGTGTGCAGAACTCCCTCCGTGTCCCTGGCTCCCATAATATGTTTGGACCTAGTTTTGTTGCGAAGTTTAGATGCTAGAAGGGTGTGGGGCTTATTAGCGAATTCGAAATAGGTCCGTTTGGACCAGGCGAGGGAGCGGGCTGCGTCCTCCCAAAGCAGACGAATTGCTGTCCTGACTGTTTTAATCTGGGCGGTCAAGGCGTCTGAGGGCGAAAGCTTGTTCAGCGCTTCCCATTTAGACAGGTCAATAGTCATGGAAACAAGGGTCGCTAGCGTTTGTTTTTTGAGTCTACTACCTAAATGTATTAGATGGCCTCGTATCACCGGTTCACAGGGTGGTAGGAGAAAGGGTAGGTGTGTCATTATCCGTAAAATAATCTCTGAGCTGTTGCCGCAATTCTATAACATGTTCAGGTTTGTGTAGCAATGAGGAATTTAGTCTCCAAGACCACGCCGGTTTATAAGACGGTATGGTCAGTGTCATAAAGATCGGAGCGTGGTCTGACCATGTGATGTCGCCTATGCTAGAAGCTGGAATCAAAGGCATAGTAGTCAGGGCTACCAGGAAAAGATCTATTCAGGAATAAGAGCGGTGGGGGTTGGAGTAAAAGGTAAAGTCCCTGTCACCCGGGTGGTGGAGGCGCCAGGCGTCCACCAGGCAGTGGTCAAGCATAAAGGACTCTAGGGAAGTATCCTGGGGGTAGCCCAAGGCCTTTCTGTCCAGAACGGGCTGGGGGCGACATTAAAGTCCCCGCCAAGGATAACGCGACCATCAGCTTTAGTTGTCAGTAAGGATGAAATTTCTGTCCAAAAGTCAGGGTCGTAGCCATTAGGGGCATATATGTTAAATAGGGTAAGGGTAGAAGAGGCTATCTGTCCTACCAGCATTAAATATCGTCCAGCCGGGTCCGATACTTAGCTGATGCCATGTAGGTGGTAGAGAAGACTTTGTCTCTCAATGAAAATTGGCGGGAAGAGGCAAAATGGGTCTCCTGAATCATCGCTATATGACACAGAGATCTTTTAAGCTCCCTCAACAACAGACGCCTTTTTTGAGGTGTGTTTAATCCCTTAACATTAAGGGACAGAATATTTAAGACCTTATTCCCCATACGGAGTCGGGAAAGAGAAGGTTAAGAGGGAGTAGGGCACCAAAGACACCTTCCCTATCACTGTTTGAGGGCAGAAGAGGCAAACTGGATTCAGGGGCAGGTGAGGAGATGGAGAGGAAGAGGTGAAAGAAGTCAGGAAAGAAGAGAAGAAAGCATAGGAGCAAGTGGCACGCTCAAGAAGCAAAGATCCACCGACAACATAAGACAAAAACATGACATAACACAAAAAGCTTATGGAGTGCCACGCCGACCTCGGAGGGGAGGGCAAGGGAGACCAGAATACTCCTCGAACTCTGGTCACCCACACCTCCACGCCCGACCCAAGTTGGAAAACACGAGCAATACCTAAATAAGACATTATAAAAAAGGGGGGAATTCCTGGAGGGAGGGTCCCCCCATACCGTCCCAAATAGAACGGCCAGGGCGAACCTCCCCCAGGGAGCCCCTGCGAGATAGTTAAAACTAAATTAGGCTTAGGCTAGGGTCAGACTAACGCATTTTTCACGTTGTCCGTGAAAATGTGCGTTCGAAGAATGGACGTATTTTTTCACGGAATACGCAATAGCGGTCATACTATGCGCAGTTTCATCCGTGATTTTGTAGGATCATCAATAAAACACTTCTTGCATCTGGACGTTATGTGGCCGGACATTAGCAGCGTCTGATGTCTCCAATCACGCACACACGCCGCTAGCGGACGCAGCGCACTCTGTACGTCAGTACTAGTGGTTTAACGTCTCGAAAAATGCGTTAATTTTCCACTTGCGTTGCGCAGCCGGACTTTTGTGCGACCGTACTTCGTATATTGGCTGTCATTGCCCGGCATCTGCTGCTAGTGCGGCCGTGATTCAGTCTGACCCTAGCCTGACTAGAAGCTTCAAACCCAATAACATATAAACATAGTAGGCATCAGTAAATGGCCCTGAGCCAAGGGCAAGTAGAGCAAAAATAAAACTAAGAAGCAACTGCACTCAGACCTCCCGTACGGTCCGCATGGTGGTCCACCACCATCAGATCCCTTGAGAGACATCCCACTGAGGAGGGAAAAATAGAAAGAAAAGCAGGCCTCAAGGCCCCATCATCAGCCATCTCCGCTCGAGGTGCCAACTCGAAATCACCGCTGCTGTAGGCGAGGGAAGGAAGATGGCGGGAGCGAGGGGGCGACAAAATCTTCCAGAGGTGGACACTTCACCGCTGCCCAGAAGGCGGCAAGATCCGAGAAGGGAGTGAGGGCCACCTGCCGGCCCACCACTGACACCTGCAGGCGGAAGGGGAATCCCCACATGTAAGTGATATCATGAGCAGATAGGTGCTCCGTAATAGGGCGCCAAGCCCTGTGCTGGCGGAGGGTCGCGGGGTCTAAATCCTGGAACAGTTGCAGGGGTTTTCCCTCATAATCCAGTTGGAGGTTGCGTGCGGCTTGAAGGATCTGGTGTTTCGCCGTGAAATAATGCATGCGGAATATCACGTCCCGCGGGATAAGTGACAAGAGATTTGGGGGTCTTTGGGCCCTGTGGATCCGATCCAGCAACAGATGGGCCTCCGTTATGTCAGGTGCAAGATGACGCAGTATACCCTGCACAGTCATGTTGAGATCCTTGGGTGACACAGATTCAGGGAGACCTCTTAGCCTGATATTATTTCTTCTGGAAAAGTTTGACAAGTCCTGTAGCTTAGACTCCAAAAATAAGACTCTTTTGGCCAGATCCCTGGTAACAATTCGTTATGTGCCTGTGTTATCTCTGCGGCCTCGTCCTCCAATTCAGCCGTGCGTGCTCCCAGCGAGTCGATCTCCCCCGCAACTCCGTCTCCAATTTGGCAAAGAGGTGCTCCACATCTCCTCTGGAGGCCGGAACCGCTAGGTCAGCTGGAGTGGGTGACTCTCCCTCCGAGAGCCTGTCGCATTGGCCGCCATCTTGATAGGCTTCGGCCTGCTTTCTGGCCGGGACGAAGTGGTGGGCTACGGATGGGTCCTGTGGTCGCGTTTTCTTTAGCGGTTTTGGGGCTGGCATGTTGTTGGAGCTAGATGAGGGGGTTTGAGGTTGAAAAAATGTCTCAGGGGTGCTCTGGAACGACGGTCTTAGCGCTAGGTGTATGGAAGCCTCGGGTTCACGTGGCCATCTTGGATGGGTGCTAGCTCCGCCCCCTCCCCTGATGTTACTTTTAAACCTTTGCCCCTCTAATCTAAGACAATGTCCTCTTGTTTTGCTATTTTGTTTCCTTTTAAATATACTCCCTTCCTCTACCTTGTGGATTCCCTTTACATATTTAATATGTTTCTATCATATCTCCTCTGTCTCGTCTTTTTTCCAAGCTATACATGTTAAGATCATTAAGCCTTTCCTGGTAACTTTTCTCCTTCAAGCCATACACCATTTTAGTAGCCCTTCTCTGAACTCTCTCTAAGGTGTCTATATCCTTCTGGAGATACGGTCTCCAGTACTGCACAGTGAGGTCTCACTCCAGTACAGTGAGGTCTCACCAGTGCTCTGTACAGTGGCACGAGCACTTCCCTTTTCCTACTGCTAATTAGGGATGAGCTGTTCAGTTCGATCTGCTCGGTGTTCGATTCAAACATCGCCCGTTCGGCTGTTCGTCGAACTCCGAACATTTCAGCGTGTTCGGTTCGTGTTCGCCCACAATGCACCACAATGGACCACAATGCACTTTTCCACTGGCCTGAAGCTTGTAATTGGCTACAGCCTTGCACCTGACCACAGGTCAGGTGCGAGACAGGTGCAAGACTATGCCAATCACGGCTCAGAGTCCTGATTGGGCAAATTTTGCCCAATCATGGGCTCACAGAGTTAAATCCCACAGCACACTATGTAAGGCGTCCCTCGCAGCCCCAGCACGTGTTTTTTGAGAGGAGATTGTTCTGTTAGTGTGTCTTCTCAGTGCCAGCAGCTATTGGGGGGTCTCAATTCTAGCAGATATCTGGGAATTGTTGTAATCTGTGTCTTGTCAGTACCAGCAGCTATTGGGGGGTCTCACTTCTAGCAGATATCTGGGAATTGTTGTAATCTGTGTCTTGTCAGTGCCAGCAGCTATTGGGCGATCTCACTTCTATAAGATATCTGGGAATTGTAATCTGTGTTTTGTCACTGTTGCCAGCTATCAGGGGGTCCTATCAGGGGTCTCACAGACTTGTGACAGATTTCTGCAAATTTTAATCTGTGTCTTGTCACTGCCACCCATCAGGGGGTCTCACAGACTTGTAACAGATATCTGGGAATTATAATCTGTGTCTTGTCACTGCCACCCATCAGGGGGTCTCAATGATTTATAGGTGGTTGCTGGGAATTTAAACTGTGTTTTGTCACTGCCACCCATTAGGGGGTCTCAATAATTTATAGGAGGTTCCTGGGAATTGTAATTTGTGTCTTGTCACTGCCACCCATCAGGGGGTCTCACAGATTTGTATCAGATTTCTGCAAATTTTAATCTGTGTCTTGTCACTGCCACCCATCAGGGGTCTCACAGATTTGTAGCAGATATCTGGTAATTATAATCGGTGTCTTGCCACTGCCACCCATCAGGGGGTCTCATTGATTTATAGGTGGTTTCTGGGAATTTTAATCTGTGTTTTGTCACTGCCACCCATCAGGGGGTCTCACTGATTTATAGGAGGTTCCTGGGAATTGTAAATTGTTTCTTGTCACTGCCACCCATCAAGGGGTCTCACAGACTTGTAGCAAATATCTGGGAATTGTAATCTGTGTCTTGTCACTGCCACCCATCAGGGGGTCTCACTGATTTATAGGAGGTTTCTGGGAATTGTAATTTGTGTCTTGTCACTGCCACCCATCAGGGGGTCTCACAGGCCTGTAGCTGATATCTGGGAATTGTAATCTGTGTCTTGTCACTGTTGCCAGCTATCAGGGAGTCTTATCAGGGGGTCTCACAGATTTGTAGCAGATTTCTGCGAATTTTAATCTGTGTCTTGTCATTGGCTGCCAGCTATCAGGGTGTCTCACTGAGTTATACCATGGTTCTGGAAATCTTTAATCTAGATAACACAGTTGAACCAGAGTTCTGCATATCTCCAATTTTTATAACAGAGTTGAATCAGAGTTCTGTATATCTTTAATCTATATATCACTCACCATGTCAGAAAGACCAAAAAGGACAGGCAGACACTCCCAGACACAGATAAGAGGGCAAGCAGCCTCTGTGTCGGGAGGCTGTGCCTCTGGTCGTCGTGGACGTGGTGCATCCTCTGCAGGGGCACACTTGTCCTTTCTAACTGGTGCTGGCCGTTTTAGGCTAGGGTCAAACAAATGCATTATTCGCAGCGACCGTCAAAAAGTGCGTCCGAACGCATTGATGTATTTTTTCACGGAGTGCGCGAAAACGGTCATACGATGCGCATTTTCGGGCGTGATTTTTTATGGATCGTCAATAAAACACTTTTTGCGTCTGGACGTTATGTTGGCTGGACATGAGCAGCGTCTGATATCTCCTAATCACGCACACTCGCCGCTAGCAGACGCAGCGCACTCTGTACGTCAGTACTAGCGGTTCTGCGTTCTCGAACAAATGCGTTCATTTTCCACTTGCGTTGCGCGGCCGGACTTTTGTGCGGCTGTACTTCGTATATTGGCCGTCATTGCACGTCATTTGCTGCTACTGCGGCCGTGATTAAGTGCGCCTAAACGCACGTTAAAAATGCGCAAGTCTGACCCCAGCCTTAAGCAGCAGCACCATACAGAGGATTTGGTGGATTGGCTAACCAGGCCATCCGAGTCCTCCGAGTCCTCTGCCAGCCAGGGTTGTAGTGGTTTACAGTCCACCTCAGCTTCCAAAACATCTAATTCAGTCTCCATGTCCCCAGCTACTCCTGCCAAAGCCTCACCAACATACACGGAGGAGTCAGCTGAATTGTTTGACTACAATGACAGTGACATGCTGCTTGAGGATGCGCAGCAACTACAGTGCTCTGATTCAATCTCTGAGGTTAAGGAAGGGAGTATAATCAACCTAGAGGAAGGGGGTGCCAGTGACACACAAATAACTGGCACTCATGTTGCCCCGGCGGCTGCAACATACTGCCAAGTTGGCTCCAGTGACGAGGAGATAGGGGGTGATGACGATGATGAGGTCACTGACTCCACCTGGGTGCCTGATTGAACAGAGGAGTCACGGGAGGAGGAGGCACAACAAAAATGAGGCAGAATGTCCTCTATGAGCAACCGTAGCCAGTCCAAGGCACAAGAAGTCACAGCTGCTCAGGTGCAGAGCGTTGTTGTTTCAAAGCACATGTACAGGAAGTCTGCTGTCTGGGAGTTCTTTAAGAAATGTGCAGCAGACTGCTCCGTTGCTATTTGTAATCTGTGTCAGATGAGGATCAAGCGTGGGAAAGACATCCCACGCTTGGGTACCACGTGCTTGAGGTGACATATGACCACCTGCCACACATCCCGTTGGCACAACACTTTGAATAGGTCCTCCTCCTCCTCATCTGTCTCTACCCCCACTATATGTCCTGCCATGTCATTGCCTACAACTTCCACTGACAGGGATGATGCTACAGTAATGGGTGTACCAGTTCCTTCCTCAGATTGTGACAGCATCCCATCAGCTGAAGATTTACGCAGTCAAATTACGTTGACTCACAGCTGCTGCACTGTAAGAAAAAATATAGTCCCAACCATCCCCAAGCACAGCATCTAAATGCCAGCTTAGAAAAATTACTCGCATTACAGCTGCTGCCTTTCCAGCTGGTGGACACTGTTTCCTTCCGTGAATTTGCTGAATGTGCTGTACCACAGTGGCAGGTTTCAAAACGCCACTTCTTTTCCCGGAAGGCCATTCCAGCACTATACCAGCACGTGGAAGACAATGTTATCGAGTCATTGTGAAAGGCAGTCAGCAGCAAGGTGCACGTGACTTTAGACACGTGGTCCAACAAGCACGGACAGGGCCGTTACATTTCCTTCACAGCACACTGGGTAACTCTGCTAGCAACTGGGAGGGATCCAGGACGGGGCTCTGTGCTGGAGCTTGTTCATCCACCACGCCTCCAGAAAGCTGCTTGTATGAGGTCTGTCTGCTCCACCACCTCTTCCTCATCCTCCTTCTCTGTCTCTGGCGAAGTGGCAGTTAAACAGACGCGTGGCAGGGGCTACGCAATGGCTCAAGCAAAAAGATGCCATACTGTGCTTGAGCTGGTTTGTTTAGGGGACAGGAGCCACACCAGGCCAGAAATTCTGTCAGCTCTGCAGGGGCAGGTGCCGAGATGGTTAACACCATGCCAGCTTCAGCTGGGAATGGTAGTCTGTGATAATGGCAGCAACCTTCTCTCCGCCCTACGCCAGGGTAAGTTGACGCATGTACAATGCCTAGCACATGTCCTAAATCTGGTGGTACAGCGTTTCCTAACCAGGTACCCAGGCTTCTCAGCCAGGCCAGAAAAGTCTGCAGCCACTTCAGATGGTCATTCCCAGCAAGTGTTGGCCTGGCAGAAATTCAAAGAGAATTCCACCTTCCTACAAACTGTCTGATATGTGACATGCCCACCAGGTGGAACTCAACATTGGCAATGCTGCAGCGTCTGCACAAGCAGCAGAGGGCCAACAATGAGTACCTGTGTGAGTATGGCACAAGGACAGGTTCATGTCAACTTGTTTTTCCCCCCAGCAGTGGCTGATGATCAAGGATGCATGCACTGTACTGTCACCATTTGAGGAGGCAACGAGGACAGTGCATGCATCAGTGACACAATTCCTTTAGTGTTCCTGCTGGAGCGCACTCTGCGGGGAATTATAGATGTGGCACTAGAGGCAGAGCAGCAGGAGGAAGAGGAGGCCTTCCCTAGCTCTGAAGGCCCCAGTCTTTACGCAGACAGCATTCCTGCGGGTCCTCAGATCAGACAGGAGGAGGATGAGGAGGAGGCGGAATATTTAAGTAGTGGGGGCATTGAAGGTGGGGATTCCTCAAGGGAGGGTTTTGTGTGCCCAGAAACCCAAGGACTAGTATGTGGCTGGGAGGAGGAAGTGCACGATGGGGTCATCCTCATTGCCCAGGAAGACTCGGAAGCTAATGCCACCTCCAACCTAAGCTGCATGGACTCCCTTATCCTGCAAAGCCTGCTAAAGGACCCCAGGATTCGTGCTTTCAAGGAGAGGGATCATTACTGGTTGGCAAGCCTTCTTGATCCACAATACAAGGGTAAAGTTGCAGAGCTCATCCTGCCCGCACAGAGGGAGAACACGATGAAACAACTTGAGTATGCTCTAAAGTGACACTTGTGTAACACCTTTCCAGGCACTGGTAGGTTACCAAGTGATGACACAGGTGCTTCTGAGGCTGCGGATGATCAGAGGAAGATTTTAGTCCACAACGCCCAGGGACGTCAAATTTAGGCACCCATTGCCAGCGTCTTCACCATATGGTGCAGGACTATCTAGGGGCAAGGGCAGACCTGGATACCTCTACAGCAGATGATCCACTGGCTTACTGGGTGTTGAGATTGGATCACTGGCCAGAACTTAGCCAATATGCTATGCAGCTACTAGGTTGCCCTTCATCCAGCGTGCTTTCTGAAAGGACATTCAGTGCCGCTGGAGGTTTTGTCATAGACAAAAGAGTGCGTCTGTCCACCGACTCTGTAGACTGGCTGCCATTTATAAAAATGAATCAGTCCTGGATCAGCAGCTATCAATCCCCTGATGCTGACGTAACTGAATAGATCAGGATCTCTTCTGCATTTCCAAAACCTCCACCCCTGCACTCTTCCACAATACCTCAGAGGGGTTACATTGTGAAGGCACTAGCTGGCACCAAAGGCACAATATTTGGGTGCACTGCCACTAACGCCTATACCAGATTCATATCATTTTAATATTGGACCGCAGGGTCCACCGCTGCACTCTTCCACAATACCACAGAGGGGTTACGGTGTGAAGGCACTTGCTGCCACCAAAGGCACAATATTTGGGTGCACTGCCACTGACGCCTATACCAGATTCATATCATTTTAATATTGGACCGCAGGGTCCACCGCTGCACTCTTCCACAATACCACAGAGGGGTTACGGTGTGAAGGCACTTGCTGCCACTAGGCTTGTGTACCAATTTTTTTTTCGGTTCGGTTCGTTCGGATTTTGTAAATTTTCGTTTCGACTTGTTTCGGTAGTTTTCTGTTTCGGTTTGGTTCGGTTTGATTCTTTTTTCGTATCGACTTCTTCCTCGGGATATCGGTCATTTTCGAGATTTCGGGTCTGCTCGTTTTTTGTATGGACTTTTTTGTTCGTGCTTTCGGAAATTTTCGTGTTTTTCGGAAGAAGTAGGCTTGTGCACTGATTTTTTTTCGGTTCGTTCGGATTTTGTAAACTTTCTATACGATAATTCTGCCGATACGATACGACAATTCTATAGATAGTGATACGATAATTTGAATATGCATTTCACAAATTTTTTTTTATTTTTTTTATAATTCTTTATTTAAAGAGTTATATCTTACAGATAATGCACAAAATCAAACGTAAACACAAAACAGCCGTCTAGGGCCGGCAAAACTAATTACGGTCAATTTGTCCAAGAGTAAATTGACTATGCATGTAGGAATAGGTCAATAGTGAGGTAACAAAAAACAAAGGCAGGAAGTCCCAGTATCAGGTGCGAGAAAAATAAAAAGAAAGAGAAAATACAGGTGGGACTAGTACCGTAGATAACGAATCGGCGCCGAAATTTGTCAGTGGAATTGTCCTGTAGGTCCAAACTTTAAGCTAGAATAGTGACCAGTGACATGTAAATAGATGAGAAAAAAGAACATAGCTGGGGGTTCATAAAAACGCACAGCTTTCAGTCCAGTTGAAGCTCCAGAAGGTCCGGTGAGATGCCCGCTGCAGCAAGGTCGGTCCAGGCGGCATCAGGATCAGTGACAGTGTAGGGGACATTATTATGAGTCACCACCAATGCTCCCGCTAGGCCCCAGCGATATCGGATCCCTCTCTGTTGAAGAACGGCCGTCATAGCTCGGAAACGTCGGCGAGCAAGCAGAGTCTGGAACGGGAGATCGTGATATAAAGCCAGCGTGGAGCCCTCGAACTGCACCGGATCTCTCACTTTAAATGCCTTCACTTTAAATGATCTTCACTTTAAATGCCACATCGCGAAAGGCGACTACGACGTCCCGTGGTGTCCCCCTTGAAAGTGCTGCAGGTCTCCGAACTCGAAATACGGATCCTATCATCTCAGGCGTGTCAGAAGGGAGCCCCACCATCTGAAGGGTCAAACGAGATACATAAGCTGGCAGCTTTTCTGACGTCACTGAATCCGGGATGCCCCTAACTCCGACATTACGGTGGCGGTGTCTTGATTCCAGCATCTCTACAGAGCGGGACAAAAGCTCGACCTGGGATCGCAGACCAGCGACCTGTCCCAGAAGGTGGGTATGTTCTGATTGCATTTCAGAGGTCGCCGACTGCACCGCTGACACCTGCACTCGAATCGCCGCAACCTCCTCACGAACTGCCGCAACTTCAGGCTTCCATATCCCCCGAATCTCCCGGAGCTCATCCAAAATCTTCCAAAGGTCTTATTTTGTAATAGGAAGATCCTCATCCTCCTCCTGCTGTCGGTCTTCAGGTTGGGTTATATGCGCGTCTAGTGAAGCAGATCTTGGTTGCAGCGGTCGGGTACCCGGTTTCGAAATGTCCTGTTGATCCGGAGTCACACTACTGCTGGCTGAAAGCTGGTGGGCTTCAGCTGAATCCTCATCAGAAACGCCACCTGCAGCTAGGGCGGCGCTCAAAGATGCTTGCAACACTGTTTTCTGTTTCTTTTGCGCCCGTTTTTTTTCAGCCGCAGACTGTGGTTGGGAGTCTGGTTTCAGAGATTGTAGGGAGGTCCAGGGCATCACGGAGCTACCCCCCGAGTGCCAGGGGTCGCCATCTTCATCCGAAAAATCATAACCCGAGGGGAGGGAGGGGGGATCGCTTCTCCCTTAGAAGTGGACCCACCTCTCATGGTGTCTCGAATGTCCCTCTGTTTTGACCCCGATTTCTGCATACGGCCGGTGGGCATGGTATCAAAAGCTGAGGCTCAAGGAGAAAAAGCGGCAAATAGATCTCAGCATGCACTATCCAGGCTTCCAAGATGGCCGCGGGTCGTAGGCCCCAAACGTGTCACGGAAAAAATCCATTCCGTAGCGCGATTTTTGGGAGTAAGGCAAACTCACCGAGTCCTCCGGTGCCCCCAGAGGCAGGTTGGCAGTTCTGAAGTCCAAGCAAGTGGTAAATATAACTTTAAATGCCGCGATGAACACGGAGCTCTTCCAACAAGCAGCCGCTCACTTCCTCAGTTAGCTCCGCCCCCTCACAAATTTATTTAATCATATTAAATAAATGGTATTAAATGAATGGAACATTAACCCTTTCGCTGCTAAGGATGCGCTCAGCGCGTCCAACTGCATGTATCGTTCCATGCGGTGGACGCACTGAGCGCATCCTCTCTTTGGGGTCGGCGTTCGGCCGGGTTCCGGCCGATCGCTGGCCCCCCCGGTGCGGGCTGACATCCTCGATGTCGGCCCAGCATCCGGAACCGTCGCCGGAGTAATTAGGTGTCATCGCGGGGGCGCGATGACACCTAATTCAGGCGCCCCCCCCCGCATGTGCGGAGGAGGCGCCTGAAAGGGAGTGGGGGAGGTCCTTCGGACCTCTCTCCCTCCCGATCAGCGGCGTTGCGGGGGTTAACCCAGGCACCGTTTGGAAGGGCACGGCCTGCCCTTCCAAATGGTACCTGGCATTAACCCCATGGGGGCAGGATCACGAATCGGCGCCGAAAAGCGCCAGTTCGTGATCCTTTCCCGGAGCTGGCCGACATCTTGGATGTCGGCCAAGCTTCCGGGAATGCCCCCTGAGGACTGGCGTCATCGTGCATAGCACGATGACGCCAGCCCTGGAGTTAACCCCTAACTGCCACCAATGGTGGAGCTAGGGGGTTCCAATGAACCCTCTATCTCCCGATCCGTGGCAGTTAGGGGTTAATGTTTGGTATTGTTGGATCGGCCAGAGCATGGCCGTTCCAACGATACCAAACATGAGTATAAAAAAGTTTGTAAAAAAAAAAAAATTTAAAATAAAAAAATATATATATTTAAAAAAAATTATATAAAAAAATAAACAATTTTTTTTTTGTTTGTTAATGCGGCAATATTGTTCCCATTTCAATTATAATGTGAACAATGATGCTGCACTAACGATTTTTGTATGCGGTGCGTTTGTTAAAAATCGTGTAATTTTCCCCAAAACAAAATGTAACGAGACCCCATCTCTAATTTTTTTAACAAGGGCACCCCATACAAAATATAACCACAATTGCTCGCATGTTAAAATGTGAAAAAAAAACACTTTACACGTTGTAAATTATTGAAAATTCCTATTTTATTGCATTTTTTGTTATAATATACAGACAGGTCATGACGTATACATATAATAATGACATATTATGAATCTGCCGATTCTGACGGAAAGAACGATATATAATATGTCTGGGTCATATACTAAAATAAGCCTTCAAAACACGTTTAAACATGATGAGCAAAACCGGTTAAATGACCTCAGCACAGAGGCGGGAAAAGCCTCAGCAGCGAAAGGGTTAAATAAATGAACAAAACGATTTAAAAAAACTAAAACTGACTGTCTGACTTTAAAAATAAAAACCAGAACAAAAGGTTTTAAAAGGTAAAAATACTAATAGTTGATCAAAAAAAATAAACTGAAACTAAAAAAAAAACAACAATTAAAATTATTATTATTATTATTATTCTTTATTTATAAAGTGCCAGCATATTCCGCAGCGCTGATTTTAAAATGATTTAAAACAGAGAAAAAGAAATTAACCCTTTCACTCCTGAGGCATTTCACGGCTTCACGGTTCACGCCTTGTGTGCTGTGCTGCTGAGCTATTTTTTGTTTTTTTAACGGTTTCGCTCATCATGTTTAAACGCGTTTTGAAGCCTTATTTTATTATATGACCCAGTCCCAGACATGTTATATATCGTTCTTTTTTCCGGCTGACTCGGCAGATTCATAATATATCATTATTATATGAATAAGAATAAATATATATACGTATGCGTCATGTCCTGTCTGTATAATATATATATTTGAATTGTTGCAATGCTATCTGAATTCTACATTTTCTACCCATTTGTTCTAAATCTGCAATTCTGCCAAATGCCCTGTTCAACGAACCTTACCTTTTATTGCCCCCTACAAACTCCCCCCTAAGTTCGTCGACAGTTTCAACCCAATGTGATGCTATTTGCAATCTTGATTTCTTTCAGCACACACCCCAACCTCACTCAGTGTTTGCACCAGGCCCTTGCACAGAACAACTCAGTACCCTCATCCAGCTGGACTTTGCTCCCACCCACCCCAAGGTTTTCAATTGATATATACCCAACTAATTGATCATGTGATATCGCAGCAACCTACACCATTTACTCTGGTACCTCTCTATTTCCTGTTTACTCACCTCCAACACCTTTCACTATAATGTTTATCCCACTATTGCTTCTCTTTTCTTTATCATCCCTTCTCTCTAAAGCTACTCTCTCCTTCTATACACCTTTCCAATTGCCCCAGGATGGAAAACCAGTGCCAATACACCACAGCCTGCTCAGTTCTTTTAACCTATCAGCTGAGTGCTGGTGGAGAGTGTTAAAATCCAGCCCTCCTACCCCCACACAAAGATTTAAAACTCTGCAACCACATTATCAAAAGAAAACACTGTCCAAATTCCTATTTATTCTGCTACTTTCCCTGGCAAACGATGTGGAAACTAACCCTGGTCCCAGAGCCGTAGCGAGCTCCTTTTGCACCCGAGGCAAAAATAGAAAATTGTGCCCCCCCCCCACATAATTTTAAAAATCAGAGTCCCCGACCAGTGGCGCAGTGCTAAGCTCCTGGATGCTCCCCGCGACCAGAAGCAGTGGATCGGACCACCCTTTGCGCTGTGGGATGAGAGGCAAGTATGTGATTTTTGGGGGGTTCCAGCTGGTGCTGACTGATTCTGCAGAAGAAGCATCACTTAGCACCAGCGTCTAGCTGTGGGTAACTTTTAAGTAGCCACAATGGGGTGTAATTAGCATTAGGACTTTGTAATCCTAACGCTATTTACTCTTTGCACTACCCATGTTAAGCATAGCGAGTGCAAAGTACAGTAACCTCGCGCTGAAAAGCACAATCTCCTGGATTTTTTAACCTGTTACCGGTCGGATTGTAATATGAGGGTACTGTGCTCAGAATAAAATTGGTCTCTATGAGAAAGAGACCCCTCCAGGCCCCATTATAGACTAGTGTAATGGATCCTAGAGGGGGTCTCACTAACAGAGGCGCTCAATGTTTTACAGTCTTTAAGGAGCATCTCTGATAGTGAGACACTTCTTTAAGGACCATAACGCATTCAAAATAAAACACAGCCCATGTAACTCCATATATATTTTCTGATGACCCTTGTAGCACACTGCCTTCAACTCATATCACTCTCAGGCAGTCCTCCATATACTCTAGGGGTGCCTGAGAGTGATTGGAGTTGTAGACAGTGTGCTGGAAGTGTCAGACAATAGTATACAGTTGTGTTCAAAATTATTCAACCCCCACTGAAATTTAGTGTTTTGGCCAGTTTGACATTGATTTTGATCATTCAGTCATCTTGCTTACAATTAAATCAAAGAGGCACGTGTAGGTCAGACAAATATAACATAACATTTATAATGAAATAACCACAAATGTCTTTTCTGTGCTCACATCATTATCAGTTTTATTCAACCCCCATGTGACATTCAATCTTAGTACTTAGTACAACATCCTTTTACAGTTATAACAGCTTTTAAACATGAAGCATAGCTTGACACAAGTGTCTTGCAGCGATCTACGGGTATCTTCGCCCATTCGTCATGGGCAAAAGCCTCCAGTTCAGTCACATTCTTAGGCTTTCTTTAAGTCCCACCAGAGGTTCTCAATCGGATTTAAGTCAGGTGACTGCGATGGCCACTCCAAAATGTTCCAGCCTTTAATCTGCAACCAAGCTCTAATGGACTTGGAGGTATGCTTGGGATCATTGTCCTGTTGAAAGGTCCAACGTCTCCAAAGCCTCAGGTTTGTGACGGACTGCATCACATTGTCATCCAATATCTCCTGGTACAGAAGAGAATTCATGGTACCTTGCACACGCTGAAGCTTCCCTGTACCTGCAGAAGCAATATAGCCCCAAAGCATGATTGACCCCCCGCCATGCTTCACAGTAGGCAAGGTGTTCTTTTCTTCATAGGCCTTGTTCTTCCTCCTCCAAACATAGTGTTGATCCATGGGCCCAAACAGTTCTAATTTTGTTTCATCAGTCCACAGAACACTATCCCAAAACTTCTGTGGTTTGTCCACATGACTTTTGGCATACTGCAGTCGACTCTTCTTATTCTTTGGAGACAGCAAGGGGGTGCGCCTGGGAGTTCTGGCATGGAGGCCTTCATTACGCAGTGTGCGCCGTATTGTCTGAGCTGAAACTTCAGTACCCACATCTGACAAATCTTTTCTCAATTCCTCAGCAGTCACACGGACTTTTCTCCACTCTACGCTTCAGGTAGCACACAGCAGTCAAAGTCAGCATCTTCTTTCTGCCACGACCAGGTAGCGTTTCAACATTGCCCTTTGCCTTGAATTTGCGAATGATGCTTCCTATGGTCTCTCTTGGTATGTTTAACATCTTTGCAATCTTCTTATAGCCATTGCCCTTCCTGTGAAGAGTAATCACCTCTTCTCTTGTCTTCCTGGACCATTCTCTTGACTTCACCATGTTTGTAACCACACCAGTAAATGTCTAGAAGGAGCTGAGTATCACAGTCATTTTAAAGCTGCCTAATTGGTGTTATTATATGCTTTATTGCTGCTCCGTGACATCCACAGGTGTTTTCAATACCTGATTGAAAACACTTGAATGAACCTCTGTTCTTCAGAGTGGTAGTCTTTAAGGGGTTGAATAATTGTGTCAATGAAGAATTCACAAAAGAAACATTTACTACTTTATTACAAACCAATTGATGTCATTTTAGTTGCATATGGTTCTTTAAAAAGTCCTTGTAGGATTTCATTCTGAATACAATTACAAATGTACACTAAATTCCCTAAAACCCTTTACAGCATTGGGGGTTGAATAATTTTGAACACAACTGTATGTAATGTGCAGTGTGTATGAGCGTATTACAGAGCCCCACGGCAAAACAATTCAGGCTCATACACACCGCACATTACTGTGAGTTTTATTGCTGTGCAGCTCTGTGATACACTCATACACACTGCACATTACCGCATATCACAGAGCTCAACAGCAATAAAACTCACAGCAATGTGCACTGTGTATGAGCATATCACAGAATCCACAGCAATAAAACTCACAGTAATGTGCAGTGTGTATGAGCATATCACAGAACTCGCCAGCAATAAAATTATAGATAAATTACATATTAAAATACATTATATAAATTTATATATTTTAATATTAACCTCCCTGGCGGTATTCCCGAATGTGGCTCGGGGTTAAATATCAGCCCCGAAAACGGTAACCCCGATCCACACTCGGGCTGGTACATACCTTGTGCCTGCGTTCCCTCGATGTCCTCCCGCAGTCTCCTCCGGCTCATCGCGGCGTCCTGCTTCCAGGTTCCCTTCCCTGCAAGCACCGCAGAGTGTAGGGATCAGCGTAAGATTAAAAAAAAACATTTAAAACAATGACAATGTACCGCTTTGACCTACAAAAAAAATCATAAAATCAGACCGCCAGGGAGGTTTAAGTAAATTATGCATTAGAATAGATTATTAAAATAAATTTAGAGATTAAAATGCATAAAACTAGTAAAAATACTTTTAAATATTAAAATGCATAAAATTAATATATTTATTAAATAATATTTTTAAAAAACTATTATATTGATAATTAAATAACCCTTACAGATGGAAGTAAGGTGATATGGAAGGTGAGAGGTAGAGGGCAGGTTAGGCTTGTGGTGACCCTTGAGCTCCAGAAAATATTATGGGAGACACGAGTGAAGGGGGGCCAAACAGGAAGGAAGCCCCCAGCTTAATGTGGCAATGACTGAGGAATGCGGCCAGGAGGAAGGAAACGAGGGAAAACCAGTGAGTTGACAGGGAGGAGGGAGTGAGAGGGTTAACGTGAAGAATGTTAGGGAAGAGACAGGAGAAAAACCATAGCATTCAGAGCAGCCCCCCTCTAGTAGCATCCAGAGCAGCCCCCCCAGTAGCATACAGAGCAGCCCCCTTCAATAGCATTTTCAGCAGCCCCCCTCTAGTAGCATACAGAGCAGCCCCCCTTCTAGTAGCATACAGAGCAGCCCCCCTTCTAGTAGCATACAGAGCAGCCCCCCCTCTAGTAGCATACAGAGCAGCCCCCCCAGTAGCGTACAGAGCAGCCCCCCCTCTAGTAGCATACAGAGCAGCCCCCCCTCTAGTAGCATACAGAGCAGCCCCCCCTCCCTCCTCCCTAGCAGCATCCAGAGCTCTGCAGTGTGATGGGCAGTTTATACTTTTAAAAAATAAATCACATTTCCAGACCTGCTCCTCCATGCTGGGGGTCTCAGCCTCCTCCCCATCAGCAGGCACGTGCTGCACTGGCACAGGATGATGACAGGAGAGTAGGGGAGGAGCCAGACGCCGATTGTCTCCAGGCTCACACACTTTGTGGAAAGGAGGGGGGGCGCAGGAAGCAGACACAGTGCTGATGAAAGTGTGGCAGGGCAGTCAGGGGAAATCCAAATCCCTGGGACTAGCGTTTGGATTTTTTTGCACCCCCTCCCCTGCCCACCTGTATGCTTGTGACACCTGTCACCCAGGGTGGCACGCCCCCCCTTAGTACGCTATTGCACCCTAGTATCTGATTGAGAGTGATCTGGCCCCAACCCCTGTCAGGAGGCGATGCGGGGATGGACTCCTTCGGCCTGGTACACCCACGGAGGTGGCTGCGCCCGCCCATCAGTTCCTCCCATCCAGCAGGGGCCGTCCATTAGTTTCTAGCACCTCCCATTCAGCTACACTCCCCCATGAGTTCCTCCCCCTAGTGGGAGGAATCTCACTAGTTGATTAATCTGATAGACCAGCGGCACTAGCTGCGCCCCTTCACAGCTGTGCCCGAGGCACTTGCCTCACTTGCCTCGCCCTTCCTACGGCCCTGCCTGGTCCTATAGGTGACACAACCTTTAGTCTCCCCACTAAAAAAGGCCTCTCATTTGTGCACTGTAACATCCGCAGTTTACTCCCTAAATTGGATGAGCTTCAGGCTTGGTGTTGTTATTACAAACCCAAAATCATTGTGCTCACAGAGTCATGGTTAACCCCAAAAGTACCAGACTCTGCCATATCAATACAGGGGTATTCATGTTTTAGAAAAGACAGAGCAAAGAGAGGAGGGGGAATTGTTATTTATGTTGAGGAGTCCATAAAGTTCACCCCCTTACAGACTTCTAGCTCTCCTGTCACCTTTGATTTCTTCTCTGGTATAATTTGAGATCCCATTCAGTAAATCAATCATTGTTGCTGGGTTCTATCGCACACCGAGCTCTCCAGTGCACTCCCTCTCTGACATATCTCAAATCCTTAATAACCTACTTGCCCAAAACCAAAAAAGTGAACTGCTGGTCCTTGGCGATTTTAATACAGATTGGCTAAATCCTAAAAACAATAAACACTGCTCGCTGTTTAAAACTTTGCAGCTAACTCAATTAATCTCCTCCCCCACTCGCATTAATATGAAAAGCCCCAACCATACCTCGTTGGACTGGATTCTCTCCTCATCTCCTGATAGAATACAGGAGGCAGGCGTGCTTGCTAATAGCTTTAGTGACCATTATCTAGTGTACTGCGTGCGCAAAATTAAGGCCTTGAAATCTACCCCAAAGGTAATAACCACCAGGTCTTTCAAGAAATTTATTCTTGAATCCTTCCTAAGTGATCTCAAACAGCTCCCCTGGTACAGGCTAAACCTAATCCCAGACCTAGACTGTGCAGTTGAATACTTTCAGTCTGAGCTCCTGCAAGTCTGGAATTCCCATGCCCCGCTGCGTAAAGTGCGAGTAAAAGGGACTCATCTCCCCTGGGTTACAGCTGATCTTACACTAATGTACCAGCTTAGAGATTCACGGTGGTCAAATTTCAAGAGTACTGGTTCCATGAACGATCACTACAAATACCGAAAATGTCGGAATGAATGCACAAAACAACAAAAATGGCCAAAGCCCATTACTTCAATGAAAATCTAAGCAATAACATCTCAAACCTAGAAACTTTTGGAGAACCATAAGTAACATACAAGCACCCCCAGTCCACTCCCAGCCAGCTGCTGTCAAAGTAAACAACCAAACCCTGCAACACCCGCTAGATGTAGCAAATGCCTTTAATGATTATTTTGTTGGATGTGCCACCACTTTGATTGCCAAGCTAGGAAATGACATGCAATCAGAGAGGCCTCATGCAGGTCAGGCCCCCCCAACTGTGCAAAGTCCCTGTATCAGACAGGAATTCAGTTTTAGACCAGTGCCTGTCAGTGTCGTTACTAAACTTCTCCGTAAGCAAAAAATGAAATACCAGTCTGGACCTGATCAAATACCAGCAATGCTGCTGAAAATCAGTGCGCCAGCAATTGCAAATCCAGGCGCAACCCTAATAAATGAGTCACTGGCAACTGGTTACATACCCAAGCTCTGGAAGACTGCAAGAGTGGTACCTATCCATAAAAGTGGTGACAGTACTTTGGTATCCAACTACCGTCCGATATCGTTGCTCCCTGTAATGTCAAAAGTCTTGGAAAAATGTGTCTACACACAATTACGTGATTATTATCAATATTGGAACTACTTAACCCCGGATCAATCAGGCTTTCGCCCAAATCACTCAACCACAACCGCCCTTTTAAAAGTCTGCAATGATATCCAAGCTGGGATGGAACAAGGAAACCTAACTAGAGCCATCTTCCTTGATTTTGCCAAGGCCTTTGACACGGTAGACCATGGCATCTTGTTAGAAAAACTTAAAAACTCTGGCATTGGTGATCGCACACTAACCTGGTTTCAATCATATGTATCCGACCGATCACAATATGTGTCAATTTCTGGCAGCTCCTCCCTCCCGCTCCCAGTCACTTGCGGTGTACCCCAAGGCTCAATACTAGGCCCCCTGCTATTCACAATATTCATAAATGATCTGCCCAACGTCTGCAAAGCCTCAACTGTACATATGTACGCAGACGACACTGTGATCTATACCAGCAAACCAAATCTCCTGCAGCTGGAGGCCGTGCTGCAAGAACAATTCACAGAGGTAGAAAAGTGGATCAAAAACAACAAACTTTTTTTAAATACTGACAAAACTGTAACAATGCTCTTTGGAACAGCACCTAAACTACACAAATTGCAAAATCCCCATCTATGTGTTGGGACAATATCAAATGGCACACTGACCACAGTCACTTCTCTCAAATATCTAGGTATGTGGTTGGACCCTAATCTATCCTTTGGCCCCCACATCGAAAAACTCTCATCTAAACTTTACCCCAAACTAGGTGCCCTGTACAGAAACAAATCCTGCCTGAGTCCCGCGGTAAGAAAGCAGATTGTACAGCAAATGCTTATGCCGGCTATTGATTACGGAGATGTAGTGTATGCAGCCGCCCCGCAAACACACCTTCATAAACTTACTACACTGTATAACTCATTCTGCCGCTTTGCGCTACAATGTAACTACATGACCCACCATTGTGACATGTTAAAACAGCTAAACTGGCCATCGCTAGAATCCAGACGCACCCTTCACCTTTCCAGCCTGGTGTTTAAGAGCATCTCTGGGAAGCTGCCACCCTACCTGAATAGACTGCTTCCCCAGCAGCTCCCTCATCCTATAACCTCCGATCCAGGACCAGCACCTTACTTGCAATACCACAATACAAAAAGACAGTGGCTCGGTCCTCATTTTCCTACAGAGCACCACAATTATGGAATAACCTCCCAGACACCATCAAATCTTCCACCAGTCTTAAGTCACTCAAAATTTCCCTGTTAACATACCTCAATACAGAATGCACCTGTAAACATGTAACCTAGTGACTATATTTCCTACATATTTATTTTCTGTTAATCTGTATATTTGTGTTGTTAATATCTTACATTGTATTACTTTGTATTTCTGTAAATGTAACACTTCAATGTACTTGAACCCAGGACATACTTGAAAACGAGAGAAATCTCAATGTATCCTTCCTGGTAAAATCCTTTATAAATAAATAAATAAATAAATAAATATTTACAGTATATTATTAAAAAAATCGATAAAATTTGAATTTTCATCAATAATTTACAAGGTGTAAATGTAAATAAACAATAAAGTGCTTTTTTCACATTTAACAAGCGAGCGTTTGCGGTTATATTTTATATGAGTTGCGCTTGTTAAAAAAATTTGAAATGGGGACTAGTAGTACTAGTTGTTAATGTTACATTTTTTTTTTGGGTGAAAAATAAATTACACTATTTTTAACAAACGCACCCCATACAAAAATCCTTAGTGCAGCATCATTGTTCACATTATAATTGAAATGGCAACAATATTGCTGCATTAATAAAAACAACACACACAAAAAAAATTCTTTTTTTTTTTATTATATTTTTATAATAATTTTTTTAACATTGTCATGTTTGGTATCGTTGGAAAGGCCATGCTCTGGTTGATCCAACGATACCAAACATTAACACATTAACCGATAGCTGCCGTGGATCATGAGATAGGGGGTTCAATGGAAACCCCTATCTCCACCATTAGTCGCAGTTAGGGCTTAACTCCAGAACTGACGTCATTGCGCTATGCACGATGACGCCAGTCGACTCGTCACCAGGGGTAGATCCTGGAAGCTTGGCCGACATCCAAGATGTCAGCCAGCTCTGTGAGAAGATTGTGACCTGACGCCTTTATGTGCTGAATCAGCCTGGATCCGGCCCCCACCTGGGGACACAGCAATTGGCCGGAATCCCGGTTGATGATGATTGCTGCCTGCCTCCTGTGCTAGGGACGCGCTCGCTCACCGCTCAGCACATCCATAGCACAGGAGGAGCACTTGGCAAGCATGAGGCGCTGAGCACGTCCCTAGCAGCCAAGTGGTTAATGCAGCATATGAATCCGCACACTGCGGGTAAGCGCCTCAGTCTCTGCAGTATAATTAATGCAGCATATGAATCCTCCACACACTGCGGGGAACCGCTTCTCTCTGCAGTATAATAAATGCAGCATAAGAATAGAATCCACACACTGGCAGGCAGCACCTGTAGTCTACAGTATATTAATGCAGCATATGAATCCGTAGTTCTGCAGTAAAGAGTCTCTTTATTTTTTTATTTTTTTTAGGATCTTTTAAGCATTTTTGTTAAAAAAATTCTGAGCAACAAAGTGTGGGAAATGTTTTGCCCTATAGTCTTCAATGTTAATATTTATTCCTGTTTAATTCAATATCTAATAAACCGTTACTTTATTATTATAATCTGCAGTAAAAAAGTCTCTTTATTTTTAGGTTTTTTTTTTGATTTTTTAATCATTATTTGAATTTTTTGTTTTTGAGCCACAAGGACAAGGAGTGGACTGGGAAAGTTATGCCCCATAGGCTTCAATCAACTGTTTTGGTTGTGTTTTTTTGTGATTCTATGCTCTAGAATCATCTTTGGGGGTTGGATTACTGTGTGCATAGTCCAATCAGCTGCTTCCTTTTCTGGAATTTTCACTGATGGGAAAGCTGCACAGACAGAGTAGACACACACTGTCACTTCCTGTTGACTGCAGGCAGTGCAGGGTATATACAGTTTTATACACTTCCATTCCTCTTGGGTGTGCCATATTGCTTTTGTTCTTCTCTGACTGAATGAGAAGACAGCACTGAACGAGTCTGGACTCTGGAGACAGTGGAGGAGAGAAACAATGTTTTGCTTTGCATTTGCAGTGAGTGACTGGAGTGGGAGTGCACTGTGCAGAGACTCTTATTGGACTGACTGCGAGAGTGTAAGTAGTAGTAAACTACTTATTTATTTATTTGCAAAGGATTTTTATTTTTACCAGGAAGGATACATTGAGATTTCTCTCATTTTCAAGTATGTTCTGGGTTCAAGAACATTGAGTGGTTACAGTTGTTACAGAAATACAAAGTAATAATACAAATAAATACTTGTAATATAATATTTGTTGTGGAAATTTTATTATGTGGACATTATATTCTAGGATGTGTGTGTTATAAGTTGTCATCTGTCTCCCTGTGTCGGATTTTAAACAGAGAAACGCTCTAGCAGAGTGCACTTGGGTTTAAATCCAAACCAGCGGCAAAACCGTCAGTATGAAAACCTTCTCTTGGGTTTAGAGACGTGTTCTCAGTGTGTGTAGGCGTTTTGCGGCTTGTGAGTACTAAGTGCAATGCGCTGGGCTTCTTACCTCCCAATGTCTATGCACATTGGAGAAGTGAAGTCTGCATAATGAGAGATAAGTATTATATCTCTGTTGCGGCTACGCTATCCCTTTCTGGATATATACCTGCTTTTAAGACATTTAAGCCTTGTCTGTACACTCGTACCATGTACTGACAATAGCTGTAATGTCTCCGCAGATATATGTCGCAAATCCATAAGAACAAGTAGACTGAACTTCACTTAATACTGATCAGATTTGATCAATATTGAATGGGTCCATACTGACAGTGATGGGGATGGTCGGACAAACATGGCTGATGGGTACAATGTCCATTACTCAGGGATGAGTCATGTACAGGGGGCTGGACGGTCATCCCAGTCCACTCCCCTGTCCTTTTGATATATAAATGTAATTACCGGTCTAACTGGTTCCTGATTGTAAAGCCAGTTAGCCACTGGGCGTTGTCCTATTGTCTATTAAATTAAGCGGACCAGGGGCTCACAGCCCACTTGGCCAGAGGATTTCCAGCTTGAAGCAGCGTGTCTGTCTGATTCTTCCTGGGATAGAGAAGTACTTCGCCCCTTATACAAAAAGACCTGAATATAGCGTGTTTTTCATAGCGACGGATTTGTTTGTACTGGGCGCACTTTAATACTGAAGTGTACCTTTTTAGTGCACCAGGAGTTTGTGCGCAAAAAACAAATTTTCCATAACAATATCTCTTCTGTTCTTAATTTATCCTGGCAACATTTATTTACAAATATATTTCATACTTGTGTATTTTTTATTCATGATTTTTCATTTAGCTTTGCCTTGATTTTGAGTTCTGGTGCAATGGAGACTGAGTGAGTAGACTAGAGAGAGTGAGACTGATATATCTATCAATTCTTTAGTATGCCTGTGTCGGTGCTCTCACTCACTGCTTCGTGTGTCCATGTCCAGCGTCTCATTTTTTTTTTATCTTCCATGCAGGGGGCCCAGGGGCAGACAACTAATGTGGCCCCCAGGCAAAAGGAGGTCATGGGGCCCCCCTTGTTTGCACCCACAGGGGGCCACACCCATAAAAAACACTCCCTACAATGCAGCACCCACATGTACATTATTGTGCTAAATAATTTAATTCTTAACTCCTAAATAACCTTGGGTCCACTTGGACCCTGCAGTGAATTAGGGGATCCATTGTGCCCCCTCCATACTTATTACAGATGGCCACCGCACTGTGCTTGTGGCCCATTAGTGGTTGTTTTTGTCTTTGGACCTATATATTTCCCCTGGCAGTTCCCTCAGCCTATAACCTCAGATCCAGGGCTTACTTGCAATACCACAATACAAAAAGAAAGTGGCTCGATCCTCATTTTCCTACAGAGCACCGCAAATATGGAATAACCTCCCAGACAGAGACCATCAAATCTTCCCCCAGTCTAAAGTCCCATAGACTTCCCTATTAACATACCTCAAAACGAAATGCAACTGTAAAGTAGACATGTAATATAATAACTTTATTTCCTACATATTTATTTTTATGATAATCGGTATATTTGGTCTTGTGTTAATATCTTGCATTTTACTAAGTATTTTGTATCTCTGTAACCACTCAATGTTCTTGAACCCAGGACATACTTGAAAACGAGAGAAATCTCAATGTATCCTTCCTGGTAAAATCCTTTATAAATAAATAAATATATATTATATACAAAAATTCAGTTACAAAATATTTTATTTATGGTTTTATTTTTTATTTGTTTAGAGAACATAACATCATGGACTCGACAAGCAGTGGCACTGGTGACACACCAAGCACCATTATTTATAAGGACGGCCCCATCTACTAGTACTCACAGGACTGTTTCAAAGGGCAGTAAAAAAATAAACAGCTTGGAAGTCGTCCTGCTGTCACTGTTTCTCAAGATCTGCCAATTATTAAAACCCGAGGGAAATCAAAATCAACCAGAACAGAGTCAGACAGTAGTACTACTAGTACTACTAGTGAGAGAAAGAGAAACCCAGTCCCACCCAGCAAACAAATAAAGACATCATCATCATCATCATCATCCTTTACTGGCAGTGGCAAGGTGGCTGAGCTTAAGAGTAAGACGTATTTATCTGAGTCAAGAACTAAGTCAGCAATTCTGTGTCAGCAGTTTAAGGAGCTAGTTCCACTTCCTCCAAAAACAACGTGCACAATAAGCACAACAAGTACCCTGGCTGGGGCAGCTAGTGCTACTTGTACTGCGTCAAAAAATGTGCTAGTACCAGAGATGTTTTATTCTAGTAGAGGCACGAAGGTATGTGGGAAGGTTTTTGAAAGTCATCATTCATTTAAGCAGCCCAAGACTGAGCTTCTGCAGTATCAGGAGGGAATTGCTTTAGCTCAATCACAAAGTGCCACCACCACCACCACCACTGCTGCTGAACTTGATAGAAGAACCCAAGAGAGAGATACTGGTGGTGTTCTATCCCATTCCCTATATCCTAGTAGCCTTCAGGGAGAAGGAATCCAGCGACAGGACTCAACATCTCCCACTGGTGATGATGAATTTTTATCTTCACACAAAGACTATAATAGAAAATCTCATTTAAATTTGGATCTACAAGAGCAAGAAGCCTTATACAGCCTTATACTCCTTTTCAAGGTTCCCTATCCCCTTACCATAGTACACATGATCGTTCCCCAATTTTGTTTTCCTGTGAAAACTCGTCGGCATCACCAGTGTCACCTGTCTCTCTGTCCCAAGTAGAAATTATTAGTACCAATATCAAAATTTGTGCTCCCGTCACCAGTGCCACTAGTACCCCATTATCCCAAAAATGTTTAAAAACAATAAACATGGGTTACAACAACAAGGAGAAACTGAAAGTACTGCTACTATTACATCAGAATGCACAGGCCAGGTTCAGCGTGTGGAATTGGATGAAGAATGTGGCTCTAAACAAGAACCTTCATCAGCAACAAGTGGCCGCCGTTGGTCGAAAGCGTGGCAGTATTTTACTGAAAGTGCAGATAAACGTACAGCCAAATGTCATTTGTGCGGAACATGGGTCAGCCGTGGTCAACAGACAAACAAACTCACTACCACTGGCATGAACTCACACATGAAAACCCACCACAAGGCAGTGCTGCTAGCTTTAGAAAAAGGTTCTCCTCTACCGGCACTGCCACCTAGCAGTGCTAGCACTACTAGGGAATCTACTCCCACCACCAGTGCCAAACACACCCCCACTTCTGCAGCAGCTAGTAAAAGTCTGAGCAAACCGCCATCCTCCACACAGCCCACTATGGAGCAATTTGGTGGGTTTCAGGCCAGGGGAATATCGAAGCAGCAGACCCGAAAAATCACTAGACTCATTGCAGAGTTAATAACGGTTGGGGGTGCTTCTTTTTATTTGATAGGCGGTGATTCTTTCAAGCGCCTCATTCAGGCTCTCTCCCCCCAATATAAAGTGCCTTCACGCACTACATTTAGTCGATCTGTAGTGCCAGCTATGTACCGGTCCTGCGTTGGAGTTTTGAAGGAGGAGCTGGGAAAGACTGCTGGACGATCAGTGCACTTCACCACAGATCTATGGACTGCTCCAAATAGCCAGCATGCCTTTCTGTCCTTGACTGGACCTTGGTGGCAGTCGCAGCCCAATGTGCCCGAGCAAAAGCAGCCAGCAGCAACAAGTTCAGGGGCAAAAAAAAAGTGCTGGGCCTTGTGCCGATGATACAGAAAAGAAGACAGCATTACATTCCTTCCTCCTCCACGCTGAGATTATGGATCAGCAGCACACCGCAGAGAACATCTTACATGCACTGAAGAACATGATGGCACAGTGGCTAGGGGAGCAGTCTGGTACACAAGCTCAAATGGGTTTTGTAGTAACCGATGGTGGAAGCAACATGATAAAGGCTCTCCGGGATGGAAGATTTGTGGGTGTGCGGTGCCCAGCTCACATCCTGCATCTATTGGTGACAAAGGCACTCAATGAGAGTATTAGTGGAGGAAGGTTGGGGGCACTTGTTGAATCGTGCAGAAAAATTGCTGGTCATTTCCACCACAGCGCAAGAGCTAGCCAGCTCCTTAGGCAGGAGCAGAAAAGGGCAGGACTCCCAGAACACTGGTTAAAACAAGATGTGGCAACAAGGTGGAACTTCACATTAGACATGCTGGAAAGGATTCTCGAACAGCAAAAAGCAATCCACGCAATGGCGTACAAACATTTAATTGGCATTAGCAGCGCACTAGGCAGGGATGACTGGGCCGTGATGGAACAGGCAGTGGAAGTCCTGAAGTCTTTCCGATTAGCTACAGAACACTTGAGCAGAGCGAGTGCTAGCTTGTCTGAAATCATACCCGTATTCTACCAACTCCGTGACTCTATGGATTACTTTCTGTCCAACAGAGAAGAGTTGCCTGGCGGTAAACCTCCACATGCCGATGTCACTGTCCTTCTGACCAGACTCTATGAACAGCTGGATAAGACAGCACATTGCCCCTTGTCCTGAGTATATGCTGGCCACAATTTGCAACCCTAGTTTTAAAGGAAAGTCTGCACTTCGTGGCGATTCCCTTTCATTTTGGCAGCAAACACTCATAGATAAGATACGGGACAGGGAGAGTAAAAACCGTGCACAGTTCCAGAGGGAAGAGGAGGAGACAGATGAGGAGACGTTGGAGGAGTCTGTCGTTGAGGATGATGACAGTGACACACCCAGATGTGAGAGGAGGACCAGTGCTGCTGCTCAGAGCAGCGTTCCCAGACCTGTATTTTTTACAAAAATGTACACGAGTTATGGGTCAGGATACGGAGTCGGACCTAACAAAAACCCGCCAACTGAAAATGCTAAGACATTTGTTACGGCATACCTTGCTGAGTCTCCTTTGGAACCCAATACAGACCCTTTTCAGTTTTGGGAAAACAAGAGAGGTGTGTGGCCTACGTTTGCAGAGGTAGCCATGGAGCTCCTTTCTTGTCCACCAACCACTGTACAAAGTGAGCGGATTTTCTCCATTACGGGGAATATTCTGTGCCCTCAGCGCTCCCAATTATCACCCCAGCTGTTAGAGCAAATGACATTTCTGAAGGTGAACTTGCCGAAGCTGGGATACCCAGCCCTAGGTTTTGATTCAATCTAGAAATGCAAGCACACAAGTTTAGTTAGTAGAAATTCATAAATCCCAGTTGTGTTTTTTTTTTTTTAAAGATAGATAGATTAACCACTTCGATGCTGAGGACGCGCTCAGCGCGTCCTCAGCATTCCCGCTGGTATGCGGAGGACGTGCTGAGCGCGTCCTCCCATTGGGGTCAGCGTTCGGCCGGGTTCCGGCCGATCGCTGGCCCCCCCGGTGCGGGCTGACATCCTGGATGTCAGCCCGGCATCCGGGACCGCAACCGCCGGAATTAGGTGTCACCGCGGCAGCGCGATGACACCTAATTCAGGCGCCCCCCCCCGCATGTGCGGAGGAGGCGCCTGAAAGGGAGGGGGGAGGTCCTTTGGACCTCTCTCCCTCCCGATCGGCGGCTCTGCGGGGGTTAACCCAGGCATCATTTGGAAGGGCACAGCCTGCCCTTCCAAATGATGCCTGGCATTAACCCCTGGGGAGCTGGATCGCGAATCGGCGCTGAAAAGCGCCGGTTCGCGATCCTTTCCCGGAGCTGGCCGACACCTTGGATGTCGGCCAAGCCTCCGGGAACTCCCCCTGAGGACTGGCGTCATCGTGCGTAGCACGATGACGCCAGTCCTGGACTTAACCCCTAACTGCCACCAACTGTGGAGATAGGGAGTTCCAATGAACTCCCTATCTCCCGATCCGTGGCAGTTAGGGGTTAATGTTTGGTATGGTTGGATCGGCCAGAGCATGGCCGTTCCAACGATACCAAACATGAAAGTGAAAAATGTTGTAAAAAAATAAAAAATAAAAAAAAAAATTAAAAAAATTAAAAAAAAAATTATAAAAAAAAATAAACACTTTTTTTTATTTGTTTTGGTTTGTTAATGCAGCAATATTGTTCCCATTTCAATTATAATGTGAACAATGATGCTGCACTAACGATTTTTGTATGCGGTGCGTTTGTTAAAAATAGTGTAATTTTCCCCAAAAAAAAATGTAACGAGACCCCATCTCTAATTTTTTTAACAAGCGCACCCCATACAAAATATAACCGCAATTGCTCGCATGTTAAAATGTGAAAAAAAACACTTTACACATTGTAAATTATTGAAAATACATATTTTATTGCATTTTTTGTTATAATATACAGACATGACATAACGTATACATATAATAATGACATATTATGAATCTACCGAGTCTGACGGAAAGAACGATATATAATATGTCTGGGTCATATACTAAAATAAGCCTTCAAAACACGTTTAAACATGATGAGCAAAACCGGTAAAAATGACCTTAGCACAGGGGCGGGAAAAGCCTCAGCAGCGAAAGGGTTAAGATTTTTAAAAGTTTGTAAACTTTGTATTTGATGAAGAGTAGGCCCACACCAGAAACACCACTCAGCTTATGAAACCTTCACCCTTATAGGCACCCACCCAGGTGAGTGGCTCAATATATTTATTTATTATTTACCTTATGCCGAAACCATCATTCAAAATAATCATTTCTGCTTTATATTATTAATCTGGAAATACCTCTTCCTTTCACAGTTTTGAAAAAATTGTTACCTTGAAATGGGTGAAGAAGATGGAAGATACTAGTTATGACAAGCTTTGCAGACAGACTGCATATGGTAGGAAATTTTAGATGAATTAAATTTACAATAAATAGACAATAATATATTTACAAACAATAATTTAATTTGGATTTAATATATTTACAATAAATAGACAATAATAATATATTATATTTACAAGATATAAATAATTTAATCATAATGAATTAATTTAACCCCTTCACTGCTGAGGCATTTCACCTCTGTGTGCTGAGCTCATTTTTACCGCTTTCGCTCATCATGTTTAAACGCGATTTAAAGCCACATTTTAATAAATGACCCAGACATATTATATATTGTTCTTTCTGGCAGACTCCGCCGATTCATAATATATCATTTTTATATGTATACGTCATATCCTGCCTGTATATTATAACAAAAAATACAATAAAAATTGAATTTTTAATCATCTGCAGTGTGTAAAGTGTTTTTTTCTTCACATTTTAGCACATGAGCATTTGTGGTTATGTTTTCTATGGGGTGCGCTTATACAAAAATTTGAAATGGGGACTTGTTACATTTTGTGGGGGGAATTACATGATTTTTAGCAAACGCACCCCATAGAAAAAAATCATTAGTGCATCATCATTGTTCACATTATAATTGAAATGTGAACAATATTGCTGCATTAATAAAAACAACACACAAAAAAACCCATGTTTTTATTTATTTATTTATTTTTTAAATTTATTTATTATTTTCATTATTATTTTGTTTATTATTTCTTTTACTTTTTACCTAGTCATGTTGGGTATCATTCGAAAGGCCATGCTCGGGCCTTTCAAATGACACCCTCCATGACCCCCTAGCTGCAACGGTTCTGGAGATATCAGGGTTCACAAGAACCCCCTATCTCCACCAGGGGATTTCCTTGGGAAACCCCCGGCAGCTAGGGGTTCCCCGGCTATCTGACGTCATCACGCTATGCATGATGACATCAGGCAGCGAGGGGAGACCCGGGGGTGGAGCCACCATCCAAGATGGCGGCCCCCACTGGAGATAAGCTGCACTTCGGCGCCGCAAGGCGTTGAAGTGCAACCCGGCACTTGAGGGGTTCTCCCCTTTTAAGCGGTGCCTGGCTTTTAGCGCTGCTCCTTCCCGATCGGGAGGGAGAGGGATCCGAACGGATCCCCCCTCCCTTCCAGGCTATCTCCCGGCATTGCCGGGGGGATCGCCTGGAAATTACATCATCGCGCATGGCGCGATGACGTCATTTACGCCGGGAGGAGCTTGACTTCAGTGTCTGAAGACGCTGAAGTCAGAACGCCGTGGGACCCCGGACAGAGAGGTGAGTATCTCCGCCGGGGGTCCTGCACAGCTGATGACGTGTGGGGCACGTCCTCAGCATGTAACGTACATCAATGAGGACGTGCCCCACACGTCTTCAGCAGTGAAAGGGTTAATATATTTTTTAGTATTTTACTGTAAAGGATAAAAAAAAATTTCTTGTTTTCAAGTATGTCTTCCTGGGACTTTTACAAATATATATAATTGAACATAAATAATTAAATTATAAACAGTGCACTAATACAAGGTATTTCTGGACGCAGACACCAGCCGGTTCACAGTCTGGGTCTCCTTCCTGTTCTCCTGCCCAAGCCGTTGTGTCTGAAAATTAAAACCAGCCTCTCCAAGGTATCCTGGTGGATTGGACATGGCTGTTCAACTGTAATAGGAGACAAGAAACAAGCAAAGTTTATAATTCTTATTCTGTAACATCTGTGCAATTGATTTAGGATTGTGTTCTTTCTTCCTGCAGTGTGAGTGTGCAGCGCGCATACATTACTTACGTGCAGGAGGACTGACAGCGGGTGATGGTACTCTTCTTCCCACAGGATGCATCATGACACGTTACGGACTACCGTTGTTAAAGACAAAAGTACAATACTTACTTAGCAGATGGATAAAGGTTCGTTCTCTCCCCCTCACTCCCTCCCTCCCTCCCTCTACCCCCTCCCTCCCTCCCTCTACCCCCTCTCCCTCCCTCCCTCTACCCCCTCTCCCTAATTCTTTATCCCTTGTGTGTTTGTTTTGTAGGTATTCACTGGAAAGGGCCCCAGACGTGCTGCCTTGGAGCTGATCCCTCTGGTGTGATGCATCCGTAAAATAGGAATGTCAAGCAAAAGGTAAGTCTCAAGTGTTGTGAAAAAGACCAATTTTTTTTACATACATTATGGGTAATTATTCAGAGTCAAACTGACCCTGAAATTGCATGCAGATCAGTTAATTTTGCTATACGGTGCAATTGTGGCCTGGCCAATCAGTGGGATTTCTGTACTCTTTTTGACCAACAGTGATTGCTTTATGTAACGATCTATTTCTTTTCATTTAACTCACCAGCTCTCTGCTGTCTGTCGTGCTCATAGTCCGTCCGTAGTCGTATGTATCCCGATTCCTGACCAGTCGTGACATCCAAGAGGAGGGTGATGATCCACCACCAGACACCTCTCCCACCGGCTCAGTTCCCCATGGCGCATCTTCTGTTCTTTCTCCAACTTGCGCTGTACAGTCGCCTTGTGTTTGCAGTCATAATAGCTAAAGAACAAAACAATTATTTTAGTTAAAAAAATTCTAAAAAATTGCATTTATTCATTGTCGGGTCAGTAAACAATTTTCTCCGTTTACAAGAAGTTACAACTGATTGCAGCAAAGTTGTGACTATAGTAGGATACAAATTTTATGTGATTTATGACAACATATGTAAACAATTTAAGTATTTACAGTTCTGATTTATTAAGAATTTTTTTATTTTACTATATTTTGTGCTACAAGAAATAAATAGTTTTGTTAACAAGTTATATCATGTGTCTCCTCTCCACTCATTAGCATTTATTGACAAAACAATTATTAGTTAAAACATCTAAAAAATTGCATTTATTCATTGTTGGGTCAGTGAACAATTAACTTTATAATGTTCGGTCCTATACTGTGTTTGTTTAGTCAGGTGTGCTACCTACTCATCATGATTGATTAGGGATGGGCTGCCGGTTTAAATTAGTTCGAAAAGTTGATTTGAACATCGGCAGTTGGAAAAGTTCAATCAGCAAACTTTTTGGGCCATTGGAAAAAATTTCGACCAAAAATTTTAATAAAAAAAAAAGGTACTATATAAATATTAAAGACACCCTTACCTTACCTGTGGAATATTGTAAGAAAGGTTTAGTAGATATTGCATTTTAAACGTGAATATTTTTAACAATGTAGTGAACCCTATGTGGCTAAAACATTTCCCACACCTTGTTGCTAAAACCTTTCCCACACCTTTTTAACATTTCAAACGAACTATCATCAAATGGATAATGGATATCCATTTGATAGTTCATTTCAAATTCGGTAGTTAGTCATCATTATACAAATACTCAAATAGGTGCACTTTGTTTTAAAAATCTTAAATTTTTCTTCGTTTCTTTCCTGTTCCCCAGGGCAGTAGCCTATATCTTGCACACATACTGTATATGCCCTCTCGAAGGGCACTTTGATTTTCGAACTTTTTGAGAACCATAGACTTACATTGTGTTCTATGTTCAAATTCTAAAGTTCGAATGCGAGGCAAATACGGGGGTGTTCTGTTCGTTCGGGCCATTACTATTCATATTGATGTATAAAAAATCTTTAATTTACTTACTGGTGACGAATGCATTCAATGGTTCGATGGGTTTTCGATAGGTTTGTGTGTTCGATGGGTTCGTGTTAACTAAAAAACTGTAAACAGCATCCCTCACCCGTACTCCCCATGCAGCCCTCTTCATGGCCTTGTTATTCTTAGATGAGAAGTTTTTTCTTTTCGGACACCACCGCCGCCACCAGAGCATTGTTCTCATCGGTGGTAAACCATGGCCCCCTTTTCTGCACAGGCAGGAGTACATGTAAGGACAGGGTGGAGGAGGAACTGCCACTGTCCTCCCTTATCCTCTCACCCCTCTCCCTCACATCATCCACATCACGCCACCTCTCTCTCGCTTCCCGCCTCCCTCCCCCCCTCACAACGCTCACACGCCCCAAACCCCTCACCCCTCACACCCCCCTCACCACACGCCCCGGCCCAAACTCCTCACCTCTCACACCCCCCTCACCACTCACACGCCCCAAACCCCTCATCCTCTCAACAATCACACGCCCTCACACACCACACACACGATGAGGTCTTGGCTGGACTGTCGGCAGCTGCCGTTCCCCCACACTTCTTCCTGCAAAGACGTGATCATATTGGCGGGCAGCGTCTTAGCGGGCAGCGGTGGGAGAGAGAGAGCTCATAGCTGGGAGGAGGTGTTGCGTGAAGCAGTGAACAGGGGCAAATAAACTAGACCTGAACCGCACTGAGAATCTTTGGGTTGTGTCGGAGAAGACTTCACGCATTGCTGCCATCAATATTTTTTTATAAATTCTTGGTTATACAATGAATGAATGTGACTGTGGCGGAGTGGACAAAAATCCATGTTGTTGTGACATCGCCTAAGCTTAACAAAACCATGCCACGGTAAAATGTAATCAAATCTCAAGACAGTACAACAAGGTTGTGTTAGTGTCTGACATTTTTTGGCCAGGGAGGCACTAGTGTAGTAATCTAATGTGCACATGCACAGTCACATTCATGGCCACAAATATGTTGACAAATTTATGATAAAGGGTCCATAGAAATGTCAATAAATGTATGTACATATAATTTTTAACAGTGTGGAAACCAAGCAATACATTACATATTAACTTATTAAGTAAGGAAAAGCAACGCACACAAACAGGAAAATATAGAAAAAATATAACATTTATTTACAATTAAAAAAAAAAGGAAAAACTGCCCAACAGGGAAACACAACACTAACAAACAAACAAATTAACAATGTCAATTAGGGAGGGAGGAGGAGGCTGGTGGTCACTCAGAGAGCCTGCCTTTCCAGGACTTCCACCGCATTGTCCAGGTTCTCACTCAAGTCCTGGAGCAACTCCCTAATGGCATGGACTTTCTTCCCTATTGCCTGCAGTTCCCCTATTGCCAAACAAACAAATTAACAATGTCAATTAGGGAGGGAGGAGGAGGCTGGTGGTCACTCAGAGAGCCTGCCTTTCCAGGACTTCCACCGCATTGTCCAGGTTCTCACTCAAGTCCTGGAGCAACTCCCTAATGGCATGGACTTTCTTCCCTATTGCCTGCAGTTCCCCTATTGCCAGGTCTGGCTTCTCCTGCTATATATCCAATAAATGAAAGAAAGAAAATACAGTAAGTAAAAGTAAAGCAGGTTTATATTTTTGACTGAAACTCTTTAAAAAATATAACACTATACCAGTGCTGGCGGCCTCCTGTGTCTCCGACTCCCCCTCCTCTTCCTCCTCCTCATCCTCCTCCACCACCACCTTCAAAATATCTTCCGGTGCTATATATAAAAAAATTAAATGAAAATACACGGTAAACAAAAAAGGTTTCCGTTTTTGAGCAAAAGTCGTTGCAAAATACATACAACAGTAAAATAAAAACCTGGACTGGTGGCCTCCTCCTGCGGCTCCCTCTCTCCCTCGTCATCGTCCTCATCATCCTCCTCGGGCTCGTGCTGCACCTCTTGTGCTGCTAATATATAAAAAAATGAAATGAAAATACACAGTAAACAAAAAAGGTTTCTGTTTTTGAGTAAAAGTCGTTGCAAAATAAAACAGTAGTATAGTTACTATATAATATATACCAGAGCTGGTGGTCGCCCGTGGCTCGTGGGTTCTGCCGCTTGACGCCGCCGCCGCCTGTGCTGTGGCATGAGTCGCTGCTGCTGCTGCTGCTGCCGCCTTCTTCCTGTTTTCTGCCAAATCCAAAAAATATAATAAGACGTAAATATGCATACTGGAAAAAAATGGTATATCTATATACACTATAATTGCCGAACGTATTGCGACACCCCTCCTCCACCACTACCAGCTTGACCCACCACTACTACTCTACTCCCATGATCTCATAGTTCTAAAGTCAGTGACGTCACAAAATATTTATTTATTATTTATTTATTTTATTTATTTATAAAGGATTTTATTACCAGGAAGGATACATCGAGAGAGTTCTCTCGTTTCAACTAGTATGTCCTGGGTTCAAGAACATTGAAGTGTTACAGTTACAGAAATACAAAGTAATACAATGGAAGTAATACAATTAAAAACAACACAAATATACAGAATAACAGAAAATAAATAAATATGTAGGAAATATAGTCACTATGTTACATGTTTACACTACAGGCGCATTCTGTATTTATTTACCCCTGGCCTGCAGTGCACATATACTACTATAGACATATATACAGTCAGGTCCAGAAATATTTGGACATCGACACAATTCTAACATCTTTGGCTCTATACAACACCACAATGGAGTTGGAATGAAACAAACACAATGTGCTGTAACTGCAGACTGTCAGCTCTAATTTGAGGGTATGTACATCCAACTCAGGTGAACGGTGTAGGACTTACAGCAGTTTGCAGATGTGCCTCCCACTTGTTAAGGGACCAAAAGTAATGGGACAGAATAATAATCATAAATCAAACTTTCCCTTCTTAATACTTGGTTGCAAATCCTTTGCAGTCAATCACAGCCTGAAGTCTGGAACACATAGACATCACCAGACGCTGGGTTTCATCCCTGGTGATGCTCTGCCGGGCCTCTACTGTCTACTGTCTTCAGTTCCTGCTTGTTCTTGGGGTATTTTCCCTTCAGTTTCGTCTTCAGCAAGTGAAATGCACGCTCAATGGGATTCAGGTCAGGTGATTGACTTGGCCATTGCATAACATTCCACTTCTGTCCCTTCAAAAACTCTTTGGTTGCTTTTGCAGTATGCTTTGGGTCATTGTCCATCTGTACTGTGAAGCGCCGTCCAATGAGTTCTGCAGCATTTGGCTGAATGTGAACAGATAATATTACCCGAAACACTTCAGAATTCATCCTGCTGCTTTTGTCAGCAGTCACATCATCAATAAATACAAGAGAACCAGTTCCATTGGCAGCCATACATGCCCACGCCATGACACTACCACCACAATGCTTCACTGATGAGGTGGTATGCTTAGGATCATGAGCAGTTCCTTTCCTTCTCCATACTCTTCTCTCCCCATCACTCTGGTACAAGTTGATCTTGGTCTCATCTGTCCATAGGATATTGTTCCAGAACTGTGAAGGCTTTGTTAGGTGTTGATTGGCAAACTCTAATCTGGCCTTCCTGTTTTTGAGGCTCACCAATGGTTTACATCTTGTAGTGAACCCTCTGTATTTACTCTGGTGAAGTCTTCTCTTGATTTTTGACTTTGACACACATACACCTACCTCCTGGAGAGATCTGGCCAACTGTTGTGAAGGGTGTTTTCTTCACCAGGGAAAGAATTCTTCATTCATCCACCACAGTTGTTTTCCGTGGTCTCCCGGGTCTTTTGGTGTTGCTGAGCTCACCGGTGCGTTCCTTCTTTTTGAGAATGTTCCAAACAGTTGTTTTGGCCCGCCTAATGTTCTTGCTATCTCTCTGATGGGTTTGTTTTGTTTCTTCAGCCTAATGATGGCTTGCTTCACTGTTAGTGGAGGCTCTTTGGATCTCATCTTGAGAGTTGACAGCAACAGATTCCAAATGCAAATAGCACACTTAAAATTAACTCTGGGCCTTTTATCTGCACATTGTAATTGGGGTAATGAGGGAATATCACACACCCTGGCCATGGAACAGCTGAGAAGCCAATTGTCCCATTACTTTTGGTCCCTTAACAAGTGGGAGGCACATCTGCAAACTGCTGTAAATCCTACACCGTTCACCTGAGTTGGATGTACATACCCTCAAATTAAAGCTGACAGTCTGCAGTTAAAGCTCATTGTGTTTGTTTCATTCCAACTCCATTGTGGTGGTGTATAGAGCCAAAGATGTTAGAATTGTGTCGATGTACCAATATTTCAAGACCTGACTGTATATATTAGGGTTCAATTATAAAAAAAATTCAGACGTAAACATTACGCCGACCGATCACAATATGTGTCAATTTCTGGTGCTCCTCCCTCCCCCTCCCAGTCACTTGCGTTGTACCCCAAGGCTCAATACTACTAGGCCCCCTGCTATTCACAATATTCATAAATGCTAAATGATATGATCTGCCCAATGTCTGTCTGCAAAGCCTCATCTGTACATAATATGTAATGTAACTACGCACAGATGACACTGTAATCTATATACCAGCAAACCAAATCTCCCGCAACTGGAGGCCGTGCTGCAAGAACAATTCACTTCACAGAGGTAGAAAAGTGGATCAAACACAACAAACTTTTTCTAAATGCTGACAAAACTGTAACGATGCTCTTTGGAACAAAACCTAAACTACACAAATTGCAAAATCCCCATCTATGTGTTGGGACAAAATGGCACGCTGACCACAGTCACTTCTCTCAAATATCTGTGGTTGGACCCTAATCTATCCTTTGGCCCCACACTGAAAAACTCTCATCTAATAAAACTTTACCCCAAACTACTAGGTGCCCTGAAACAAATCCTGCCTGAGCCCTGCGGTAAGATTGTACAACAAATGCTTATGCCCTGCCCTTTTGATTTCGGAGATGTAGTGTATGCACTGTATTTGCAGCGGCCCCGCAAAGTCGCAAACACACCTTCAGAAACTTAACTTACTATATGTACATTCATTGTATAACTCATTCTGCAGCTTTGCAGCATTACAATAATGTAACTACATGACCCACCATTGTGACATGTTAAAAGAGCTAAACTGGCCATCCCATGCCATCGCTGGAGTCTACGCACCCTTCACCTTTCCAGCCTGGTGTTTATTGTTTAAGAGCATTTCTGGGAAGCTGGCTGCCACCCTAGTACCTACCTGAATAGGCTGCTTCCCCCAGCAGCTCCCTCATCCTATAACTTCAGATCCAGGACCAGCACCTTACTTGCAATACCACAATACAAAAAGACAGTGGCTCAGTCCTCATTTTCCTATTTCCTACATAGCACCACAATTATGGAATAATAACCTCCCAGACAACACCATCAAATCTTCCCCCAAGTCACTCAAGAAGAGCTCCTATTACTTACTATTACATACTTCCAGAATGGAATGCGGATGCGCCTGTAAACATGTAACATAGTGACTATATTCCATACATATTTATTTTCTGTTAATCTGAATATTTGTGTTGTTTCTTAATATCTTGCATTGTATTACTTTGTATTTCTGTAACTGTAACACTTCAATGTTCTTGAACCCAGGACATACTAAGTTGAAAACGAGAGAAATCTCAATGTATCCTTCCTGGTAAAATCCTTTATAAATAAATAAATTACGTTTATTCAATAAAATTAAAAAATCTATTATTTGTGTTGTGTCTGTGTGCAACTATGCATACAAAACGGAATTGTGCTGACTGCTTTTAGTTATTTCAAAGATGGCCTCAGTCTTATTTTCTGCTAATAAAACTGTGGATAGAGCAGAAACAACAATATCGGTCATTTTGTTTTGAAATTCGCATCCAAAGCGTTCAATGACACTGCTGCAGCAAACTGAATAGCTGTGTGTGCAGCATCAATTCACTCAGGCAGCTCAGCAGCTGCTGAGGTATTAATTGAACAAGGCTCTGTTTGGAATCGGATGCACTTTCAGAAGAACTACATGTCCCATCCTAGGCACCACTACTTACTTAGCAGCAGAGGCTCAGAGATTTTTTTTGATGCGCAGGCCAATATTGGGCAAGCTGCGGGTCATCTCGTATGCATCACTCAGTCACAACAACCTCCCCCAACACACTACAGACTACACACAGCACTGGCAGAACCACCGTCATAGCGATTAGCGACCAACGCGGGTGCTATGAGGCCCGCAGCCGAGTGGGCCCTGGTGAGGATAAGATTAAGTGACAACAACCAGGGGGCAGAGCCGGTGTCTTTTGGATAAATTGATATGGGCGGGATGGATTGATATTGGGAGGATACATTTATTTGATATTGGGGATGGGGGTATTATTGATATTGGTGGGAAATAAATTGATATTTCTCTGTTTTCCCAGGAAGGATACATTGAGATTTATCTGGTTTGTTCATTTCAAAGAAGGATAGTGTCATCATGGAACTGACATAGTGCTCCACGCTTCAAACTTTAGTTTAGTTTTAAATATATATACATAACGTTATTTATTTCTTAGGTAAAAATAAAAATTTGATTTTTTTTTAAAGATACAAGCAACCTGCTGGCTGCCTGCGAGTGAGACTATTGATTGACATGTCAAATGAAATGGTTTCTTTGGTATAGGATGATATATTAAATTTATAAATAGCTTTGACAGTTGAGACTAGTAATTTCAATTTGTGGATTTATGCTAAAGGGATTTTTCTTATTTTATTTGTCTCTCTGTTATCTCTTGAGACTCACTTACATCACCTCTGCATAGTGGCGTTTGAGATTTCTCACGTTTTACACAAAGGATACATTGAGATTTCTCATGTTTTCCAGGAAGGATACAGATAACATTGAGATGTCTCTGGTTTTCTGTATGTCATTCTGGGTGGCGGCGACCGCGAGTAATATGTACCGTTAGCGTTAGGGTGTCTTGCCCAAGGACAGGACACATACTGGAGAGACGGAGAGGTACTCTTGCCGGGATCAAGCCCATGTTTCCTCCAGTCCCACTCCTCCAGGCTCTCTCTCTGGGTGGTAGTAGTGGGTACTGTGCCAGTGCCACATGCCATACTTGAAATGAGAGAAATCTCAATGTATCCTTCCTGGTAAAATCCTTTATAAATAAAAAATAAATAAACATGCGTGAGTGTAGTGGTGGTCGTGTGTTAATTTTTTTGGGGGGTATACTATGCGAGTGTTAGGTTGCATGCGGGGGAGGGGGCCCATAAAACATTTTGAAATGGGGCCCTGTGATTCTAGTTACTCCCCTGGTACACAGCACACAGTCAGTCACACACACACAGTGCCAAAAACCCCCACAAAATACCAGCATTGTAAATAATACTAATTTCATATCATATACAATACATCAACAAATATCAGAATTTTCATGTATCAGATTTTCAAATATCAGATTTTCGTCCTTAAGGACGGGAGTAATTTTACAACTTTGGCGCTCTTTAGGAAGTGAAGTTTGCTGAAGTTTTTGCTCATCATGTTTAAACGTGGTTTTAAGTCACATATTATTATACCACCCAGACAAATTATATATCGTTCTTTCCGGCAGACTCGGAAGATTAATAATGCTATAACAAAAAATGTAAAAAAATGTGAATTTTCAATAAAATTTCAATCATCCACAGTGTATAAAGTGTTTTTTTTTCACATTTTATTATCCGATCCTTTGCGGTTATATTCTATGGGGTAGACTTGGGAACCCTTTTTTTTTTTTGGGTGGGGGGGGGAATTATGTGATTTTAGCTAAACCCCCCCAAAAAAAATCATTGGTGAAGCATCATTGTTCACATTATAATTGAAATGTGAACAATAATGCTGCATCAAAAAAAAAGCACGTTTTTATTTTTTAATTAATTAATTAATTGTTTTTTTATTTTTATACACTTTTATTTACCTTTTTCCATTGTCATATTTGATATCGTTGGAAAGGCCATGCTCAGACCTTTCCATCGATATCAGGCATGACCCCCTAGCTGCCACCGATCAGGAGATAAAGGGGTTCAAAGAACCCCCCTATCTCCTGCAAGGGATTTCCATAGGAAATCCCTTTGCAGCTAGGGGCGCATGGCGCGATGAGTCAGTTGACATGGGGGGGGGGACCCAGAGGTGGGGGCTGCCATCCAAGATGGCGGCCCCCACCAGAAATAGGCCGCGATCGGGTACAAATTTGTGCCCGGTCGCGACCTGGCAACTCATGGGTTAACCCCAATACATCGCTGGAAAGGTCAGGCTGTGACCCTTCCAGCGATGCTGGCCACAGCCTTGTAGCCCCGGCGATGGGGAGATAGAGGGATCTGAAGGATCCCTCCCCTCCCGGCGCTTCCCCTGCTCCGGCGGGGGGGGGGTCGCCTGAAACTGACGTCATCGCACCCACGGCGCGATGACATCAGTGCGCCGGAGGAGGAAACCCTGCCGATCTGACTCCGTGAGACTCAGATCAGCGAGGGAGCCGCCGGAGGAGGTGAGTATCTCCCGGGGGGGCTGAAAACGCCGAGGACGTACATTTACGTCCTGTGGCGACAAAGCCCACCTAATGCAGGGCGTAAATGTACGTCCTGCGGCGTTAAAGGGTTAATTGTATCGTAAATAATCACAAAAAAGAAGAGCTTTGGAAAAATGCATGTGTGTATGAGTCCAGAAAAAAAGAGAATCAATCATCGTATTTCTGTGCACATTAGATTTAGCACACGATGCAACCACTTATTATTATATACAGGATTTATAGCGCCAACAGTTTGCGCAGCGCTTTACAATATAAATAACATAACACTTACGTTTGGCTATGACGCGCAGGATTTCCCTCATCTGCTCCTCCTCGCGCGTCTTTAAATCGGACCAACGCTTACGTAGTTGGTCATTGGTCCGAGTGGTGTTGAATTCCTCAAGCAGCGTGCGACGTACCTTCCCAAGGATTCTAGTCTTCCTGCTGTTATTTTTGCTACCGTAAGGGCCCTTACGGCAGTCATAATCGTATTTTTGCATTATACGGACAAGCTGCACCATTTCCATAAAGGACATATTCGTAGCCCTCTTCTTTCTGGATCTGATTCTGGAGGACCCTGGGGTCTCTTCAATGTCTGGGTTCAACTGAAGACTAGCGTTGGGGGAGCCTGCTTCACTTGCTGCCATCATGGTGAATGTAAAGGGAAGATTGAACTCTGGCCTGTCTAAAATCCGATAATATCGGCAAAAATACGTAAAATTTACGAACTGTCTTAAGTACGGACATCGTCAAAGCACATGCGAGAACGAACGACCGAAACGGTCCAAAAATTTTAATTTTAATTATTTTAAATGCGTTTTGAAGCCTTATTTTATTATATGACCCAGACATGTTATATATCGTTCTTTCCGGCAGACTCGGCAGATTCATAATATATCCTTATTATATGTATGCGTCATGTTCTGTCTGTATTATAACCAAAAAATGTAATAAAATTGGAATTTTCAATAATTTACAATGTGTAAAGTGTTTTGTTTTCACATTTTAACATGCGAACGTTTGCGGTTATATTTTATATGAGTTGCGCTTGTTAAATAAATTAACACATTCATCTAAATACATCAAATATCACAATTTTCACAAATACGTAATATCACAAAAAAGAAGAGCTATGGCAAAACCAAAAATGCATGTATGAGAGTCCTGAAAACGCAAAGCTATACAGTATACACATTGCATAAAAAAATCAACGTATTTCTGTGCACATTAGCACATGCAAGCACATTATTATTATTATACAGGATTTATATAGCGCCAACAGTTTGCGCAGCGCTTTACAAAATAAGATAACATAACACTTACGTTTGGCTATGACACGCCGGATGTGCCTCAATTGCTCCTCCAGTCCTTGGTCCTCACGCGTCTTCAGGTCAGACCAGCGCTTCCGCAGCTGGTCGCGTTAGACTCGTTACCACTTCGGTCCTTTTTCCAGGAGGGTGGTGCAAGCCAGGATACGGTCCTTGTATCAGGACATTGTTCTTCCTGCTGTAAGGGCCCTTACAGCAGTCATAATCACGCTTCTCGAAGATGCGAAATTGCGAACCAGCTCCACCGGCATCTCCTCAAATGCCATGTTGCTGGCCCGCTTCTGGGTGTCTCTGGGGTGGAAGGGGGATGACGTGTCCGTCCAATAGGACTCTCTTTGAGTTTGAGCCATGTGAGTTTGGTCTGTCCAAAAAATTCTCAAACTCTACAATGGCTCCGTAAAGTTTACCACAGGCCGTAATGGAGACGGACAAACGCGCGTATCTCATCATGGACATATCCCATCATCATGCGCGAACCACGGACGTAAATGATCCGACTACGACAGAATTATCGTATCTCAACAGAATTATCATATCAACAGAAATATCGGATCAATAGAAATAACATATAGGCACTGGCAGGGGCAGTTAGATTTTCTAACGGTCAGGAACTCAGGATCAAGACGCAGGACTGCAACAGTGCTATATATCCATCCAGTGTGCTGATGGTTAGAAAATTTTAATGTATATACTTTTAACGGCTGCACACGCACGGATTTACTCTATCCAAACAAAGTTCAGATGTGTAACATTCGGACTTTGGATAGATTTCGATTTTCGACTATCCAAAAGTTAAAAAAATAAAAATGGTCGAAATCTAATGCAAAAGTCCCGATGTTTCACATCGGGATGTCAGATAGAGTAAATTCTGGAGTTAACCCCCTAGGTTGCCAGCCACCAATGGTGGAGATCGGGGGTTCCATTAAAATGACCCCCCGATCTCCCAATCCGTGCCGTAGCGCCACATATCAAGGGGTTAATGTTTGGTATTGTTGGATCGGCCAGAGCATAGCCTTACCAACCATACCAAGTCCAAAACATGACCATTGACCATGTTAAAATTTTATATAAAAAAAAATAATTAAATTAAATATTAAATAAATAAATTTTAAAAAATAAATAGTTTTTTTTTTTGCTAATGCAGCAATATTGTTCCCATTCCCATTTCAATTATAATGTGATTGTGAACAATGATGCTGAGCTGCACTAATTATTTTTATATGGGTTGCGCCGCCCGTTTGTTAAAAGTTGTGTAAGCATTTTCACCCAAAAAAAATGGATTTAACAAAACAAGTCCCCCATCTCAAATTATTTTAACAAGCGCAACTCATAGAAAATATTTACAACCATAAACGCTCGCATGTTAAAAATGAAATGTGAAAAAAAAAATTTACACCTTGTAAATTATTGAAAAATGAAAATTCTAATTTTATTGCATTTTAACTAAGTTATAACATACAAACAGGATACATATCATATATATAGATATAACACCGACGTATACATAAATAAATTATACCGCAGAGAGCTGCTTCCCCGCAGTGTGTGGATGGATTCATATTCATATGCTGCTGCATTAATTATACCGTGGCCCGCAGAGAGGCACTTGTTTTGTTCCCCACAGTGTGCGTATTTATAATATGCTGCTGCATTCTTTTTATTTGTTTTTTTCGTTTTAAATCATTTTATTTTTCGTTTCTGATAATTTTGTAACTTTGTTCAGCTTTTTTTCCTTTTTAAAACCTAAGTTTTATTCCTTTTTTTTTATTTTTTTTAAAGTCAGACCATTTGGGTCAGTTTTGCATTTTTTAAAATCGTTATGTTCATTTAATGTCCCTTTCATAGTCGATTTTAAAATTTTTACTATGATTAAATAAAGTTGTGCAATGCATTATTCATAAGAAAAAAAGGATCTTATTTATTCAATAAACAAAAAAAAAACAATAGAATGGGCAGAATTACCGTATCAACAGAATTATCGGCCGTATCAACAGAATTATCGGATCGTATCGACAGAATTATCGGATCTTATTGTATCAACAGAATTATCGGATCATTGGAAAATGATCAAGTCAAGTAGTCAATGTCATGGAATTGGAATGAAAATGAAAAATGAATGATATATGATTAATTATGATTATGAATCAATACATTATTTTCAAATTTAGAACCCGATTATTTATAACCGATAAAAAAAAATACAATGTCCAAAATATCATTTTAATATTGGACCGCAGGGTCCACCGCTGCACTCTTCCACAATACCACAGAGGGGTTATGGTGTGAAGGCCCTTGCTGCCACCAAAGGCACAATATTTGGGTGCACTGCCACTGACGTCTATACCAGATACATATCATTTTAATATTGGACCACAGGGTCCACCCCTGCACTCTTCCACAATACCACAGAGGGGTTACGGTGTGAAGGCACTTGCTGCCACCAAAGTAAAATATTTGTATGCCTGTACCAGATTCACATCATTTTAATATTTGACATCAGGGTCCAAACCTGCACTCTTCCACAATACCACAGAGGGGTTACGGTGTGACGGCACTGTTGCCACAAAAGGCCCAATTTCTAAAGCACCTTTTGTTACTTTCATCCAAGGCCTGCATAAGTTTCACCATAATTTAGCCAAAAAAATCACTAAACTTGTTCTGCGTGTCCTAAAACGTCTCCTCTTTTCAGACAGGCTGCAGCCCCAAGCAGTTGTTTATGAATAGATTAAAGGAAAACCATTTACCGTCATTTGAAATGTAATTTTTTGTTTTAAAATGTTTCTATACATTCTACAAATCCGCCACTTCACGGGCAGGTTATGGGGACCTCCTAGGCACGATATTTGAAGTAATTTTTCGTTTTTATTCTTAACCTTTATTTCATGGAAAACTCACTGTTCCTTTAAAAATGTATTTTGTTTCTTACTTTTTGTCCTTGTTTCCTGTCCCCCAGGGCACCCCCATACACCTTTTATGGCAAATATCTTGTATATATGCCCACTTCGAGGGCACTCTAAAAATTGAACATTTGAGTGCCCTTGACTTGTATTGAGTTCGAATCGTGTTCGCGTTTGAACCCAAACATTTGAAATTGTCCGAGTTCGAATGCGAGCCGAACACGGGGGTGTTCGGCTCATCCCTACTGCTAATACCTCTCCCTACACAACCAAGCATTCTGCTAGCATTTCCTGCTGCTCCGTTACATTGACTACTTACCCTTAGTTCCTCTGCAATAATAACCCCTAAATCCCTTTCCTCAGATGTTGAGGTTAGGACTGTATCAAATATTCTATATTCAGCCCTTGGGTTTTTACACCCCAGGTGCATTATCTTGCACTTATCCACATTAAAACTCAATTGCCACACCTCCGACCATTTTTTTAGTTTACTTAAACCATTTGTCATTTGGCTGATCCCTCCAGGAACGTCAACCCTGTTGCAAATCTTTGTGTCATCAGCAGAAAGACATACTTTACCATTAACACCTTCTGCAATATCACTAATAAAATTATTAAAGAGAATGGCTCCAAGTACTGACCCCTGAGGAGGTACCTCACTGGTAACAAGACCTTGCGCCGAATAAACTCCATTTACCACAACCCTCTGTTGCCTGTCACTCAGCCACTGCCTAATCCATTCAACAATATTGGAATCCAAGCTCAAAGATTGCAATTTATTGATAAGCCTTCTATGCGGAACAGTATCAAAAGCCTTACTGAAATCTAAATAAGCAATGTCTACTGCACCACCTTTGTCTATTAATTTTGTTACCCAATCAAAAAAATCAATAAGATTAGTTTGGTATGATCTCTCTGAGGTAAACCCATGTTGTTTCTGACCTTGTAATCTATGTATTTTTAGATGTTCAACAATCCTTTCCTTTAACATGGTTTCCATTAATTTCCCCACTACTGACGTAAGACTAACTGGCCTATAGTTCCCCGATTCCTCCCTACTATGAATATGAATACGCACAATGCGGGGAACAAGCGCCTCTCTGCGCGGTATAATTAATGCAGCATATGAATCCACACAAGGTGGGAAAGCGCCTCTTAGCGGTATAATTAATGTATACGTCTGTTATATGTATATGTATCCTGTCTGTATATTATAACTGAAAATGCAATAAAATTTGAATTTTCAATAATTTACCATGTGTAAAGTGTTTTTTTTCTATCAGGGTTATCCAAAGAGATTCGAAAAGTCACCGCACGTTCGGTGACTTTTCGTTCTCTTCAATTCAGTTCCTTTTGCCGATCCCATTTCGGTGACCCTGCGGTGCATTCAGCAAGCACCACAGGGTCCCCGAATTGCAGGGAAAGGCTGCCGCAAACCTGACGAAAACTAACCGCAAAACTCACCGAATGCACGCCGAAAACCCCCAAAAACATCTGGATTAACCTGCGAAAACCACGGAAAAAGCCCGAGCAGGAGCCGATCGCACACAGCCGAAGCAGCCGAAGCAGCTGAGACCGCAGACGAGGGAGGTGAATAAATTAGCAAAACCGTTTGTATGAATCTGTGAAAATGAAACTCTGTTTGCAAAGAAACTACTGAGTGAAAATGTCTGAAATTTACACAGGAGGTCCAGGGAATGATAATAAAAAGGGCTGTTACAGAAAAAATAAGTAAACTTAAAAAAAAAAAAAATCGGACTTTTAAAAAAAAAACCAGAAAAATCTTAAAATATCCTAAAAAATCTATAAATAAAGAGACTTTTTGCTGCAGAATTTTATAATGAACAGTTTATTAGATATTGAATTAAAACGGGAATATTTTTAACATTGAAGCCTATGGGATTCTCCTGAATTAACTTGCCGAATTAAACCACCAAATGGCAGGGCATTAGGGGAACCTTTCACTGCTGGTTTGTGTTCTCTGAATAGCTGAAGCAGTGCTTTTTCATGGGGATTTCACTGCCCTGGAACAGGCACCGAACAGGCAATTTGGCGAATTGCCTGCTCTCTGGATAGCAGAATGGCCAGGAAAGGTAACCGAACGCTGACTTTCAGCGTTCGGTTATCTTTCTCAAGCAATTCGGATCTCTTTGGATAACCCTGTATGAGTTGCGCTTGTTAAAAAAATTAGAGATGGGGACTTGTTACATACATTTTTTGGGGGGGAAATTACACAATTTTTAACAAACGCAACCCATACAAAAATCATTAGTGCAGCGTCATTGGTCACATTATAATTTAATGGGAACAATATTGCTGCATTAGCAAAATAAAACAAAAAAAACCCACCTTTTTTTAATTTTATTTATTTATTTATATTTTTTTATTAATTTTTTTATTTTTAATTTAACTAACTTTTAACATGGTCATGTTTGATATGGTTGGAAAGGCCATTCTCTGGCCGATCCAACAATACCAAACATTAACCCCTAGGTGCCACGGGGTGGCAAGTAGGGGGTTAATTCCAGAATTTACTCTATTCGACATCCCGATGTAAAACATTGGGACTTTGGATAGATTTCGACTATTTTATTTTTTTTCACTTTGGATAGTCCAATCGTATCCCAAGTCCCGATGTTTCACATCGGAACTTTGGATAGAGTAAGTCCGTGCGGCCGTTAATCATATATACATTACGATTTTTAACCATCAGTATGTTGGATAGCACTGTTGCTGTCCAGCTGATCCTGACTGTTAGAAAATCTGACTGCCTATATGTTTAACGAATGAAAGTCTTACTCTATCAGATAGAGTAAATCTGCCGTTAAACATATAGGCAGTCAGATTTTCTAATTGTCAGAATAAGGACGCTGGACAGCAACAGTGCTATCCAGCGTGCTGATGGATAGAAAATCGTAATGCATATATGATTAACGGCCGCACGGACTTACTCTATCCAAAGTTCCGATGTGAAACATCGGGACTTTGGATAGATTTCGACTATTTTATTATTTTAACTTTCGGATAGTTACTTAAGTAAAAAAGTTATTTTTTTAACTTTCGGATAGATACTTGAAAAATTTTTGTTTTGCTAATGCAGCAATATTGTTCCTATTCAATTATAATGTGAACAATGATGCTGCACTAACGATTTTTGTATGGGTTGCGTTTGTTAAAAATTGTGTAATTTTCCCCCAAAAAATTGTATGTAACAAGACCCCCATCTCTAATTTTTTTAACAAGCGCAACTCATAGAAAATATAACCGTAAATGCTCGCATGTTAAAATGTAAAAAAAAAACACTTTACACATTCAGGGTTTTTCAGAGAGCGTGAAAAGCAGGAGAATGACTGGAGAATGACTGGAGAATGACTGGAGAATGAAAAATTCTAGGTCAAAATAGCCAAACCAGAAAAATTCTCCCTTTCATCTCACTTTCCAAATCAGCTATTTTGACCTAGAATTCTTCATTCTCCAGTCATTCTCCAGTCATTCTCCTGCTTTTCACGCTCTCTGAATAACCCTGATTGTAAATTACTGAAAATTCTAATTTTATTGCATTTTCAGTTATAATATACAGACAGGATACATTAATTTTACCACAGAGAAGCGCTTTTCCGCATTGTGTGGATTCATATGCTGCATTAATTATACCGCAGAGAGGCGCTTTCCCGCATTGTGTGGATTCATATGCTGCATTAATTATACCGCGCAGAGAGGCGCTTGTTCCCCGCAGTGTGTGTATTCATATGCTGCATTAATTATACTGCGCAGAGAGGCGCTTGTTCCCAGCAGTGTGCGGATTCATATGCTGCATTAATAATTTTTTTTATTTTTTTTTCATTTCTGATAATTTTGTTCAGCTTTTTTTCCGTTTTAAAACCTTTTATTCTGGTTTTTATTTTTAAAGTCAGACCACTTAGGTCAGTTTTGGGTTTTTTAAATCGTTTTGTTCATTTTTGTTCCTTTTAATATGATTAAATAAAGTTGTACAATGCATATTCATAAGAAAAAAAAGGATCTTTATTTAATAAAAAACGATAGAATCGACAGAATTACCATATCGACAGAATTATCATATCGACAGAAATATCGGATCATTGGAAATGATACAAAATTACAGAATCAGCAATATAACCGAAAAATACGATGTCCGAAATTACCGAAATGGAACCGAAATCAAGAATGGAACCGAAATCACGATTGGAACGAAAATGAATTTTGATTTTACACATTTCCATAATGAAGTCCATAAGAAAATTCCAAAAACTTTTCGTATCGGCTCGGAAATCTTTTTGGATCTGCCGTTTTCGAATCCGATCCGGAAAAATCAGCTGAATCCAAAGCCACGAATCGGGAAGATTCGTGAAAAATCCGAAATCCCAAAACACGAAACGTACATCCCTAGTAGTAAACATCGTTAGCATAAGCTGCTGACAGTCTGCCCATGTGGGATTGTGAGTGTTCATAATAGACTCAACAAGACTAGTTATAATTGCTCGAGTCAGCGCTTCTTTCGCCCACGGTGTCTTCTTTCTTTCCGCATATATTATTGGATACCTTTAAATAAACAGAATGCTACCATAGCGTAGTAATTTGTAAATAACAAATAATATGGAGCAGCAGAAGAAAGATTGCACTCACATTTCCATATGTCTCAATCAGACACCAGATGATCCAAACAGCCGGCGATATTAGAAGGAACGCCGGATTTCCCACAGAGCCCGCAGCCTTATCGCTCCAGTAAAAGCTAGATGCCAGGTGGTAATTCCAAGGCAAATTTATTAAAATAAAATAAAAATACAAGCACAACACCCAAACGCGTTTCACGAGTTCACTCGCTTCTTCAGTAGGTATATTGTCTGTAATACAATCAACGTTATATATAGTCTTCACCATAGCTCATTATGGAACTGGAGGTGTCATCAATTAAGCCTGACGCCGAACGGGTCGTTACGCATTCATATGCTGCCGAGAATTGAAAAACGATTCGTTCCAATTAAAAGGGATACGTTCCAATTAAAAAGGATGCGTTCCAAAACAAGGGAGTTTGCGTTCCAGGCACTACCGAGATAACATGTCTGAGGTTGAACAAAGATAAATGCACCACAAGGGGTCGCACAGTTGGATACAGAACATGGTAATAAAACAAGAAACTATATCAAACAAACAGAATGTTTAAAACATTAAAATATATTACGGCGCCAGAGAGAGAAGAATACATATATGCAACTAAGAGGAACCAGAGCATATGGTATATCGAAATATAGGAAAACTAACCTATAACAATAGCCTGTAACAATTATACAAGGTCAAGAGGGACAAATAATGCCATGAGAAATAAACTAAAAAGAAATCTATGTGAGCGTGAATAAAGTGCATAATGCATACATAAAACGTCTAACAGATATGAACAGTATGTACTGTATGTACGATTCAATTGTATGATCGAAATAATGAGAATAAAATAGAATCTAGTGAATAAAATGGAAATTACGATGCACTACTACAGATAGTGTTAAAAATTACATACATGCTAATCTATACGATAAAGTGCAAAATGTGAAAATATATCATAGAAACATAGGTCTATAAAGCTATGCTTATATTATTAAATATGCCCTATTTAAAGCGCGTAATGTAGCCAGGCAAGACTAACATTATAAACAATAAAGTGCATAAGCGAAACATTAAATTTAAAAGGGTAATTAAAATCCCCCAATCAACCGAACTGTGTTACAGTGATAAATTAGTATATATTACTATGGAATCATAATTAATAATTATTGGCGAACCAGAAGGGGAAAAGGACTATCAATTCCAGTGAGACGTGTAAACCACGTCTGGAGGATAAGCAAGAAGGGTGGAATATTGGATATTTACAAATAAAGTGAAGAGACCATTAAAGAAAATTATTATTCATACTAGTTATTAAATTTATAAAATATTAATAATTACTTTTAGTTGATTTCAATTTTTAATCTTAGATTTGAAATAGTAAAAAGATATAGTAAAAAGATATGTACGCCAGAGGTTATGAAATATATCAGAAATGTAAAAGCCAATGTATGCTACGAACAACCATAGAAAATAGTAAAATTGGTAATCATAGAAAGTGACAGAGCTCAAAGTCTTGGTTAAGACCATATGGAATGAGGGTGTTCAGATCATAAATACATTTCATTTCTATTTTATTAATCTTTTGTAGAAAATCACCCCCTCTCCAATGTCGGTCAACTTGCTGTATGGCGAAATACTGTGTTCCCTTGGGATGCTTTCCATGAATCTCCTTATAGTGCCGAGGGACTGAATGTGTTTCTATACCTTTTTTTATATTATTAAGGTGCTCCCTTATTCTCACATTTAAGCTTCTAATAGTTCGTCCAATATAGAACTTGCCACAGGGGCAAATCAATAAATAAATAATATTCCTGGAGATACAAGTCATGACACTATGGATTTTGTATGACTTTTTTCCGGCCATATCATGAAATAATTTAAGATGCGTTTTTTTACTGCCTGTCGTGTGGCAGCTAAGGCAGTTGCCACAACCAAAAAATCCCTTCTCCATATTGAATAAATTTTTCTGAATTTGTTTCCTTGAGTGGCTTTTCACAAGATGATTTTTCAAATTTCTTGTTCCTCTGAAGATAACGGTAGGATGTTGATTTAGAACCAATCGCAAATCACCATCTTTTAATAGGATGGGCCAATATTTTTCAAAAATTTGTTTAATTTGTTTGTGTTCCCCTGTATACTGACAGATAAAAGGTATTTCTGGGTCATCTCATTTTTCGATTTCTTTGAGTGAAGAGCCTTTGACTGGTCTATTTTAAAAATGTCCTGTCTGATGTTATCGAGGCATTCACACTGATACCCCTTCTCTTCAAATTGTCTCTGTAAACGTTTAGATTGTGTGAGAAACTCTCTATCATCAGTACAGTTCCTTCTAATTCGAAGGAACTGACTTCTGGGGACATTATCCAACCATCTCCAGAAATGGCAACTAGTTTTTTCAATATAGCTATTGACATCTACAGTTTTGAAGAATGTCCTAGTTTTTATAAGGGAATCTTCTATGTAGATATTTAAATCAAGAAAATTAACTTCAGTATCACTATATTGGTACTCTAAATGGATCCCCCAGTCGTTTTGATTGAGATATTGCATGAAGAGAGTTAGATCTTCTATAGTGCCTCGCCACAAGATGAACAAATCGTCTATATAACGTTTATATAGAAGAATTTGATCCTTCCATAAATGATAATTTTCAACCCACTTTTTTTCCCATTGGGCCATGTAAAGGTTGGCATAACTAGGTGCCACCTTACTGCCCATATTAGTCCCCGTGGTCTGCAAATAAAATTTATCATCATGCCAGAAAAAATATTTTTTAACATAAGATTGAGCCATTCCAAGAAGAACTTCCTTTGATCATCATTAATCTCTTGATTATTATGTAACTCATTGTCCACAGCTTGACAACCTTTGTCGTGCGGAATGCAAGTGTATAATGATCTAACATCACAAGTAACTAGTAGCAAATGATCATAATTTACTCAGTTTGTTGTAGTATCCAAATAACATCTCCTGTATCTTTCAGATAGGAGGGGATTCTTCTCACAATAGGCTGCAGCAATAGATCTAAATATTGCGATGTACGACTAGATATGGAACCTATACCCGAAATGATCGGTCTTCCCTGGGGTCTCAACACATTTTTATGTATCTTGGGAAGATAATAAAAAACAGGAACTATTGGATGTTCCACTGTCAGGTAAGAAGCCTCTTTTTCATTTAAGAGGCCTAGTTCCTCTCCTTACTTGATAAATCGATCAAATACTTATTTTATGGTTTTAGCCGGATTATCAGTTTAGACAATATATGTGGATACGTCATTTAGAATTCTTGACGATTCTATAAGATAGTTTTCTTTGTTTAAAAGTACAACCCCCCCCCCCCTTATCTGCTGGTTTGATAACCAGAGTGTCATCGTTGGCTAGCTCCTGTAACACTTCTCTCTCGTCCTTCGTTAGATTTGATCTCTTCGTTGGTTTGATCTTTTCTATGTCGTTCAGGACCATATTTTCAAAGGTGGTTATTTCCTTAGAAATAAGATGACGGGGTAGAAGTGTAATTTATTTTTTAGATCTGTATGGATCCATTCATCTTTTGATTGAATTTGTTGTGTAACGGCGTCTTTCAAAAATAATTTTTTAAGGCACAGATTTCTTTTGAACTTCTGAATGTCAATATAAATTCCAAATTTATCAAATTTATTGGAAGGTGCGAACTTTAGACCTTTGTTCAATATCTGTACATCTTTGGTTTCTAAAATTTTGTTACTAAGATTAAAAATTCCCTGTGGCATTATCTCCTTCCTCTTTTTCGGTTTTCGTCGAAGAAGTAGTCCTCCTCGTTTTCTTCTTTTTCGGGTGCCTGTCTTTTTAGAGGTGAGCTGTATCCATAGTGGTTTGTTCTTAGAACCCCTAACCTTCCTCTTAAATTTGTGGATGATCGTTGTGGACCTCCTCTTCTGTTCATAGGGCTTCGGTCTCTCCATTTTGGTTTTGTCTCCCAAAAAACCTCCTCTGGGTCATGGTCTTCAAGGGATTGAAATCTGTTATTCACTATCACCCCATAATCAGTTGGTTGACCGAGTCCCATCTGTGATTGATAGGTGCCCCTTCCCAGGGGTTGATGTTTGTTCTCCCATCATAGAAACATAGAAAAATGTCGGCAGATAAGAACCTTTCGGCCCATCTAGTCTGCCCAATTACATGAATACTTTACCTGGATTTATCTTTTGTTTAGGATAGCCTTATGCCTATCCCATGCCTGCTTAAATTCAATTACTGTTTTGGCCTCTACCACTTCAACTGGAAGGCTGTTCCATGTATCCACCACCCTCTCAGTAAAATAATGCTTCCTGATGTTACTTTTAAACCTTTGCCCTAAATCTAAGACTATGTCCTCTTGTTTTGCTACTTTGTTTCCTTTTAAATATACTCCCTTCCTCTACCTTGTGGATTCCCTTTACGTATTTAAATGTTTCTATCATATCTCCTCTGTCTCGTCTTTTTTCCAAGCTGTAAATGTTAAGATCATTAAGCCTTTCCTGGTAACTTTTCTCCTTCAAGCCGTACACCATTTTAGTAGCCCTTCTCTGAACTCTCTCTAAGATGTCTATATCCTTCTGGAGATACGGTCTCCAGTACTGCACACTGTACTCCAAGTGAGGTCTCACCAGTGCTCTGTACAGTGGCATGAGCACTTCCCTTTTCCTACTGCTAATACCTCTCCCTACACAACCAAGCATTCTGCTAGCATTTCCTGCTGCTTCTATTACATTGACTACTTACCCTTAGATCCTCTGAAATAATAACCCCTAAATCCCTTTCCTCAGATGTTGAGGTTAGGACTGTATCAAATATTCTATATTCAGCCCATGGGTTTTTACGTCCCAGGTGCATTATCTTGCACTTATCCACATTAAAACTCAATTGCCACAGCTCCGACCATTTTTTTAGTTTACCTAAATCATTTGTCATTTGGCTGATCCCTCCAGGAACGTCAACCCTGTTGCAAATCTTTGTGTCATCAGCAAAAATACATACTTTTCCATTAATACCTTCTGCAATATCACTAATAAAAATATTAAAGAGAATGGGTCCAAGTACTGACCCCTGAGGTACCCCACTGGTAACAAGACCTTGCGCCGAATAAACTCCATTTACCACAACCCTCTGTTGCCTGTCACTCAGCCACTGCCTAATCCATTCAACAATATTGGAATCCAAGCTCAAAGATTGCAATTTATTGATAAGCCTTCTATGCGGAACAGTATAACAGCCTTACTGAAATCTAAATAAGCAATGTCTACTGCACCACCTGTGTCTATTATTTTTGTTACCCAATCAAAAAAATAAAAGATTAGTTTGGCATGATCTCCCTGAGGTAAACCCATGTTGTTTCTGATCCTGTAAACTATGTGTTTTTAGATGTTCAACAATCCTTTCCTTTAACATGGTTTCCTTTAATTTCCCCACTACTGACATAAAACTAACTGGCCTATAGTTCCCCGATTCCTCCCTACTACCCTTCTTGTAAATGGGCACAACATTTGCTAATTTCCAGTCTTCTGGGACGACTCCCGTTAACAAGGATTGGTTAAATAAATCTGTTAACGGTTTTGCTATTACATCACTGAGCTCTTTTAATAATTTAGGGGGGATCCCATCAGGCCCCATTGACTTATTTGTCTTTACTTTAGACAGCTGCTGTAGAACCTCCTCCTCTGTAAACTCATATGTAAATGTCTAATTAGTGTTTCCTCCTAACTGAGGTCCCTTTCCTTCCTTTTCTTCTGCAAAGACTGAACAAAAATATTCATTGAGGCAGTCAGCGAGACTTTTATCCTCTTCTACATACCTTCCTTCCTTTGTTTTTAATCTAACTAATCCTTGTTTTACTTTACTTTTCTCGTTTATGTATCTGTAGCGATGTGTTAAAGTTTACTGTGGCAGTACCCATTTTTGGCCACAAGATGGAGACTATCACGATTAAAGACCCTGGACACTTGAACTACATGTCCATGCATGCTTTGCGAAGAAACAGGAAGTGGGTGGGTTTGTGGAGAGCTGTACATCCTGCACCTCGTGGAGAACAGGCAGAGCGCGCCAGGGAGTCAAGGAGAGTGGATGCACAACGTAAAGAGAGAGACCAAAGATAGGCCGGAGCGCAGACAGAGTGGATCGGGCCTTCAGGATTGACTCACTCAGCTTGCGGGACACAGACCTCACCCTCTATGCTATTCAAGTGCAGCTGAAGGAGAGAAGACCCCAGGAGTGAGGAGTACCGCGGTCGATCGAAGCGGGGAGCAGGCGGTAAGCTGGATGAGTCGCGGCTGACAGACAGAGGGCCAGACAACAGATCCGGTGGTCGGCATCCCCCGGCAACATCGAGCGGAGAGGCGTCCTGGGCCAGCCGAATCTCAAGCTTGCGCTGGATGGGTGAGAGGCCCCAAGGCCGTGTTTAAATAAGAGCGTACGCTGCTGTTTCCTTCTAAAACCCACAGGGCCCCAACTGACTAGTCGAAGACATCGCTAAAGTAAACTCACTGGCCAGTTGAGAAGTACCCGGGTACCCTACACACACAAATACATATCACCTCATGTTCTGGGACTTAACCTGTGCAGGACTCATTTTCCTTTTCTGAACCGGGACAAGGGGGCAAAGTAAAGTTACATTCCGAACATTTTTCCTCTTTTTTGTTCCCGCTGCGCGTTCACCGTGATACGAGAACTGTGTATTTTATTGTGTCCCGCTACGCGGTTTTTCCTCGAATTTCGTATCTTTTAATTTTCTGCTCGGTCGGGGTCTTTTTCCGAAAATACGAAGTCCTCGTGTTTTTGTTTCTTTTACCGCTACGCGTTTATCGTGTTACGAAAGTACTGTAAATTTTCCTGCATATACCGTGTCTTAAGAGCTGCAAACCTTTTAGTAAATCTTTTAAATTGTAAAACTGTCCAGCGTGTTGGAGTATATTTATTCCCTAGTGCGGGGAGACTGACCCGTGGTTCATTTTCAGCGGCTCCTCCGGGAGTGAGCGCTACACGTGGGGGCTCGTCCGGGATTCAGTCTCTGAAAAAAACCGCATCTAAAGGGTTAAATATGGATCCAGACACTGCTGCCGAATGGTGTGGGGAGCATAGTAGTCAGTTAGCATGTTGCATAGTCATGGATATTCCCGCAGACACTTGGGCCGAAGATCAGATTCGCCAGGCCGTGGCCACGCTAGCACCAGATCATCGGGGGTTAATCCTGGACATTAAGAAAAACCCAGATACCTCTCACACGCATGTTCTTCTCGAATGGAGAAAAGGTATTCCAGCATGTTTTCGGGGCGCGAGCGTGAAGCTGACCGATGAGGTGGAAGTCCAACTGATTCAGCAAGTGCGCCACGTGGTGAAGCCGAAAGTGTTCCCGCGCCCAGTCCGTTGGCCATGATCGGGCCTGAATTTATCGTGGCTATTGGAGATTTGCTGGCTAAATGTCAGAAAACAAGCCCTCCTCACACTAATTTCGGTTATCGACGGTTAAGGAACTTTACAGGAAATGTACCAACTCCGGCGGGAGACGAAACCTTTGAGGAATGGGTGGAACAGGCGATGCAGGCACTGGATGAGTGGGACGTCCCTGAGGCCCAGAAAAAGCAAAGGATCACCGAGAGTTTAAAGGGACCTGCGTCAGAAGCGGTGAGAAACCTAAAACTGAGTAGGAAAGATTGTACTGCTTTGGATTATCTGAACGTTCTTGAAGAAGTGTTTGGGCGAACAGAAAAGGCAGCGGAACTATTATATCAGTACGAACACACCTATCAGAAGAGAGGTGAGAGAATGATTGATTACATGGGGCGCTTGGATAAGATTCTGCACCAAATACTCCTCAAGAAAGGGGCCAAACCGGCTGACGTAGACAAGATACGAATAAAGCAGATCCTGAGGGGCTCTCAACCGTTAGATCCGGTGATGATGCAGCTGAGAAGCAGAGCAGTTAATCAAGAGTTGAAGTACCTGGAACTGATCCGAGTGGTACGAGAGGAGGAGGCTCTGCTGGAAGAGAAATCTTTCAGGCGGGGAGAAAGGGCTTATGCACAACCTGCAAGATATAACGACGGTCTGCAGCCTGAAAAGGACTCGTTAGACACCTATGGATCTGATCTGGATGAACAGGAGCAGTTAGTCGGTTTTAAATTCGTCGAAAAGGCTGCGAAAGAATCGAACTCTTCTGAACGAAGCGAGTTGTTCAAGACTGTAAAGAAGGTACAGGAAGCTCAAACTGAACTGCAGAAAGCGCACGCTGAACTGTGCAGGGTGTTGATGGAGGTGACCGAGATGCAGGGGGAAATGCAAAAGTACCTAACAGGTATGCAGACGACTGAAGTTGCCGTGGCGTCTGGTTCAAATCTCTTATTAGAACCTCAACAAGCAACCGTGTCTCCACTTTCGAGGAAGAGATGTTTCGGTTGTGGAGAAATGGGCCATTTCCGTGCGCAGTGTAAAGGCCGGAAGCCTGAGAAGGACAAAGTTGAGTGGCTGCTGAAAGCCCTAGAGGGACTGTTATCTACTCCGCCAGCGGGAAACGCCAGAGGACACCAGTAAAGGAGCAATCTAGGTGCCCAGAAGTTGAATCTCGCTCCAAGAATCAATTTAAAGCTAAGAGGGCAAGAGGGCCCAAAGTTAAGCCAACTGCTGAGCCTGCCAGAATGGAAAGAGTCACTCCCTTAGCATCCGGGTCTACGTCATGGGGAAGCAATGCACGCCAAAAACTGCACGGGCCAAGAAAAAGGCCAGGGTCCAGCAAACTGGGTCTAAGCGTCCGGATACCTCCACCAAGTTTCCTGACCAGCTGATAGGTCCTTCTCCGATTGTGCCAATCCAAGTGGAGGGAGTCTACACCAAAGCTCTGTTAGATTCAGGGGCTCAAGTGACTTTGATTTATAAAGACTTCTATGAGAAACACTTAAAGCACATTCCTCTGCAAGAATTGAAGGACTTGGAAATATGGGGTATCGGCACTGAGAAACTCCCTTATGACGGGTATCTGCAAGTAAGGTTGGAGATCGGATCTGAAGTCATCGGACAGTCCGGAGGCTGTGACGCCTTAGCCATTGTGTGCCCCGACCCTCGGGTGCGAACAGAAGCTCTCTGATAGTGGGGACGAATACGGACCTAGTGCGGCGTCTCCTGACCCCCATCGTAGTGGAAGAAGGGTCAACTCAAGGAGTGCACCCCATGTTACGACCGGTCTATCAGAGGATGGTGGAAGAACGGAAAGCACCTGCTGAGGTGGGAAGACTGTGGAGACTGGGTGGGACAGAGAAGGTTCTGCAAGCAGGAGAAGTAGCGAGCTTCCGGTTTCAGTCAAGTTGAACGGATCGCAACCAGGTCCCTATGTGGTGCTGGGAACCGATGTCAGTCATGGGAGTGAAACCGGAGTCGAAGTAATTCCTGAAATAATCTCCACAAAAGCCTTGAAGAGAACACGAGGAAGAGTCTCGGTCAGTGTGTGCAATGTGACAGATTCTCCAGTAGTCCTTAAAGCACGAATGCCTATCGGGCAAGTAGAGTCTGCTACACCCCTCTCCACTGATTTAGGAGGGGGAGTGGATAAAGAGATTTCGGATGAAAGATTCTACCCTAAAGACGCCCCCATCTCACCTGAGTGGAAGAAACGTCTTCAGTCTCAAGTTCTAAAGTGGAAAGAATTATTCTCGAAAGATGAGTTCGATGTGGGCCTGGCTAAGAGTACGGAACACCGCATTCGGTTGCAAGAAGACAAGCCGTTTCGTGAAAGGTCAAGGCGAGTTCCGCTGGGAGACTTGGATGATCTGCGAGAACAGCTAAATGAGTTGCAGAGAACCAATGTGATTCAAGAGTCCAGGAGCCCATATGCATCTCCAATAGTGCTGGTCCGGAAGAAGAATGGTTCTGTCCGCTTGTGCATAGACTATCGCACCCTGAACCGAAGAACCATCCCCGACCAATACGCCACTCCTCGGATTGAAGATGCCTTACAGTGTTTGTCTGGAGCAAAGTGGTTCAGTGTACTAGACCTTCGAAGCGGATATCATCAGATACCGATGCACCCTGAAGACAAAGAGAAAACTGCGTTCATTTGTCCACTGGGTTCTTTGAGTTCAATAGAATGCCTCAAGGTCTGACGGGAGCTCCAGCCACGTTTCAACGGTTGATGGAGAAGACAGTCGGGGATATGAATCTAATCGAAGTGTTAGTGTACCTGGATGACATAATTGTGTTCGGGAAGACTCTGGAGGAGCATGAGCAACGTTTGGAGAAGGTCTTGAAGAGGCTCCATGAAGAGGGGTTGAAATTGTCTCTGGAGAAATGCCAGTTCTGTTTACCCTCAGTCACATATCTGGGACACGTAGTCTCGGCAGAAGGTGTTTCGACAGATCCTCGAAAGTTGGAGGCCGTAGCTTCTTGGCCTAGACCTCGAAACGTCACTGAACTTAGATCTTTCTTGGGATTCTGCTCATACTATCGAAGATTTGTGGGAGGATTTGCAAAGATAGCTCAGCCGCTGAACAAACTCCTACAGAAAGAAACCACCGAAGAAGGCTGTAAGGTCTCTGACCGAAACCCCTCCGCTCCAGGACCAAGGAAAGCTAAAGAGTCCATACAAGGTGAATGGACTAGTCAATGTGAAGGTGCGTTTGTGAAGCTGAAAGAGAATCTAACCCGAGCTCCTGTTCTGGCCTATGCGGACCCTCACAAGCCGTATGAACTACATGTGGATGCCAGCCGAGAAGGTCTGGGAGGAGTCCTATATCAGGAGTATGATGGATTGCTGAGGCCTGTGGCGTATGTGAGCCGGAGCCTTGCGCCTTCTGAGAAGAACTATCCTACTCACAAACTGGAGTTCCTAGCCTTGAAGTGGGCAGTGGTGGACAAGTTGAAAGACTATCTGTATGGAGCTGAGTTCGTGATCAAGACGGATAATAATCCTCTCACCTATATTCTTACTACTGCGAAACTGGACGCAACGGGACATCGGTGGTTGGCCGCTCTGTCAGGGTTTCGGTTCAGCCTGAAGTATCGCCCTGGGGTGAACAATCGAGATGCTGATGCTTTGTCGAGAAGACCCTACACTACAGAATGGACTCAGGTAACTCCAGACGGGGTGCAAGCTTTGTGTCAAGGAACAGAACGCCGGGTCAAGGGAGGAGTTGAAGCGGAGGCCATAGGAGTCATGGCCGCGGCTGTTCCTGAGTTCTACTGTAACCCTACGCAATTGAGGGATGAAAATCTACCTACCTTTTCCAAGCAGGATTTGAAAGCGGATCAAGCTAGAGAACCTTTGATTGCATTGACCATAAAGGCCCTGACTACAACCAGCGAGAGATTCTGTTAACCAATTCCCCGGATGGAGCCAGATTGGTTTACAAAGAGTGGGAGCGGTTGAAGATGTTGGATGGGGTGGTCTACCGAAGGGGCCCTCGACCAATTCCGAAGAGATTCAACAGTTATTTCTCCCCACTAAACACAGGGAGAGTGTGTTGCGATCATTACATGATGAGCATGGACATTTGGGTGCGGAGAGAACTTTTAAGTTGGTGCGAGATAGGTTTTATTGGCCTTGCATGAGGGCTGAAGTTGAGAGTTATTGCCATTCCTGTCTGAGGTGCATTCAGAGGAAAACTCTACCAACCCGAGCTGCTCCAATGAGCCATCTACAGAGTCAGGGACCCATGGATTTGGTGTGCATTGACTTCCTGTGCTTAGAGCCGGATGCTAGTGGGCAAGGGAACATTCTGATAGTGACTGATCACTTTACCCGTTATGCCCAAGCTTTTTCTACAAAAGACCAACGCGCTCCGACAGTGGCGAAGGTGCTGATGGAAAAGTTCTTTGTTCATTACGGCCTGCCAAGAAGAACACACTCTGATCAGGGAAGAGACTTTGAAAGTAGATTGGTCGGGCAATTGCTGGAGTTGTTGGGAATTCAAAAGACTCGAACTACGCCATACCACCCTCAAGGTGATGCTCAGCCTGAAAGGTTTAATCGCACGCACGCTAAACATGCTGGGGACCTTGTCTAATGTGGAGAAGCAGAGTTGGAGTCGTCACATAGCTACTCTGGTGCATGCATATAACACAGTACGGAGAGTGATGCCACTGGATATTCACCGTACCGTCTTATGTTCGGAAGAGAAGCTCGACTGCCGGTTGATTTGGCATTTGGGTTATCTCTAGACCAGACGTCGGTAGCTTCTCATAGAAACTATGTGGATAGACTTCGGAAGAATCTGGCTTCTGCGTTTGAACAGGCTCGTTTGACTTCAGGTAACAGGGAGCAAAGGAACAAGAAGAACTATGATCTGAAGGTTCGAGTACAGGATTTACAACCCGGTGATAGGGTTCTGTTGAAGAATTTGGGTGCTGCTGCGAGACACAAGCTGGCGGATAGATGGAGTTCTCAGGTTTACATTGTTTGCAAACAACTGCCAGGTCTGCCGGTGTATCAGATTCGCCCTGATGGAAAGGCTGGTCCCCTCAAGAATTGGCACCGAAATCACTTGTTACCATTGAGAGAGGCTGTGAGGGTACCAGTGGAAAACGAACTTCCTCCGGCGAATCCGCGTGCTCCACGTGTCCCTCCTGTTACTCGGTCTCAACAGACCCGGGCTGTCGAAGAGAGCGAAAGGGACAGTGAGGAAGAAAGTTTCTGTCTGGACTGGATACGTTCACCGGAGCCTGAAGAGATTACCTCAGTTCCTGAACGATGGGAGAGTAATTTGAGGCTGGAGGCTCCTGAATTCTTGTTGGAAGTCCCTGAGACTGTTGATATCCCTGAGCCGCTTGAATTTCAGTGGGAAGCCCCTGAGGCTGTGGGGATCCCGGTAGCTCCGGAAGCTTATTCAGGTGATTACGGTCTATGCCTTCACTGGAGGGATCATATTCTGAAGAAACGTCTGCTCCAGTGATAGAAAGAGAAATTGAGCCAACGCCCATAGTACTTCCACCTGAAGAGGAACGGAGGGAGCCTGAACAAAAACGCTCTATTCGGCCGCCCCAGCGACTTACTTATGACTCACCTGGACATAGCACTGAAGAGGCCATCACCACTGTGCAGAGATTGCCCGAAGTGTCTGCTATGTTAGCTGAGGTAGCCCAGACCATGAATCAGCTTGAGAAAGTGTTTCTAACCCACTGCATGTATGCTGTATAAACTGTGTGCAAATTGTAAAAAGATAATGTAACTGTTGTACCTCCTTGGAGAGACCCAAGAGTTTCTAGAGGGAGAGTGTAGCGATGTGTTAAAGTTTACTGTGGCAGTACCCATTTTTGGCCACAAGATGGAGACTATCACGATTAAAGACCCTGGACACTTGAACTACATGTCCATGCATGCTTTGCGAAGAAACAGGAAGTGGGTGGGTTTTGTGGAGAGCTGTACATCCTGCACCTCGTGGAGAACAGGCAGAGCGCGCCAGGGAGTCAAGGAGAGTGGATGCACAACGTAAAGAGAGAGACCAAAGATAGGCCGGAGCGCAGACAGAGTGGATCGGGCCTTCAGGATTGACTCACTCAGCTTGCGGGACACAGACCTCACCCTCTATGCTATTCAAGTGCAGCTGAAGGAGAGAAGACCCCAGGAGTGAGGAGTACCGCGGTCGATCGAAGCGGGGAGCAGGCGGTAAGCTGGATGAGTCGCGGCTGACAGACAGAGGGCCAGACAACAGATCCGGTGGTCGGCATCCCCCGGCAACATCGAGCGGAGAGGCGTCCTGGGCCAGCCGAATCTCAAGCTTGCGCTGGATGGGTGAGAGGCCCCAAGGCCGTGTTTAAATAAGAGCGTACGCTGCTGTTTCCTTCTAAAACCCACAGGGCCCCAACTGACTAGTCGAAGACATCGCTAAAGTAAACTCACTGGCCAGTTGAGAAGTACCCGGGTACCCTACACACACAAATACATATCACCTCATGTTCTGGGACTTAACCTGTGCAGGACTCATTTTCCTTTTCTGAACCGGGACAAGGGGGCAAAGTTAAAGTTACATTCCGAACATTTTTCCTCTTTTTTTGTTCCGCTGCGCGTTCACCGTGATACGAGAACTGTGTATTTTATTGTGTCCCGCTACGCGGTTTTTCCTCGAATTTCGTATCTTTTAATTTTCTGCTCGGTCGGGGTTTTTTCCGAAAATACGAAGTCCTCGTGTTTTCGTTTCTTTTACCGCTACGCGTTTATCGTGTTACGAAAGTACTGTAAATTTTCCTGCATATACCGTGTCTTAAGAGCTGCAAACCTTTTAGTAAATCTTTTAAATTGTAAACTGTCCAGCGTGTTGGAGTATATTTATTCCCTAGTGCGGGGAGACTGACCCGTGGTTCATTTTCAGCGGCTCCTCCGGGAGTGAGCGCTACATATCTAAAAAATGTTTTGTCCCCCTTTTTTACTGACTGAGCTATTTTCTCTTCTGCGTGTGCTTTGAAGCTCTTATAAATTGCTTTGCCTCTTTCTGCCTAATCTTATAGGTTTGCCTATCTTCTTCACTCTGAGTTTTTTATAATTATTGAATGCTATCTTTTTGTCTTCACTATTTTGGCCACTTCTGCAGAGTACCACAGTGGTTTCTTCCCTTTTTTGTTTTTCTAACAAGCCGAAAGCAATTGCCTGTGGCCTTCAATAATGCTTCCTTAAATAATCCCATTTCTTCTGGACTCCTAAGCTCCTCCAGTCTGATAATGACTCATTCACACAAAATCTCATTTTAGAAAAATCAGTTTTTTTACAGTCTAAAACTTTTGTTTTTGTGTGGTGCCGCTCCATCCCTGTTCTTATATTAAACCACACTGACTGGTGATCACTAGATCCCAAATTTTCATCTACAACAATGTCTGATACCAAACCTCCATTTGTGAGTATTAAATCCAATTTGGCCTCTTTACGGGTCAGCTCCTCAACTACTTGTGTTAGAGAAGGGAATAGGGAGTTTAGAATATTTGTACTCCTGGTGCACCCAGCTATTTTCGTTTTCCAGTTCACATCAGGAAGATTAAAGTCCCCCATGATAATAACTTCCCCCTTCATTGCCATTTTGGCTATTTCCTCAAACAGCAGATTATCTAGCTCTTCTACTTGTCCAGGGGGTCTATAGATCACACCTACACGAGCTACTGTATGATTGCCAAATGTTAGCGTAACCCAAACTGACTCTATGTTCACCTCGCTCACTTTTATTTGGTTCGTTTTAATGTTGTTTTTCACATACAGGGACACTCCTCCTCCTTTCCTACCTTCTCTGGCTTTTCTATATAAAGAGTACCCCGGTATTGTTATGTCCCAGTTATTTTTCTCACTGAACCATGTCTCAGTAACCGCCACTAAATCTACTTTTTCAGCTGCCATCATTGCCTCCAGTTCATTGATTTTATTGACTAAACTGCGAGCATTTATAGACACGACTCTGAGCTTGTAATTTTTTACCCCGCATGTTGCTTGCACCCTCCGATTTAGTTTTGGGGGCCAATCGGGCAGATTGGTTTTTACCCTTTTGTCCCCCCCTCCTAGTTTAAATATTCCTTTGTGAAACCTTTGAACTTCTCACTGAGAACATATGTTCCCCTATGAGTAAGATGCAAACCATCTTTTTTATACAGTTCCTTTCTGCTCCAATTAGAGCTATCATGGGACACAAAACCAAATCCTTGCTCCCGACAACATTCCCGAAGCCACAAATTAAATTCCCTATTGCGCATCTGCCTATCTTGAATGTTATGCACAGGCAAAACTTCAGAGAATGACACAGTGGACGCAATCTGCTGTATTTCACCTCCAAGAACACAAAAATCTTCCTTAATCTCAGAAACCTCATTGCTAGCCAAGTCATTTGTCCCTTGATGGACTAGAACGTCCACTTCCCCTTGCTGCTTTGCTTGTTTGACAATATTGAGAATACGTCTCTTGTCTCTACGAGCAGTAGCCCCAGGAAGACATCTCACCAAACCACTACTCTTCAGCTCAACACCTCTTATGATAGAATCACCCAGCAACAATTGCCTTCTATCAAGTCCCACCTTTTCCTTTTTGTCCTTGGTTGCAGTCCTGCATACCTTAGGCATAGGGGATGGTGGTTCCTCAACTATGGTGTCTGAGCCTACATCCGGCTTACCACTACACTCTGAAAGTGCCTCAAAAGAATTAAGAAGAGCCACAGACTGTGGGACATGCCTTCTATCCACAACTCTAAGTCTACCAGATCCTACAGTAGTCCATCTGCCGCTCCTAGGAAGCCTCTGTGGCAGCGGCTTTGTAACAGTCATAGCCTGAGTTTGTCTAACAGATAATTTACAAATCTCAGGCTTCAAACAGGCAATTTCCTGCTGCAATAAAGACAACTGCCTACATATCAAGCACACCCCAAACCTCCAAAAATTGGATCTAAAAACAAATGCATGACAGCTCTTACACTGGACCAAGCCTGCCATTATAAAAGAATGTATGTAAAACCAGCAAATCTTACCTTTTTGTAGGTTTTCTACCTCCTGTCTAACCTCAGACTACCTCCAGAGTATCTCCAGAAGATCTCTAAGTGCTCACTTTGAAGACTTGCACTTAGAAGGCTTCACAAGCTCAATTAGACAAGCTAATATCCCCAAGCTTTATATAGTCACCTAAGTACACCTCCCCCAGCAAGGCGTGGACAAGCTAAACCTCTTTAGAATCCTATTCTTTATTCCTAACACTTGGGACAGTTTGATAATTGGCTTTATTCAAGACATGATCACCCGAAGGTTGCTGAACTAGGGTGGACGAAACATCCCTCTCCGAGCCGGGAGTTTCAGGTGATCTAAAATCTATGTTTTGTCATTTCACCCCGCCTCGATTTTGTTGCGGTTGGACATAAAACGGTTGATTGAAATATCTTCTCTTCTGTGGAAAATTTCCTTGATAGGATTGAGAGATCCTTCTTCCATAGTTGCTAAATCTCCGATTCTCGTTTCGCATAATATGGGGAGGGGGTTGTGGAGCATGTAATTTCCATACATCTCCTTTCGTATAGTCTTCCTTATCCCTTGCATATTTGGATTTTTTTCTATTTACCACATCTATTTCCAATTTCTCCAATCTCTCTTCTAATTTTTCAACCATGATTTTCATTTTGTCAGGTTCTAGAACTGTCTCTAGTTCCTTTTGTTTTTCTTCAATACTACTAATAAGCTCTTCTTTTTTTTTACAATTTAAAGTTTATTCGATTTTTCCAAAACAAAAGGGATACAAAAAGAAAAAAGGGAAACAAACTAGGGGGGGGGAACACTTACACAAAGCAACATCTGAAAATATTACGTTACATAGAGAGTGTACAATTCCTAACATCATACTTTATAAGTATCGCAAAGTTTTAGGGGAACATTGTTGCCGCCGCCGCCACCTCCCATAGGTACCATGGGTCCCTTTTAGTGCTCATACGATCCTCCACTGAGTAAGCAATGCCATCCAACCCTTTTATATCATTAAGGCGGTCAGTGATTTCCCTAATCCCCGGGATCTCCGAAGATCGCCATCTGGATGCCAGGCGAGTAGTCGCCACCGTCAATATATGGGCCAACAACTTCCGAAGAGGGACCGAGAGGCTGGAGGGAAACATTTGTAACAAGCACAATTCTGGAGTCATCTCCACCGTCCTGGGGACCACCCTGTATATAATGCTACTCACATCACTCCAGAACGTCTGGAGAAGTGGACAGGTCCACCATATGTGAAAGAAGGTGCCTCTCTGTGATTCACATCGCCAACACACATCCGAGGAACCCGGTGTCACATGCCTTCCCCTATCCGGAGTGATGTACCAGCGATAGAGCAATTTTTTCCTCGCCTCCATAAGGGAGGCACATCTAAACTTGCCCTTATCAAATGCGAGACAGCGCGTCCACTCTTCGGAGGACAGTTCCCTGCCAATGTCTCTCTCCCACATTCTCTGGAACCTCTCCTTATGATGTAAGGTGGGTTTAATCATTAATTGGTAGCAAGATGCCAATACATGGGAATTAGTGGTTTGGTCCACACAATAGGATTCAAATGTGGACATAATCGGTCTAGGGTTAATTAATGCACCTAGGGCTCCTGATGCAGAGAGATAAGAGCGGAGTTGTCTATACGGGAATCGAAAATCTTTCTGTGCAGAGAATTTAGCCTGAAGTTGTTCATAAGATAAGATGTCTTGTGGAGAGAACAACTGACCCAGTCGAGATACTGAGAAGGAACGCCAGATATGGGGATTAAATGTTGGTATTAAGTCTTTAAAAACCCTAATTGGTGTGGCCATGGAGAAGGGGTGTGTGGCCGTCAGGTGGAGGCGCCACCTATCCCAGGTCTGTATTAGTAGGGTAGCGCTCGGCAACAAGTGTGGTTTATGGAGGCGGCGTGCTCTTGCGAGCCAAAAGATAGTATCAGCGGCATAGGGAAGGAACTGAGGACCCAGGAGGCCTGCCCAGCCAGGGAGCACCGCTCCTGACAACAGTCTACCCACAAGCGACAATATCGCAGCTGAATAGTATAGTTTAAGATGTGGGAGTCCTACCCCCCCCAAATCTTGCGGTAGGTGTAACGTAGACATCTTCACTCTGGGTCTCTTATTTCGCCACACAAACCTCGATAAGATTGACTGAAGGGTATTAAAGAAGGATGGTGGTGTCGCTATTGGGAGTGCTCTAAATATATACAACAGTTTAGGCAGAAGCATCATCTTAACCGAGGCCATTCTTCCCCACCACGATACCTCAGTTTTTGACCATTGCGAACATAAAGCTCTAGATTGGGCAACAAGCGGATGATAATTAAGGAGGAATAGGTCTTGTTTATTAAAAGCAATTTTTATCCCCAAATAGGTCAGATATTGAGATCTCCACTCATAGTCGTATGTCGCCCGTAGTGTATTAAGTTCAGACTGTGGGACTGCGTAAGTGAGAGCCTGCGTTTTCCCCATGTTTATTTTGTGATAAGATACTCTAGCATAGTCATTCAGTATCTGATGGAGGTGTGGGAGAGACTCAGTCGGGTTAGTCAGCGTCAATAAGATGTCGTCTGCAAACAAGCTAATGGTACAAGACGAGGGGCCAATGGGAACTCCAGTAATATTCGAGTCCTGTCGTATCGCCTGAGCCAATGGCTCCAGAGCCAAGGCATATAGGAGCGGTGACAGGGGGCAACCCTGTCTCGTTCCATTCGAAATTGGAATGGGCCGAGACATGAAGCCAGCAGTCAACACCCTCGCCACAGGATTAGAGTAAAGAGCCATTATCGCCGTTATAAAGTCAGGGGGAAAATGAAATTTTTGGAGAACATGTCTCATATATAACCAATTAATGCGGTCAAACGCCTTCTCAGCATCCAAAGACAATATCAAAGTCGGTGTGGAGAGATACGTAACCCATTCTATTAAGTTCAGAAGTCGAAAAGTGTTATCAGGTCCCTGTCTATTTGTGATAAATCCTACTTGGTCATCACATATGAGGCGGGGGAGGAGGCGCGACAACCGAAGGGCCAAGACTTTTGCATATAATTTAGCATCCACGTTTAGTAGAGATATAGGTCGATATTTAGCACAGGAAGACGCCGGAGGAGTGGATTTCGGAATAGTGACAATCGTGGCTGCTAGCCACTCCGGCGGCGTCTGTCCCGAGGAAAACACAGATCGGAACAACGTCAATATATGGGGGATTAATATAGTCATATAGGATTTATAATATCGGGCTGTAAAGCCATCTGGGCCCGGAGCTTTCCTTTCAGGCAGGGCCTTAATCGCATCAGATATCTCCAAGGGGGATATCGGGGAGGAGAGGGACCGCTGCTGATCCTCAGTAAGGGACGGTAGGCCTATTTCCTGCAGGAAGGGCACTATGTCCCGGACGGTGGGCTGATGAGTATGTTCATCATCTTTCAAGTTATATAGCTTAAGATAGTACTCCGCGAAGCAATCCGCAATATGTTGCGGTTGATGACGAGAACCACTCGCTGCATCTACCATGGTACCAATCTTCGACGCTGCCGCTCGCGCTCGCAGTCGATTCGCTAGCATCCTACTAGGTCTATTGCCATAGATATAGTATTTGGCCCTGAGTCGGCGCGCAGCCCACACGTAATCCCGCTTGTCTAAATCTAGCAGTTGAGTGCGCAAATCCATTAATTCAGACAGCAACTGATCAGTAGGCTGCAGTTTATGTTCGGTAGTCTTCTGGTCTATCTGCTGCAAAAGGTCTAATCTGTGGGAATGATGCAGGCGTTTAAAGTGGGAGCCCCATTTAATCAACACACCCCTGACCACTGTTTTGTGTGCTTGCCATAATATGGGAGGACTAATCTCCGGTGTGAGGTTTTCTGAAAAATAGTGAGTCAAAGTGTGTCGCACATCCTCCACCACCTCGGGACGCGACAGCAGGGAATCATTCAGACGCCAAGTCGAATTACCTCTTGTGGAGTAAGAGTCCGCCAATTGTAAAGTCACCGGGGCATGGTCTGACCAGGATATCGGTCCTATGATACAGTCCTGAATCCCACGTAACCCTCCCCCCTGGTCAGAAAGTAATCCAGCCGGGAGTATGTTTTATAAGCTTGAGAGAAAAAAGAATAGTCAGTCTCCCCCGGATGAAACATTCGCCACACATCATAAAGCCCAAATTCCGACAGCAATTTGGTCCTGGCTCGTAACTGCGCCCTTTGTCGGTTAGTGGCAGAAGAAGAAGAGTCTAGGACGATATTAAGGTCACCGCAGATCACGAGATTGCCCATTTGAGTCTCTGTCAATTTAATCAACAGGCGTCGAAGAAACTGGGTCTGGCCAGTGTTGGGACAATAAACATTCACTAATGTGTAAAGCTGATGGTTAATGTCACAAACCAGTATTGCATAACGCCCGTTACTATCCATAATCACGCGGTGCAATGAGAATGAAACCCCATCATGTATTAATATAGATACGCCTCTTGATTTTGTTGGGGACGTGGCATGAAACTGGGTCTTATAATGAGGGACATTCAGTCGTGGATGGTCAAGTCGCCTAAAATGGGTCTCCTGGAGACAGAGTACATCGGGCGTCTCCTTCTTAATATCTGCGTATAGGGAATGCCGTTTATGGGGGGCATTCAGCCCCTTAACATTTAGGGAGATTATCTTCATGAAAGAAAAAATCCCTCTCTATGAAAGGGAGATGCGGTTTAATGGTATCATTACTCCCAGAGTCTACAAATATCGTTCTACTATTCAGAGTTTTGTAAGGGAAGGGATGAGCAGCACACTCTCTACAGCTGCCGAGGGGAAAGGAAGGGAGAATCAACATAGACCAAGTCAACAGGACCTGTAACAAGAAAAAAACATAAAAATAACCAAAAATATATACAATAAATCTCTTGGACCCTACTAAAACCGTACGGTCAACCCCTTCGGATAGTGGGGAGAGAGGGGGAGTCTCCATACACATGTCCGGTGCATCACGTGGGACCCATCGAGCAGTCCCAAACATGTTCCAAAGTATTTACTCAGTGAAGAGCGCCACGGCGCCCAACCATCCAAAAATAAATACCTCTAGGAGTCCTCCAAGACTAGATCGTAAGGAAGGTCAAAAATGGCCAGGCAGATCTCCATTCACATACCACCATTATTCCATCTCCAATATCACTTAACTCTGTGCCACTCTGGGGAGACTTTCGATGGAGATGAGGTCTCTTTCTGTGGCGGGGTATATTCCTCCAACAGGTTCCACTCGACCAACATTTTCATCCCCTCAGAAATCGTGTACATGACATGAAGAACTCCTTGGTGCCAGAGAAGAAGTTTTACCGGAAAGCCCCACCGATATGGTATTTGACGATTCCTCAGTATTTTCGTAACCGGGAGAAATTCCTTGCGTTGGGCCATGGTATATGCCGAGAGATCCCCGAAAAATAACAGCTCGGCGTATGGTGCTGGCAACGGGGACAGTTTACGGGACGCAGCCATCAATGCGTCTTTTACGTGATAAAAGTGTACTCGTAAGATGGTATCTCTGGGTGCTGTAGGTGGCAGGGATTTTGGTTTAGGAAGGCGATGTGCTCTATCGAGCTGGAATTGCTCACGGGACACGTTTGGCAGAAGCACCTGGAATAATTCGTACAAATAATCTGTTAGAGCTTCTTGTCGCACTGTTTCAGGTATCCCCCTTATTCTAATATTATTGCGTCTTGATCTGTCCTCTATATCAGCCACCTTAAGAAGAAGTTTCTCATGGGAGTGTTTCAGGGACGCGTGTGCGTCTATCAGCTCGTTGTGAGCTAGACACATCTCATCAGTTTTAGTCTCTACCTGCTCAACGCGATCACCTAGATCTCTTATGTCCCTGTGGATGTCAGCTGTGATGGCTCGGAAGTCTGCTTGAATAGTTGTCCTAAAGTCTTGTAGGAGCGCCTGAATCTGTTTCTCCGTGGCCGGGGTAGAGTGAGAGCTATCTCGCATCTACACGTCCTCTGCATCGCCCATGCAGTCCGATGAGGATCCCGGGGAGCCGCCATCTTGGATCTCGCGGCGTTTCAATTTTTGTACCGATCTTCCTTGGTCCGGTGCTTTTGGAGCCTTAGGAGGTGGCATCTTGTTCCCCCCTGCCTCTCTGAGGTGTCAGTGGTCTCCGATGCCTCCACCAAGTGAGGTAAAGTTGCAGGATTGTAAAAACGGCCGGGCGCCGCTGCGGAGCTCAGATCACTCGCGTCCGCTCGTAATGGCCGCCGGACACGCCCCTAATAAGCTCTTCTAATATCTCTTTCCTACGTTCTATGATGGTTTCCATCATTTTAAAGGAAAAGCTTTCCTAGTTTTTTTCCCACCTTTCAAACAGAATTTTATCATCCCTATCGAAAGTGGGGTTTTTATAGGACCGTAAGCCCCTGGGGGTTAAGCCCTCTTTGAGATAATGTTCGAGCATAGCTATGTCCAGTTTGTTTCTTAGCTCTTTAGAGAGCATATGTTCAAGTGTATTAATATTTTTATTGACATATATTGTTACCCTTATATAGGTTAGTTTTCCTATATTTCGATATACCATATGCTCTGGTTCCTCTTAGCTGCACATATGTATTCTTCTCTCTCTGGCGCCGTAATATATTTAAATTTTTTAAACATTCTGTTTGTTTGATATATTTTCTTCTTTTATTACCATGTTCTGTATCCAACTGTGAGACCCCTTGTGGTGCATTAATCTTTGTTCAACCTCAGACATGTTATCTCGGTAGTGCCTGGAACGCAAACTCCCTTGTTTTGGAACGCATCCTTTTTAATTGGAACGTATCCCATTTAATTGGAACGCATCGTTTTTCAATTCTCGGCAGCATATGAATGCGTAACGACCCGTTCGGCGTCAGGCTTAATTGATGACACCTCCAGTTCCATAATGAGCTATGGTGAAGACTATATATAACGTTGATTGTATTACAGACATTACACCTACTGCAGAAGCGAGTGAACTCGCGAAACGCGTTTGGGTGTTGTGCTTGTATTTTTATTTTATTTTAATAAATTTGCCTTGGAATTACCACCTGGTGTCCAGCTTTTACTGGAGTGATAAGGCTGCGGGCTCTGTGGGAAATCCGGCCTTCCTTCTAATATCGCCGGCTGTTTGGATCATCTGGTGTCTGATTGAGACACATTGAAATGTGAGTGCAATCTTTCTTCTGCTGCTACATATTATTTGTTATTTACAAATTACTACGCTATGGTAGCATTCTGTTTATTTAAAGGTATCCAATAATATATGCGGAAAGAAAGAAGACACCGTGGCCGAAAGAAGCGCTGACTCAATCGATTTTTCTTCTCTTTGTTTCAAATCTTTGGGTGGGTTTGGATATACCACCTACCGAAAGAGACAGCAGCTGATTCGACCCATAAAGTTTTTTACTTTGGACAGACTATACATTCTTATAATAAGAATGTAATAACCTTTTGCTGGACACTGTGATATCGATATCTCCTCTAGGTGGCGCCATAGATGCAGGCTTCCCTTTGTTTTTAGTTATAATTGCTGGCTTCTCTGAATATGGGGGGGTTTGGGTCTTCCAATTAAACAAATCGGTGGTGGTAAAGGGTATATATGTATTGTACTGTTCTTAACGGGAGCTGATATTTACCAGGGTGTTGGTACGGCACACAGGGCTTGACAATGTGACTATCAGCAAAAGTCATTACTTTGGGCTTTTCAGCTGCTCCCCCCTGAGTATACTTTGCTAGAGGATCAGTTCTCAGGCTTTCTAGTCTGTATATTGTACCATCTGCTGTCTCAATCTCATCAGCAGTCACAAGAAACTGTGCCTCCACCACCACCTCACCCGGCCCAGAAGCAGCACTCAAGACCGTGGGCACAGACAGAGGAACTGCAGCAGCCTGCGCCCCTGGTCCCGGCTGCGCGGCCATGGCATCAAGTGCCTGGCGTGCTGCCGCATAATAGGACTGATAGGGCGGCGGGGGAAGATCAGTGTCCTCAGGGTGTCCCACTAAAACTGTGGGGCTTTTATCCTTCTTTTATCCATTCGGGAGCCAGTCAATAGTACACAGCCAGTAAATAGTACACAGTGTCTGCAATTTTTCTTTACATAACTCAACTCCATACTGATGCGTGTCAAACAGAATCTTAAAAGTACGCATCATGTATTTCAAAGGCGTCTCCCCCACCTTTGCCTTTCTGGGGCGTGATGTTCTGTGAGCCATTTTTACTCCTGATTAACCACACTGTCACATTCCATCCTTGCAACCCCTGAACCTGCATTCATTGTCTGCAACCAACTTTCATATCACAGCAGACATTCTGGAACTCCCCTAGTGGCTTGCTTCAAGAATTGCTCTTTATGATCCAGCACTGGTTCAAGTATACAAGTAGTTAAAACACCAAGCATGTCACACCACACACATCAAATAAAGGACCACCCCCACCTCCTATCCTCGCTTCATCATTGTGCTTCATTCCCCCACAGAGAGAAGTACTGTGCTCAGGGCCGTCTTTAATATTGACTGGACCCTGGGCAACCATGTTCTTGGCCCCCATAGGAATTTTACTCTCCATCCCATCCTTAAAAAAAAAAAAAAAAACACACAGATTACATTTTATGAAACAAGCCTATTTATTTGTTTTATAATTTTTTTTTTACAATTACACATCCTAAATACACACTGTGAGAAAAACACAATATCTCTGTGTGTATACATCATGCACTATATATATATATACTATTGTGTATATACATCCTTTGTGCACGTACACATCCAATGTACACATTCTATATACTGTACATGTACACATAATATATACATCATATACAGACTTGCATCATATACAATTTCCACATTATATATATACACTTACGCATAATATACACTTGATATTTACATCACACACATTTCCACACCATATATACACACATAATCTACACATCACACACACACATATACATAATCTACACATCACACAGACACACACATATACATAATCTACACATCACACACACACACACATATACATAATCTACACATCACACACACATATATATATACATAATCTACACATTCACACACATCATATGTGCACAATTTACACTAACACACATTATATATACATAAACTACACACAGACACACACACATATACATAATCTACACATCACACATACACACATTATACATAATCTACACATCACACAGACACACACACATATACATAATCTACACATCACAGACACAACACAATTACATAATCTACACATCACACACACACATATACATAATCTAACATCACACAGACACACACATATACATAATCTACACATCACACAGACACACACATATACATAATCTACACATCACACACACATATATATATACATAATCTACACATCACACACATCATATGTGCACAATTTACACTAACACACATTATATATACATAACTACACACAGACCACACACAATATATACATAATCTACACATCACACATACACACATATACATAATCTACACATCACACACATACACATATATATATACATAATCTACACATCACACACATCATATATGCACAATTTACACTAACACACATTATATATACATAAACTACACATCACACAGACACATATATATACATAATCTACACATCACACACCACACATATATACATAATCTACACATCACACACACCACATATATATACATAATCTACACATCACACATCACACAGACACAATATATACATAATCTACACATCACACAACACACATATATATACATAATTTACACAACACACACACACCATCTATATACAAATTAACATGTGACATAGACAAGCTGGAGGGGTGGGGGAACAGAGGGTCTTGTAAGCAGAGCCCTGCTTCTTACTTCATGCTGCTGTAGTCTCTCAGACAGGCTGGCCTGGCAGGGCAGAGCACTGACTACTTCCTGAATCCAGGATCTTCTTGCAGGGGAACTGCATGTTGAAGAGAAGGGGAGGAGCCAAACGCAGCTCCCAAGATGCATCCTCTCTCGTGCGGCCTCACCTCCTCGCTGTGGTCACTTGTCACCATCACACAGAGGGGAGGCATCCTGTGACACCACGATTTTTGCGGGCTCAAGAGCAGCTGCTTTGGGCCCCATAACACTGACTGGGCCCAGGGCAGCTGCCCCTTTTGCCCTGCGCTAAAGACGGCCCTGACTGTGCTCTGTTGCTCCTGAATAACCCCAGTCTTGCCTTGAATCCCTATCCCAATCTCTGTCCCTTTGTTACCATCAACTTCAGACCACTCACCATATCCTTGGATTCCTGTTCTAGCAAACCTCACTCACCATCTTCAGCAATCTGGTCAGTCTGTTTTTCCATCCAGCTACACCCATTCCTGTGTCTGTGCAGTATACTGCAACTTGTATTAACCTCATTTTCTGGTGCCACCCCGGTCCCAGTACGTGACATATGATGAAGCCAGACAATGAGCCCGCAGTATTGCACCTTGTGGTGGAGTTCATTCAAAAAGTCTTACTGACTGACTTTTTAAAGGAGTTGCTGCAAAAAATTCTGGGCACCTCAACTGAGGTGTGCCCTCCTCCTACCAACAAACGCCATGATCCCCTTTCTCCTGAAGAGCGTGTCAGGAGACAAAACAATAATTTCTGCCTGTACTGCGGGGCTGAATCACATTGGATTTCCAGCTGCCCAGAAAAAAAACCCAGACCTGCGGTTGTCAAGCCAGGACCAGTGCCAAAGTCTGCTGTTAGCACCAAGCACGCTCCAGTGTGTAGAGCTCTACAGCAACCTCAGGCTCCCAGGCCTGCTAAAGTTACTGTGTCAAAACCTGTCAGCCCTAAACCGGCTCCCCTGCACAATCCTGCTCCCAGGAGACCTCCTGTGTCTAAGAGACTTGCCGTCCCTAAGCTGGTACCCCTACCCAAACCGGCCCCCAGGAGATCTCTAGTACCCAAACCTGCCCCCAGAAGATCTGTGCCGTTGTGCCCAGAAGAAGGGTGTCGCTGGAGTCCACCTCTGAAGATGAGTCAGAAAGTCCTATGGAGACAGAGACCACCATGCCGGTGGAACCAGAATCTGTCCTTCCTATGGACTTCGACAGTACGTCGGTGGAACCAGAACCTCCAACCCCTATGGAGATTATGTATATCCAGACTCCAGGTGCAACAACCACTCCCATCACTCACAGCCTGCAAGATCCGGCGATCCTTGAGTCTGAAGGTATGGGTTATGACCCCCTCTATAATTTTACGCCGCTCGGTTATATACCCTCTGACGACCCAGATCCAGAGGCGTTGTTGAGGGAAACTGCCCGGGACCGTGCACTCACCAGGCAGGATGCAGTAGAGGTTGTCACCACCTCACCCCGTACGAAAGCATGGCGAAACATCTGCTCATCCAGCGAGGAGTCTGATCATGAATGGGAAACCAGTGAAGAGGACTATATGTCTACCTGTGTGCCTACCGATACAAGGTATGACATGCCCAGCAGACCAATAATCGCTGCGATTTTGAAACCTGCAATCCATGAAAATTCAGACATTGACTGGGAGACAGATGACTCTGAAGCTAAAAGCCTGCACAAACCACACGGCGTAGCAAAGGGCCACCTAGTAAACTACGTGATTATGTGGGCACCATCATGGTGACCAATCCTGTTGTCCTCAGCACCTGGGTGGATGACACCTGTAAGAAGAAATCTAAATCTGTAAGGGAGAGAAGTGAAAACCAGACGAGGCCTTATCTAGGATGCACAATAAACAAGTCCTAGGGAGGTGGGTAGGAGCAGGATCCAGAGAAGTGGTAAATCCTCTATTGTCAAAATATCATGAAAGCTGGCAATTTATGACCAATGTATGGAATGTCTTTGTATTCAGTCATGGGAGGTATGGACCCATGTGGGGTGGGATAGTGTCACCGTGGAGTGGGCTAATTGGGATGTACCTAATTATGTATTCGGGGTATAAGACCCCATGTCTGGGCCGGCAATTCCACCAATCGCGGGGCGCCGCATTCCGGCCTGTGCGCGAGGTTCCTAGACAGAAAGAGCTGGCATGCATACAACAGAGCGGTGGAGAACCATATTGAAGATGGGGTCACCTATTTGGATTTTCGGGATTTTCTTTTTAATCACACTTTTACCTTCCCAGACAGGTTCCGTTGCAGTCATGTCTGTAGATCTAGGAAGTGAGTGGATGAAAGTAGCTATTGTAAAACCTGGAGTTCCTATGGAAATCGTCCTTAACAAGGAGTCTCGAAGGAAAACCCCTGTTGTAATAGCTTTAAAGGAAAATGAACGTCTGTTTGGGGACAATGCGCTCGGGATGGCTGTCAAGAATCCTAAAGTTACCTTCCGTTACTTCCAAGATTTGCTTGGAAAAAAAGCAGATAACCCCCAGGTTCAGGCATTTATGACAAGGTTTCCTGAATACGAACTAGTGGAGGACAAACAGCGTGGGACCGTTCTGTTCAAGTTGTCTGACGAGTTCTTTTATTCACCAGAAGAGCTTTTGGGAATGATGTTGAACTACTCCAGGTCTCTGTCTGAAGAATTTGCCGAGCAGCCAGTAAAGGATGTTGTGATTACAGTACCAGCGTTCTTCAATCAGGCAGAGCGGAGAGCGGTACTTCGTTCGGCACAGCTCGCAGGCCTGAAAGTTTTGCAACTTATTAATGATAACACAGCTGTGGCACTGAATTATGGAGTCTTCAGGAGGAAAGATATCAATGCTACAGCACAAAGTATAATGTTTTATGACATGGGCTCTAGGAGTACAGTCTGCACCATTGTAACGTATCAGACTGTAAAGACAAAAGACTCTGGCACTCAACCACAGCTACAGATCCGTGGAGTAGGCTTTGATCGCACGCTTGGTGGACTTGAGATAGATTTGCGCCTTAGGGAGCACTTGGCCAAACTGTTTAATGGCCAGAAGAAGTCCAAGAAAGATGTTCGAGAAAATCCTCGTGCCATGGCCAAGCTTCTCAAAGAAGCCAACCGTGTAAAGACTATTTTGAGCGCAAACAATGACCATATGGCACAGATTGAAGGCCTGCTTGATGATATTGACTTCAGAGTAAAGGTGACACGCCAAGAACTGGAGGTAATATGTGCTGATGTCTTTGCAAGAGTTTCACCTCCTGTGCAACAAGCGCTAAGCAGTGCTGAGATGAATCTGGATGAAATTGATCAGGTTATTCTAGTTGGCGGTGCCACTCGTGTCCCTAAAGTCCAGGAGATTCTTCTTAAGGCTGTTGGGAAAGAGGAACTTGGAAAGAACATCAATGCAGATGAGGCAGCTGCAATGGGAGCGGTTTATCAGGCAGCTGCTCTCAGTAAAGCCTTTAAAGTAAAACCTTTTATAGTCAGGGATGCAGCGGTCTTCCCCATACAGGTGGAATTTACGAGAGAGGTTGAAGAAGAGAATAATATTAAATCTCTCAAGCACAACAGGAGAATCCTGTTCCAGAGACTTGCCCCCTACCCACAGCGCAAAGTAATTACTTTTAATCGCTACAATGATGACTTTGATTTCCATATTAATTATGGGGATCTCGGCTTCCTGGGACCAGAGGATCTGCAGGTTTTCGGATCTTTGAACCTCACCACAGTGAAGTTGAAAGGTGTTGGTGATAGCTTCCAGAAGAGATCAGACTACGAATCAAAAGGCATCAAAGCTCACTTTAACATGGATGAAAGCGGTTTACTCAGCCTTGATAGAGTGGAAGCTGTGTTTGAAACTGTTGTGGAGGAAAAACCTGAGCAAGAGTCCACACTAACAAAACTAGGCAATACTATATCTAGTCTTTTTGGAGGGGGTAGTACTACACAAGAAACTCAGGAAAATACTACAGACAATGTCCAGGAAGAAGATGAGGTTCCAAATGGAGCCACAAAGGAAGAGGATCACGTTTCAAATGATCCATCCAGTGAAAAGCAGGATAAGGAAAAAGAGAACAAAGAAGGTGAAAAAGGGACGAAAGAAGAGGACAAAGCTGAGTCCCAGAAGGAAGCCAAGGAAGGGGAAGCTGGGAAGGAATCAGAGAGTGGAAAGGCTGCAGAGGAGGAGTCAAAAAAGACAGATGCTCCCAAGAAGCAGAAAGTGGTGGATGAAATCGAGGTGGAACAGACTCTGAATGATATCCCTGATCTCTTGGGCGACGATATGAAAAAATCCACTAAGAAGCTCCAAGACCTGACTGATAGAGATCTTAAGAAGCACGAACGAGAAAAAGCTGCTAATAGTCTGGAAGCATTTATCTTTGAAACACAGGATAAACTTAGTCAGGATGAGTTTCGCAAGGTTTCTACGGGGGAAGAGAGAGCAGAGATCTCCAGTAAACTCAGCGAGGCATCCAACTGGCTGGAGGATGAGGGCTTTGCAGCCACCACAAAGGATCTAAAGGACAAACTGTCTGAACTTTGAAAATTGTGCAAGGCCCTGTTTTTTAAGGTAGAGGAGAGACGAAAATGGCCAGACAGACTATCAGCCCTGGACAGTCTGCTGAATCATTCCACCATCTTTCTAAAGAGTGCTCGTATGATTCCAGGAGACGATCAGATTTTTACAGATGTGGAGCTAAGCACCTTGGAAAAGCTGATCAATGACACCTGGATCTGGAAGAATGAAATTCTGGCAGAGCAGGCTAAGCTACGACCCACTGAAAAACCAGTCCTGCTGTCAAAGGACATTGAGATGAAGTTGGGTGCTCTGGACCGAGAAATACAGTACCTGCTAAACAAAGCAAAGTTTGCGAAGCCTAAATCAAAGAAGAAAAACAACACCACCAAATCTGAGACTTCTAACAAAAATGCTACTGAAAATGAAGAAAAGGTTATTCCACCCACAGAACCGAGCAAAGAAGAGGAAAATAAGGAATCAGAACCAGTGAAAGAACCTCCAGTAGAAGAGAAGACTGACCTTCCAGAATTAGGAGGCTCAGAAGCAGAGTCAACGTCCCAGAAACCACCAGTGAATCCAGAGGAGAACCATAAAACTGAATTATAATTGCCCTCAAACTGTGTTGGCGCTCATATTTATTAACATTACTTTTTTGTAATGAACCCTGCTTAGTTCAAGCCAACTCCGAACCCCCCCCCCTCTATTGTTAAAAAAAAAAACTGCAATCAAGATGTACATTTTCGTCCTTACTGAAAAAAAATCTTTTTCTTTTTTGCGCTAAGTAGCATGTGATCCTTCTTTACTGGACACCTCCCAGGATTATTTTCTCATCCAACAGGGATATCTATTGTGTGACTGGGATGTGGCAGATGCATACTTGGATCCCAACAATTAACGTGCAGATTCACTCCGTCAAACTGTCATGTTGTCTCATTATCGATAATTTGCCATTTGTTTCTAATCCCTAGTTCTTATTTAACTTGCTCTTTGTTAGAGTTTCATTTGGAAGGGGGCTGGGGGGTTTACTAATGAGCTGACCAGTAAACCAAAAAGGGATTTTGTTGGATTTCCATCTCCCAAAGGTGTATGGTATGAAAAAACGTCTGTTCCAGTAGTGACATGGGTGAATGCATCAATGTATCCATTGTCTGTGCCAGCATTGTGGTTAGTGGCCAGACTAAATTTTACAGTCAGTCTACTTAAACGCTTGTCCACTCTGTTCTAGTTGCATTTTAGAGCAACAAGCACATTTCATAAAATACCTGGAATGAATGGTGTGTCTAAAGTCATTAAAAACAGAATGTGTGTGTCTCCTCTCCCCCCCCCAAAAAAAAGTGCAATCTGTTTCCATCCCAAAAACTAAACTTTTTGCAATGTTAGCTACTGGATATTGGACATAATTATAAAAGTATCCCTTTCTCGTAAGTAATAGCTCCTTGGTAGCTGCTTCCATTGTCTCCGTTTAAAAAAAATTGGCAGGGCCAATCAGCACTTGTGTTCTGAAAGCGAAATACATCTTTGTAGAATGGAAAATGGATTATGTAAATTGAACGAAATATTTTATGCTTTTGGGAAAAATTTAGCTCTGCATTTTTCACTTAAATGCAGCATTTTGTTTCTAAGCCACTATCCATTCATTTAAAGGTGCTTATTTCACAAGAAAATGCATAATCCCACGCATTTAAGTTTTTATTTTCTTTTTTGCTTGTCTTTTCACTCTGTTTTCACATGTCACTCAGTGTGGAGTAGGAGACTTGTAAAATACGTCCCTAGCATTTTTTGTACTTTTATTTTCACAAACGATGGTTATTTTGAAAGCTGAATCTCTGCCTTCAGGTCTCAACAGAAATGTTTAGTTTCAGAATCTACAGTGAAAGTCTTTTCAGGGAACTTGCTGGGGTTTTTTTTTGTTTATAATTCCTCTCTTCACTAAAAAGTGAATAAAATCTCAATTGTCAACAATCACTGTCTATTTTTGTTTAAGCTTCATACAAGTTTTAATTCGTTTTTTTCTTTCTTCTACAATGCATTTGTAGTGGAGTGATAACTCAGAGGGGAAGGAAGAAACATCTCTTTAATATGCAACAGTGCTGATTTACACTTGCATAAGTAGGAATTAGTTGGATCTTTTTGGCAAGTCCATTGATATGCTTACTCCCAGGTTGTATTGGGGGGTCAACCCAAACGGCGTTATCCATTTAGTTTTTTGTGTGTTTTGGTTTTTTTTTTCCCCCTTCTGCGCCAAAATTGTGTCACCTGGTCCTTGCTGTTGTGTTTGTGTCTTGCTCTTGGATCTCAAACTAGCTATTTATAAGCAATCGAATGTTCTGTGGCAATATGGACACTGTTCTGAGTCTGCAGATTAAAGGGTTTCCACTTTACTTGACAACTGGTAGATTGTAACGTTGAAATGTTTTTCTTATTTAACATGAAATCCTTGTTCAAGCCTTTAATGCAACAAACTGCTGCTCGTGTGATCTTGTCTTAATCCTGTGAATTGAAGCTGTGATGCCCCATGGTATCATGCCTCCAAGCTTCTCTCCAACACCTTGTGGAACTTGTTTGCAGAAGTCTCTAGTAAAATATTCAACACCTTAGTGATTTTTTTTTTTACTACAAAAGTTGTAAGTGGACGAGGAAGCAACGCAGTAGTTTACAAAAGTAATGTGACTTGTAGAGTCTCGGTACCTTTTGTACTGCATTGCTTCTTGTGTTCGCTAGCCAAATGGATTAATGGGATCTAAAGGGATTAACAAGACTGGTATGATTTTTTTTAAACAATTTGTCCTTCCCTGGTAGGGTTTCTTATAGACCTTTGTTTCCCAACCCTGTCCTCGAGTACTTCTGGCAGGCCAGGTTTGCCAGATATCTGAGGCACAGCCCAGGTGCAATCAGTTTGCATTTACCAAAGGTAATCCCTAAAACATGGCTTTTTATCCATTTCCTGCTGCAGGGTGTACTATGCCTTCCCTACAGTGGGTGGGCCTTGAAGCCGTGGGGCCTACTAGTACACCCCATTGACTTTTATGGGCCGCCTGGGTGTATGCCGTTGACTGCTGCAGGACGGCCTGAAATGAGGCAACCCCCTGCAGCCAATGACTCGCATCAGCTGTGTGGGAGGGCCGAAGCAGAGTCCTGCCGCAGCTTCTGGTGGTGGGGTGTACTAGTAATTGGCATTCACCCCCTCCTGCCGGGTGCCACTTGCCTAGCGTGGAGGGGTTAAGGGTACCTAAAACCAGTGTTTCACAACACTCTCAAGTACACGAAAAGGACAGATTTTAAGGTTTACTTTGCAGTATTCAGTCTGCATTTCCAATCACTGAAGAGCAAATAATATCCCCTACATGTTCTTCAGGTATCTGGCAAGCCTGGCATGTTGGGGGATTTGAAGAGAAAGGAACCACTGCTGTGCAGGGCCACCGACTAATGAAACCAATAAATACTGTGCTCTTGTATCACTTTCTGATCTCACTGGTTTTGCTTCTGGAACATCGCAATTGATCATTCCTTGTCTGTGTGGCTTTACCATTTGCAAAAACGTAAATAAAATTGTTTTATATTTCTTAAAAAAAAAAAAAAAAAGACCCCATGTCTGAATGTAATCGGAGCTTAGTCCTAGCGATTCAATCCGGACTGAGTGGTGACGTCACAATAAAGTTTACCTTTCCTGAAGAAACTCGTGTCCAGTCAATCCTTGTCCGTGCCGGCCCAGCCTTCTCCCGAGTGAACCAGGTCGATTCCGGTAACATTTTTGGGGGCTCGTCCGGGATCCGGCCGCTTCCGGTACGGCAACGGCTGCTGGACACCGTAGCGGTTGACTGCAGATGCGAGTGATCCCGCCGGTTGGGCGTCCGTTGAAGGTGAGCTGACATCTACAGGCGCCAAGCAGGATTTCCTGTTCAGTGGACCTCGACTCGTCCCAAACGGACCCCCGGCCCGGGAAGCTGAGACGCCACCGAGTCCGAGGAAACAGCGAGCCGTGCGGCGATAGGTAAGGTACCATTTTGGTTTTGGAAACCAGGAAAGAGTTAGACTCAGACGCCCAGCCATAGTTGGGTAAGGGAACCCCCGTACACAGTTCCGTCAGTATACCGGCCCCGCCGTCTAAAGCACGGGAGTCATAATGGCTAGCATGTGTCTTGACCTGGGGGATCGGATACTGACCTATCTTAGAGATAGAGGAATAAGAAAAATAAGGAATTTAGTAGAGTGTGGCCACGTGGTGCAGTGTTGATATTTGGAATTGAGAGCTGCTGCACGTGGGCAAGAGAAAGGTGGAGGGATTTCTGTGACTGGGCTGAGAGCCCTGCGTCAGTGTTATTGTGTATCTTAGTTGTTGAAGGGGCCAGAAAGCTTGGAGTGTCTGGACCGGAAATTAGCGGCAGAAAAGTGGTGTCGGGTGGGCATAGTGCCCCTGACAAGAGGAATAGCAGACGTGTTGATAAGAAGCTGGATACACATAGCTAAAAGCAGAATAGAGTTAGAAGTCAGGAGCTGATAAGGCTACTGCACGGGTATAAGGTGCCTGGTGGGGCATAGTGCCCTTTGGAATGAGGAAGAGTAGAAGTGCTGTTTATGTACTGTTTTGTGCTGAATGTATCTGGTATAGTACGTGCTGTGATTGCTGAGAGTGCTGTGTGTGAGTGTGCACCTACTTGCTTAGCAAGGAAGCAAATCTGTGAGTGGACTCCGGAGGTACGTTTCCAGCTCAGGCGACTGCAGTTGGCTACCAAAGGAGGAAGCGAATACGACACGAGTGAACTGTTGATTGAAATACCAGACAGTTGATTTTAATTGACTTTGCTGAAAGTAATATTTGCATTGTGAAGAAGTTACTATTGAAAAGAGTAACCATGGGTAACAGGTCATCAAAACCCAAGAAGGCAAAAGATGGTGAAACACCCCTAGAATATATGGTGCGCAATTTTGAAGCATTATATGAAACACACCACTATGGTGTTGAATTGAGTAAGGAAAAAGTAAAACTTTTGTGCACAATAGTCTCGCCAATGTTAGTCCCTGAATGGCCAGAGCAAGGATCTATGGATCCGGAATTAATACAGAAAATGCATTCCCAATTAACCAGAAGATATGGTCACCCAGATCAGTACCCATATATCGATATCTGGAGGTACTGTGTGAGAGACAAGAGTCATTTTATTATAATGGCGGGGTAGAACAAAGAGCGGGAACCCCCACTTAGTGAGAGGAAGGGAAAACCAGTGTTAATAGAACACCCAGAGAAGTTTGATTCCCTCCCGCTGCCCTACCCGTCTTACTACGGAGCAGCCCGGCAGGCATTGGGTGCCGCGGTTGCTCAGGCAGAGAGGAGGGGGCAGGCTGCTGCTATTTCCTCGCCTGCTCCTTCGGCTCCGGCTGGTAGTGGGGGGGGGAGGGGGCTGCAGGTGGAGGGGATGAGGAGCACCCTGCAGATAAAATTGAGATGCCAGATGGGACTGTATACCAGCGGGTTACTCATCAGGGAAATGGAGAAGGGGATGAGGACCCTAGAGCTACAACACACGCTGCGAATAACATATATAAGCCACGGGAAGTATATCAACACGACCCTGGGAGAAGTAAATTGCAGCTCCCCTTAAGGGAGGTGCCAGGGCCCCCTCTAGAGGATGGACAGCAGGGCCAACGCAATTCACATATGTCCCGTTCACAACTACCGATTTATTCAATTGGAAAACACATACGCCACTATATTCCGTGAATCCTGCTGCAGTGGCCAGTATGATAGAATCAGTCATGCTCACACATAATCCTACTTGGGCAGATTGTCAGCAGCTGTTGCTGACTATGTTCACTACAGAAGAGAGAGCCCGTATAAATAATAGTGCCCGGAAGATCCTTTTGGTCCAAGCCATAGAAGATAGTAAACCAAATCCAGAAGCGTGGGTGGAAGAGCATTACCCGAAGACAGACCCTAAATGGCCGTACAATACTGAGCTGGGCATATCTCACTTACAAACATACCGAACAGCAGTAATGATGGGGGTAAAAGTGGGTGGGAAGAAACCTACTAACATGGGAAAGATAGCAGATATAGTGCAAGATCCCAAAGAAACAACCCCAAGCGCATTTTTAGAAAGGTTGCTGGACGCGTTTAGAATGTATAGCCCAATAGACCCGGAGGCAGCTAAGAATCAGCGATTAGTCAACTCCTCCTTTGTAAGCCAAGCGCAGCGGGATATACGTAATAAGATACAGAGGATGGATGGTTTCTTGGGCAAAGGAATCAGTGAGTTAGTGGAGATTGCGAATAAAGTGTACCATAACCGGGATTTAGAAGAGAAACGAGAGGAAATACGTAAGCAGAGAGGGCAAACTGGTGTGGTTGCTTACATGGGTAATGGGAGAGGGGCCCATGCCGGTGATAGAGATAGAGGTAGAGGTAGAGGGAGGGGTTCTCCAAGGGCCCCCGTGGGGATAAATCAGTGTTTATTCTGTAAGGGGGAGAGGCACTGGAAGAAAGACTGCGCTTTCTGGTTAGAGAGACACGAGGAACCAGAATGGCCAGGTAGATGCCGCAAATGGCCAGATGACAAACGGCAGATATGAGCGTAATGATGCTGCCAATTCAGGGTTTGTGGGACTGCCAGGAACGTCATTTGAAGGACAAAATGCATACTGACACAGACCTGGGCCCATCCCACTCGGTAATCACTAGCCCACGGTCACAGTAAGGGTGGGAGACAAAGACGAAATTTTTATGGTTGATACTGGGGCCGAATATTCTGTTGTAACACAGCAAATTGCACCCCCAATGGGAAATAAAGTTGATATAATGGGAGCGATGGGGGTATCTGCAAAGTATCCTTTTCTTGCTTCACGGAAATGTAGTTTGGGTGGGCACAATGTAGAACATGAATTTCTGTATATGCCTGAATGTCCCATCCAACTCCTGGGGCGGGATATCCTTTGTAAATTGCAAGCCCAAACTACGTTTCTTCCAGGGGGTCACGCTAGATTGGACCTGCCTGAAAGTGGAAGCTCTGTTCGGCAGCATAACCCGGCCAGCCAGGAGACCCAACCTGTAAAAATTTCAGTAATTATGCCCAGAGAAGAGGAATGATGGATGGCACCAACCCCGCCGGCTGCACCAGACCCGTATACACTACTACTGGGCGTCCCTGGAGTGTGGGCAGAAGATAACTGGCCTGGGTTAGCTGTAAATATTCCACCAGTGTATGTTGATCTGAAACCTGGCGCAACGCCTGTGGCTCTAAGACAATATCACATTCCACAGAAAGCCAAACAAAATATTCAGACACATTTACAGAGACTGAAAGATCACAGAAATTAAAATTTTGCGTGTCACCATGGAATACACCACTATTGCCTGTTCAGAAAGAGGGTACACAAGAATACTGCCCCGTCCAAGAGCTAAGGGCAGTTAATGAAGCGACTGTGACCCTACACCCTGTGGTCACCAATCCATACAATTTATTGGCATTAATTCCCGGAGATACGAAATATTACACAGTGTTGATTTAAAAGACGCTTTCTTTTGCATCCGCCTTGCTCCCACAAGCCCGCCCCTTTTTGCGTTTCAGTGGGAGGAATCTACCACGGGAGCGCGCCATCAGATGACTTGGACACGCCTCCCTCAAGGTTTCAAAAACTCACCCACAATTTTTGGTTGCGCGCTCAGCCAGGACCTCCTGTCCTTCAACGCTCAGCCAGACAAAGTTGTTAAACTGCAATATGTAGAAGATTTATTACTTGCTTCTCCTACAGAAAAAGACTGTCTCTCCACCACAAAAGCACTGCTATACCTGCTGTGTCAAGCGGGATATAAAGTCTCCAGAAAGAAAGCACAAATATGCAATCAAAGTGTAAAGTATCTAGGTTTTCAATTAACAGGTACTAAGCGTGCACTGGGAGCAGAGAGGAAGGAAGCAGTATGCTGTATACTCCAGCCAAAGACCAGGAGACAAGTCTGAGAATTCCTAGGAGCTGCAGGCTTCTGCCGCCTGTGGATTCCCAACTTCGCTGAAATTGCCAAACTCCTCCATCAAGCTACCAAGGGGGAGAGCATGATCCATTCCTCTGGGAAGAAGAACAGGCGGCTGCCTTTCTGAAGTTAAAGACCCTCCTGATGGAAGCCCCAGCACTGGGGTTGCCAGACCATAGCAAACCCTTCCAGCTGTATGTGCATGAACACAACCAGACAGCTACAGGAGTGCTGATCCAGAACTTTGGCTCATGGCCAAGGCCTGTGGCCTATCTCTCCAAACAACTTGACCCTGTGGCCTGTGGCCTACCCCCTTGCCTGAAAGCAGTGGCAGCTACCGCAATGCTTATCGCTGAAGCTGACAAACTGACCCTAGGACAGGTTCTTCATGTCAAGACGCCACATGCCGTGAAAGCCCTACTTGATGTTAAAGGCAGTTATTGGTTCAGCAATAGCTGGATGATGAAATACCAAGCAATGATGTGTGAGAATCCACGGGTTCATCTGGACCTCATCGCTACCTTAAACCCTGCTACGCTACTGCCTGACTGTGAAGAGGATCCAAATCATGAATGCCTCCAAGTCATGGAAGAAGTATTCAGTAGCAGACCAGATCTTAAAGATTTACCCCTAGACAAATATGATCTGCAATTATTCACTGATGGTAGCAGCTACATGGTTGATGGAAAGAAAGTCTCCGGCTATGCAGTCGTCACCGCCGAAGAAATCATTGAAGCTAACCCTACCAGGCACATGTCAGCACAACTAGCGGAAATACTTGCTTTAACAAGAGCGCTTGAGATCTCTAAAGGAAAAAGAGTTAATATATATACTGACTCCAAGTATGCCTTCATGACTGTTCATGCACATGTGCACTCTACAAGGAGAGAGGTCTACGTTCTTCCTCTGGACAACAAGTCAAATATGCAGCTGAAATCGCAGCTCTCCTAGATGCTGTATGGAAACCTAGCGCTGTCAGTATTATGCACTGTCGTGGTCATCAAAAGGGTCATGACAACATTCCCAAAGGTAATAGACGAGCTGACCAGGCTGCAAAGTCCGCTGCAAAACCACTGCTACCTCCTGATCAAGCATCAAGGGTCCTCCTCTGCAGAGGAGATGACCAAATTCCCGTGCCAAACTATGAATTCTTTATGAATTGGAGAAAATTCGAACCGAAAGGATAATTCATTGAAATTATTCTACAAAAATGGGGTGCTAACTTCGAATTACTCGAAAACAACCATGTTTACATCCAATGACTCTTCCCAACTCGTGGACAAGGCCGAAATTTCTACTCTACAGCTCTGAGTCCCCAAGAAGTGCGTCTAATGAGTAACAGCTCAGAAATTCAGCAGAGACTCTTTCGAGCATACAACATGATGCTGAAGTTCTTCGGCGTAAAATTAGTGGGGGAGGATGGAGAAGATATGAAAGTAACTGAAGTTGAACGAGCAGAAAATTTCGCCGAACGATTTGACAACCTGACAATCAACCCTACATAACAATCTGAGAATTACACGTGTTCTACTGAGATTGGGAGAATTAGGAGCGGAAGAATATCAAGCCCCACTGGTGAAGTTTTTCCTCAAAGAAATCCTGATTGAACACAACCTACCAAGAATGAAGAAAAGTGCAATGAACTTCTTTAAGCCAGCGGTGAGAGATGTGCAAAAGAGGCAAGATCTGCAGTACTTCGCCTGGCGGCACTACAAACCAAGAGAAGAATTCATGTGGGGAAGACACGAAGAACTTGAAGGATACAAGGCCACACCATTAATGATGGCCCCACTGTTACCAGCCCCATGGAGCGAATGGACACCCATGTACTCAGAAAAGGAGAAGAAGTGGCTATCAGAAGAACCGGGAGGATATGGAGAAGACGGATGGTTCCAGTTGGCCAGCAAACAGATAGTTCTACCTGCAACATTGGCCCCTGAAATTGTGAGAGTACTCCATGCTAGTACTCACTTTTACGTGCCCGGATTGTCAGTAATTTGTAAAGCAATAGCTCAGCAATGCGTGACCTGCGCCAAGAACAATCCAAGAACAGGCCCGTCTCAACCTTCAGGAAAACAGCCGATCGGGCTGTCCCCAATGGCATCATTGCAGATAGATTTCACAGTACTGTCACCCTGCAAAGGATACAAATATCTGCTTGTGATGGTGTGCACGTTGACAGGATGGGTCGAGGCTTTCCCCACAAGGACTGAAAAGACAACGGAAGTAGTGAGAAATCTAATGAAAGAAATAATACCACGCTATGGACTTCCTCTCAAAATTGGGTCAGACAATGGTCCAGCATTTGTACAGAACTGTTTGCAGCAGCTTGCTCGCCTGTTGGGCATAACCTGGAAGCTACACACAGCCTACAGGCCCCAAAGCTCAGGGAAAGTCGAGCGCATGAACAGAACACTAAAGACTTTGATGATGTCAAAACTGTGCCAAGAAATGTCACTGGGCTGGTTGGAGGTGCTGCCGATAGTCTTATTGCATATTAGGTGCAGGCCAACCCCACAATTAAAGCTAAGTCCGTACAAACTCATGTTTGGACGGCCTACCTCTCAGATTAATGGGCTAAGAGGGGACCTTTGGGCATTGGGTGAAACTAAGTTGAATGAACAAGTTTTATTATTGGGTCAATCTATGCAAAAGCTGAATACTTGGGTGGGAAATATTGTCCAGGTGACTAGGTTTGGGTGAAGGAGTGGAAAAATGACCCAATAGGCTCAAAATGGAGGGGTCCTTACCTTGTCCTGTTATCAACCCCCACAGCAGTGAAGGTTGTCGAGGTGGTCCCGTGGATACATCACTCCAGACTGAAAGCGGCTGCAGCCAATCCTGAACTAGAGTGGAAAGTCATCACCAGCGAGACCAATCCACTGAGGCTAAAGCTGACAAAGATCACAGTCCCGAGCACCTAAAGGACTCAAAAATTGGGTGTTTTAAAGGCCATAATAATGCTGGACCACCCACCAATGAGGGAGCATGGGGATACCCATAGGGAGACCCCAAGGCCTATTTTTAGGGGACCTGCCCCGACCCTTGTCCAACCGGAGATGACCTTTACTTTTGAAATCCAAGTGGGGAGGGATTGGGTTTATGTGACTGTGAAAAGGGTCGCTCAGGGGATTCTGACATTGGGAGCGTTTTTGGTACTGATACTGTACCTTGCTAATCTGATCTATGGACTGTCACATGGGGCGTGCCCCAGGTGTCCAAGCACAACCAGAAGAGTGGAATCTCCCATATCTGGAATGGTACACATCCAGTGATGGAGAACCGTACCATGTGGAGACAGAAACATGACCTAAATCCTGAAACTACGCCGAGAGGTCACCTACTTGTAAAATTTAAGTACGCTTATGTAAAGAAATCTGGACAGAAAGAGTGTTGGGTGTGTAGTAGATTGCATCCAGAGACAATTCATATACCATTTGCTGCAATCCCTATGAACTTAAGTACATTTGCAACTGGAAATATTACGATACACACTATCACTGACCCCCAGGTTAAACCAGATGAGACTACGCCAGATTACCCGATATCGGGTCCGGTGTATCCACCAGAATGGTGTTTCCAGATAGGGACAAACGACTCAAGTGAAGGCGAGAACCCATGTCAGTCAAGTAAATTTAACTGGACTTCACACATTCTTAGGGTAGGAACAGGGGCTAGGTTGTTTGTACTCAGGCCAAAAAAGCTTACCCCAGAGCAACAACAAACCATTGCTGATGTGACTGTGGATAAACAAAATGCATTGGATCTTGTGAAACGATTGGGGTGAATGATGACTGAAATGCGGAAGAGAACACTCCCCTTGTCACCATTCATGTTGACAGGGGGCTACCAGGTGTGTTGCAGAAGAGTGTGTTACACATGGGTGCCACTTACAGTAACAGGGATGTGTTATTTGGCCAGGCTGATTCCAGTTAAGAGGGTGCAAGGCGACGACATTGCATCAGACACTGCATTTCACCCTAGATACCCACTTGTGTTTGAGAAACAGAAGAGGGAGATGTTTAACAAGAATGATGAAGCATGGGCATGGTTTCCAACATGGACTGGATGGGGAAGAGAGATGATGAGGAGAATGAACAGTTACACAGCATTGATGGATGAGATTTTGAATAAAACTAGCACCGACATTCAGTTGCTGAATATTGAACTGCAAGAGATCCAAAAGTTGCAAATGGTGCATGACACGGCATTGGAACAGATCAGTGCAGCGTTGAATGGACTGTGTGAAATGACTATGAATTATGAATGTTGTACATACATCAGAAACACATCACATGAGGTCCCTGACTATTACCAGGTAATCCAGGATCACCAGGAGAAAGTGGCCCAGCTGCAAAACAAAGCCAGACAGATTGCCACAGAAGGCTGGAATCCTTTTTGAGGGTTCGGAGCTGTCGGAGATTGGTTTGGATCAATCCTGGGATTTATCTCACTGATTGGATCCATGATAATGATGATGATAGTGATCTTAGTGGTAGGGGTACTGCTGTACCGCATAGGATTATGCCTATTGCCGCTGTGCAAGGGAGCCCTAACATCTACACAACCACAGATGATTCCGCAAGACATGTTCCCAGTAAAGGTGGTTCCCCTTAGGTACGAAGGGCTTGAAAATAGCAATAGTGGAGTGTAGTGGCTAAGAGTCTCCGAAGGAGAATCTGAAACTCTAGCCAAGGGGGGAATGTAAGGGACTCAGGCCAGAAGATGGCCGCCATCTTGAGCCGGGCGGCCATCTTGTTCAGAACATTGGTTCGCGTGAATGTAAAGAACGAATATTAGTTGGAATTAGGAGATAGCTTGCATAGATTCTTTGGAATGTGTTAAACTAACAGGCAGATTAATTAAAACTAACGAGATCCGGGCAGATCCTGGCACGAAATGACAGGATGAGAAAGTGGTTACTTCAAGGTCAGGGAGCCAGGGTCTGAACAAAGAGAGAAGTGAAAAGCAGATGAGGCCTTATCTAGGATGCACAATAAACAAGTCCTAGGGAGGTGGGTAGGAGCAGGATCCAGAGAAGTGGTAAATCCTCTATTGTCAAAATATCATGAAAGCTGCCAATTTATGACCAATGTATGGATGTCTTTGTATTCAGTCATGGGAGGTACGGACCCACGTGGGGTGGGATAGTGTCACCGTAGGGTGGGCTAATTGGGATGTACCTAATTATGTATTCGGGGTATAAGACCCCATGTCTGAATGTAATCGGGGCTCAGTCCTAGCGATTCAATCCGGACTGAGTGGTGACGTCACAATAAAGTTTGCCTTTCCTGAAGAGACTCGTGTCCAGTCAATCCTTGTCCGTGCCGGCCCGGCCTTCTCCCGAGTGAACCAGGTGGATTCCGGTAACAAATCTAGGGTGCGGAGACAAGAGAGGAAGAACCGTCTCCAGGCCAGTGTAACAGGTTCCACCGTTGGAGTGATCCAGGACCTCCCACAGGTTACATCTACCCCGATGTCATCTGCCTATGTAGGCACGATGTTCCCTGGTGATCTTGTCTCCTACCTGTGCCACTCCGTTTCCAAGGCTTTACCCAGAAACAGCACCCCTGCCTGGCATGACGCCAATTCTGCCCTACAGTGGTGCAATGACTATTGGTCCCGTCACCCTCTGGAGTGACCCTATGCCTTGTGGACTATCCTTGGTCACCCAGAGTGTGACCCTGAAGGCGGGGGATACTGTCACGTTCCATTCGAGGAACCCCTGAACCTGCATTCTACTGTCACGTTCCATCCTTGGAACCCCTGAACCTGCATTCATTGTCTGCAACCAGCTTTCATATCACAGCAGACATTCTGGAACTCCCCTAGTGGCTTGCTTCAAGTATTGCTCTTTATGATCCAGCACTGGTTCAAGTATACAAGTAGTTAAAACACCAAGCACGTCACACCACACACATCAAATAAAGGCACCACCCCACCTCCTATCCTTGCTTCATCATTGTGCTTCATTCCCCCACAGAGAGAAGTACTGTTCCAGCCAACCGCACTCATCATCTTCAGCAATCTGGTCAGTCTGTTTTTCTATCCACCTCCACCCATTCCTGTGTCTGTGCTTGAGCTCGACCATTCCCTCATATTCTGGTGCCACCCCGGTCCCAGTACGGGACACACCCCTTAAAATTCAATTTTTTTATTTTTTTTTAGCACAATTTATAATCGACTGTCTGGTATTTCAGGCAACAATTCACTCGTGACGTATTCGCTTTCTCCAATAGTAGACGACTGCAGTCGCCTGAGCCGGAAACGTACCAAGGGAGTCCACTCTCAGATTTGCTTCCCTGTTTCCAGGTAGGCGCGCGATCACTCTCAACACTCATAGCACTCGCAACACATACTATACCAGATACATTCAGCACAATACAATTGACAACACTGGGTCCCTACTCTAGATCTAGCAACACCTCCTATACTTTACCTGATAACTTCACTCAACCACTTGTCCCATCTATCTCTCAACCAGGAATTACTGTGTATTCTGTGGCTAGAAACACATCTGCAAATGCCAATTGTCCCGGGGTAGAAAAACCCATCAAGATGCCCTTATCTCTGTAGCTACCAATTATCCGGGGCTACAGTCCACCAAGATATCATAAACTACACAGAATACAAAACAACCACTAGATGGGGCTCTCAGCCCACTTTCAAAATCTTCCTCTCCTGAAATCGCTATTTGCTGTCACGCCTCGGCGGCTGGTGCGGCTCCGGCGCCCTTCGCCATGGCTCCGGGGTCGGCGTCTCCCCCGCGTTCTGTCCCTGCGCTGTATGCGCGCGCGCTGCCGGCATCTCCGGATTTAGCTCCACCGGTGGCACGACGTCATCCCGCCCCCACTTGGGTCTCCATGCGGCATGTGACCCGCTGGGCCAATCAGAAGGCAGGGCGCAGGATTTAAACTTGCTCTGGTCATTCCTCACTGCCCTTTCGTGGTTCTGTTAGTCTGACCCTTAAGTGCTTGTGTATTTCACCTTTGATGGATATTTTGTGTATGACCTGGCTTTCTATTTCGACTTGTGTACTTCTAATTCCCTTGACTATTCCCTTGGTTATTGGTACTCGACTCTGCTTTCTGCATACTCCCCACTTTGCCTCGTATCTGACTACTCCATACCTACCTGTCTTTATACCAGCCATTCTAAGGACTGGTTCCTGTCCTCCTCGTTTGTGTGTCCCTGCCTTATAGGTTCACCTCCAGTTGTTGCAAAACCCAGCCACCATAAGGACTGGTATCGCATCCAGGTTTAGGGTTGCCTATTGTTTAATTAGCACTATTGAAGCTCACCTTCGATTTTACGTGTGCTGGCTTGACACTTGCGAATTGCAGAACTGCTGAATACTGTCTAAGACTAGACGGTTCAAATCCCTATCTAACTCTAACTCAAACAATATCTCTTATTCTGTAACTAACGACACAACTGCCAGTCCCTTTGTCTCAGCTACTGCTAGACACCCTTATCTCTGCAACATTCCATTGCCCTATTCAGGCGCCAATTAAATATACAGAAACCAAAGACACTACAAGATCCCTAACTATTTCAATTCCAAAAATTGCTACTTGCGAATTCAAATCTAACAAATACTGCACATCAACAATTCAAACCAATGGGGCTGGGTTCTCTTCCCCTATCCCCCTCTAACAGCCAGGCTACCAGGTACTCGCTGTTCCACTCAGCTTTCGGTGCGTAGCTCCGGTCTGTCAGACAGAGCGTGAACAAAGCTCTCTTCCCCAAACTCGGTCGGAGGCCAACACAAATCAGGTTTACCTGTTCCAGATGCTGCGCTGACACTGTATCCTCAGACTCGGAGGGTCCCAGCTTTCTGGACTGGGAGTCCGTTAGGGCCGAGTCGAGCTCCACTTAGTGGAAAGTCCTGCTTGGCGCCTGCAGATGTCAGCTCACCTTCAACAGACACCCAACCTCCGGAACCTCTCGGGCCTGCAGTCAACCGCCACTTGTCCGGTAGCCACTGCTGATCCGTTGCCGACCGATCCCGGATGAGCCCCCAGAAATGTAACAGGAATCCACTCAGTTCTGTCGGGAGAAAGGTCGGCCCGGTGCGGACAATGACCACCCGGACACGAGTCAATAGCAGGAAAGGCGTACATTATTTGACGTCAAGTCTCAGTCAGGATTGAATCGCAAAGACTGAGTGACCAGATCAAGATGACTTTCAATTCTTATACATGAATACATAAAAAGGTACATCCCAACAACCCACCCAGGGGCGACTTTGCCCTCCCCAGGGCAAATGTGCCATCCCCTCATCTTCACACAAAGATATTCCACAATTCAACAGTTTCTCAAGCAATTAAAACAAATTGATAATCTTAAAGTTCAGCTTGTTCCTGTTACTGGGCCCTTCTCTGAAGGCTGCTCCCCTCCCTATCCTGAAAAAGACACAGATGGTCTAATAGGGGCATTGTCTTCAGTAACGGCTTCCTGGCCTTGAAAATGTTTCTAAAGCATCTTTCTGACACCCACTATTTGTTCAGGCCAATCTTTCTATTTTAATTGCTTATGCCAGCAATTTCCAGGAATATCTAAAAAAACTAACCAAACTTCTCTAAACCAACTAGTAATTGCTATTTACAAATTCTTATATCTTAGCTCAACCAAAGATGGCTGCTGCAGGACAAGATGGCGTCTAATTTCTGGCCTGCTTCTGTGACATTAGTTCCCACAGAAATGGTTTGTTGATTGTTAGCAGATAAAATAGAGACGTTTTGGCCACCAAGGGCCTTCGTGGCTGAAACGTCGCTATATTCACATCAATATATTGTATATACCAGATACACACACGCAGGCGTGGACATACAGTATACACACTATAGAAGTTTATATAATTTTAGTGTATCCAGGAAAGGGCCTTGTCAAGTGAACTCCAGAGATTAGATACATATAAATTAACCCCTTTGCTTCTGAGCCATTTCAATTCCCATCCTGGATTTTTCTAAGCAAATACACATTCTTAAAAAAAATTAAGAAAATTCGAGGGGGGGGTGGCCGGATGCGAGAGGGGGCAGATGTGTTCTGGCAGAGCTCCGCTGTCTGGAGCCTTGTGAGGGGCTTTTTTGGCTGAATCCTCTGTCGTTTTCCCTCCAGTTCGGGGCTTCTGACCCCCTGGGGGGGTCTTGGACCCTTTCTCGCCCTGAGGGGGAGACTTACCATCCGATGTGCTGGTCCCTGGAAGTTGGGGATCACTGAGGCTCTCCTTGGCCTCCAGATGCTTGTTTTTCTTAGTCTTTTTCCTGTGGGTGACAAACCCTTCAGACTCCTCTGGCGTTTCCGCCGTCTGGGTCTGGTTCTCACCAGCCTCAGAGGACTGCGCAGACTCTGCCGTGGGTGTTTCTACCTGTGGGTTTGACCTTGCCTTCCTCTTGGTCTTATTGTGTGCCGGCTCCTCCTCCATGGCTTTCTCAGCCGGCTCCACCCCCTGCACTGGTTCCTTGGGAGGGGCTCCCGCCACCTCCTTCATTGCCGTCGCCACTGAAGAAAGTGCCACCGCTGCTCTCGCTGCCTTGGCGGCCTTCTTCGCAGCTTGTTTCGCCACCTTCATCGCCTCCTTCAGCTCCTCCTCCGACGCTCTCCTCTCCTCCGCTACCGCCATTGTTATCACTGCGATCATCGTCTCCGGTGGTGATGTAGTGGTGTCCCCTTTCTGTGTGCTCTTAGAAGAGCAAGGGACACTCTTTGCGTGTCAGGCTGCCATTCTAGGCCCTCTCCTGTCTTTCGCCTTTGAAGTTTTAAAAGGATTGCTTAAGGGATACCACAAGTTGGATCATATGTCTCACTTTTATGCATCCAGTTGCATAAACCTCTGCTAAAAAGCCATAGAATGGCATAGCATTGACTTTAGTGTTCTGTATAATAACAGACCCAGGATGCATAAAAGTGAGACAGATGTCATTTGCATATCCTTCCCAGAATTCCTTGCTGCATATGGGGAATGTGGCACAGGAGCTCTGGGATGCAATTCTTTGAATTGCTGCGATGTGCAAGTGGCTTCTGCAATAATAAACATACTAAAATGGTGTACGGCTTGAAGGAGAAAAGTTACCAGGAAAGGCTTAATGATCTTAACATGTATAGCTTGGAAAAAAGACGAGACAGAGGAGATATGATAGAAACCTTTAAATACGTAAAGGGAATCCACAAGGTATTTAAAAGGAAACAAAGTAGCAAAACAAGAGGAGTAACATCAGAAGTAACATCAGAAAGCATTATTTTACTGAGAGGTAACTGGTGGATACATGGAAACAGCCTTCCAGTTGAAGTGGTAGAGGCCAAAACAGTGATTGAATTTAATCAGGCATGGGATAGGCATAAGGCTATCCTAAACAAAAGGTAAATCCAGGTAAAGTATCCATGTAATTGGGTAGACTAGATGGGCCAAAATGTTCTTATCTGCCGACATTTTCTATGTTTCTATGTTTCTAATTATAGTGGAGACTTTTTATCTCACTTTTGTCCTCCACCACAACCCTTGTAAGATTATATATGCAGGGTGATTGAAAAGTAACTACCTATTTTAACTCTTTCGCTGCTGAGGCATTTCACGCCTCTGTGCTGAGGTCATTTTTACCGGTTTCGCTCATCATGTTTAACCCTTTCGCTGCTGAGGCTTTTCCCGCCCCTGTGCTGGGGTCATTTTTACTGATTTTGCTCATCATGTTTAAACGTGTTTTGAAGGCTTATTTTAGTATATGACCCAGACATATTATATATCGTTCTTTCCGTCAGACTCGGCAGATTCATAATATGTCATTATTATATGTATACGTCATGACCTGTCTGTATATTATAACAAAAAATGCAATAAAATATGAATTTTCAATAATTTACAACGTGTAAAGTGTTTTTTTTTCACATTTTAACATGCGAGCAATTGCGGTTATATTTTGTATGGGGTGCGCTTGTTAAAAAAATTAGAGATGGGGTCTCGTTACATTTTTTTTTGGGGAAAGTTACACGATTTTTAACAAACGCACCGCATACAAAAATCGTTAGTGCAGCATTATTGTTCACATTATAATTGAAATGGGAACAATATTGCTGCATTAACAAACCAAAAAAAAGAAAAAAAAACTTGTTTTTTCTTTTTTTATAATTTTTTTAATATATATATATTTTTTTATTTTTTTATTTTTTAAAACTTTTTTCATAGTCATGCTCTGGCCGATTCAACAATACCAAACATTAACCCCTAACTGCCACGGATCGGGAGATAGGGGGTTCAATGGAACCCCCTATCTCCACCATTGGTGGCAGTTAGGGGTTAACTTCAGGACTGGCGTCATCGTGCTATGCATGATGACGCCAGTCCTCAGGGGGCATTCCCGGAAGCTTGGCCGACATCCAAGATGTCGGCCAGCTCCGGGAAAGGATCACGAACTGGCGCTTTTCGGCGCCGATTCGTGATCCAGCCCCCATGGGGTTAATACCAGGTAAACATAGAAACATAGAAAAATGTCGGCAGATAAGAACCTTTCGGCCCATCTAGTCTGCCCAATTACATGGATACTTTACCTGGATTTATCTTTTGTTTAAGATAGCCTTATGCCTATCCCATGCTTGCTTAAATTCAATTACTGTTTTGGCCTCTACCACTTCTACTGGAAGACTGTTCCATGTATCCACCACCCGCTCAGTAAAATAATGCTTCCTGATGTTACTTTTAAACCTTTGCCCCTCTAATCTAAGACTATGTCCTCTTGTTTTGCTATTTTGTTTCCTTTTAAATATACTCTCTTCCTCTACCTTGTGGATTCCCTTTACGTATTTAAATGTTTCAATCATATCTCCTCTGTCTCGTCTTTTTTACAAGCTGTACATGTTAAGATCATTAAGCCTTTCTTGGTAACTTTTCTCCTTCAAGCCGTACACCATTTTAGTAGCCCTTCTCTGAACTCTCTCCAAGATGTCTATATCCTTCTGGAGATACGGTCTCCAGTACTGCACACAGTACTCCAAGTGAGGTCTCACCAGTGCTCTGTACAGTGGCATGAGCACTTCCCTTTTCCTACTGCTAATACCTCTCCCTACACAACCAAGCATTCTGCTAGCATTTCCTGCTGCTCTATTACATTGACTACTTACCCTTAGATCCTCTGAAATAATAACCCCTAAATCCCTTTCCTCAGATGTTGAGGTTAGGACTGTATCAAATATTCTATATTCAGCCCTTGGGTTTTTACGTCCCAGGTGCATTATCTTGCACTTATCCACATTAAAACTCAATTGCCACAACTCCGACCATTTTTTTAGCTTACCTAAATCATTTGTCATTTGGCTGATCCCTCCAGGAACGTCAACCCTGTTGCAAATCTTTGTGTCATCAGCAAAAAGACATACTTTTCCATTAATACCTTCTGCAATATCACTAATAAAAATATTAAAGAGAATGGGTCCAAGTACTGACCCCTGAGGTACCCCACTGGTAACAAGACCTTGCGTCGAATAAACTCCATTTACCACAACCCTCTGTTGTCTGTCACTCAGCCACTGCCTAATCCATTCAACAATATTGGAATCCAAGCTCAAAGATTGCAATTTATTGATAAGCCTTCTATGCGGAACAGTATCAAAAGCCTTACTGAAATCTAAATAAGCAATGTCTACTGCACCACCTGTGTCTATTATTTTTGTTACCCAATCAAAAAAATCAATAAGATTAGTTTGGCATGATCTCCCTGAGGTAAACCCATGTTGTTTCTGATCCTGTAATCTATGTGTTTTTAGGTGTTCAACAATCCTTTCCTTTAACATGGTTTCCATTAATTTCCCTACTACTGACGTAAGACTAACTGGCCTATAGTTCCCCGATTCCTCCCTACTACCCTTCTTGTAAATAGGCACAACATTTGCTAATTTCCAGTCTTCTGGGACGACTCCTGTTAACAGATTTATTTAACCAATCTTGTTAACGGTTTTGCTATTACATCACTGAGCTCTTTTAATAATTTAGGGTGGATCCCATCAGGCCCCATTGACTTATTTGTCTTTACTTTAGACAGCTGCTTTAGAACCTCCTCCTCTGTAAACTCATATGTAAATGTCTCTTTAGTGTTCTCTCCTAACTGAGGTCCCTTTCCTTCCTTTTCTTCTGCAAAGACTGAACAAAAATATTTATTGAGGCAGTCAGCGAGACTTTTATCCTCTTCTACATACCTTCCTTCCTTTGTTTTTAATCTAACTAATCCTTGTTTTACTTTTCTTTTCTCGTTTATGTATCTAAAAAATTTTTGTCCCCCTTTTTTACTGACTGAGCTATTTTCTCTTCTGCGTGTGCTTTGGAAGCTCTTATAAATTGCTTTGCCTCTTTCTGCCTAATCTTATAGGTTTGCCTATCTTCTTCACGCTGAGTTTTTTTATAATTATTGAATGCTATCTTCTTGTTCTTCACTATTTTGGCCACTTCTGCAGAGTACCACAGTGGTTTCTTCCCTTTTTTGTTTTTGCTAACAAGCCGAATGCAATTTCCTGTGGCCTTCAATAATGCTTCCTTTAAATAATCCCATTTCTCTTGGACTCCCTTTAAATTCCTCCAGTCTGATAATGACTCCTTCACACAAAATCTCATTTTAGAAAAATCTGTTTTTTTAAAGTCTAAAACTTTTGTTTTTGTGTGGTGCGGCTCCATCCCTGTTCTTATATTAAACCATACTGACTGGTGATCACTAGATCCCAAATTTTCACCTACAACAACGTCCGATACCAAACCTCCATTTGTGAGTATTAAATCCAATATGGCCTCTTTACGGGTCGGCTCCTCAACTACTTGTGTTAGAGATAATCCCAGTAAGGAGTTTAGAATATTTGTACTCCTGGTGCACCCAGCTGTTTTGGTTTTCCAGTTCACATCAGGAAGATTAAAGTCCCCCATGATAATAACTTCCCACTTCATTGCCATTTTGGCTATTTCCTCAACCAGCAGATTATCTAGCTCTTCTACTTGTCCAGGGGGTCTATAGATCACACCTACACGAGCTACTGTATGATTGCCAAATGTTAGTGTAACCCAAACTGACTCTATGTTCACCTCGCTCACTTTTATTTGGTTCGTTTTTATGTTGTTTTTCACATACAGGGCCACTCCTCCTCCTTTCCTACCTTCTCTGTCTTTTCTATATAAAGAGTACCCCGGTATTGTTATGTCCCAGTTATTTTTCTCACTGAACCATGTCTCAGTAACCGCCACTAAATCTACTTTTTCAGCTGCCATCATTGCCTCCAGTTCATTGATTTTATTGACTAAACTGCGAGCATTTATAGACACGACTCAGGCTGTGCCCTTCCAAACGGTGCCTGGGTTAACCCCCTGCACGCCGCCGATCGGGAGGGAGAGAGGTCCAAAGGACCTCCCCCCCTCCCTTTCAGGCGCCTCCTCCGCACATGCGGGGGAGCGCCTGAATTAGGTGTCATTGCGCCCCCGTGATGACACCTAATTACTCCGGCGGCATTTCCGGGTGCTGGGCTGACATCGAGGATGTCAGCCCGCACCGGGGGGGCCAGCGATCGGCCGGAACCCGGCCGAACGCTGGCCCCAAAGAGAGGACGCGCTCAGCGCGTCCACCGCAAGGAACGTACCTGCGGGTGGATGCGCTGAGCGCGTCCTCTGCAGCGAAAGGGTTAACCGCGTTTTGAAGCCTTATTTTAATATATGACCCAGACATATTATATATCGTTCTTTCCGGCAGACTCAGCAGATTCATAATATGTCATTATTATATGTATACTTCATGTCTTGTCTGTATATTATAGCAAAAAAATGCAATAAATTTTGAATTTTCAATAATTTACAATGTGTAAAGTGTTCTTTTTTTAACATTTTAACATGCGAGCATTTGCGGTTATATTTTCTATGGGGTGCGCTTGTTAAAAAATTAGAAATGGGGACTCATTACATTTTTTGGGGGGGAAATTTCACTATTTTTAATCCCTTAGTGACCGGGCACTTTTACACAAGTCCGTCCTTTAGTGATCGCTGCTGTTTTTACGTTTCTGCGCTGTTCGTGTTTCGGTCAAATTTTCTTCTTACTCGTTTTTGCAACCCACACATATAATACATCGTTTCTCCCGCCATTAAATGGATTTCTAGAAATACCATTATTTCCATCATATCCTATAATTTACTATAAAAAAATATGAAATATGATAAAAAATTGTAAAAACACACTTCTTCGTAATTTAATCCCCAAAATCTACAAAAAGTTTCACAATTTTGTCCCAAGAATAGAAATACCCAATTTTTACATGTTTTTGCTTTTTAACCCCTTCACTGCTGAGCCAGTTCACCTATGTGTGCTGAGCTCATTCTGACCGTTTTATGCCCATTATTTTTAGATGACAGCCTAGGTCCTATTTATCTAAACCCCCCCAGACAAAATATTTTTTTTTTAAAAAAACAAATATATATATATTTTTTTTTTGCTTTTTTTTTACACCAAACCTAGTCATGTTTGGTATCATTAGAAATGCCATGATCAGGCCACGGATCGGGAGATAAAGGGATCCAAAGGATCCCCCTTTCTCCCCTTGGCAGCTAGGGGGTTAACTGGCCCACTGATATCCTCACACATATGGTGGGGATGTCAGTGGGTGGGGGGACCAGGAGGCCTGGCTGACAACCAAGATGTCAGCCATCTCCATGTTTAAATCGTGACTCCACACTGATTTGCGCCGAGTCGCGATCCGGCAGTGAAACTGTTAACTTTATACACTCCCCTTTCCAGCGGTGTAAAAAGTAAGTTTCTAGCTGCCATGGTTACAGAGATAGAGGGCTCCAAAGGAGCCCCCCTCCACTTCCTGGTTTTAATGCAGGCGCCGGGGGGGCGCCTGCCGATGACGTCACCATGCAGCGTGGTGACGTCATCGTGCTCGCCAGCCCCTCTAAAGCAGGGGGGCAATCTTCCTCCCTGCCAGATTGACATTGGAGCCAGCAGGGAGGTAAGTATTCGGGCGGGAGGGAGGTTAGGAGCCGCTGACGTACTATGTACGTCTGCGGGTCTAAGGGAGACCCGTGGGCAGGACGTACATAGTACGTCAGCGGTCCTTAAGGGGTTAACAAATGCACCGCATACAAAAATCGTTAATGCAGCATCATTGTTCACATTATAATTGAAATGGGAACAATATTGCTGCATTAGCAAACAAAAAAATTGTTAATGTTTTTTATTATTATTTTTAAATGTTTTTATATTTTTATTTATTTTTGTTTAATGTTTACATGGTCATGTTTGGTATCGTTGGAAAGGCCATGCTCTGGCCGATCCAGCAATACCAAACTGCCATGGATCGGGAGATAGGGGGTTCATTGGACCCGGACTCCCGGACTGGCGTCATCGTGCTATGCACGATGATGCCAGTCGTCAGGGGGCATTCCCGGAAACTTGACCGACATCCAAGATGTCAGCCAGCTCCGGGAGAGGATCACGTTTCGGCGCTTTTTGGCTCCGAATCGTGATCCGGCACCCAAGGGGTTAAAGACAGGCACAGTTTGGAAGGCAGACTCCGCAGGTGACGTTATATTACGCCTGCATTATTTCAGACCCAAGGAACTCATCTTCCAGGCGCTGCGAAAACCTCAGGCCGTATCCCCTGAATATGACCATCTTCAGGTATTTCCCGACCTAGTGAAACGCACTCTGGATTTTTGGCGCTCTCTACATGGGGTGACTACCACACTCTGTCAGCACGAAATCTTATACTGCTGGGGTTTTCCACAAAGCTTGCTAATCACTCACGATGGATCCCAACGAGTGGTCACGACGCTGGAAAAATGGCCTACAGTTCCTGTCGGAGAGAAACTTGTCCCCAGCCTCCCCTACCCGGCGACCCTCACTTGCACCTCAAAAGCTGTCTAAAGATTGGAAGAAAGTGTGCAAGGGGAAACCGGGCTGACCGCCTTCTTCTCTTTTGTCTCATTTGACGCATTCTGAAGGTTCCACATGGGCCCACCCTGACGACCTGTGCTGCCCTGCTGCTAACCCAACCTCCTTTCCCGGGATTGATCGCTCACCCCCACCACATGACGAACAAGGTTTCAATGCTATTGTATGTCATTATGGTCTGGCAGCTCCGTCCAGTTGAGAGAAATTCTCTCCCACGTTCCCCCTATTTTCCTCCCTCTCTTGTTGAGAGCAGTGGTCCAACAGCGGGTATGTTGACACGAAGGAGATCCACAAACCCTTTTTGTATATAGTTTTTTTCGTGTTTTTTCCCTTCTATTTTTTCTTCTTTTCCCTTTTTCTCATTTTCCAGGAACCACCAACCACGCCATCGCACATCATTGAACATTCGCCTCTCTTTCAAGATGCTCTCGACTCCGGATCCGAGAGACACTATTCTCCTCGAACTTTGTGGTATTATTATGCTTCCTCTTTTTTGTGGTCACAGCCATCTGTGGTATTGGGTAACTATTCAATGCAGTGTTCTAATCATTATCGCTATGTCTTGCTTCTCTCACATGAACTCCCATGGTGAAGGTTATATCTTATAATGTCCAGGGTCTAAACATTCCCTATAAAGCTCTATATAGAACTTGACTCTGCTTAAGCAGACGTCATTTGCCTTCAGGAAACTCACTTTAGGAGACTGTCCCATCCCCTGTTAAAATGGCCGAGCTTCACGACCCAATTCCATTCAACGGGCCTGTCTAAATCTAAAGGGGTGTCCATTCTGATTAGAAACAGCACTGTATTTGAAATGCACCGTAAACTGTCAGATCCGAATGGCAGATACCTGATTTTAGTATGTTCTATGAACCATAAGACATACACTATTCTCAATTTATACGCTCCCAATGAAAATCAGGTGGAGTTTGCGGCTTCTGCATTTACAAAATTATCCTCTGTAATAACTGGTACTTTACTCAACTGCGGGGATTTTAACTTTGGTCTCAAAGACACTACAGGGTTCAGCTCCCACCCTCTCACTGGGAAACGTAAAAAACAGGTAGAAAACAGGTAGAAAAATTGTTGGGCGATTACCACCTATATGATGCATGGCCCCTATTCCACCCTAACGAAGTGGACTACACATTCTTCTCTAAAGTACATAAGACACACCCTCGAATTGATTACATGCTGATTCAGGGCCATTCGCTCCCAAGAGTAGAAAGCTGTTCAATAGGCACAATTTCGAGCTCTGTCCATGCCCCTTAAAGATGACTATAAAACGTTTGGTCAGTCACCATGGCGCCTTAATGACTCTGTGTTGTCTGACGAGATGGCTAAAAGTGATCTAGCTTCCCAACTAGCATCCTACTTTGATCTAAATATGAGTGAGGATCTTTCCGCCACAACCATATGGCAGGCCCACAAGGCGGTTATGAGGGGACACTGTATTAAATGGGCATCCCGTTTTAAAAAATCTAAAGAGGCCGCTCGCCTTCTCCTTCTGCAGAGATTAGATTCTCTATACCGATCACATAAGATATCCCCTTCAGACGCCACAACCCTCCTCTTGAGCGACACCCATGATGAACTACACGCATTAGATAGACAGTCCCATTTTTCTCACCTACAGCGCCTTAGGACACGTTTCTATGCTTAAGGTACCAAAGATTACGCACACTCCTGCCCAAACACTGTATGGATAAACTCCTCTCCCCTGGCCAAACAGCGGTACATAAACCTTCCGAAATTGCGGAGGAGTTCGCAACCTATTATTCATCTCTCTATAATCTGACGGATAATGACGCTATCCCACACCCCACCACCCCCTGACATAGACGCTTACCTCTCACGTCTCCACCTCCCCACTTTGTCTCCTATGCAAACGGTACAACTGTCTTTGCCTTTTTCCATCAAAGACATAACTAAGGTCATATCCTCCTTACCACATGGTAAAGCGCCAGGTCCGGATGGATTCCCTTCCTCTTACTATAAAACTTTTGCACCCTATCTGGCACCACACTTACATAGAGTGTTCACACAGGCATCCTCCGAAGGCATGTTCCCTAAAGACATGCTACAGGCTACAATTGTCACATTGCCTAAACCGGGCAAACCCCCGACCTCCGGCCCTAATTTTCGCCCCATCTCGTTACTGAACACAGACATAAAAATCTACACCAAATTGCTGGTCATTCGGTTAAATGACATACTTCCCACTTTAATTGGGCGAGACCAAGTTGGGTTGGGTTGGGACTATCAAAGGTAGACAAGGGACTGAAAACTCTAAGAAATTGTTGGCCCTGCTGGAATACCAATCTATTCATAATATCCCATGTTTATGGCTCTCACTCGATGCAGAAAAAGCGTTCGACAGGGTTCATTGGAAATTTATGAATAGAGTTCTTGACAAATTTGGGTTTACTGACGAACACATTAGATCTGTTATGGCGTTATACGCCTCCCCATCCGCAAGGGTGTTGAATAGGCTTGTGCACCGATTTTTTTTTCGGTTCGATTCGGTTCGATTTTTCGGATTTTTAAGCTTTTCGATTCGGCTCGTTTCGACCGATTTCGGTTTCGATTCGATTCGGTTCGGCTCGTTTTTCGGGTACATTTTTTTTCAGAATATCGACCATTTTTCGGATTTTCGTGTCACTGTGCTCGGTTTTTGTATCGACTTTTCGTGATTTCGGAAATTTTTCGTTTTTCGGAATTGTACATTTTTCGGAATATCGGCCATTTTTCGTATTTTTCGTGTCACTTTGCTCGCTTTTTGTATCCACTTTGCGTTTTTTCGGAATATTTTCGTTTTCAGGAAATTTTCGTTTTTCAGAAAATTTTCGTTTTTTGGAAAATTTTCATTTTTCGGAAAATTTTCGTTTTTTCGGAACGTCTGTTCTCCTCGTTTGACACATTTCGTTTCGGCTCAGAAAACGTTTCGGATCTGACATTTTCGGATCTAAAAATTTTCGGAAATTCGGCCGCATCCGAAAACACGAATCGGGAAATTTCGTGAAAATTCCGAAATTCCGAAACCCGAAACGCACATCCCTAGTGTTGAACAGTGGCTTTCTTTCTAACGCATTTAACATTACCAACGGCACGCGCCAAGGCTGCCTTTATCCCCGCTGCTTTACGCATTAATACTAGAACCCCTGGCTCAAGCCATCAGACAGGATGACCTCATACGTGGGATACAAATAGGTCCCCAGACATTTAAACCTTTTTGCGGACGATATCCTTATAATAATCACTGACCCTATCGACTCTCTGACCTCCCTACATGCCGCTCTACACGATTATGGCCTAGTCTCATATCACTCCATCAACCTCCCTAAAACACAAGCACTAGCATTAGGACTTTCCCCTAACGACCTACGGTCTATAAAAGCTCGCTACTCTTTCGCATGGAACAACCAGGGTATAAAATACTTAGGCATAACACTTCCAGGGAAGTTTGAGGACGTGCTGTCTACTAACCACAAGAAAGTCTTCACTGAAACAAAGTCGATACTGCTGCGGTGGAGGTCGGTGAGATTGTCCTGGTTGGGTAGAACGGTAGCTGTTAAGATGACAATTCTACCCAAACTGCTGTATGTATTTCGCATGTTACCCATTCCGAGGACCTTACTTAATGTGATTCACGAGACATCTCCTCCTATATATGGAACGGAAAATGTCCACGTATTCCGTTCAGGGTCCTATCTCCCCCCCCTGCGGATGGAGGACTTAAATTCCCTCAGATAATGGCGTACTACAAGGTGGCAGCCATAGCCTCCCTGAGCGAATCCTTTCTCATACAACAAGCGTTATGGACTTACATTCAATCAGTATCACTACCAGGCCACTCCTTTCCCGGCCTACTTTTCACTCCCTTTAAATCCAGACCTCATCTCCCAACAGCTCTTCAAATAACTAGATGGTATATCACTATTTGGGACCAACATGCCTGCGCCTTCACTTCTCTCCACCCTCTACCCCTCGCCACCCCAGTAAACACCTTGACTTACGTGATTTTTTTAACCCTAAACCGTGGACTCACCACGGAGTCACGCATGTGTTCCAATTTTTCACAAACTCCTCCATCATCTCCTTCGCCCAAATGCAGACTATACATGGGATACCTTCTCAGGCGTTTCTCTCATACCTTCAACTAAAGTCCTACATGAGAACACTAGGAACGCTTAATTCTGTTTCGGCAGGCACACCTCTACTCACACCATTTGAGACTATTACAGTATATCCTTCACAAACCACCAAGCTCCTTTCCCTTTGTTACAGTCTATTGATGTCCATAACGGGCTCGTCCAAACGTACTTTTCAAACAGCTTGGGAAACTGAGTTAAACATGCCCGTTATGCCAGAACAGTGGTCCCACATATTCTTATTTGATAAAGGTGCATCCGGGTGTATTTCCATTTTTGAGACGCGTTGTAAGGTGTTGTACAGATGGTACTTAGTACCCGTTAGGGAATGCCACTTTAATAAAAATGTTCCTGATACCTGCTGGCGCTGTCTTGCGGCACGGGGAACGACGCTACATGTTTGGTGGTGCCCAAAACTTCAACCGTTCTGGACCCAAGTGGCGTCGTTTGTAGATGAGGTTTTGGGCATCAAGGTCCCGTTCTCTCCAATACACTACCTCCTATGACTCCTCCCAGATGATGTGAGGAAAATGTTGAGACAACAAATTTTTTTGTATAATTGTGTCCTGTTGCTACCTCCTTATCGCCAGACTCTGGGAAAAAAACACTATCTCCCACTCTACCCTCCCTGCCAAAAATGATCTCTGATCTAGCATTCTCTGAGGCCCTGGCCAGATCACATTTCCATCTCACCTCCCCAACACAAGACCATTGGTCACTGTGGCAGGATCACCTAATATATCAAACTACTAAACCATAGGCAAGAGGCTCACATAGTGCTACGACTAACACCTAATATTCGCCACCCCTGCAGTCCCAAGGTTCCCCCTCACCTGTCTTTCTACCGAACGGTACAGCCCTGTCGATTGTAGTCCTCATAATAATGTTGGCGGTTTCTGATGTCACCCCCACCTGGTTCCTTTCCCCTTTTCTTCTTCTTGGCTTTTCACTCCTCTCTACCTTCCCCTTTTCTCTCCCTTTCTCCCTTATTTTCCCGTCATGTCTCTGCTTCCGAGACCCGTTCGGTTGATCGTTCAATACCTTAATGTGATGTTTTCGTATCTTTGCCATTCTGTAGAGCAATTTCATCTTTTTTATTGAATACCGCGGCTTAACATCATCGCTATAGTAAAATGTACCGAACCTTCCCCGTTTATGTAAGCTATTGTTTTTCCCCTTTCTTCTTTTTGTATCCCATTTTACTGATTGAAATGATAAAACATTCAATAATAATAAAAAATCTATAAATAAAGAGACTCTTTACTGCAGAATATTATAATGAACGGTTTATTAGATATTGTATTAAAACGGGAATATTTTTAACATTGAAGCCTATGGGATTCGCCTGAATAAACCTGCCGAATTAAACCAGCGAATGGCAGGGCATTTCGGGAACCTTTCACTGCTGCTTTTTGCTCTCTGAATAACTGAAGCATTGCTTCTCTATGGGGATTTCACTGCCCTCGAACAGGTACCGTATGTGCAGGCAATTCGCCAGGATTGGGCGAATTGCCTGCTCTCTGGATAGCCGAATGGCCAAGAAAGGTAACCGAACGCAGATTTTCAGCGTTCGGTTCCCTTTCGGCAGCCATTCGGATCTCTTTGAATTACCCTGTTAATTAGCTACCTGCATGTATGTGGCTCATAAACACCGCACCAAAAAATCTGAGTCGGCAGGGCAGATCTTTGGGTCCATTCGAGGTCCATTGCATTGTGTCTGAATCTCCACTGGAGTTGATGGAGACATCATAAAACCAGCACTGTTACCATCCCTACAGTAGAACAGGCTGTTGTTAGCAGGGAAAAGGAAAAGTCCTGTTGCACTGTGAAAATCATAAGAGGTGATTTCAAATCCCCCAAGTCGTTTGCGTTCCCTCAGAAGCTCTTCTTCCCGGGAATAAACTCCATGGTGTGGAGTGGCCTGGAAGTGCGCAAGCAATTGCTTCCAGGATAGCAGCTGTGTAGAGTCTTTGCGCACCTTACGTGGAATATCGCAATACATAAGCAAGCTTTCCCAGCTTCCATATGGCGTTCCTAAAAAGTATAAGCGGTGCGAGTATGTCCCGCAATCTTCTCTCTGTGGCAGAAACCTGTAGTCATCTGGAACTTTGTTCACCATGACCTCAGGGTACTTCCGACTTCCGTGGATTATTTCTCTCCGACCTTGCCATGAATGCCTTGCCACCCGAAAATGGGAATAACCATCTGTGGCAGACTAGATCTATATTTCTATCTCTATATAAAGGTCTGCCTGTATATATGTGTTTATCTCCTCCATATAGAGTTATGTCCATATTTGTGTCTGACCATTTGGTAAGTTTATTCCTGGGTTCACAGCTGACATGTAATCAAAAGGTTTAGCTTTCTCCCTTGGGGGGAGGATGTAACACGTAGCTGTAAAAAGGGAATTTCTTTTGTACACTGCCATAGCAAATCACACCTTAACAGACAGTTCGGCACCCAGAGCCTGGACCCAAGCTTCAAAGACAGGAAACAAAATCCTTGATCTCGAAGGGGGGTCTGGAGTCAAGAGGGACACCTTTAGGCAATTAAAGATTAATTGACAAGCTTACTGAGCATGACGGAGAATTGCACGCTGGGAAATGAAGTCCAGGACACTGGGCCACTTATGGGTGGGGGCTGGAAAGATCAGGAAGTTTATAAATTCGGAACACTGGCCATGTGCTTTGGCTGATCACTTGGGATTCCTTCCAAAAGAGGACTGATTTGCCCAGCTCTAATCTCCAGATCCCAGGAGGCACCGATGCCAGTTATTGATTAGTGTATCGTAAGTAAGGCTCTGTGATTAAACCTTTTTCTTTTATATTCTGCTGTGTATTGTATAAGTAATTGATTTATTCTAGTTATGATTTTTTATGTAGCTAAGCACTGATTTTTCTATCTAAATAAACAAAAAATATTTAAGTTTTGACTCTGGCTGATGAAATCCACGCTAACTAAGAGATTGGGAGAATTGCTATTTGCCTTAAGCTCGGTTATATATAAGAAATTGCGTGTTGCGGTCGTCAGGAAACGGCAGGGAATTGTGGGAATTGTAGTCACTGTCCGAGTCTAGGATAGTGCGGCTGCTAAGTCCTGCGTCTCCTGCTGCGACGCGCATTGTGTCCGTGAGGACTGGTGGCAGCGTTACTAATAGAATAAGAAAGTGAGTTCCAGGATTGTGGGAGACGGAGTTATTTTGCGCTTCAGGAGAAGACTGGCGCTGTGTTGCAATCCTGGGATCAGTATATCGCGCTCTACGTGCCTGTTGTGAGAGGTAGTGTGGCCAGGACGGGGAGAGAAGTGAGCGTAATTATCTGGGTCTAGTATAGACAGATAGTGCGCGGCTTAACCCGGCGTCCTTGCGCAGCAGCGTGCGTAGCTAAGTCGTGACAACTGGAGGCAAGCGGTGGGATATCAGGTTAGTATTTGGATCTGTGAAGCAACATAGATCCAGATACTAAAGAAATTGGTTTTCCAATTTCCAGAGCAGAACTCAGTGCATTTTTTTTTAGAATTTACACAATACACAGCAGTTCCCTTCCCCTTCTTTGTTTTTCTTTTCTATCTTTTATTTGGCTGGAGTGAGAATGTCGCAACAATCATCGAAAAAGACTTTAGAGCAATTATGTCGCGACAAAAATATCTCGACGAAGGATAAAAAGAAAGATGAACTTTTGCAGGCCCTCGAGGATTATGAGGCGAGGCAAGCAGTCCAGGACGCAGCAGAGCAGGGTACCATGCTTGACCCAGTCGAAGGGAGCGCAAGTCCAGTGGAAAGGACAGTGTCAAGTGCTTCGCCCAAGGGTGATACTGCCCTGGATGTTTACTTGCAGACTGTTTTAAAACATGTGGACTCTGCGGACTCGCAGACGCGGCTTCAGCTCATCCTGAAGTACCAAGAGCGAGAAGAGCGCAGAGCCGAGCAGGACCAAGAGCGAGAGGAGCGCAGAGCTGAACGTGAAGCTGCGGAGCGCAGAGCTGAGCAAGAGGCGGCAGCGCACCAAGCGGACCGAGAAGCTGCGGAGCGCAGAGCTGAGGCTGAACGCGAAGCTGCGGAGCGCAGAGCTGAGCAAGAGACAGCAGCGCGCCAAGCGGACCGAGAAGCGGCGGAGCGCCAAGCCAAACGGGCACATCAGCTCGCTCTGGCACAGGCAAGCAGAACGCAATTATCTCCTGCCCCTGCGGGCGCTGCAGAGCTCTCTACGCCCAGACCTCGTGCAGAGAACTTTCCCACTCTTGACAAAGATGGGGACCTGGATGTGTTCCTGCGAAGTTTTGAAAAGACTTGTCGACAGTACCAGCTGCCCAAAGAGCAATGGGCCAGGTACCTCACTCCTGGACTAAAAGGTCCAGCGCTCCAAGCCTTTGCAGAATTACCGGCTGAGAGCGACCAGGACTATGAAGCGATTAAAGCCACGTTGCAGAGACGTTATAACCTCACGCCAGAGGTATATCGCAAAAAGTTCAGGTCCTTGCAGAAGCGGGCCGCGGAGAGCTACTCTGCAGTCGTGAGCCACCTGACCACCCTATTTCGACAATGGGTCAGGGGGCTGAAGATTGACACCTTGGAAGCCCTGGAAGACCTGCTAATCAAAGAACAGTTCGTGCAGCTGTGCCCACCTGAGATCCAGGAATGGCTTCTGGATCGCAAACCCGAGACGGCCCTGGAAGCTGGTGAGCTGGCCGATTTCCATGCGGCCAACAGAGCGTCTGTGGACCAGAGCAGAGGTTCCCCCAAAGGATCATCAGGATGGAAGCCCAACTCAGCACGACCCCCCGACATCGCGGCGGCAACGCCCCCCTCTGTGCCAGTCTCTGCTGGGGAGGGGGGAGCGAATCCTACTTCGCCTGAAGAAGTGTGCGCCGTCGCTGTTTTATTTGCGACAGTACCAATCATCTCCTGGCAGCGTGCCCGCAGAGGAAGAAACCTGCATCCACAGCTGGGGAGGATACCCCTCAACATCACCCTCTGTCCTGTTTGTGACCAGATCGGAGGGCAGTGCCAACGTGAACCAGCAAGCAGTCATTGTCGGGACTCAGGTATCTGTGGGTTTAAGAGATACAGCGGCTGAAGTAACTTTGGTGCGTCCAGGGTTAGTCAGCCCTGCAGACTTTATTCCTGGCAGGACTCTAGCAGTAAAGGGTTTTGGTGGGGTACGTCCTGCGGTGCCAATGGCACGGGTTTATTTGGACTGGGGAGCGGGGAGAGGTCTGAGGGAGGTGGGAGTGTCTGAAAATATTCCTACCGATGTGTTGCTGGGCACGGATTTGGGTAAATTGGTGTCACAGTATGTGCTGGAAAGGGATGCTGGGGATTTACCCAGGCCCACTAGTGGCTCTACAGTGGGGAGGGCTGTGTGTGGGGATGCACAACAGGATTCCTGGACGGGAGGGCAGGGATGGCAGTGAGTCAGTCTGCGCCTGCGCCAGGTGTGCCTGAGGTGTTGTGTGGTAGCATGAGGGGGCAGTGTGACTGGGAAGGAAGGCAGGGGGTGAGTGAATGCCCGCCTGCACCCGAGTCAGCTGGTTCCCTGGACCCCATGCGTGGGGAGGCCGCGGTGCCCATGGTGGAAGTGGGTACCCGCTGGCGGTCGGTGGGGAGTAGGGCACAAGGCCCGTCTCTGCCGTGGGATGGTGTGGATCAGAATGCCTGGAAGGGTGGCAGGATACTGTGGTGTGCCTGCCTAGACCAGACTCAGGTGTGTCTGTGACGCCATATGGTTGGGAGCGAAGGGCAAGGGATGACTGCGGGTCTGCTTGCGCCTAAACCAACCAGGACTCTAGTGCCCCGTGAGAATGGTGTGGATCAGAATGCCTGGGAGGGTGGCAGGATACCGTGGTGTGCCTGCCTAGACCAGACTCAGGTGTGTCTGTGATGCCACGCGGTTGGGAGGGAGAACAAAGGACCAAGGCAGGTTCCTTTAGGGCTGAACCAACTGGGTCGGTGGTGCTGGAGGGAAGGTGTGGGCATCGGAAGGCCTGAGTGGCAGGATACTGCGGTGGGTGTGCCAGCCTGTGCCATGGCTGTCTGAGACTGTGCGTGCGCAGAGGGCATATGGGTGGTGTCGGAGAGGGCCTAGGGTGGCAGAGGGTTATCCAGGCCTGAACCATCCAGGTTGGCGTTGCCAGGTGAAAGGAGTGGAGGGCAGAACATCCTGGATGGGCAGGATACGGTGGTATGCCAGTCTGTGTCACATGTGTATGAGGCTGCGGGTGGCCCGAGCGCATTGCTGTGTGATCAGGAGGAAGGGCCTGGGGTGGATGAGTGTTGCCCTGGGGGAAAGCCAACCAGATTCCCAGTACCACAGGAATCTGGTACTGAGCAACCTCCCTGTAGAGGAGGGTGGCATACGGCTGTATGCTCATCGGTTACGAAGCAAGGCGTGCCTGATAAACTGTGTGATAAAGTGGGGAAACTGTGTGCAATGGGGGGCGAGGTGAGCGTGGAGAATCTTGTGCCCCATCTGTATGGTTCCCCAAATTCTGAAGGTGCGGGGACAGTGAGAGACAGGGAGGCAGCGGGTCCTGGTGTGGCTCCGGTGACCTCCCAGCCATCTGTCCAGAGCCAGGTACGATGCCTGACTCCGTTGGCAGATGCAGGGGGAACGTTTACTGGGGAGCAGGGCGCTTCACCCTGTTTCTCCATACCCCCTGCTGTAAGAATGGCTCCAGAGCAGGCTACGGGCTACGAGGATTCTGCTGCCTGCGAGACTGAGATGCGAGCTGAGAGTGAGCCACACGTGCTACACCCGGAGGTGCTGCAGAAGCACAGGGGCTTCCCCGAGTCTGTGCCATGTTATGAGTGCAGTATGAGTGACCCCCTCCCCCCGGTTTGGGAGAGGTGGGGAAGAATGGTGGAGTCGCCAAAGGCCTACATGGGGCAATGTGTGATGCGGTTGCGAGAGGGAATGCATGTTTTAGTGGGCAAAGTGCACGGACACCTGTGCGTCCCCACTCTCCGTCATAGCGCCGGCGACTGGTGCAGGTGCCAGATGCCCGTTGGCAAACCCGTGTTAAGACGCACGTGGGAGGCATGTTAGTTAGCCTCCCTTTCTGCGTCTTCATTTGTATGGGAGATGTGGCAGACTAGATCTATATTTCTATCTCTATATAAGGTCTGCCTGTATATATTGTGTTATCTCCTCCATATAGAGTTATGTCCATATTTGTGTCTGACCATTTGGTAAGTTTATTCCTGGGTTCACAGCTGACATGTAATCAAAAGGTTTAGCTTTCTCCCTTGGGGGGAGGATGTAACACGTAGCTGTAAAAAGGGAATTTCTTTTGTACACTGCCATAGCAAATCACACCTTAACAGACAGTTCGGCACCCAGAGCCTGGACCCAAGCTTCAAAGACAGGAAACAAAATCCTTGATCTCGAAGGGGGGTCTGGAGTCAAGAGGGACACCTTTAGGCAATTAAAGATTAATTGACAAGCTTACTGAGCATGACGGAGAATTGCACGCTGGGAAATGAAGTCCAGGACACTGGGCCACTTATGGGTGAGGGCTGGAAAGATCAGGAAGTTTATAAATTCGGAACACTGGCCATGTGCTTTGGCTGATCACTTGGGATTCCTTCCAAAAGAGGACTGATTTGCCCAAGCTCTAATCTCCAGATCCCAGGAGGCACCGATGCCAGTTATTGATTAGTGTATCGTAAGTAAGGCTCTGTGATTAAACCTTTTTCTTTTATATTCTGCTGTGTATTGTATAAGTAATTGATTTATTCTAGTTATGATTTTTTATGTAGCTAAGCACTGATTTTTCTATCCTAAATAAACAAAAAATATTTAAGTTTTGACTCTGGCTGATGAAATCCACGCTAACTAAGAGATTGGGAGAATTGCTATTTGCCTTAAGCTCGGTTATATATAAGAAATTGCGTGTTGCGGTCGTCAGGAAACGGCAGGGAATTGTGGGAATTGTAGTCACTGTCCGAGTCTAGGATAGTGCGGCTGCTAAGTCCTGCGTCTCCTGCTGCGACGCGCATTGTGTCCGTGAGGACTGGTGGCAGCGTTACTAATAGAATAAGAAAGTGAGTTCCAGGATTGTGGGAGACGGAGTTATTTTGCGCTTCAGGAGAAGACTGGCGCTGTGTTGCAATCCTGGGATCAGTATATCGCGCTCTACGTGCCTGTTGTGAGAGGTAGTGTGGCCAGGACGGGGAGAGAAGTGAGCGTAATTATCTGGGTCTAGTATAGACAGATAGTGCGCGGCTTAACCCGGCGTCCTTGCGCAGCAGCGTGCGTAGCTAAGTCGTGACACCATCCACCTCCATTTTCGTGTAATCTGAGATCAACTCAACCGACATCAGTGTCTGTCCTGCAGGGCCGCATATGCTGCCCTTGGTTTCCTCTGCGGCCACAGTATCCAGTCGTAGTCTTTTTATTCTGTGCATTAACTATCCAGGGGCTGCCGGACACAGGGCCAATTAGTGACAACACCAAGAGCGCAGGCTATACCGTAGCCCCTGCAAGCTGCCAATGTTGGGCACAGGTGGCTTATAACGAGCTCCGCTCGCTCCTTCATCTCGTCCTCCCTCCCGTCTCCGTCTACCCTGTCTCACCTGCCCGTGTGTTCATTCCGTGGAGCTCTGTGTGCCACAAATCTCCTGCTATCAGTCCCTCTGTGTCCCTCTTCCCCTGACTGAAATAGATTCTTAATGGAATAAAATTTCATTAACTTCTAGCGCATGTTTAAGTAAAGTACAATAATATAAAGCAAAAAAAATCAACTACTGGACAAGAGACCGACGTGCAGAAAATATTACTCTTTTATGGAGAACATATTTCTGTTTTTTTGTAAATCAAAGTTTTATTGGATTTCAATGACATTTTCAAACATAAAAAATAGCATATTTGCATTGTTCAGATATAAATCCGGGTTTTCAGATCACGCAGGATCTGCCATAACATGACAATACATAGCAATTATAAAAGTCTCAATGCAAAGCAAATGTAGAAATCTGAATTATTGCCTAAAGATCCAAAAGTAAAAAGGGGGGCTAAAGAAAGGAATCAATCAACCTGGGGAAAAAGGAGGGGAAGGGAGGGGAATTGTTCAGGTACAGTAGGCATAGGCGAATATTCAGGTGACTAAGTATAGAATGCCTTAGATCCGTTAGTCTCGGTGTGCGTTCATTATGGCTCTAAAAGTGGAAGAAGACGAGATCAGAGTCCACCTGGACCAGATTGTGGAGTATAACTCGGACTGGTCCGCTGAGGTAAGTATCAAATGTTCTAGGGAGTGGAGGTCCTCCATCCTAGACCGCCAAACTGACAGGGGTGGACAGATAATTTGTCTCCAATACAGAGGGATAACACTTTTGGCCACATTGAGAATTCGAATCAATACAGATCTTTTATATGTTCGAGCGGACATAGCAGTGTGGTGGAGGAGCATTGACACAGGGCAAAAAGGTATTGGGGGGGTCAACAAATTCAGAGGTAACCGCATGGATGTTCTTCCAAAAGGGTATAAGGACTGGACAGCTCCACCATATGTGAAGCATAGTACCTTCATCCCGTTACATCTCCAGCACGTTGGGGGTATGGCAGGGAACATCTGGCTGATTTGCGTGGGTACCCTATACCATAAAGTTAAAACCTTGTATGCTGCTTCCTGTACCCTGCTGGCCACGGAGCAATGGTGTGTGAGATCTAGAATTTTACCCCATTGGGATTCTGAAAGGGGCATATCTAACATCATCTCCCAGCGTCCCATAAAAGTGGCTGGTGTATCTGCAGCCGCAGTTTGAAGCAGAGTGTAAATGTGTGAAATACCATGAGCCAGGGGGTCAGGCAGTATGCATTGGCGTTCAAATCCAGTAAGTTGTCTAGTGAGTTTGTGTTGTTGCGGGATTGCTCGTAGGTAATGGCAATGACTGTATTTAAAACTGAGTAAAAAGGGTGGTGGTCCAGTTGTGTACAGTTCCCTTAATGGTATATACCCTGTAGTGCGCAGTTAGTGATGTACTCTCGGGATCTCCGTTGAGAACAAGGTGCAGAAGGTCCATGCTTGCAACCCCAAGGCGAAATCTAGATTGTGTACAATTGGTAACGGGAGATGGGGAAGTGGAGAGGGAGAAGGTTTTGGAGGCAGGACGCCAAGTGGTCATGGTGGCCAGTCTATAGGGGCATGTGATGGAATGGTGTTTATCCTGAGAGGCTGGGAGCCATGGTAAGGTGGCCAGGGGTACCCCTAGTGAGTCTTGTTCCGCATCTTTCCATTTCTTCCTGACCCCCGGTTTCAACCAATCTAGAATACGTAGCAGGTGACTTGCTATATGGTAGCATCGGAAATCAGGTACCGCTAAACCACCCTGTGATTTCTGTCTGGTGAGTATGTCAAAACATAGCCTGGGTGTTTTGCCTTTCCAGATGTATTTGATTAACGCTGATTTAAGGGTTGCAAAATTGTTTCTGGGCAAACGAATGGGTATTGTTTGAAAGAGGTATAATAGCCGTGTGAGGAGATTCATTTTAATGATGGCCACTCACCCTAACCATGATATACAGTATGTGCATAATTCCGTTTGGAAAGGTCCCCTTGTAATGTGTCTAGGAGTGGTGCAAAGTTGTCTCAGTAATTCTCCATGGGATCCGCGTTTAGCCAAATCCCTAAGTACTTTATTTTCGTGAGATTGAAAATGGGAAGTGTCGAATAGTTGTTGGGGTGCGTGTGTCTACCTTAGATACACTCAGGATATGGGATTCGCCAAAATTAATTTTTAGGTTGGATAGGGCCCTGTAGTCCCTAAAGGCTGACAAAATGCAGGGCAAGGATCCTCTCAGGTTCATCACGAAGAAGAGCAAGTCATCTGCGTATGCTGCAATTTCATGTTGTGATGTGCCTATAGTGGGTCCCCTGATGTCTGGGTTATGTCTGACGGCGGAGAGAAAGGGCTCCAGGGACAAAATAAGCAATGGGGACAAGGGGCAGCCCTGCCTGGTGCCGTTATGTATTTTAAAAGACTCTGAGTAGACCCCATTCACACAAAGTCGGGCCGAGGGATCCGCGTACAAGGCCTGGACCCAGGACTGCATATTCGGGCCCAGCCCTATGTGCGCAAGTGAGGCAAACAGAAAGTCCCAATTGTCCCTATCGAAGGCCTTCTCCGAGTCAGTAGATAAAAGAAGGAAATCCTCACCCGAAGATCGGCCTCGATGAATCAGCTGCAGTGCCCTAATCGTGTTGTCTTTCGCTTCCCTCCCTGGGACGAACACCACCTGATCGCAATGAATCAAATTAGGGATGTGTGGTTGCGCGTGGCCAAAACTTTAGCAAAGAGTTTAATGTCAGCGTTGAGTAACGATATCGGTCTATAGTTTGCCCAATCAGTAGGGTCCTTGCCTTTCTTCGGTAGCAAAGTGACATTGGCCATTAATGCCTGCGGGGGAAGGTTCTGGCCTTAGGTCAAGGCATTAAAGGATTTCAAAAAGTGTGGTATGAGAACTTTACGAAAAGTCTTATAGTAACGGAGCGGGAGACCATCTGGGCCGGGACATTTGCCTGTTTTGGATGATTTGAGGGCAGCTGATAATTCCCCCTCCGTAGTAGGGTCTTCCATGAGTGTGTGGAAAGGTATATTTGAATCTGGTCAAGCAATGTCCGTCTGGCTTGGTCTGTCTGGGGGCCTGTAAGGGAGTACAGCCGCAGGTAATGTTCTTGTAAAGCAGTCATAATTTGTGTTGGCACGTGCTTCGGTCAGCCCTCTTGGTCCTGTATGCAGGCAATATATGTGGCAACCCGCTTTTTAGCTATCATGCGCGCCAGAAGGCAGCCACATTTATCCCCGTGAGTGTGAAAGAAGGCCTTTGTTTGAAGGCATGTGCGATGATGGAGCATGTTCATAAGGTCTGCCAGGGAGCGTCGAAGAGTCGTGAGCATGGTCAGGTGTGCCGGGTCAGCGTCCTGTTTATGTAAGCGTTCAGTGTCGGAGATTTGGAGTACCAAATCACTAATCTGTGTGGATCTTTGTTTCTTAAATTCTGCCCCTTTTTTAATGTAGTGGCCTCTAATGATGCATTTGTGCGCTTCCCAAATTACAGGGGCGGATGTGTCCGGGGTCACATTTCAGCAAAATAGGTCTCAAGCACCTGTTCGCAGTCTTCCACAAGGGATTCATTAGCCAAAAAGGAGTTATTTAAGCGCCAGGAGAAGGAAGTGGGGTGGTATAGCGGGGACAAGAGGGTGATGTGGATTGGAGCGTGATCAGACCAGGTTGCAGTGCCAATGGATGCTGTTTTCATTGTGTGTAGATGGTAGTGTTGCAAAAAGAAGTAGTCTAGTCAAAAGTAGGACTGCTGAGGTTGAGAGAAGAACGTGTAATCTCTCTCCTCCGGATGTTGCGCCCTCCAGCAGTCCACCAAACGAGAAGAGTGTAGTGTCTTGCAGATGGATCTCAATATGTGTAAAGGGTGAGAGGTGGTGCCCTTGGATGTATCAACTAGCGGAGCTAAGTGGACATTAAAGTCCCCCCCTAAAATTAGGGTGCCTTCCGCGAAATACATAACCTTGCAGAGGCTGGCGGTAATAAAGCGGTGTTGGGCTTTATTCGGTGCGTAAAGATTAGCGAACGTATACGATGTGTTGGCTATGTGTCCCTTGACCACCAGTAGTCTCCCCTCTCCGTCCGTCAGGACGCCGTGCTTGTAAAGGGAATGCGTTTATGAAATAATAAAGCCGTACCTCTAGATTTTGAAGTGGTGTGGTTACTGTAAAACCCGACGGGAAGTGTGAATCAGTCAATTTGGGGTGAGCGTCTCCCCTGAAGTGCATTTCTTGTATGAATACTACTGATGCCTTGCAGCTCCTGAAATCACGCAAAGTCTGAGAGCGTTTTTCAGGTAAATTAAGCCCTCTTGCATTTATGGACATGATTGAGAGATCCTGTGGGAGAGACATGACAGCCTAGTTATGAGGGGCGGATGGTATGAGTACTGTACAGGGGGTCAAAGGGAAGTAGGGGAGGATGGGGAGGAGGTGGGAGGAAAGTGTGGGAAGAAAAAAAAAACTATTTACAACGGAGAGGTAGGAGTGACAGTGCCCACTGGCAATCCGCAAACCAGCTGTCACCAGGGACAAGGGCCAGAACACTACGGTGTCACTGCACCTTGGTAAGGGGAGGTCGTGGATCACCTCACCGCGGACTACAGCGCCAAGGTGATAACTACCACAGAGGCGGGGTTATTCCCACCTGTGGGGAACACCGAATTGAAAGAGTAAAAATCGGTGTTAGTTGTGCGAACAATAACTCAATCAGAGATTAACCTTGGAATGCTGTAAACCAGGGCCGTCTTTAAGGCGGGGCAAAAGGGGCAGCAGGCCCAGCCATTGTTGTGGGGCCCAGTTAGGCAGCTGTCCCCAGTGGCGGAACTACCAGGGTTGTACTTGCAACGGGGCCCTGGCAGAAGCTGTTATAATTATGCCGGGACGGAGGAGCAGGAGAATTCAGTTCAACCTGACTCCACCCTGATGCTGATCAGTGACACAGCATGCCGGTGATGTCACAACCGGCAACGTGACCACCAGGGTGCCAGCAAACAGAACGGAGCTTCCTGCCTGCCGCACGTTCAAAGCTACTGCCCAAGCACAGAGAGTTGTGGAGGAGGAGGCTGCGTGCTGCAGGGAAGAGATCAGTGTTAACGAAGGTGTGTGACTGGGAGGGAGGGGCCATCAGCTCTGGGCAGTGGAAGGAGCTGATGCCTCCAAGCTTCATGTCCCTGGGGTCCAGCAGTTTACCAGTGCGCACCCAGGAGCTGCTGTGCACATCCCCCAGTGAGTGACTGCTATCAGTTTCAGAGCTGCTGCGGGGCTCCTACAGGTTGTTTCAGAGCACTGGGAACATGGCATTCTTCCCCACGTGCTCGCGAGGAGTTAGAGATCCTACACAACCAGGCTGCCAGGTGAGAAACTATCTGATCTCAGTCTGCACTTGAAGTTCCCACATCTTGGCATCCCCCCTGCAGCTGCAGTGCAGCCCTCCCCCTGCTTACACATATGGCCTCCCCCAGAGTAAGCTGTAATGTGTGAGGGGTCTCCTTGTGTTCAGAAGCAGACATTCCTGGATACAGGAGACCCCTCACATATTACAACCCCTGCTGGAAAGGACAATCTTCATGTGCTGTGGTTTTTAACCCCTGCAAGACCAGGGATCTGAGAAGCACCAATGTACAACTGTTTTAACCACTCTCCTTGTTGTCATGAACAATAATTGTGTATGTTTTCTGTAAGTGTATTGGAATAATATATATATTATATATATATTATATATAATCACACTTCCAGCTTAAATTGTACTGCAGTCCATGTTAACTGCCCTGGTGCACATCTCCTAGTTCCCCATCTTATATACTGTATATGTGTGTATGCTGTCTGCATACAAGGAGAAGACAGGCAGCAGGCAGTGGACTGTCTGGCCTGTCTGAAAATACAGCATTATGCAGGTAAAAAGCAGTGCCCTAAACAAGTCACTGCTCCCCACCCCCTCCCTCCATTTCCCTCCAGCTCCCATGTAATTTGTCACAATTTAATTTTATTAAAGTGTATATCTGTCTGATGTAGAAATGTGTATATGATGAATGTATAATAATATGTATATGTGATGTGGAAGTGTGTTTGTGTGCAGGGCTCAAAATTTCAAGTCCCAAGCTACCAGCCAGGCCTTAAGAGTTACTCGCCACTAGTTGCCCCACCTAACCCTTATTCTGCCCTGCATCTGCTTTTCCACTCGCCCTCATGTAATTTCCACTCGCCAAATGCGAGTAGGCGAGTGGAAATTTTGAGGCCTGTTTGTGTGTATGTATATATATATTGAAATGAGGTATGTGTGTGTATATATATATATATATATATATATATATACAGGGTTATTCAGAGAGCATGAAAAGCAGGAGAATGACTGGAGAATGAAAAATTCTAGGTCAAAATAGCCAAACCAGAAAAATTCTCCCTTTCATCTCACTTTCCAAATCGGCTATTTTGACCTAGAATTTTTCATTCTCCAGTAATTCTCCAGTCATTCTCCTGCTTTTCACGCTCTCTGAATAACCCTGATAATGTAATGTGAAATGAGGTGTGTGTATATATATATATATATATAATGTAATGTGAAATGAGGTGTGTGTATATATATATATATATATATATAATGTAATGTGAAATGAGGTGTGTATCTATAAATATAATGTAACTGTATAGGATGCATATAAGATGTGTATGTACTGTATATACAGATTGTGCATACAATGGTACCTGTATATAGCGTGTGCAGCGATAGTGTTATTTTTTTACAGTGTGTACATGGGAGATGTGTATATGATGTGTAATTGTAAACAAATTATAAAATAAATTGATTTTAGTTATTTTGAGACAAGCCTCTGTGTGGTTTTTATTTATTTTTTAGGATGTTGTGGTGTAGAGCAAAATTGCATGGAGGGGCCCAAGAAAATGTTTGCCCAGGGCCCAGTCAATATTAAAGACGGCCTTGCTGTAAACTATATAGAATGTAACGCACGGCATGCCTAGAATACTGTGCGAGTAAGCCCTAGTGCATACCCGTGCCCTAGTGCATTCCCAACACCTGGCGGTGGATGGGCTAGGAACATTAAATCAACAAGCAGCAATAAATGCCTCGCCTCAATGAAAGGCAATGGGTGCATAACCTACAAAGGGGGTAAATGGTGTTAAGCGAGTGCATTAAAACAATACCAATACCGAGCAGCCATTACTGTCGAGAGGTGTCTGAAGCAGTTCAAAGGCTACTAGTGCGTGTCCTGTATAAAAGCGTGTGGCACTGGCGGTGTATAACCACACCGTACCAGTTCAAGGTTATCATTATCATCCTGCTGTCCGGATCGACCCTCCCGGAGTACACCATCGCACGGTTAGGCAGAAGAGGCGAGGAAGGGTGTAACCAATCAGGATCCGATAAGTAAGGAACAAGGGATCATCCTCGATGCAGGTAACGTTTTCAACGAGAGTATTCCATGGTACTGCTCAGCAGGAGAGGTTAGAAAAAGCATAGTCAGGAATGTTCCGGTGCATGTGGAACGAGAGTCCGGCCTCAGTGCAGGTATCTTTATCACCCCAGAATGCGAAGCCCCCGACAGGAGCATGGATGTCAGTAGGAATAAAAATCCAGGTCAGGATTCGCAGCAACGCCTTCGTCGCCCGAAGCACTCCGTAATGACGAACCGGGGGCACGGCGATCCGGTCAAGGTGCAGAACATAATGGATAATCCGGTCCAGTCGTAGAACACAATGAATTATGCTTGGGAACCCAAACGTCTCCCGGCGTGGGCATGTTGCCGTTGTATTCGAGGTGGTAGGGGTCTCTGTCGTAAGAGTCGTGGACCAGCGGAGTACACTTGCAATGGGTCAGGCCAAGGAAGGGTCAATGCAGGCAATTGTAGTTCATCTAGCAGCGCGGTCATATCGTCCATGGTGTTAATCAAATAAGGGCCTTGAGGCGTGTGCACCAACAGCCCCGTGGGTATATGCCAGCGGTACCTCAGGTGTTGGGCTTGCAACAGATTTGTGAGAGGTTTAAGAGCTCTCCGGTATGCTAAGGTTGCCGGTGAGAGATCGGGAATAATTGAAGCGGGGAGCCTTCGTAGGAAATCTGATTAACCTCTCTGGCTTTTGTTAGAATGTCCTCTTTGATTCCATAGTTCGATAGGCAACATATCACGTCCCTCGGAGGGGCTCCCAGAGGGCCTTTCGGCCGTAGGGCCCTATGAGCCCGGACAAATCTAATAGGTGATGTGGCGTCTCGTTCCAACACGGAATTAAAAATTACCGTTAATGCCTCGCGGATATGCGGTTGTGGATCCTCGCCTTCTGGGAGTCCTCACAGGCGTAAATTATTGCGTCTCCCACGTTTGTCTAAGTCCATAATGTGTAGGGCCATGCCGTGCATCTGGGTCTGCTGGGCATCTACCATCACCGCGGTCTTAGCATGTGCAGTGCGGGATCGATCACAGTCTCCTTCCAAAGTCTCAACCCGTGCAGTAAGGCCCTGAATATCTGTTCTTACATGTTGTAGTTCCGTCAGGATCGGTTGCCGAAGCTCTGCATTAGCCTGGTATAGGTCAGATCGTGTGGGGAGATTTTTTAACAAGTAGGCCCAATCTGGAGCCTCCGGGTCCGCCGATCCGGCATCCAACATGATCGTGAGGGCGCCCGGGATAACAGTGTAGGAGAGGTCGGGGATTCGGCCTGGTCTGGCGGAGCACTTCCGGTTTCAGCGGCTGGGATCAAAAATCGGCGGAGAGATAGTTTTTTCCCCTCCTGCGTCTTCTGTGTGCCTGTCCCCTTGCTGACTTTCCCCATGTCACCCAAAAATAGAGTTTAGCCGGCGTTATGAGTTAAATCTGGTCAGAGCCTCCGCACTAAGCAGCCATGTCCAACGGCAGCCAAACCACACCCCCATCGGAACACATATTTCATTGTAAAGCTTTCTTCTAATTTCAGAATGTAACTAATCCACTATTCAAATACTGTGCAACAAATTCTTTTTTTTGCGATTTCTGCGCGCAACACTTTGCGCGCATTTTTGCTTGTTGGGTTTACGAACGTTATTTTTTGACAGATGAAAAAATGCAGGAGAAGATCTTCGTATTATCTCAGAAAAATTTCAGAATAGACATAAGATAACGGTATGGTGTGGAATGACTTCAGATAGAATTGTGGGTCCTTTTATCTTTCGCAATACCATGAATGCCGAAAGGTATCTCACTATGCAGCAAGATGAAATCTGGCCAGTTGTCAATACCTGGGAGAATATTGAAGACTTGATTTTTATGCAAGATGGTGCTCCTCCACATTTTGCTATTATTGTTCGTGAATGGCTGAATGAACATTTTCCTGGCAGATGGTTGGGTCGACGTGGTCCGCATGAGTGGCCGGCCAGTTTACTCTACGAAACCAAAGACTTTAGAAGAACTTGAAGGGCGACTATGAGAAGTTATTTCTGCCATCCCACAAGAGTTCCTGCGAAGATCAGTTGATGCGATTCCCGAGCGGCTTCAGAAGCTGCAGGCGAATGCTGGTGCACATATCGAATTTTAAATAAAACTTCATGTTATGTGTGTTCTTCTCATATTCAATTTTTGTAAAAATAATGATAAAAAAATAAATCATAAGATTTTTAAAATAAGGAGATACTTTTCACTCACCCTGTGTATATATACACAGGCATCACTTTAGAAATTCTCTCTCTCATCTGAGAGATATGTTCAATGAGCGATTTGTGTGGAGAGGACTCACTTTCCCATGTCTCCTTTACCAAATCTAGCAATCCCCGGGGTCTGCGACCATAAACCAGCTCAAAAGGTGAAAACCCCGTGGAGGCCTGAGGAACCTCTCGAATTGCAAACAGCAGTGCGGGAAGCAAATGATCCCAGTCTCTTCCATCTCTCTGCACAACCCTTTTAAGCATCATTTTCAGAGTTTTGTTGAATCTTTCTACCAGACCATCCGTCTGAGGGTGATAAACAGATGTTCGCAACTGCTTGATTTGGAACAACTTGCACACATCTGCCATCACCCGGGACATAAATGGGGTCCCCTGGTCTGTCAAAATTTCCCTTGGCAGGCCAGTTCTCGAAAACATAAAAAACAACTCCCGCGCAATGGCCTTTGATGTAGGGTTTCTTAAAGGAACCGCCTCTGGATACCTTGTGGCATAATCAAGAACCACCAGGATATATCGGTGTCCCCGAGCAGACTTCTCTAAGGGACCCACTATATCCATAGCGATGCGCTCAAAGGGCACCTCAATTATTGGCAGAGGCACCAAGGGGTTCCTATAATGGGGTGCTGGGGCAGTTAACTGGCAAACAGGGCAGGAGGAACAGTACCTCTTAACTGCGGCACCAATCCCTGGCCAGTTAAACCGGTCTGTTATCCGGGCCTCGGTTTTCTCAGCTCCCAGGTGACCACCTAGAGCATCATTGTGAGCCAGATCCAGCACCATTCTCTGGTAGGGCTGGGGTACTAGTAATTGTTCCACAATTTCTCCCCGAATTTCTGATACCCGGTAGAACAGATCATTATTGACCGCAAAGTGAGGAAATCTTTTCTCTGCATCTGGTGCTTGAGGTACCCCACTGACAACAGTTACCTGTTCGCGAGCATTTATCAACATCGGGTCACCCATTTGAGCCCTGCCAAATGCACCTCTGGACACCTCTAAGTCAGGGTGTACTGGATAATTAGAACCCTCCCCCTCATCCACCCCAAGTGTAATATCTACAGGGGATAATTCCTCTTCATCCTCTCCTACCATAACCGGCACGGGAGAGGATTCCCCCTCCTTGGGTGTCAACTCAGGTTGAGGAGCTAGGACACTCACATCAGTTACAACATTCTTATTTTGAACACATTTGAGCAACTCCTCATCAACAGTGTCCACAGTCATGTTTGGTGGGGGTGACCCTGAATTGTTCCCCAGTTCGATGGGCAGTTCAGTTTGTGCCAAGCACCACAGTTCAGCAAACAAGGGGCAGTCCCGTCCCACAATCACATCATGTATCAGAGTACTCACCACCCCGACCTCTTGGGTGACCGAAGTGTTCCTGGCGGAAATGGTGACAGGGATCAGCGGATACTCCCGAGTATCCCCATGGATACAGACAACCCGGAGGGTTCTTTGTACTGGACCGAGCCTTCCGACTACCCGGGCATGCACCAGGGTGACCATACTCCCAGAGTCCAGGAGAGCTTTGGCTGGGCGGTGATTCACCCACACAGTACATTCAAACTGACCCCCCTCTAGGTCAAGGTGGGTAGTGCACGTTGTGAGGGTGTAGAAAGACACTCTCCGAGCGGATCCACACTCCATGGGCTCCTCCTGTAGCGGACACTGTGCCCGGGTATGGCCCCAGGCGCGACACCTCCAACACTGTATATCGCCAGCAGTTCGGGTAGCGACAGGCCTCTGCAGCACCGAGGAAGATGATTTTGGGGTGCTGGTTCCCGGATCCAGTGACGCTTCCCTCCGAGGAACTGAAGCAGGCCTCACAGGCGGTGGCAAGACTGGTCCTCGACGACTGGTTGGTCTGAGCAGGTCCTCCACCACGGTGTATCTCTCCACCATCTCGACTACCAGTGCTGCAGTCTTGGGGTCCCCATGGCTGACCCAGCGCTGTAGATCCTTTGGTAGAGACCTCAGGTAGTGGTCCATCACAACCCTTTCGACCATTTGCTCTCTAGTCAGGGTCTCTGGCTGCAACCACTTTTTAACCAGCTGTCCTAAGTCATGCATCTGGGACCGGGGTGGCTGGTCAGGGCAGTACTTCCAGCAGTGAACACGTTGAGCCCGGACAGCAACAGTTACCCCAAGGCGGGCCAGAACCTCAGCTTTCAGCCGGTCATAATTCTTTGCATCTTCTAGGGGCAGGTCAAAATATGCCTTTTGAGGGTCTCCTGTCAGAAACGGGGCAAGGAGACCGGCCCATTGGTCTTGGGGCCACCCTTCTCTCTCAGCAGTCCTTTCAAACGTGGTAAGAAATGCTTCCACATCATCACTAGCAGACAGTTTTTGGAGGAAATGACTGGCCCTTATGGAGACATGGTTACCAGTAGTGACCACTGCTTGATCACGTCCAGGTGCAAGTTGCTGCATGGCCTCCCGCAGGGCATTGATCTGCGTCTGTGTGGCTACCTGCTGTGCTGCAAGTTGTGCAGCCAGCAAATGGGTGCTTTCTTGTTGGGCAGCAACAGCCTGTGCCAGGGCTTGTTGCTGCTGAGCCATTGCCTCTTCATGGCGAGTCTGGGCCTGCACACTGACAAAAACCATCTGCTTAACGAGCTCCTCCATAGCTGTGAACTTCAGTGCAGCCTTAGCCCAGGACATGCAATCAGAACACTGTCCTTTAAAAATGTCAGTTTTTTTTTTTTTTTTTTTTTCTTTTCACAAAAATTCCTCTTGCTTGGCATGTGAGGGGTAGCAAATTGCCCGCATTCGAAACACCAGTTGTGACGTTTGGGGGCCCACAGAGCACGTGCACAATGTCTTTCACAAACAAAACAGTTTTATTCACCCTTTCAGGGCAATCAAAAAGGCAACATAATAAGTACACGCTTTGGTTCAGCGAAATTAAAGCAAAGTCCTGATCTTCAGCACAAATAAACAGAGAAATAATAGTGGCTCACCAACGCTTTAAACAGTCCCAAACCTAGGGAATCCTTTCCCCAGTATGTAGAAGCCTCTCCAGCAAGGCACAGCACGTCTCCTGCTTTTGGAACACAAACACACAGCTTCCACTGATTACTTTCCTTTTCCTGAAATCCCACAATCCTCTCTGGGAGCTGCTGGCTTTAAAACTCTTCCTGGACAGGAAGATTAACCCTGTGGTTGCCCTTAAAGGGTCCACAACCCAAATAGGGGTGAAACATATTGTCCATCCAGGACCCAGCCCTGCCGACCTCTACAATATATATAAAAAGGGTTGTGGTGGAGAACAAAAAGCGAGTTAAAAAGCCTCCACACTATAATTAGTTTGTTTGTTATTGCCGAAGCCACTTGCACATCATAGCAATTCACACACATCATAGCATTTACAATTAACACTCCCCATGTAACAGACCCAGGATGCATAAAAGTGAGACGGGTCATTTGCATATCCTACCCAGAGTTCCTTGCTGCACATGGGGAGTGTAGCACAGGAGCTCTGGGATGCAATTATTATAAACAAACTAAATATAGTGTGGAGGCTTTTTATCTCGCTTTTTGTCCTCCACCACAACCCTTGTAGATACTGATTTACCCTAGGGGTCCAGGCATCCACTGTAACTGGTCATCATGCCTAGCTCCTAGCTGATGAGGGTCCAATAAACCCGAAACAGCACTGTCCTAGGAGCAGGGGTCAAGTCCTGGGAAAAAAAGTGAGGGAACTCACCCACGAATTCCACAACCCCTATTACCTGAAGAAATATCTATATATCACGAGTATAGCAGTACGTGGTGATACCATTTTTATTGGGTTAACATTACATTTAAGAGACAAGCTTTCAAGAGTGTAACGTTCTTCTTCAGGTCTGGAAACTACACTGATCAGTGAAAGGTATCACTACGTACCAGGTATATTCGTGATTTTGGCAACTGTATCACATACATATATATATATACACACAGGCATAGACCCCTCACAATTATATACACAGGCATTGGACCCCCAGAATAATATACCCAGCACTGGACCCCCAGAGCTATATACACAGCACTGAGCCCCCCAGTATACCCAGCACGGGACCTCTAGAACTATATACACAGCACTGAGCCCCCAGAATAATATGCACAGCACTGAGCCCCCAGAATAATATACCCAGCACTGGACCCCCAGAATTAAATATACAGCACTGAGCCCCCAGAATAATATACCCAGCACTGGTTATATGGATATATTTGCCCCCAGCTCACGTGGATATATTTGCCCCCAGCTCACGTGGATATATTTGCCCCCAGTTCACATGCAGAGGCGGCTCTAGACTTTGTGAGGCCTTAGGCCAAATTAAAACATGAGGCACCCTACTGACACCCAAATGCAAGTGATCGATAATTAACTGTATGAATTGTGTATTTTAAGCAGGGCCAGTGTTAGACTATTTTGCGCCCTAGGCCAGACCATCTACTTGCGCCACCCAAACAAAAATGAAAGCAACACAAATGAAAAAGCTTGCTGATCAACGCCCAGGGTACGGCCACTGGGTTCTCCAGTCCGAGTTGTATGGCTGTATCAGCTGCTTCTGTCCCTCCAGACTGCAGCACCCAGAGGTTATCACCCTGTCAATGCGCTCCCAGTTCACCCTGTACAGCGTGACCAGATTCTGGTCACCAGAAACTGGTACACACGGTTTAGGGGTATGAGCTGTCTGTGGAGCGGGGTGTGCCCTGGGGTCTGGACTGCCTTGTGGCACGCCTCCTCCTTCCCACATCACAGCAGCAACTGCCATCACTAGCACATGTGGCCAGCCCCAACCACGCTAAGAAAGAAATGGCACTGAACTACAGGACTTCAATGACGTGCTGAGTACATCCTCTGAACACAGACATGAAACCAGAGGATGCGCTCAGCATGTTGTCAGCAGCAAAGAGGTTAAAGGGAAAAAAGGGGGTAAAATTTGAGTAGATTTAACCTCTTGCTGCAGCTCACCAATATTTAGTCTCCTACCTGTACCTCACGATGCTGTCATTCTTATTTTTTGGAGTGCAGGCAGAAGATATTGTGGCGATTCTAGGAGCAATGCCATCCTTTTGGGTTTAGGGCTAGAGGGCATCACCATGCTGTGACAAGGACATAGGAGCTGACATTTATGCACAGGTTTAAAGACAAATACTGTACATGCATTTACACACACACAGCCATACGTTCACATACATAGCCATAACCCCTCCTACACCCGGGGGTATGTAGCAATAAAACTCACAGTAATGTGCGGTATGTATGAGTGTATCACAGAGCTCCACAGCAATAAAACTCAACAGTAATGTGTGCGGTTTGGGCACTGAACATGAGAGCGGTATGTTTTATTTAATGAGAGCGTTATTATAATGTATTATTAAATGAGCGTTTAATGTTTTAATGGGTTATATTAATGAGGATACAGAATAAATCCCAAGCACTCCTTAACGATTAAACACTGTAGCTCAACTGTGCATCTTAAATAAAAAGTGACTGCAGTGCAGATTAACCATCTTGTATAATGTTTCAGCACATGATTTCCAACCCCTATAGGTTTCAAATACAGTGTAAAAGTATACAGAAACAGTGAACACTATAGGAGCTCATATATAGGGTGTGGACTGCCCATGCCTGACACGCAGGCTGTAGAATCGCCGGTAGTACAGGAAGTAGTAGAGATGTCACATGGTGCAGCGCACGCTCGGGACATCATCAGAGGGGGCCGCTGGACACAATCGAGCGAGGCAGAAAGAGATATGACTCCCTCCTCCCTCCCCTTCAAGCAGACGATAACTGGCCGTTCAGCTTGAAGTTGCCAGCGGCCGCTCGTAAGAGAAATAACATGCGGCCGCCAGCAATGTGCAGCCAGCTAAATTGTTTCGGGCCACAGCGGGAACCTTCGTTCCTGCTGTGGGAGAAATGCGGGAACGCCGTTCCTGCGCGTTCCCGCAGGACTCGAGCCCTGCCTAGGAGTGGCTTTGATCAGTTGCATAAAGCTTATCTCTGCTAGAAAGCCATAGTTTGGCATAGCATTGATTGTAGGGTTCTCTGTAATAACAGACCCAAGATGCATAAAAGCGAGACAGGAGTCATTTACATATCCTACCCAGAGTTCCTTGCTGCACATGGGGAGTGTAGCACAGGAGCTCTGGGATGCGATTCTTTGAATTGCTATGATGTGCAAGTGGCTTCTGCAATAATAAACAAACTTATATATATATATATATACAGTGTATATATATATTCCAACAGATGGCCGCACTCAAAAAATAAAACAAAATTTATTAAAGCATATTTAAAAAGCAAGGGACTTGCTTTGTAAATATGCTTTAATAAATTTTGTTATTTTATTTTTTGATTGAGTGTGGCCAACTGTTGGATTTTCTATATTGCATACAGGAGAAATGACATAGTAAGTCTCTCAGTGATATCGATTAGGAAAAAAAAAGAAATAAAGACATCTAATGCAACAATGGGGTAACCCATAAAATCAAATGAAGAGCTATATATCAATGCCTAGGTGAACAAGCAGTACAAGAATAAAACTTAACTTTTAATCAGATAAACAAGTAAAAATACCTCACAGCGGAGATATTAGCCAGGTGGCTCAAAGTGAAAAGAGCAACAGTACAACAAAAAATTAGAATAAGCCAGTGAATAAAAAAAAGCACATACAAGTGTAACAAAGAAACACAATATTAAAAGTCAGTTCCCTGAGTACACTGGATTTGTCAAGGAAAAAATGTATATGGGAGTCTGTATAACTTGTAGCAGTGCCCAAATGCTTTGTAATCAAAGCGCCTCAATAAGCAGGAAAACAATCCTTTGTGGGATTGTATTTATAGCAAAGAAAAGAGAGGAAAAGAACTGATAGGTACGCTGCAAGAAGACTTCATAAATGGATTGAACCCAGGAAAGTGGAGTGGGGGTTGCGCAAGCCACCAAACTCCATATAATAGGGAAGAGACAAATTAAACCATTGCCAGAGTAGAAATGATTTTAGAAGGTGTTACGAGACGCCCAGGTCGAATATGTTCCCTCGGCCGACTCGAGCCGTTCGCCTTCGCCAGTTCCCAGATTCTCCCGTTAGCCCGCAGCGCTGGAACAATGTCAAATCTTAATTTCTCCCAATAAAGCAGACGACACTCTTCAGATTGGGTTAATCCCTTCACTGCTGACCCACACGTCATCAGGTTTGCGGGACCCCCGGCGGAGAATCTCACCTCTCTGTCCGGGGTCCCGCGGCGGTCTGACTTCAGCGTCCTCAGACGCTGAAGTTAAGACCCGCCCGATGTCAATGACGTCATCGCGCCATGCACGATGATGTCATTTCCAGGCGACCCCCCGCAATGCCGGGAGATCGCCTGGAAGGGAGGGGGGTGATCCATTCGGATCCCTCTCCCTCCCGATCGGGAGGTCCCACAAAGAAAAGCCAGGCAACGCTTAAAAGGGGAGAGTCTCCCCTAGTGCGGCCTAGCTCCGGTGGGGGCCACCATCTTGGATGGCGGCTCCACCCCGGGTCCCCCCTCGCTGCCTGATGTCCTCATGCATAGCGTGAGAACATCAGATAGCCGGGGAATCCCTAGCTGCCCAGGGATTTCCCAAGGAAATCCCCAGGTGGAGATAGGGGGTTCGTTTGAACCTTGGCAGCTAGGGGGTCATGGAGGGTGTCATTCGAAAGGCCTGAACATGACCAGGTATAAAGTAAAAATAAATTTAAAAAAATAAAAAAAAAATAATAAAAAAATATTTTGTGTGTGGTTTTTATTAATGCAGAAATATTGTTCACATTTCAATTATAATGTGAACAATGATGCTGCACTAATGATTTTTTTCTATGGGGTGCGTTTGCTAAAAATCACGTAATTCCCCCCCAAAAATGTAATAAGTCCCCATTTCTAATTTTTGTACAAGCGCACCCCATAGAGAATATAACCACAAATGTTCATGTGATAAAAGGTGGAAAAAAACACTTTACACGCTGCAGATGATTAAAAATTCAAATTTTATTGCATTTCTTGTTATAATATACAGGCAGGACATGACATATACATATAAAAATTATATATTATGAATCTGCCGAGTCTACTGGAAAGAACGATATATAATATGTCTGGGTTGTATAATAAAATGTGGCTTCAAATCGCGTTTAAACATGATGAGCGAAAGCGGTAAAAATTAGCTAAGCACACAGCGGTGAAATGCCTCAGCAGTGAAAGGGTTAAGCAGACTCTCCCTGGCCACTTCACATGGCCTGCTTTTATTTGGTTCAGAATCAGATAACAACAGTTAACATTCCCGCCCCCAGACATTTCGGCACTGCCATTCAGCCTGTTCCCAATCTGGTCCTCTCAGAGTGCAAGTTCTTGAGCAGGGGCTTCTCTGATACTGTTCTATGTGTTTAACTTGCATGTATATTGGTTATCCTGTCTTTCCCATTGTACAGCGCTACAGTACTTGGTGGCGCCTTACAACTAACTGTAACTGCAGTCATACAGAGCACAGGTCCTTGTTTGGGGGGATTCCTGGGGAGCAGCGCAATCCAGGGGTACCGTTTGATAGCTCAGGTCCATTGGGTCTCACAGTCAAAAAACGCCCAGATCTGAGGGCAGGGGCATGGATGGCAGCATATAATAGGTATTCCCAGCTGATGCTGCATGGTCACTGCTGCCTGAGATCCTGGGGTCAAGAAAGGCTCAGCAACGTGGGTTCCCAACGGAGCTCCCTCCTGAAAATCACCACAACGATAGCTTGCATGAGGAGGACCCTAACAAAAAGCACCCCGCTGGATCAAACAGTTTTCAAGGCAGTGAGGTTTAAAGTTTTATACAGCTGGCTCTATAAAAGTAAATGCTGGCCAGCAGTGGAATGGGATTGGTTGGCCCATCTAGCTCCTTGGATTGTGATTGGCTGGGGTTTCAAACTCAGCTCATGCTTGGAGACCCAGGCTTCCCCTGGTGTCAGATAACACAGTGAGCATAAGGGACAGGCTTAAAGGCATTTTGGATTCTGTTCTGCTGGGGAAAGTCACAAAAACATGACTTTAACCTCCCTGGCGGTATTCCCGAGTGCGACTCGGGGTTAAATTTCACTACCGTGAACGGTAACCCCGAGCCACACTCGGGCTGGACGCATACTCACCTCCTCCTGGCTCCCTCGCTGTCCCCCGCAGTGTGATCGCGGGGAGCTTCTTCCTGGTAAGCCTCCCTGTCAGGGCCGGATTAAGATCTCTATGGGCCTGGAGCTGAATATTTTGGTGGCTTTTTTTGGAATTTAGTGATACGAAAACAAATTTTAGGTTATTTAATAGTGCAGATACGGGTATTTCTAACCGGGCAGTTACTGTGGGAGGATATTTCCATTCAGATTTCAATCATGTAAGCATGTAAAATTATTTTTTTTCCCATTTTATCATCCAAACCTTTGTGGTTATATTTTCTATAGAGAATTCCTGTTAAAAAAAAGTGAAACGGGAACCTGTTAATGCATTTTTCTGAGAAAATATACAATTTTAACCAAACAATTTAAAAAAATTAATTGTTTCCCTTGTGTTTTGGAGGATGGTGTTTTATGAATAATATGGCTATGTATAAAACACTGTCCTTGCTCCCAGTCTGGGAAATTAAAAGGAGAGTAATGGCAGTGGTATTGCTCATTTTATACATGACAAATGGACAATGCCATCACTTTGGAACTAAAAGTAAATAAAAAAAGGTTGTGTTTTTACTGTTTTTTTTTTTTAGATTTTACATGGTCATGTTTGGTATTAATGCAAAGGCCAGACTCTGACCTGTCCAATGACACCTTGTGAGGTGTAAAGATTAGTAACGCAGGGGTCCAAAGTCCCCCCCCCCCCAGTGCTCTTCATTGCAGTGCGGCAGTTTAGGTTTTTGATGTAACACTTCGTAACAACGGATTGTGCCATCACCTCCTCCACACTTGTTGGTGACATGAGAAATGTGATGGTGAGTTAGTGCAGCATCATTGTTCACTTTATAATTGAAAAGTGAAAAATACTGCTGTTGGAAATAAAACGAAAAAAAAGAAAGGAGAAATATTTATTATTTTATTTTTATTGTTACAAAAAACCAGGCCATGCTCTGGCCTTTCCAATGATACCTCACATGACCCTGTAGTTGCTATGGAGTTTGAGATACAGTGGTCCAAATGCTACATAGTTATTCTTTCTCTGGGCCTATTCTGGGGCATGGGCCTGGAGCTGCTGCTCCATCAGCCCCTATGTTAATCCGGCCCTGCTCCCTGTGAGTCACACAATGCAGGGGGCGGGACCAGCAGCAACCTAGAAAAAATTAATAAAACACTGTAATCCAAAGTGCAATGTTTATGAACGGCCACTAGGTGGCACTACAGGATAAGAAACAGACCATACATCGTCTCACCCTTGTTTTCAGTCAGATTTCAGTGTTTTTTGTTGTATTTTATTGAATACCATTTATTTTCATAATTTTGGATAATTATTTTTGGGATAATAAATTATTATATCGTGTTTCAAACTTTATCGGACTCCGTGTATTTATAAATAAATAAATAAAAAAAATAGTAAAGGATTTTACCAGTAAGGACTCTTGATTGCACGGATTTCAGTGCGTGATTCCTAATTATTACAGGCCAACTATGTACAAAAACACGTTTTCTTTAAAAAAAAATTGAGACGCTTTTAGACACGAAATTTTGAAAAAATTAGACCGCCACGGAGGTTAAACATCCATACTATAAAAGAGTAAGGGCTGGCGTGTCCGTCGCCAAACCCCTACTGTGCATGCGCGCGCAACCAGCGGCGGTTGGCTGCTCGCGCATGCAACCGCCGCAGCACGAGCCAGCTGTGCGCTTGCCGCAGGCGGTTACAAGATGCGCACGCAGCAGCCGGGCAGAGGCTGCGCGTGCATCCTGTAGAGCCGGATGCGCTCGCAGCCTCTACTCGGCTGCTGCGCGCGCATCCAACCCCTGAGCGGCGAAGGGAAAGTTTCCTCGCTTCCGCTCTTTGAAGGACCCAAGCCGCGGTCACGTGGGAGTCCCACGTGACCGCGGCTTGGGTCCTTCAACGAGCGGAAGCGGGGAAACTTTCCCTTCGCCGCTCAGGCAGGTAAGTATGCCGGAGACGGAGCTCCAGGGAAGGCTGTCCGAATGCCGATAGAGCATTCGAACAGCCGCCCCATGTCTGGTCTGGGGTCTGAGCTGGGGCATATCCATGAGAGCTTGGGGGGCAGTATCTCCATGAGCTGGGGGGCAATATCCATGAGCTGGGGCAATATCCACGAGCTGGGGCAATATATCCATGAGCTGGGGCAGTATATTCATGAGCTGGGGCAGTATATCCACGAGCTGGGGCAGTATATCCATGAGCTGGGGCAGTATATCCATGAGCTGGGGCAATATCTATGAGCTGGGGCAATATCCACGAACTGGGGCAATATCTATGAGCTGGGGCAATATCTATGAGCTGGGGCAGTATTTCCATGTGCTGGGGCAGTATATTCATGAGCTGCTGGGGCAGTATATTCATGAGCTGCTGGGCAGTATATCCATGAGCTGGGGCAGTATATCCATGAGCTGGGGCAGTATATCCATTTGTGAGCTGGGGCAAATCCATGTGTGAGCTGGGGCAAATCCATGTGTGAGCTGGGGCATATCCATGTGTGAGCTGGGGCATATCCATGAGCTGGGGCATATCCATGTGTGAGCTGGGGCATATCCATGTGTGAGCTGGGGCAATATCCATGTGTGAGCTGGGGCAGTATCCATGTGTGAGCTGGCTGGGGCAATATCGATAACGTGTCCACAGGTTGGAGGGGGCGCACACTTCTTGGCTGGCCCCGGGCGCTGACAACCCATGCTACGCCACTGCCTAGTGCCGTCTGCTCTGAGCGCATCCGGCTCTACAGGATGCGTGCGCAGCCTCTATCCAGCGTCTTAGTTGGGGTCACTTTAAACCTTGTGAGCTGGGAGCACTTATACCCACGGGAGCTGGGGGCAACTATACCAGCTGGGGGCAACTATACCCACGGGAGCTGGGGGCAACTATACCCACAGGAGCTGGGGGCAAAAATTCCCATGTGAGCTGGGGGCAAATATTCCCATGTGAGCTGGGGGCAATTTTACCCATGTGAGCTGGGGGCAATTTTACCCATGTGAGCTGGGGGCAATTATACCCATGTGAGCTGGGGCAAATATACCCATACGAGCGGGGGCAAATATACCCATGTGAGCTGGGGGGCAAATATACCCATGTGAGCTGGGGGGCAAATATACCCATGTGAGCGGGGGCAAATATACCCATGTGAGCGGGGGCAAATATACCCATGTGAGCGGGGGCAAATATACCCATGTGAGCTGGGGCAAATATACCCATGTGAGCTGGGGGAATATATACCCATGTGATCTGGGGGCGATTATACACATGTGAGCTGGGGCAAATATACCCATGTGGGCTGGGGTAATTATACCCATGTGAGCTGGGGCAATTATACCCATGTGAGCTGGGGGCAAATATACCCATGTGAGCAGGGGCAAATATACCCATGTGAGCAGGGGCAAATATACCCAAGTGAGCTGGGGCAAATATACCCATGTGAGCTGGGGGAATATATACCCATGTGAGCTGGGGGAATATATACCCATGTGAACTGGGGCAAATATACCCATGTGAGCTGGGGCAATTATACCCATGTGAGCTGGGGCAAATCTACCCATGTGAGCTGCTTCGCTTAACAATAGACTGCCCTCTGGGCAGGCTTTCCACCTAGTTAAAACATAAACAGACACATAGCTTAAATGAGGATAATAGCAGAGGAGCGAGGTTTTAGTACAGTCTACAGTCTCTGAGAAAGGGGTTCCGCGACAGAAGGCATAAAGAATATTGACAGTGCATAGCACCAACATGTTTCACAGGTATACTGTGCCGGCTTCATCAGGACAGGCCCCTGTAAAAGCGGGAGCTAAGGCAGAGCAGCTAACCTGAGCTGCTGCTTGTTTAAATAGATCTACTGAAATCAGCACGTGGGTAAGAGGTGTGTAGGGGAGTGTGTCTAGACACGCCCCTACAACCTCTTACCCACGTGCTGATTTCAACATGTTTTGCCGGTATACTGTGCCGGCTTCATCAGGACAGGCCCCTGTAAAGGTGGGAGCTAAGGTAGAGCAGCTAACCTGAGCTGCTGCTGGTCCTGGTTTAAATAGGTCTACTGAAATAAGCATGTGGGTAAGAGGGGTGTAGGGGCGTGTCTACAGATATATACAGTTGTGTTCAAAATTATTCAACCCCCACTGAAATTGAGTGTTTTGGCCAGTTTGACATTGATTTTGATCATTCAGTCATCTTGCTTACAATTAAATCAAAGAGGCACGTGTAAGTCAGACAAATATAACATAACATTTATAATGAAATAACCACAAATGTCTTTTCTGTGCTCACATCATTATCAGTTTTATTCAACCCCCAAGTGACATTCAATCTTAGTACTTAGTACAACATCCTTTTACAGTTATAACAGCTTTTAAACGTGAAGCATAGCTTGACACAAGTGTCTTGCAGCGATCTACTGGTATCTTCGCCCATTCGTCATGGGCAAAAGCCTCCAGTTCAGTCACATTCTTAGGCTTGCGCACTGCAACTGCTTTCTTTAAGTCCCACCAGAGGTTCTCAATCGGATTTAAGTCAGGTGACTGCGATGGCCACTCCAAAATGTTCCAGCCTTTAATCTGCAACCATTCTCTAGTGGACTTGGAGGTATGCTTGGGATCATTGTCCTGTTGAAAGGTCCAACGTCTCCCAAGCCTCAGGTTTGTGACGGACTGCATCACATTGTCATCCAATATCTCCTGGTACTGAAGAGAATTCATGGTACCTTGCACACGCTGAAGCTTCCCTGTACCTGCAGAAGCAAAACAGCCCCAAAGCATGATTGACCCCCCGCCATGCTTCACAGTAGGCAAGGTGTTCTTTTCTTCATAGGCCTTGTTCTTCCTCCTCCAAACATAGCGTTGATCCATGGGCCCAAACCATTCTAATTTTGTTTCATCAGTCCACAGAACACTATCCCAAAACTTCTGTGGTTTGTCCACATGACTTTTGGCATACTGCAGTCGACTCTTCTTATTCTTTGGAGACAGCAAGAGGGTGCGCCTGGGAGTTCTGGCATGGAGGCCTTCATTACGCAGTGTGCGCTGTATTGTCTGAGCTGAAACTTCAGTACCCACATCTGACAAATCTTTTCTCAGTTCCTCAGCAGTCACACGGGGACTTTTCTCCACTCTACGCTTCAGGTAGCGCACAGCAGTCGAAGTCAGCATCTTCTTTCTGCCACGACCAGGTAGCGTTTCAACAGTTTCAGACCTATTAGTGTGGCCACATTTTGATGGTTCAATGTAACTAAATATCATGGCCGACATTATAATACTTTTGTATTTAGCAGACCTTACTACTATCAGCTACGTTTAAAAAAGCATATTTTTTAAATTATTTTCTCTCCACAATCCTACAAAAGTTACAAGTAACTGCTTTGCATACCAACCCCCCCCCCCCCCACCACGCTGCTAAACAATATTATGCCGCTCTCCTTGGTCTACAACCATTATATTTTCCACATAGAGATGCAGGATCAAACCCCCTTCAGACGTGTCATAAAAGGAGTTGCAAAGGAGTGTCCTGATGACGCGTCATAGAGCAGTCTAGCTGTTTCATTGGACCACTAAACTGAGAGGAAATGTTTTCGGAAACACCGCCCCTTTTTCTACTGGTTCGCTGTGAATATACTATGTTCTGAGTTAGACCGCCTGCGATTGCGCAAAAATGTCTTCAATCAGTTACAGGCATTCTTGCTAGATTCGGGACTGGTAGCTGGACTACGAACTGCAGTGTTTGAACGATGCGTTTTTCAAACTAAACCTCCCGATTTCCATTACGGTTGTTTCTAAGAGCTTGTAACGTCGAAATACGTCTTTAGTTTGAAAATCCTATCTGCACATTCATCAGGTACTGTAACGATCACATCGTAGCTTTTGTAAAAACCGTTAGATGCGATAACAATAATAAAAAAAAAACCGCGTCTCTATAATGCGTATATCCGTATTGGCTGGCTCTGAGTAGTTCTGAGTGCTGTTGTGCTTACAGTGTAATTACCCCTATGGATGGCAGTGCTCCGAAATGGCACTGGATTGTGTTGATTATGCTCTTTTGTAAATCTCTTGAACAGTTTTTTAGTATATATATTTATTGGGTTGGTTAGACCTTGGTATTTTGGTAGTGGCAGCGTTGGAGATGATTGTCACTACCATCTTATGTAAATTGAATCCATCAATGCTTTATTCAGGGTGACGTTCAGAAAAATCTGATTAACCATTTCATAATGAAGCTTTTAGGTCTAGATAGTAGGCTTATTGGTAGACTTGCTATTTGATATATGTCTGTCAAGGTAGTTTAATGAATGCAAAACATTTTCTTTCGTTCAATTTATTAATAATTTTGTCAGATTTTAACGTGGGATATCCTCTTTCGTAGCAGATCATTTTAACCGTCTGCTGGAAAGACTGTACGGTTTTATGTATGGTTACTGTTCTTTTATCCCTTTTTCAATGATTTTATTAGCCCTTTCGCTGCTGAGCCATTTCACCCCTGTGTGCGGAGTTCATTTTCACCATTTTGTGCTCACCACAGTACTGTGGCAGGCCTGTCCATGGATCCCAATGAGGCCATGGTTCCAGGCCACATTTTGCCATCCTGTCCCTTAGAGTGTAAGCTCTCGGGCAGGGTTGTCTCTCCTACTGTTCTGTGTGTGTAATGTAAATGCATATTTGTTATGACTTTCCCATTGTACAGCGCTACAGAACTTGTTGGCGCTTTATAAGTGCTTGTAACTAACAGGCCAGGGTCGGTGCTTGCTATATAAAGCAGCAGTAGTGGCAAAAAAAATTAAAATCTCTCGCTTTGACAGGGATTTTTTATTTTTAAATTTATGGCGGCTGCCAACTGATCCCAAGTGACACCTGCTGCCCTCTCTCCTGGACTCAAAGTTCCTAGACTATCAGGCAAACTTTGGAAGCGCAAAGCTGCGCATGTGAGGTCTGTGTGTGAAAGGTCTTTATTATATTTTAATATTTAAATGTAATATATGATTTTATAGTTTTAATTTTTGGATTTATTGCTGGGGAGCTCTGAACTCCACGTATACACAGCATGTTACTGTGAGTTTTATTGCTTTGGAACACTGATACGTGTTAGGTGTGTTGGGAGGGAGGGTTTCACTCAGATTTCAGTAATTTGCAGTGTGATAATTTGTATTTACACTTTTTATTCTAATTTTTGTGGTTATATATAAAATCTTTATCTCTTATATATATTTGTACTGCATTTATCTATTTTTTTGCTTGTATTCTGACACATTGCGATTTATGATTAAGTCATTAACTTTGCTCCTGGCATGGGGAATGAGTAGGTGAGTAATGGCAGTGGCCTTGTTTGCTTTTATATGTGGAAACAAATGGTGCCGCTGCCTTAGAACCGAAAACAGAAGCCCCAGATCAGTGCTCAGGATCCTTGTTCTTTCCCCACGGTGGCTTTTGTAGAAACAGACAGCTTCGACTCCGATGAAAGGCCTATAAGTAGGGATGCACCGATACCACTTTTTTAAGACCGAGTACCGATACTTTTTAAAAGTACTCACACATACCGAGTACCGATTACTTATATTTAATGTCATGTGACGCTTTCCAATAAGAACAGACCTCATATAAAAATTTATATGATTTGCCCCTAGCACTCATGGATTTGCCCCTAGCACTCATGGATTTGCCCCTAGCTCACATGGATTTGCCCGCAGCTCACATGGATTTGCCCCGCAGCTCTCATGGATTTGCCCCGCAGCTCTCATGGATTTGCCCCGCAGCTCTCATGGATTTGCCCCGCAGCTCTCATGGATTTGCCCCGCAGCTCTCATGGATTTGCCCCGCAGCTCTCATGGATTTGCCCCGCAGCTCTCATGGATTTGCCCCGCAGCTCTCATGGATTTGCCCCCAGCTCGAATGCTGGGGAAGCTGGCCGCGTGCATGAAAAGCATGCGGCCAGCGTTCCCCCTCCGGCGCGCCGCGATACTCACCCATCCTGAAGGTCCGATCGCTTGGCAGTGATGCGATCACGTGGCCGCTGGGCGCATCTGTGACGCTGCCTCCAGCCGAGAGGCAGCGTCACAGGAACGCCCAGTTGCCGCGGGAATACATCACTGCCAAGCGACCGGAACTTCAGGATGGGTGAGTATGTGGCGTGCCGGAGGGGAACGCTGGCCGCGTGCTTTTCATGCACGCGGCCAGCTTCCACAGCCCAGCGGATACCGGCAAGCCGGCCCAGCGCCGGCTTCCGTTATCGGCGGGATGTATCGGGCCGTTTGCACGAGTAACAAGTACTCGTGCAAACGGCAATATCGGCCACGATACCGATACTAGTATCGGTGCATCCCTACACATAAGATATTTATTTCCAGGCATTCATAATCCAAATTTACAGTAATTGAAAAGATTCATCTGGATCATTTATATTCTGTCCTTTTATACGGTGTGAAAAAAGGGTAATTTCACTCCCATGTGGAGAGAGAGCATGCTGCAGCTTCTCCTGGAATTACTTCCTGAAGTATACGTCCTTCTTCCTACCAGCATGCAAAGCTTCTCAGCACCAATTAGACACATAGATCTGATCACATGTCATAAAACTACAATTCCTTGAAGACATTTCCCTTAAGGGGGCAATTTCCAATTCCAATAATGCTATCTCTTAAAATTACTGACTATTCTTAGGCTGCTTTAGTCCGCACACTCCCCGTCTTGAATTATAAAATTCCACTACTTACTAACTGTGATAAACAAAGGCATAACATCAAACAGTGCAAACAATCTTCCAGTTCGGTCTGCAGCAGCAGTACTAGATAGGTATTTGGCCTGGTATAAAGCTTCTTGGCAATGGTCTGCTGGTCGCCACCTGACTCCTTCAGCTTCACGATCTGCACTTTGACCTGCGGACTAGTCCATCGCAGCTAAATTAGACTTGGTGCACAAGTCCCATGGGCTTGGAACCTTCTTAGAGCGTTGATAAAGAAGGAGCTGTCCATGACTTTGATGTGGACGGCTCTAATGCTGAGACACGTGAGGACGGCCCAACATTTGCTGTCAGGTTGACCACTTCTGGTCTGTCAGGTAGACACAGACTACGGACCGAAGACATCTACTCCTACGTTGGTAAAAGGTGGTTCGGTTGGCAATATTTTGGTCTCCTTGACTATTGTCGACAAGATGGTAGCTTGGACAGCTGGTTTGTCATCCGCAGTGATTAATTCGCTGAGTGCTCGAGTTCGGACGTCAGCATCTTGATCTGGATTTATAAGGTCATGGTGTTCCGGTCCCAGTAGCGTAGAGGTGTCTTGACGGGTCAAGAACTCAGGGCCCTTTAGCCAGGTTGACTGTCAATTCGGACGCAGGGATGTACCGTGTAGCATGATCCGCAGGGTTCTGGTTTGTTGGCACATGTCGCCACTGTTCAGGCTCTGAAGTTTTTTTCTTATTTTGTCTACTCTGTTGCTTACATGGACATAAGCGCCTGCTTTGGTTGTGGATGTAGCCCAGCACCACGTTGCTGTCCGTGTAGAAGGTGGTGGTTTGTAGCTCAAGGTCTATAGTCTTCTTTATCAGGTCAGCGAGCTCCATGGCCAATACAGCTCCAAAGAGTTCTAACCTTGGTACGGTGTGACCTTGTTGTGGAGCTAGCTTCGTCTTTCCCATGACGAAACCGACGTGAGTGTCGTTCTCCCCGCCGTAGACCCTGATATATCCTACAGCTGCTATTGCCTTAGTCGATGCATCTGAAAAGACGTGCAGCTTTTTTTCAGTGCAGCTGCGGGCGAAATGGGTACGTACGTGCGCTGTACACTATCGTTTTGGAGACATCTCAGGGAGGAATGCCATTTCTCCCAATCATGCTTCTGGTCTGGTGGAAGTGGCTCATTCCAATCTTTGATGTTTTGGGAGAGTGTACATGGATGGAGCCTCCCTTGATTCGTTACAGGTGCAGCAAACCCTAGAGGGTCGAACATGCTGAAGAGGCGAGAGAGAGCTCGTTAATGGTTGCTCGGCAGGTGCTGCCTGGGTATGCGAAATGGGGCTACCCAGCTCCCAGTGGTGTCCTGTTGGAGCTCTTTATCCCTGAGCTGCAAAAGGTCTTTGTCCTCCATTGACCCGGCTAGGTCATTATCTTCTTTGCTGGTCTGGAACACTGTTGCTTCTAAAGCAGGATTGTTTGTTGAAGTCGTGAAGTGCCTGTGACACGGTTTCCAGTGGGATGCTCTCCCATTACTGAGAATGGAGGTTGCGTAGACGTTGACCTGGGTTGGGGCCTGCAGCCGATCGACGCAAACCGTTCCTAAGATGGCCCATCCTAGTGCAGACTTACAGGCAAACAGAGAACCTGCTGGGCCTCTAACTTGATCATATTGAAGGAAAGCTTCGGAAGCGTCCAATTCCAACGAGCAGGATTTCCGCTTCGGGGTCTAGGGCAGGAAAGAGTCTAGCCATGTGTTTCAGGCGAGGTATATTGTTTGCTACCTCTGGTGTCGCAATCTGGTTGCGATTATCTGGCAAAGCGTCCCATTCCAGGCATGGTGGCAGTTTGAGTTTTGTACTTCATCTTACGATTCTATGCAGAACCCAGTGACTTTCCTCCCCGCCGTGCGCTGGGAACCAGTGCAAGTTGATATCGTGAATGGTGTGTCTTCAGTTTGGACGTTAAAGCTATCGAAGAATGCTGACCTGGCTAACGAGTGATTGCTTTGTCCGTCCAGCATCATGTACAGCTTCACAGCTCTTCAGGGCATCCGGCTGGGTAGACTTTGGTTAGGTAGATCTCGTGGCATAAGTGGGGAACTGGTGAGCCACCACATACTGTTGTGCAGTTGATAGTTGCGGTTATCTCTGTGTGCGCTTCGGTGTCGTCCTGAGACTCCTTAGTCGAAGGAGGGGTAGGAGTTGTCCGTTGTGTTGACTCGGAGTCTGGATGCAGTGCACCTGGGTGTCTGTCACTTCTGCATAAGTGACATTGCACCTTGGCTGTGCAAGCTTTGGCCATGTGCTCTGTAGAATCACAACACTTGTAGCAAACTCTGTACTCCCTGAGCAAAGCTTTCCTTTCTTTTTAAGGGCTTCTTTCCAAAGTCTCTGCACTTGTTCAGACGGTGCGGGGACTTGTGGAGTGGACAGAAAGCATCTTTTATTCATTCCTAGGGTTTCAGGTGGCGTTCTCTTTGGATGCTCATCTGACTTTCTTGTGGGCGAAGTAGCGACCTGTGTTTTGTGCAGAGACAGTGTTTTGCAGTTCATGTTGTTCTCTTGGTAAAGTCGGAGTTATAGTTGGCCTTTCTGGTGGTAGGGAACTCGGTTTCTCTGAAGCTTCGGTTTCGAGGGTCGTTGAACCGCTTTGTTTTTTAGGCAACAAATTCTTTAAGCGCGGCGAAGGTAGGGTCTCTGTCTAGGTTGCGTTCTCTAAAGTCATCTGATAGTTCGATCCATTTTTCGATTAAGTGTGTTGGTAATTTTCTAATGATAGGTCTCTGTGTTCTGTGCTGGTCGAGACATGTCAGTCCCGTTAGGTTAGGATCTTCCTTGGCTGCCCGCAACTGCATAAGAAGGATAGAGAAGTCCCATAACCTGTCGGGTTCGTTCATGCGGATGACCGGGAGATCGTGTCAACGATTTCTAACAGCGAGGATTCCGTCAAAATGGATGCACCATACCATTGATAGAGCACTTCCCAGGCTTGTTTAAGGGCGATGACTGGGTCAACGAGATGCGATGAATAGCTATCTTTCACTACTCGTGTAGATTCTGGTCCTAGCCAAGCCATCAGATGTATGATCTCCTCGATAGGCCGTAACCGTTTTGTCGCGAACGGTGTATAAAAATGTGCTTCCATAGTAAATAGTCTCTGCCTGGCTTGTCAGAAAACTTCTGTGCCCTCTTAAAGCCATATCCACCTTCCTTGTTGAAGTGGCCATTCTATATTTCTTCTCCCGGGTGTTGTAAAATCCCAAAAAAATGTGACAACCCTTCACAAACAAAATTGCAGCATAATATACATATCTTTTGTTGCTCAAAAAACGTCTCCTCTTGACGTTCAAGAAAGACAGAAATAATCGAAACTTGAGCAAATCCTAGATACAAGAAACATTTAAAACATAGTGGGAATCCGCATAAAATGTTATGTTCAATTTAGGCCCCCCCGAGAGTTACACTCACAGGATATTCAATATAATTAGGCACATCAATAATAAGTTGTTACCCCACTCAGAACCGGCTGGAGGATCTCTGTATTCGCGGGTTAATGGATATGGCTCTCCAAAGCAACTCTCCCGGTTTGGTGAAGGATTCAACATTTACTTGGTAGATGGTGTAATTCCCAAAACAGCCACTCTGTACCTGATCAGTGGAAGTATGTAAACATGTCTGGTTTTTCCAAAAATTTATTGAAACAAAAATTTAAATGGTAAAAACACCCATGATTCGATGCGTTTCGTGGTATGACCACTTCCTCAGGAATCTGGATGTTCAATGTTCCTTCACCGAATTTTTTTTATTTTTTTATTTTTTATAGTCCTCTATTCGCGGTTTAATTAATTGATTAGTCAATCTTCTTTTCTTCGCCCGCTTCTAGGGAACTTTGATCCTTCTTACTCTCAAGTCCAATTTCGCGCATGCGCCCGATCTCCGGTTGCCATGCTTGAAAATCATAAAAAGATCGACTAATCCGCGAATAGTGGACTATAAAATCGGTGAAGGAACATTGAACATCCAGATTCCTGAGGAAGTGGTCATACCACGAATCGCGTCGAATCACGGGTGTTTTTACCATTTAATTTTTGTTTCAATAAATTTTCTGAAAAAACAGACAGTGTTTACATCCTTCCACTTATCAGGTACCGAGTGGCTGTTTTGGGAATTACATCATCTGCCAATTTGAAGGTTGAATCCTTCACCATACTGGGAGAGTTGCTTTGGAGATCTATATCCATTAACCCGGCAAATCTAGAGATCCTCCAGCCGGTTCTGAGTGGGGTTTGAATATCCTGTGAGTGTTACTCTCGGGGGGCCTAAATTGAACATAACATTTTATGCGGATTCACGCTATGTTTTAAATGTTTCTTGTATCTAGATTTGCTCAAGTTTTCTTGATTTATTTCTGTCGTAAAATCCATCTGGGCTGTATAGGGGTTGTATTTGGGGGGAGATGGTAAGTTGAACCCCATGGAATTGGTGAAAGCAGGTTCAGGGGCCTCCCATGGGTTTTGGCAAGCAAAGGACAGCTGGTCTGTGTCTGCAGAATACTTGATTATTATGCCTTGCCACATGTGATGGTTGTTCCTTTCACTGCAGGGTAGGTCGACCGTCTTCGATGGGCCTCACGTTCATCTTTGAGTTGCCTTGTGGCTGTGGCTGGAACACTGCTGCCTCCACGTTAAAGTTGTGGCTCGCGGCTACTTTTATGCCTGCCTGCTGAGGATCTTTCACTAATGCTGATGGAACAATGTGGTTACCCCTTGTGTTTTGGTTTGTTGGGGTAAGTTCTTCAGCTCCTAGGAGGGTTTCTAGCTGTGCGGATTTGGTGTTGTCAGCATTCTGACTAGTTTGCGGAACTAGTGGTTGAGATTCTCCTCCTCGTCCCTGCCGTAGTGAGTTCTGATCACGTAGATTTCGACATGGTTCTGCAAGCTTTCTCCTTCCATCTGTGCAGGATCGAAGTTGAGGGAAGAATTGGCAGCTTCCGCCCGTAAAGCTGCGGCTCGTACTGCCTTTTTTGCGGCCTCCCATTTATGATGAAGGTACGTAAGGTTGGCCTGAGCTTTAGCCATTTCTTCCTCTTCTCTAGCTCGAGCTTTGGCCATTTCTTCCCTTAGTAATCGCTCTTCATTTGCTACTTGCAGATCTACAGCAGCTTCATCAGCCTCGATTTGTGCTATTATCGCCAGGGTGGTGAGACTCTCTTTACTCGAGGCTCGGGACGAACGACTGCGATAGGATGCTTTGGAAGAATGGAGGGAGTCTGCGACAGGAGATTGCTGTGAAACGCTGCTACCCATGTGAGACCGTGCTGGCTTGGCGTGAAAGGTCGAGGCTTTCTTTGAAGCATGAGAAGAGGCCTCGCGCGAGTGATGAGATAGCTCCGGCCTTCCTGTTTTGTGTGTCTACTGCCTGCAGATTTGTCTGATGAAAGTCATCACAGTTTGAAAGGAAAACCTCATGCTGTTTGTTGAACGCCTGGATGCTTTGTAAGTCCGCTTGGAGATTTGGGTCTTCTATCTTTCGATTTTAGATGTATCTTCCTCATGCATTCGTTCTCTATTGTGATGCGACTGGGAGAGAGCTCCCTTTTAGGTTTAATGCAGAGCTCTATTAGTTTCTTTGGATTTAGTGTAGCTTTTGTAGTACCTATCCCACTCAGCCATCAGGCACGATCTCATTTCCATGGTAAGCTCCCTATGCACCCTCAGTTCATAATGTCTCTGAATTGCATCTTCTGAACTTTGGACAGCACACTCTTCATTTGAGTCGGGTCGATTTAGTAGGCCAAAATCTTTTGGCACGTCACAGCCATCTGCCATTATTAAGGAGACTCACGAAATTACCTAAACACTTTTTTTAAAATTGTCAATGCAATTCACTGTGTGCCTCTGGGGAGCGCTGCTGGAGTGCATTGCAGCTGGCGCAGTTCACCTTGTGGCCTTTAGGGAGCACTGCTGGAGTGCGTTGCAGCTGGTGCAGTTCACTTTGATATAAACTTCACAAAGGGCCTTTAAATGTAGTTGCATAACGTAAGGTAAAAGTCTTTCTTCGTTTCAAAGGCGGGGGGTTAACCTTCAGATGAAGCATGGGAATGAATTTATGCAGGCCTTGTTTCACTGTTCTGTCCCCACGGTGGCTTTTGTAGAAACAGACAGCTTCAACTCCGATGAAAGGCATATAAGATATTTATTTCCAGCCATTCATAATCAAAACTTAGTCATTGAAAAGATTCATCTGGATCATTTATATTCTGTCCTTTTTATACGGTGTGAAAAAAGGGTAATTCCACTCCCATGTGGAGAGAGAGCATGTTGCAGCTTCTCCTGGAATTACTTCCTGAAGTACACGCCCTTCTTCCTACCAGCATGCAAAGCTTCTCAGCATCAATTAGACACATAGATCTGATCACATGTCATAAAACTACAATTCCCTGAAGACCTTTTCCTTAACGGGGCAGTTTCCAATTCCTATAATGCTATCTCTTAAAATTACTGACTATTCTTAGGCTGCTCTAGTCAGCACAATCCTCCTAAAATCCTTTTATAAATAAATAAATTTATCAGGAAGGATACATTGAGATTTCTCTTGTTTTCAAGTATTTCCTGGGTTCAAGAACATTGCGTTGTTACAGAAATACAAAGTAGTAAAATGCAAGATATTAACCCAAAACAATACACAGGTGTTGCAAACACAGGTGAAACTATGGCAAATGGAGAATAGCCATAGTTTGTTGTTTACGATAGAATATCGTATTTCCACATTGACTACATTGTTTGTGTTACCCACCTCAGACCAGGTAGGCCAGTGGGCAGGTAAAATGAGTATTTCTGTAGAAAAGCAAAGACACAAAATGTGGTACAGGCTGGTGGTGCCATTTTTAAATTTACATGTTTTCATATTGTATGCACATTTTAATTTCTTTCAGATTAATTTTATTGAAAAACATTGGAGGATACAGAAAAGGGGAGGGGGAGAAAGCAGATGAAACTCTTAACCTAGACAATCGGGGTTATTCAAATGGTCGATCTGGCCCCAAAATGTAACCGGACACTGAAATTCCGTGTATGGTGACATCTCGGGGCCATTCGGCTATTAAGAGAGAAGGCAATTCGTCAAATTGTGACGAATTGCCTGCACGTACGGTGCCAGTTCGAGGGCAGTGAAATCCCCCATAGAGAAGCAATGCTTCGTCTTTTCAGAGAACATCGAACAGCAGAGAAAAGTTGCCGAAATGCCCTGCTGTTCGGTGGTTTCATTCGACAGGTTTATTCAGGAGAATCCCATAGGCTTCAATTTTAAAAATATTCCCGTTTTAATCCAATATCTAATAAACCGTTTATTATTTTATTCTACAATATAAAGTCTTATTTTTATATTTTTCTTTTTAGGATCTTCTAGGCATTTTTTTTCAAACTTCTTTTCCCTTTTTTTTTTCTCTAACAGACCTTTTTTATTATCATTCATTGGTTCTTATGTGTAAATTCCAGACATTTTCGTTCAGTAGTTTTTTTCCAAACAGCGTTTCAATTTCCAAACTTTCAAGCGTACTGTTCTTTTTTTTATTTTTTTTTATTTTATCTTCACCTCGTTTGTCTGCGTGTTGGCTTTTTACAGCGGCTGCTCTGCGTGTGGTCGGCGGCTAGTCGGGTTTATTTGGCGTGGTTAATCCAGCGGTGTCTGCGGGTTTCGGTGAGTGTTTGGCAAGTTTTCCCTTCATTATGGGGGTCCTCCGGTGCTTGCTGATTACACCGTAGGGTCGGCGAAATAGGATCACCGAATCGCCCCGTAGTGCACGGAACGAAAAGTCATCGAACGTATGGTGATTTTTCGATTCTCTTTGAATAACTGTGTGTAAATGTCTAGCTGTAAAGACTAGCAAGTGCACATACTGCAGGTTACAGTATGTGCAGAATGATGCAGGCCATGGTGGTATGAAACCACTAATGTCTGCTAACTTTAAAACACTACATGGTTTGAAACCGACATGTTATATCACAGTTGCATCAATTCCTGAAGCTAGAACGTTTGTTGGAAAGGAAGGAGGAAATGGAAGAAAATTTAAAAGCGGGGTGCGTTGACGTCAACCCATGAATTTGTCAATGAAGTTCCCATCAGTGGGGGAGAAATTCATGTAGGAGAGCAGACCATCCTGTCGGTGAGTGACCCTCCCCGGTTTGTCCAACTCATGTCTCTTTCATTCTAACTGATACCAGTAGAATCAAACCTTTGTAAATCCATTTCCTGCATTTCTGCTATTGAAAAAGGTCTCTTCTGTATTCTGTACTCATACTCTATCTGCCAGCTCACTTAAGATACCATTATGGCCAATGAATTTGGATCAGCATTCTCGCGCAGACAGGAATGCAAAAAAGCAGGGATCTCTTCAATCCTTTTGAAGGGAGTTTCAATCTGGAAAGATAATATTCCCATCGACCCTCCTACCAACTCACACCAAATTCCTCTCACCTCCTTCTTGGGCCTCACCGTGTCAGGATCCTTTCCACAGCCTTACTTGTACGATTACCTGAAGGCAGCAGGTTTCCTATATCCTCATTCCTGTCCAGGTATTTGGTGTAGCCTGGTGTCATCAAATCCTCTGCATACCCTCCCTGGTTACCCCCCCACAGTGAAACCATGCACACACACTCACTTGCAATAAAAGTTCACTCCCACTTCTCATCAGTGCTTCAGGTTTGTTGCTCATTGTTCTTCGGAACAAGACCTGTCTATAGAAACTCCTGAAAGACCCACTCTTACCCTACCAAAGTACCGGTTCCCCCGACCCACCGTGTTTCTCCCAGTGTTTCTCCCAGTGTTTCTCTCTTTGGTATTCAAAGTTTTATTTTGGAAAAAAAGTCAGCAGAACAACATATTGCGAAATAGTGGATGGCCTCGCAGGGCCAAACCATAATCGTCAGCTTATTAGCAAACTGCAAACTAATGGATGGCCGCACAGGGCCAAAACATATCAGAGAGACAGCAAGTGATAGTGAAAGTCCTACTCTTCTCAATCTATACTGCTTCTCTTGGCAACCTCATCTCTTCCTATTAGGCATGTGCACAGTACAAAATTTAGTTTTGAACTAATGGATTAGTCCTAAAATGCAATTTATTTAGTTACTAAAGAAATTCGTTTTCAGTTCTTTAGTATGAAAACTAATTTCATTCATCCGAAAACCAATGGATACAATTACTATTGTAGTGGCTCCTCAGAGGGCTGAGATTACTGCTTGTTACAGTATCTCTCACGCTCAGCACAATGTGGGTCATATTACATAGTTGGTGCTAACATAACCAGAGCTGTTGTAAACTTCCCTGAGCCATTATAGCCTATGGAGGTTTTCAGTTTACAACAGCTCTGATTAAGTTAGCACCAACATTGTAATACTGCCCCGTGTCAGGCAAAGCTGTTACAGTAACTGACTGCTGCTCATCACAGCGCTCAGAGTTTCAGTAAAACTAGTAAATAATATTTTTATATATAAGAGGTTAGAACAATATTATTTCCTTGTTTTACTGAAACTCTGAGCGCTGTTACAGTCAGTTACTGTAACAGCTGATCCTGATACATTGTACTGAGAGATAATATAACATGCAGCCGATCTCAGCGCTCACAGCCACTGGATTTAAAGGGCTGAAAAAAAAGGATTCTCTCTGTATAATGTTTAGAACATCCTCCTGCATTAATTAATACCCCTCTCTGTATAATGTATACAACATCCACCTGCATTAATTAATACCCCTCTCTGTATAATATATAGAACATCCTCCTGAATTAATTAATGTCCCTCTGTATAGAACATCCTCCTCAATTTATACCTTTCTCTGTATAATGTATAGAACATCCTCCTGCATTAATTAATGCCCCTCTCTGTATAGAACATCCTACTGCATTGGCATGTGGAGGGTGCAGAACTTCGGATGTTGCGATGTTGCCCTCTTCATTGCTGGTCTCCTTCACTCAATGTAATATCACAAAAAGGACTGAAACTAAAATGTAGTGCATTTAATTTTAGTTTCTTTCGTTTTTTGTACTGAGCAGTTTCGTTTCTCTTGAGTCATACTAAAACTAAATTATCCCAAAATTCTGACTAAATCGTTTTAGTACTAAAACGAATGCACATGTCTACTTCCTATGGACTTCAATATAATCTCTATGCCGACGACACCCAAATCTACCTTTCTGCTCCCGGTCTCTCTCCTTCAGTGCTAGACCGTGTTACTGCCTGCCTGTCAGCGATCTCCGACTGGATGACTTCCCATTTCCTAAAGCTTAACCGCTCTAAAACTGAATTTCTCTTTTTCCCTCCCTCTAAAACTAACATTTCTGCACCCATTTCCCCTCAGGTGAATGGTGCCACTATTACTTCTACTTCTCAGGCCCGGTGCCTCGGTGTCCTAGACTCTGATCTTTCCTTCACTCATCACATTTGTTCACTAACCAAATCCTGCTACATCCACCTAAAAAAACATTGCGCGCATCCGCCCCGTCTTATTCAGGACTCTGCTAAAATGCTCATCCAGGCACTTATTATCTCCCGCCTTGACTACTGTAACCTCCTCCTCTCTGGCCTTAAGAGATCCCAGATTCTCCCTCTGCAGTCTGTTATGAATGCCTGTGCAGGCTCATCCACCTCACACCTCGCCCCTTTGTCAATCTCTACACTTTCTTCCTGTCTCTTATAGAATCCAATTTAAAACATTGGTGCTCACATACATAACCATGCCCCTGCCTACATCTCCTCCCTTTATTGACGGGTACATCCCATCCCGACCACTTGATCTGATGCTATCAGCTTCACGTACCTGCACCACATGCAACTCCCGCCTGCAAGACTTTTCCCAAGCTGCCCTGTTTCTTTGGAACTACCTCCCCCACAACATCAGACTCTCCCCATCTCTTCAGTCCTTCAAGAAGTCTCTGCGAACACATTACTTTAGAGAAGCCTGTCGTCTCACTCCCTAATCCCACTCTGTTCATTTCCTACTGCATCTTCCCACATAGCCCACATGCACTCCGCTTTTTCACATTCTCTACTAACTAGGGATGCACCGATACCGATACTAGTATCGGTATTGGGGCCGATATTGCCGTTTGCACGAGTACTTGTTACTCGTGCAAACGGCCCGATACATCCCGCCGATACCGGAAGCCGGCGCTGGGCCAGCTTGCCGGTATCCGCGGGGCTGGGGAATCTGGCCGCGTGCATGTAAAGCACGCGGCCAGCGTTCCCCTCCGGCGCGCCAAATACTCACCCTTCCTGAAGTTCCGGTCGCTGGGCAGTGATGTGTTCCTGCGGCCACTGGGCGCTCCTGTGACGCGGACTCTCGGCTGGAGGCAGCGTCACAGATGCGCCCGGCGGCCACGTGACCGCATCACTGCCCAGCGACCGGAACTTCAGGAAGTGTGAGTATTTGGCGCGCCGGAGGGGAACGCTGGCCGCGTGCTTTACATGCACACGGCCAGCGTTCGAGCTGGGGGCCAATCCATGAGACCTGGGGGCCAATCCATGAGACCTGGGGGCCAATCCATGAGACCTGGGGGCCAATCCATGAGACCTGGGGGCCAATCCATGAGACCTGGGGGCCAATCCATGAGACCTGGGGGCCAATCCATGAGACCTGGGGGCCAATCCATGAGACCTGGGGGGCCAATCCATGAGACCTGGGGGCCAATCCATGAGACCTGGGGGCCAATCCATGAGACCTGGGGGCCAATCCATGAGAGCTGGGGGCCAATCCATGTGACCTGGGGGCAAATCTATGAGGCCTGGGGGCAAATCCATGTGAGATAAGGGAGCCCATGCAGCGTAGGTTGGAGGTGGCATTAGCTTCCGAGTCTTCCTAGTCAGTGAGGATGACCCCATCGTGCACTTCCTCCTCCCAGTGACGTACTAGTCCTTGGGTTTCTGGGCACACAAAACCCTCCCTTGAGGAATCCCCAACTTCAATGCCCCCACTACTTAAATATTCCTCCTCCTGTCTGATCTGAGGACCCGCTGGAATGCTGTCTGCGGAAAGACTGGGGCCTTGAGAGCTAGGAAAGGCCTCCTCTTCCTCCTGCTGCTCTGCCTCTAGTGCCACATCTATAATTCCCTGCAGAGTGCGCTCCAGCAGGAACACTAAAGGAATTGTGTCACTGATGCATGCACTGTCCCTGCTCACCATCCTCGTTGCCTCCTCAAATGGTGACAGTACAGTGCATGCATCCTTGATCATCAGCCACTGCGGGGGGGGGGGGAACAAGTTGACCTGAACCTGTCCTTGTGCCATACTCACACAGGTACTCATTGATGGCCCTCTGCTGCTTGTGCAGATGCTGCAGCATTGCTAATGTCATGTTCCACCTGGTGGGCATGTCACAGATCAGACTGTTTGTGGGAAGGTGGAATTCTCTTTGAATTTCTGCCAGGCGAACACTTGCTGGGAATGACCGTCTGAAGTGGCTGCGGACTTTTCTGGCCTGGCTGAGAAGCCTGGGTACCTGGTTAGGAAACGCTGTACCACCAGATTTAGGACGTGTGCTAGGCATGGTACATGTGTTAAGTTACCCTGGCGTAGGGCGGAGAGAAGGTTGCTGCCATTATCACAGACTACCATTCCCAGCTGAAGCTGGCATGGTGTTAACCATCTCCGCACCTGCCCCTGCAGAGCTGACAGAATTTCTGGCCCGGTGTGGCTCCTGTCCCCTAAACAAACCAGCTCAAGCACAGTATGGCATCTTTTTGCTTGAGCCATTGCTTAGCCCCTGCCACGTGTCTGTTTAACTGCCACTTTGCCAGAGACGAAGGAGGAGGAGGAAGAGGTGGTGGAGCAGACAGACCTCATACAAGCAGCTTTCTGGAGGCGTGGTGGATGAACAAGCTCCAGCACAGAGCCCCGTCCTGGATCCCTCCCAGTTGCTAGCAGAGTTACCCAGTGTGCCGTGAAGGAAATGTAACGGCCCTGTCCGTGCTTGTTGGACCACGTGTCTAAAGTCATGTACACCTTGCTGCTGACTGCCTTTCCCAATGACTTCATAACATTGTCTTCCACGTGCTGGTATAGTGCTGGAATGGCCTTCCGTGAAAAGAAATGGCGTTTTGGAACCTGCCACTGTGGTACAGCACATTCACGGAAGGAAGCAGAGTCCACCAGCTGGAAAGGCAGCAGCTACAATGCGAGTAATTTTGCTAAGCTGGCACTTAGTCCCAACCATCCCCAAGCACAGCGTCTATGTTTTTACTTAAACTGCAGCAGCTGGGGCAACATAATCTGACTGTGTAAATCTTCAGCTGATGGGATGCTTTCACATTCTGAGGAAGGACCTGGTACACCCATTACTGTAGCATCATCCCTGTCAGTGGAGGTTGTAGGCAAAGACATGGCAGGACATATAGAGGGGGTAGAGACAGATGAGGAGGAGGAGGACCTATGCAAAGTGTGCCAATGGGATGCGTGACAGGTGGTCATATGTCGCCTCAAGCACGTGGTACGCAAGCGTGGGATGTCTTTCCCACGTTTGATCCTCATATGACATAGATTACAAATAGCAACGGTGTGGTCTGCTGCACATTTCTTAAAGAACTCCCAGACAGCAGACTTCCTGTACATGTGCTTTCAGACAACAGCGCTCTGCATCTGAGCAGCTGTGACTTCTGATGCCTTGGACTGGCTACGGTTGGTCATATAGGACGTTCTGCCTCTTTTTTGTTGCTCCTCCTCCTCATCCTCCTGTTGCTGCGCGTCCTCAAGCAGCATGTCACTGTCATTGTAGTCAAACAATTCAGCTGACTCCTCCGTGTGTGATAGTGAGGCTACGGCAGGAGTAGCTGTGGACATGGAGGCTGAATTAGATTTTTTGGCAGCTGAGGTGGACTGTAAACCACTACAAGCCTGGCTGGCAGAGGACTCTGAGGATGGCCTGGTTAGCCAATCCACCAAGTCCTCTGTATGTTGCTGCTGCTTAAGACGGCCAGCACCAGTTAGAAAGGACAAGCATGCCCCTGCAGAGGATGCACCACGTCCACGACGACCAGAGGCACAGCCTCCCGACACAGAGGCTGCTTGCCCTCTTTTCTGTGTCTGGGAGCGTCTGCCTGTCCTTTTTGGTCTTTCTGACATGGTGAGTGATATATAGATTAAAGATATACAGAACTCTGATTCAACTGTGTTATCTAGTTTAAAGATTTCCAGAACGCTGGTATAACTCAGTGAGACACCCTGATTGCTGGCAGCCAGTGACACGACACAGATTAAAATTTGCAGAAATCTGCCATATGTCTGTGAGACCCCCTGATAGGACCCCCTGATAACTGGCAACAGTGACAAGACACAAATTACAATTCCCAGAAACCTCCTATAAATCAGTGAGACCCCCTGATGGGTGGCAGTGACAAGCCACAGATTATAATTCCCAGATGTCTGCTACAAGTCTGTGAGACCCCCTGATAGCTGGCAACAGTGACCAGATACAGATTACAATTCCCAGATATCTGCTAGAAGTGAGACCCCCACAATAGCTGCTGGCACTGACAAGACACAGAACAATCTCCTCTCAAAAAACACGTGCTGTGGCTGCGAGAGACGCCTTTATATAGTGTGCTGCGGGACTTAGCTCTGTGAGCCCATGATTGGGCAAAATTTGACCATAGTCTTGCACCTGTCTGCACCTAGGTGTCAGGTGCAGGCTGTGGCCAATTACAAGCTTCAGGCCAGTGGAAAAATGCATTGTGGTCTATTATCGGCGAACACGAACCGAACACGCGGAAATGTTCAGAGTTCGAATGGGCGATGTTCAAATCGAACACCGAACCGATCGAACCGAACAGCTCATCACTAGTCATGGACAGTTGTGAGCTTATTGCAGACTGAACGGGCGTTCCAAAGGGTGCAGGAGGAAGGGATTGAGAGTTGTGGATTAACAGAAATAAGATTATGCGAGCAATGAGATCTGGGGGTTTTGCTGAGAGAAATTATGCAAGGCCTAGAAGGTTTGGGGATTGTTGTGGGGCCAGGATTAGGGTTGATGTCACCGGCGGCGAGCAGTAATAGGAGCTGTCTATTTGTTGTTCTGCCTCCCATTGTACAGCGCTATGGAACTTGTTGGCTCTTTATAAAAACTTGTAACTGTAAATAACCAAAAAACGATAGTAGTGGGTAGGGGTAGGAGGCAAAGATCAATAACAGGGGTCTTAGGACGGCAAAACCATTGAGTAGCCATGTTCGGTTGTTGTTAACTACTAAAGGTTGTGGTCTGTCTGAGGGCGTTTGCCTATTCTGAAGGCTTTATTTTCTAATTACAAACGTAGCCGGGTATTGTAGGTGTCACGTTCCCACGTTCCAACCCTGTCTCCCTGCCCTCTGTATTCCTTATGTCTGTGTTTCCCTGTGCTGCTTTCCCTGACATGCAGCTCAGGGGTTAAGATTATTGCTCGTTGAGCTTCTGCTGGTGATATGGTCTGATTTACTCCCCTATTTAAAGCCATGGGCCCATATCACCATGCTCTTGCATCCTGGTTCACTTCAGCTACTGTTTTGTTCCTGAGAGCTCCCTGTTATTCTGTCCTAGTTCTATTTCAGTGTTTCCCCATTGTCTGAGTTCTAGGTTTCTGATTGACTTCCTGGTATTGACCCTCTGGCCTGGCTGACGGATTTTCTCTGGTGCTGTATCCCCGCTTTTGCTCAAGGTATACGTTTTGGTTTTGACTCCTGGCTTATTTATTGACGACTCTTCTGGACATCCCTAGCTGTTCTGTGCATATTGTATTATATGTTGTGTATCCCTGTTGACCACGGCTTTTGTATATTGAAGTCCTTCCCTGCAAGTTGTTGAGTATAACTCCTTCAGGTGTCTGTGTTTTCCCCAGGACTCTGCACGGCTACAAGGTAACCTTTTTCTATTAGTGCAGATTTGGCCACTCTAAGGACCGATCTAGCAGTATAGGGCTCCTTCGGTATTAGCCGTGCAGAGGTCCCCAGTGTCTACTGTGGTTTATTTCCTTATCCTGATTGTTGTGTCACGCATCTCTGCATATAGCGACTTTTCCTTTTACCTGGGCCCTACTTGGCGCATGCCAGGTACCGCCATAGTGGCTGAGCGTGACAGGTGGCACGAACTGCCGAGGTTAGCACAGGCTTGGGTATTTCAGTCAGTATTACATGCTGGGACTAGCATAGGGCTGTGACATTGGAGAGATTCTCGCCTTTTCATTTGGTATTCAGTATGTTGCTCTGGTTCCTGTGACCTATTCCCCCTACCTTAACTCTCCCACGCTAATGAATTTACAGCCCAGCATTGTCTGTTTTTCCTTGACATGTTATGTGTCTAAGGCTGAGGAATTATTTACATGTATATTAAGTTTTAATCCTTATTTAACCCCTTAGTGACCGGGCGGTTTTACACAAATCCGTCTTTTAGTGACCAATGCTGTTTTTACGTTTCTGCGCTTAGTGTTTAGGTCAAATTTTCCTCTTACTCATTTATTCAACCCACACATATTATACACCCTTTTTCCCGCCATTAAATGGACTTTCTAGAAATACCATTATTTCCATCATATCCAATAATTTAGTATAAAAAAAATATGAAACATGATGAAAAAAATGGTAAAAACACACTTTTTCGTAATTTAATCCCCAAAATCTACAACCACCCAAAAAGACCCCAGCTAAATAGGTTAAAAATTTTGTCCCGAGACTAGAAATACCCAATATTTACTTGCGTTTGCTTTTTAACCCCTTCACTGCTGAGGCAGTTCACCTATGTGCGCTGCGCTCATTCTGACCATTTTGTGCTAATTATTTTTAGATGAAAGCCTAGGTCCTATTTAATTAAACCCCCCCCCCCCCAGACAAAAAAAACTTTAAAAAAAAAACATTTTTTATTTTTTTTTTAAAACCAAACCTGGTCATGTTTGGTATCATTGGAAAGGCCATAATTGGAAAGGCCATAATATGACCATCTAGCTGCCATGGATCGGGAGATAAAGGGATCCTTAGGATCCCCTTATCTCTACATGGCAGCTAGAGGGTTAACTGGCCCACTGACATCCTCACACATATGGTGAGGTTGTCGGTGGGGGGGGGGGACCTGGAGGCTTGGCTGACATCCAAGATGTCAGCCCCCCTCCAGGTTCGAATCGCGTTTTGGCGCCAATTAGCACCGAAAAGCGATTCGGCAGCGAACGGGTTAATGCCAAACACCGCTGAAAATGGGAGACTCTTCCCTCTCCAGCAGTGCAAACGGCATCTCCCTAGCTTCAATGGTTGGGGAGATAGAGGGCTCCGAAGGAGCCCCCCTCCCTTCCATTGAATTGCATGGGGACGCCTGCTGATGACATCACCACGCAGCGTGGCGACGTCATCAGCCTCGCCTGCCCATGTAAATCACATGGGCAGGCTTCCTCCCTGCCAGATCGCCGAGGGATCCAGCGAGGGAGGTGAGTATCGGGCGGGAGGGGGATTAGGCGTCGCTTACGTACCCTGTACGTCCGCGGGTCTAAGGAAGACCCGAGAACAGGACGTACAGGGTACGTCAGCGGTCCTTAAGGGGTTAAAGGTTACATTTTATTTCCATTCCCTATCTACCAACCGTCGATCTACTGTTGTAGACCATTCATACCCTATAAGATGAGCCCGGAACCTCAGGGTTTTCCCTCCATGTCGGTAGATCGGCACCCTGCGTCACTCTAGTACCCTGCGGTACTATCTTTTGGTAACAAGTGATGCCAAATTATGTTAGAAATCCCTAATAAAAGAACCAGGTCCTAGTTCCTCCTCTAATGAAAGCAGTCAGGAAAGGGAAAGATTGGATAATGTCGCTTAAACAATCTATTCCTCCCCAATGATGTTGGTGTTTATGTGAACAGCTGGTATCAATCAGTCTCTGGCCCTTGAACAACAGAAATAACACAGAGAAATGTCAGGTGCCAGAAAATGATTACGTCCAGGAATAGGATCAAAAAGTTACAGTTGGGGGGGGCGGAGCTAACTGCCGACGAGGAAGGTCACGTTCTGAGGAGCTCCTCGACCATAGAAGCTTATGTGACATATTTTGGTGATTCCCTCATGGGATTTAAACGTACTGGACGGTGACAGGAGGTCCCTACAGCCCTCTGACTCGGACTGGGATCTTGCTGAGTCGTGCTAGGTGGAGATCTTGGAGTGCGGTGACTTTGGGCCTACCTCGGCTATCTGCGTGCGGCGGCCATCTTGGGCCTATTCATCCCTGCTCCGGCCGTGCTGAGTGACATTCTCCTTCTGATACAGCGGGTGATGTCTCCCTAGACCTGTCGCGGCGCTTTGGATTGTGGTGCGATATTTATCTAGCCCGGACGGAGGTGATACAGCAGGGAGAGGCTTACTGCGGAAACACACGCCTGGCGGCCATCCTGGTGGATTCTCCCCCGGCAGAGATACTCCCGGTGGATTAGTGACCCAGACTGCCGCATCTCCATGGGTAAGAAGTCGGGTAAGAAGCCCTTCCCATTAGAAGGCCCACGACAGCTGGACATCCGAGATGCGCTGGGAGAGGGCAGGCGTAAGAGACAGGGAGAACCCCATACATACCGGTCTCCCACGATGAGCTCGTCCGAGGAGGAGGACCCATACTGGTCGGAGGCCTCGGTGGTGGCGCGGCACTCGCCCCGGGCACCGGAGGCAGGCAGACGGTCAGCTGCGGAACCCAATGGTCGGAGGACCCCAGTGGCGCGCCGACTCGAGTCTTCTGGTCCCCCTGTCCCTGCGGAGGTTACTCCGACTGCTCCTGGGAGGCGAAGAGACGCGGACCGCGTGTCCTTCACTAGGGACGATATACGTGGCCTACTGGGAGAAGCACTTGAGGAGATGAGAGCGGTGTGGCGCGCGGACTTTGCGGCCTTAACAACAGAATTGACGGATGTCAAAGGGAGGCTGAAGACAGTAGAGGCCCGGGTTGAAGAGATAGTAGCGACCCAGACGCTCCTCGCCCAGGTGGATTCACTGCAGTCGCAGGTGGCGGCGCTCACGGGAGCCGTGGAGGCGGCTGAAAACCGCCATCGCCGGAGAAACGTTCGTATCCGGGGGATCCCGGAGACGATAGCCGATGATGCCCTGCTACCGCTTATTAACAAGTTGGCGTTGCACGTGATCACTGCGCCGTCCGGGACTGTTTTTCACAACGTTTTCCGACTACGTAAGGCGACTACAGCTCCGGTGGACTCCCCCCGCGATGTGCTAGCGGTGGCGGGAAATGAGACAGATAAACGGCGCCTGATGTCGGCTCCCGCAGCTCGAACCCCAATTGTTTTTGAAGAGATGGTTTTGTCACTGTTTAACGATCTTCCTTTTGTGACCTTGATAGCTCGCCGGCAATTCCGAGAAGTCTCGGCGTTCCTGAGGAACCGTGGGGTTAGATATAGATGGGGGGTGCAGGTTCTATGTACATAAATTATGACAACCTGTCTCACCTGGTGTCCTCCCCTGAGGCCGCGTGGTCCCTGCTTCACTCCCTGGACCTCTCCCCTGCCCCGGTGCCCCCCAGCCTTGTCCCTGGGGGTTCCTCCCCTCCGATGCTAGATCCGGGATAGAATCAGACGTGGAATGGCACAGCCTGGTGCTTTAAACGAACAGGATTCTGCTCTCATTCCGCTTTCTCCCCTCTTTGTGATACGGACCGTTCTGCTTCTCGCTGATATTTGCTATTTTTCTTTTTGATGCCGTCTATTGCCTTCATGAAAGTCGGAGACCTTTCTAACTATATGGGGTATGTTTCACTTATAGCGAACTCTGTTGGGGGTTTTCTTTCTCTCTCCTATATTTTTACAAACTAGATGCCTTTCGCAGCCTTTTTCATATCTTTCTGGTTTTTGGTATTGCGCAGAGGATATTTTTATTTGCAGAAGACCTGTTTTTGTTTTTCTCATATCTATGGATGTATATTAATGGTCTTATGGCTTTTGTGTGACATATTAGATGACTTAAGGAGGCCCTGCAAGGCCTTCATTTTATATTTGTTCTATACCTATTGTTGCAGCATTCGTAAATAATTCTCTTTTTTCCCCTTTTTTTTTTTTTTTCTCTTCTTCTTCTCTCCCTTTTCTGCCCCCCCATTTTGTTTTGGCTTTACTGGGTTGTCCTAGGGGAAGAGCTTTTCCCCGGGTGCCCAGGCCTGGTGCCATTAACCCCCATGGCCTTTTCCCGTGGTTTTTAACCAGTTGGGAATGTGCCAGAGGCGGCACTAATATGGCCTTTGCCATCTTTCCCTCACCCCCCCCCCCTTTTTTTTTTTTTTTTGCTCTCCTTTTTATAATTATATTTGATGACTTTCGCTGTTGATATTGCTATCTATACGCCTTGTAGTTTCGATGCATATGATTCCTGATGATCTTTTCTTATGCTATGCTGTTTTTCTTTATTTTCTTTACACTGAGTTATTGCAGACAATTATATGCGGCCCTGCGAGGCCCTCACTTTACGTTTTACTTGTATGATGACTTATTTCAAAATAAAAAAATTTGAATACAAAAAAAAAAAAAAAAAAAAAAAAGTTACAGTTGAACAGTCTCTGTGGAAGAGTGAGATCAGGAGGGTGCTGTTCAGCCACTTTGGGGGTCATGGAGGGTGTCCAGTCAGCACCCATAACGGCACCCCTCAAAGACCGCGGCCATAAACGTAACAATCTCAGGACATGTTGAGTACAGTGCAAAGTGATGGAGAGGTGTGGATATCCAAGGATATTAGGATAGCATACTGTAAGAATATCTCTCAGGGTTGAGGTCCCACAACGCCCTTTGTACCAACCAGGGCAGAAGGGGGGGGCATGTATCAAGGATTCATTCTTAAGCCCTCCTGGGCGAGGATATGGCGGGTGGCGACAGTTCTTGGTTGTTATTGGTAACGCTGTCTCTGCAGGTGTGTGGATTGTGGGCACCGGTCCCAGAGATCATCAGAATGTAGGGTGTGGATTGGTTCCCAGTCAGGAACCTGGACTCGTGGAAGCCCCAGCACTGCCAAGAAGGCTGGGACATCATTAGGAGCACTGGCGGAATGCAGGAGTTTTTGGTTCGAACTTGCAGAGTCAAGGGGTGTCCCTGTAAGTGATATCTGTGTCCTGACACAGGGCTGTGATAGGCCGCAGGGCACTTCTGGCTTGCAAAGTGTATGGGGAGAGGTCGTAAAATAATTCTAAATCCTCACAATCAAGGTGCCAAGTGCATCAGGTACCTGGCTTCATTATTTCCAGCCACGCCCCCTACCTGAGTTTACAAGTTTTTTTTTGTGATTGCTTCATTGTACAGAGGACAGCAAGGTCAATGCCTCCTCGCAACATAACTTTAAGTGTGGGTTCACTTTAAAAATTTGATTTTATACCCATGAGCATGTAGATCAAAGAAGTAGGGTTGTTTTTTTACCATAGACTTTGCTTGATTACTGATTCATCACATGACAAACAAGTCTCCTATTACTTTTTAGGTGACCTTTGCTTTATACGACTGTACTTTGTACAATAAGTAGAATTCATGAATTATAATTTTAAAAGATAAGATTAACTTAAATGGTTCTGAAACCAAATAAAAGTTATTTTTTTATGCTTTCCTATTAATCTTTACCCAAAGCATTTTCTCAGGATGATTTCTATCTTAAACTAGCAGGTGCACTATCCATTCTCGATGTCGGGGCAAGAGAGTAGGGAGAAAAATTTTATTTAAAAAAATTATAAATCTTTAGATCAACAATAAAAAAATGAAGAAAAAGTAACAAAATGGATCTTTCTAAAATTTACAACTACACGTTAAATAAATGTTTAGTAAATGTTCTCTGTACCTTTTTTTTAATATTAAACTCTAGACAACTATCCCCTACCCTGCTTCAAAACAAAACAAGACAAGACTGCGCAACATGCTACTCCTGTCATTCTAAGGTAAATATATAAGCAATGCATTAGGGACATTGAACACACTCGAGTTACTGTACAGAGTGCTGGGAGGTTGTAATCTCCGCCGCTGACACTCTGACGATGGGGAAGAAATCCAAGAAGACCTTCCTGGTGGATGGGCCCCGCAAGCGGGATATCCGTGACACCCTGGGATGTGGACTAAGTGACCAGCGCGCTGCCCCCTCGCCTGGTTTCCGGCCAGGATCCGACTCCTCGGATGATGATAGCTCATGGAGAGGAACTGAAGGGAACCCCAGGGAGAGTGGCAGAGGGCAAGATGGGGCACGGAGCGCTGGGATCGGGTCAGTTGCCGTGCGACCAGCCGCAGCTGCCTGCCACATGCAGGGTAAGAGAAACAACGTTCAAACGGCTCATCATCCCCCATCCAATGCATCCGCCGAGGAAAGTGGAGAAGATGCCCTGCCCCCTACTAAGGGGGATCTCCGAAGCCTTGTCTGGGAGCTCCGATTCTTCTTGCGTGCAGGGACAGGTGGCAGCTGTTCAGGCGTAGGCAAGGGAGACCGAGGCTGGACATCACCACCTTGTTGCCCGACTAGACGCCCTTCAGACCCAGTTGGTGCACCTATCAAGAGCTGTGGTGAATGTGGAGGCTCGACATCTGATGTCGGAACGTAAAGATCCGGGGAACTCCCGAAGAGGTGTCCTCAGATGCCCTGTTGGGCTATGTGAACTGGTTTGCCCAGTGATTACCCAGTGATGCTCCCGTGATCTTTTACTCTGCAATGTGCATCCAGAAGACTGCAACAGTGCCTCTGACTGCCTCGAGGGACGTAATCGCTGTCACCAAGGATGCCGTGCTTAAGCAAAAGCTGATGTCTGAATACTGTGGCTTGTGCGCTGATCACCTTTGACGCGGCTGTCTTGACCCTCTCCCATGATCTCCCTTTACAGACCCTGCTGGCTCTACCACCGTTCCGCAAAGTGACACCCACCTACGCAGTGCCGGAGTCCGATTATCGTTGGGGGCTGAATGGGAACCTGCTGGTTACTCACTCGAATATCTGCCATACAGCTGTTGGTCCTGATGAGGCATGGATCCTCCTGACCTCTTTGGGCAATGAGTCGGCCCCGATGAAGACCCCCCCAGCCCTGAGGCTGCTGCTGGCGATGACCATGGATGACTGACTTCCCCTCTTATTGCGTACCCCCCTCTTTTTTCTTAAAATTTTTTGGCTTCTGTTGCTGTGTGTTCTGAACTTTTATTTTTGACTATCGTGCGGCTAAATCTTTGCGTCCCCTTCCTTTTTTGTTATGGACACTCTTTTGCGGACTTTGCGTTTTTGTAGCTCGGACATGGACCTCTGTGGAGCATTTGCCTTTTTTCTCCCTTCCCTTACACACCTCTTTTTTTCTTTCTTTTAGGTTGGGTTGTGCTGGGCAAGCCTGTGAGACAGGTACCATGGATCTGTCCGCCTCATCTGGCCCCAGCTCACTCGACCATGTGGCCTCTTCCACAGTTCCTTGCGAGTTTCCTGGAGTGAGCTGGGAATGCCCCTCTCCTTTTTTTTTTTACCTGCAGTAGTGCACCATCCGCTGACTACCTGCAGACCTGTACGCCTCCATGATGCCACTAGCCTATGTTTGTTGGAGTGTCCTTCCCCCTCCCACTTTCCTAATTGTTATTTTTGAAGACCCCTGATGTCTAATACTGTTTGTTGGAAAGAGGTAGTCAAAAAAATTGACTACCTACAGCGGAGCTTCTAAAGTATAGAGTTCGGAACCACTTGGGAAATAACCCAAATTTTTAGACAAAGGACCTCTCCAACATAGAGGTTGTTGGCCAGGACATTGACATTTAAAACCAAATCTTTAATATTAAACTTATTTATAACATATAACATAAAGCCTTCGGAAGGTGTACAATAACAACAAAAGGACAAAAAAGGCTAGTTAAAACCAAAAACAATAATGATTATAATCACTTCTTAAATATATAGTGAAATACCTCTATGTGATTATATTTCTAAATGATGTTAATGACCCTGTGTTTAATCCATTTAGATAGTGTGTGTGTGTGTGTGTATATATATATATATATATATATATATATATTACACTATGCATTCAATTCAAAAGAGCGTAACTGGATACAGGGTGCCCTTTTAGGGATACTTTTATAATCTTTCTTATGTAGTTAAATACCTTGATATACGTAGAATTCAAATGAATTAAATCATTGAGATAGTATAAGGCTAAACGAGTTTCCTGATGTATTTTTAGATTAGAAGCGTTTTCACCACCTCTGCCCTTGGTTTAATGGTTGTCATATATTAGCATAATTGCTTAATCAATTAAACCGGGTCTCACTCGCCTTATTGATCTGACTTGAATAAATCTTTATACCGCAGGGTTCTTAATAGATCATGAGTCTTAGCATTCCAAAAAGTATATTGGTAATACTTATTAAGGATAATAGTTCGGCTCAACAAGCAATGCTGTGATCTTTAAAGTTTTCAATCAAACCGCATTTGTATAATTATCAGTTCAATCACAGTAAAAACCTTTATTTTCTGCTGGATTTAATTATCCTTCCAAAGTTTGCAACCACTTAGAACAAAATCATAATGCACTTTGGATCACAACATTTATCATCCCATAGTTAAGTTATGAGGCAAGACTAACAAGCTTAAACCTGTTTAGTTTAGAAAAACGGCGCCTTCGAGGGGATCTGATAACCTTATATAAATATATACGGGGCCATTATCAACCATTGTCTGATAACCTATTCATTAGCAGGACTATACATAGGACAAGGGGTCATCCATTTAGACTGGAAGAAAGAAAATTTAGCTTAAAGCATAGGAAGGGTTATTTTACGGTGAGAACAATAAAACTGTGGAATTCTCTGCCTGTTGAGGTGGTTGGGTCTGAGTCTGTACAGACTTTTTTAAAAAACGACTGGATGACTTCCTGCAGACACAGAATATTAAGGGTTATAATATTTAATATGTGGGTAAAAGCTTCTTGATCCAAGGAGAAATCTGACTGCCATTCTGGGGTCAAGAAGGAATTTTTTCCCAGTATGTTGCATATTGGCAAGCATTTCAGACTGGGTTTTTTGCCTTCTTTTGAATCAACAGCAGTAGGTTATGTGGGAGAGGCTGAACCCGATGGACGCATGTCTTTTTTCAGCCTATATAACTATGTAACTATAGTACAGATTTTCTAAAGATTTGTTCAGCCAAGTTTGGTCACTCGCCTTATTGAACTGATCAGTCTCAATAGAAGTTAATATCGCAAAATTCTTAATTGATCACAGATCTTAGCACTCTAAGATTGTATTGGTATTATTTATCAAAGTAATCGTTCAGCTCATAAACCGGTGCTATGATCTTAAAGTTTTCAGTCTAACCGCTTTTGCATGATCATCCATTCAATCACAGTTTAAACCATTGTTTTCTGCTGAATTTAAATCATCCTTCGAAACTTTGCATCCACTTAGACGCGAATCGTAATGCACTTTGGATCACAACATATCGTTACTGGGACGTGGCTTGGCTGCCGATCGCGATGGCCGCTTGATTTGGGAGCTCCGCACTGACCAGCACCATACAGCCTCACCCCAGCACTCCAGCTGTTCTAATGGGGAAAATAAATAAGCCCTCGGCCACCAAGAAGCCTCAGGAGGGTGTGCGGTGTAGCGGCGCCTCGAATTTGTGCTCTTTTCTCCTCCCACCGGAGATACTCCCGGAGGCCGCAGTGAAGCCGGGGCCTGTAGTAGATCTGCCTGCGGATCCGCATGCGGTCTCCCCCTCGCTCTCGGAGCACATGGAGGACGCAACCCCGCCAAGATCCCCTGCCAGTGCCCAGGCAGAAGACCCAGCCACGTGGGGTGAGTTATTGCGGGCTCTCCCCACACGTGCGGACATACTGGTGCTACAGAACTCCATAATGGCGGAATTGCATCACATAAGGACGGATGTCCAAGGCCTGCATGACAGGGTTGCATCCTTGGAGGCAGATAATGACACAGCAAGGCATGCTCGGACCGCCACGTCAGATTTGCTAGATCTCCGTTCAGCCCAAATGAGAAGCATGGCGCAGCACATAATGGATCTGGATAACAGGGGCCGCCGCAACAACCTGCGCCTTAGGGGCCTCCCAGACACCGAAGAATCTCCAGCTGAACTTAGACTGGCGCTCACTACTTTTTTTAACTCTTTGATGGAACGACCCGCTGACACCAGGATTGATGATGTCCGAGCCCACAGAGCCCTCCGCCCACGGGGTCCTCCGGGGGGCCCGCCACGAGACGTTGTCTGCTGTCTCGCCAACTTCAGCCTTAAAGAGGATTTATTGCGACATTCGCGGAACTCTACACAGTTTTCGTATGAAGGATCACCGCTGCAGCTCTATCCTGACCTCTCACCGGCCACTCTGGCCTACAGAAGGGCCCTGAAACCTCTCACAGGTCAACTGATAGCCCAAAAGATCCGTTACAGGTGGAACGTGCCTATTGGGCTGGTGGTGACGACTCCGGCGGGTCCATATTTGGTGTCCGTGGCAGAAGACATACCTCCATTATTGGCGGACTTACAACTTCCACCCATCCAACTTCATTGGCCGGACCCCCTTGCCCTATACTCCACGCCCCGCGGACGTCCACCCCGGCAGGGTCTCCCTCAGCGTCCCCCGAGGTCTGGCTCTCAGACCCCGAGGAGAGCCGGAGCTGTTGGCTGAATCTCTGTCCCTTTAAATGAAGGATTGCGGCCTGTGTTGTTCATATTCGAACGTTTTGGCTGGTGGGCCCCACACTAGCTCGTCTTCCTGCTGGACTTTGCTGCTCGGCGTGTGGGGACCCACATACGTGGTCTTGGACCGGTGGTTTTTGGGCGTCCTGATCGCTTCAAGGTTTTTCCCAAGAAGTCCCTCTGCACTTGCCGCCCGTGCCACTCTCACCGGGACTTTGTTGCGTGTCTTCTATAGAGGCGCAAAGATGACACCCTAGAGACCTCGATCTTGATTGAGGGGTGTATGTGGGCTTCAGATTCCGGGACTCATATTAGCTGTTTGGTCTTTGGACCGTTGCTGGACTGGTTTCACTAAGGTGCCTACCCGCTGACTCGACAGTCCCGATGTGAAGTTTCAAAGATGGACCTCGCGTCCTCCAGGCACGAGGCGGCGTCAATATCCTTTGCTGGTTTATTTAAAGTGCTGCATATTCTTTGCCTTTTCTTTCTGCTACTTGCTAGTTTACATATGTTTTATCATGTTTGATCACTTGGGTCAGTGCGACACCTGTTCCCTGTCACACTTGGATCCTCATTTCCGTACGACTGTTTGTCGTGCGGTCCTGATGGTTGTTTGACCGGCTGCCGAGCCGCGTCTCCGCTTTTTCTGAGGTTGAGTGTTCCTCCCCTTCCCTACTCCCCCGGGTGGGTGCTACCCTCGTCTGTGGCGGCTGCCTTGGCGAGTGGTGTAGCTCTTCCCCTACACCTGTGCCTCTTGCCTGTAAATAGTTGTTGTTGTATTTCCCTGTTGACCCCCCCTGAAAGGGCACGCACTCTTTCACCCGCACTACTTGCGACTCTTTCCTCCTTGAGCTTCCCCATGGCGCTTAAACAGGCATCCCTGGTACTCCTATCCATCAATGCTAGGGGCTTAAATATCCCGGAGAGGCGATCCACTGCTTTGACTGACTTCCGTAGACACCAGGCCTCAGTGGTGTTCGTGCAGGAAACCCATTTCCGCAGGGGGGCTAGACCTCGCTTCACTGACTCCCATTACCCGACTGGTATGTTTAGCAACACACCGGGCTCCAAATCAAAAGGTACGGCCATTTTATTTCACAAATCGGTCCCTTACTGGGAGACGACCACGCTGACAGATGACAGTGGCAGGTTTGTGTTTACGAAAGGCCAGATTGCAGGACAGATGTTTACATTCGCAAACGTGTATGCTCCCAACAAAGCACAACACCGCTTTCTCACCAAACTTTTAAGAAAATTGCAGGCCTTCTCTGAGGGCACGCTGATCCTGGGGGGCGACTTTAACATTCCTCTTCACCCATCGGTCGACACTTCTACGGGGCGCTCCTCCCTCCCGACGAACATTCTCCAGTCTATCACGCAAACACTGCACTCCTCACGTCTGTTGGAGGGCTCTTCATCCTACAGACAGGGACTATACCTTTTACGCGCACACCTCTACCTCTTACTCCCGTATTGATTATGTTTTTCTTCCTTTCTATCACCTCCCCCTCCTCCTCTCTGCAACAATAGGTAATATAACTTGGTCGGACCATGCCCCCGTTATTGTTACTTTTAAATCCCCGACCTTTCGCCCGTCGTCCGCAAACTGGCGCCTGAACGACGCACACTTGGCGGATCCGACGCTTTTGGCTGAAAGCAGAATAGTCATGGAACGATTTTTTTGTAGAAAACACTGATCCAGAGGTACCCCCGGCCACTGTATGGGAGGCGCATAAGTGTGTGTTGAGAGGTCACTACGTTAGCGTGGGTGCGGCAATTAAAAAACGTAGGGAGGCCCAAATTTTGGATCTTTATGCCCAGATTGACAAAACAGAGCTTCAACATAAACGGACAGGGGACCCTGCCCTACTCACCTCTTTGACAGCCCTGAGACGCTCCCTGGCCGATCTCATGCACACTAGGCATCATAGAGCGTTACTCCGCTCTCAGGCGTTCTTTCACGTACATGGCAACAAGAGCGGTCGACTTTTGGCCAGGCAACTGGCTAAAAGACGTGCTGCAACATATATCCCTACCATTAGAGACAAGAAAGGCCATTTGCATCACCTCCCCACACAAATTATGCAATCCATTACAGATTACTATAAATCCCTCTACGCAGTCCCTGGCTCCCCTACGGAGGAGGCACGGGCGCAAATCCGCCTAGACATTGACAATTACCTCACCCGCTATCTTCGACGCAAAGTCTCGGCGAACACAGCTGAGCTCCTGGATGAGCCGATCACTGTAGAGGAATTGAGCCTGGCCATCAAGTCCACACAATCGGGCAAATGCCCGGGACCGGATGGCTTCCCGACTCGGTATTACAAACAATTTTTTGATGTCCTCTCTCCACACTTTTTACGGGCCTTTAACTCCCTGCGTGAGGCGAAATCCTTACCCACTCAATCCTTAATGGCCAACATAGTCCTGATCCCAAAGGAAGGGAAAGATAGGGAACAGTGCTCTAGCTACAGGCCGATATCCCTTCTTAATTGTGACGTGAAGCTGTTTGCCAAAATTATAGCGACTCGCCTGAATCCACACATCCTGTCGCTGATACATTTAGACCAAGTGGGATTTGTACCGCACAGAGAGGCCAGAGATAACACGATACGCGCTCTTCACATTATACATGCAGCCCGTAAAGTCCAGGGAGGCCTTGCACTCCTGTCGACGGACGCTGAAAAGGCGTTCGACAGGGTGGGCTGGGACTTCCTTTTCGCCACGCTCCGTCACCTCGGATTGGGACCCCTGCTCCGCTCCTGGATACAGGCGCTGTACACGGGCCCCTCGGCAAGGGTCTGCGTTAATGGTGCATTTACTGATAGCTTCCCTATATGCAATGGTACGCGTCAGGGTTGCCCTCTCTCACCTCTCCTTTTCATTCTTTCTTTAGAACCCTTTTTAGAGGCGGTTCGCCAACACACGGATATCTCAGGGGTTGCGGGGGGGGGGGGGGCGGAAACGCATAAGGTGGCGGCCTACGCAGATGACCTTCTCTTCTTTGTCTCTAACCCATTGATCTCTCTCCCAAACATTTTATCGGTCTTTGAGGAATATCGTAAACTAGCTAATCTAAAGATAAATTTTTCGAAGTCCTCTATCTTAAACATTTCGGTCCCATCGCACAGGGTAGTCTCCATGCGCCATACGCTGCCCTTTCGTTGGGCGGGAGCCCGACTGAAGTATCTGGGAGTGTGGTTGACTGTGGACTGGTCCCGCTTATACGAAACGAATTTTGCCGAATTGCTGGCAACTTTCCGCCGCGACCTTAGGGCATGGGACTACCCCCACATCTCATGGCTAGGGAGGGTCTCCGTCCTCAAAATGAATATCCTTCCCCGACTTCTCTACCTGTTCCAAACGCTGCCTATTACCATTCCCCGCTCCTTTTTTGCTACTCTGCGCTCACTGGTGATATCCTATATATGGCGTCGCACTAGGCCAAGAATCAGTTATGACACCATGACACGTTCTAGACTTCGAGGGGGGTTGGGGGTTCCGGATTTCCCCCGCTATTACGCCTCTTGCCACATTTTGCGGGCGGCGGAATGGACCAGGGAGGGGGTGGTGAGGAGGTGGAAGTCTGTGGAGCAGACGATGCTGGAGGTCCCATTAGCGGTTCTTCCGTGGCTGCCTCGCTCACGGGGCATGCGATTGGCGCGCACGTCACCATTCACAACGGCCACCCTACGGTGTTGGCATAGGGAAGCGACTCGTTCGGGCCTGACGACCTATCCCTCCCCGATGACCCCGATCACATATTACGATGGATTCCTGTCACATTTGGGACCAAGATCGTTGGTGGCCCTGACTACTACCCCCATTCCCAGGGTCCACCACTTCCTCACTAGTTCGGGTGCTATACCCCTCGGCTCTCTGCTGGAGGATAGACCGCCTACCTTTTTGCACCACTTTAAATATCGTCAGGTCACTAACTGTCTCCGTCGTGCACTGAGACCTCACATGCTGACCCGTCCCCTTACACACCTTGAACGTACTTGTGCATCTCCCTCTCCCCTATCCAATGGGGTGTCTCTAATATACACCCTTCTACGAGATGCATCCTCCACGATCCCCCCAGCATTCATGGGTAAATGGGAAATGATGTTGGAATGCACGTTCACAGAGGAACAGTGGTCCGACATATGTGAGCTGACACACCGATGTTCCGCGGATAGCAGAACCCAAGAAACTGCTTATAAACTGCTCACACTGTGGTACTATACTCCTATCCGCTTACACACCTACTCCCCGGACATCTCCCCAGATTGTTGGCGCTGCTTCGGGGCCCTGGGCTCAGTTATCCACCTGTGGTGGGAATGTCCCCTGATCCGCCCATTTTGGTTGAGTCTCCACTCCATCGCCAGCGATTTGCTAGGCACCCCACCACCTTTTACCCCGGCTTCTATGCGGCTTCACCATACCTATATGTCTATAGCGTCTTACAAAAAGACCATACTGCCCCGCATATTGAATGTTGCGAAGAGCCTGATCCCCCTGTACTGGAAACCGATCGCCCCACCACCTCTGCGGGAATGGTTCCGCCGGATGGAGGACCTTAGGGCGGTGGAACATTTATATATGTCGGCCACTGATCAACTTCCTCGATACCTCTCAATTTGGTCCCAATGGCACACACTGTCCACTTCATCAGCCTTTCTCGCCCGCCTGGGTCCGGCCCAGTCAGTCCCTGCCCTTCCCACACCTACGCCTGAGTAGACTTTATGCTCTCTTCTTTCCCCAGAAAGTGATCGCCTGGTTTTCGTTCTCTCCGTTTTATCACCCTAGCTTCCCTACCCTTTGATTCTGCCTGGGAGCCTGCGTGCCCTGTTATACCATATGTCAGACTTGCATGTCTACCCTATTTTATTTACTTATAACTTTGCATCCTTACGATATATTGCCACTGTTTGGACCTGCGTGTCCTATTATCATTTTCTCTGAAAACGTAATAAAAGGATATTTACAAAAAAAAACAACATATCGTTACTCATCCGATAGTACAAATTTTTACAAAGATTTTCTATCGGATGAGTAACGATATGTTGTTACATAGTTACATAGTTATATAGGCTGAAAAAAGACATGCGTCCATCGGGTTCAGCCTCTCCCACATAACCTACTGCTGTTGATCCAAAAGAAGGCAAAAAACCCAGTCTGAATGCTTGCCAATATGCAACATACTGGGAAAAAATTCCTTCTTGACCCCAGAATGGCAGTCAGATTTCTCCTTGGATCAAGAAGCTTTTACCCACATATAAATATTATAACCCTTAATATTCTGTGTCTGCAGGAAGTCATCCAGTCGTTTTTTAAAAGTCTGTACAGACTCTGACCCAACCACCTCAACAGGCAGAGAATTCCACAGCTTTATTGTTCTCACCGTAAAATAACCCTTCCTATGCTTTAAGCTAAATTTTCTTTCTTCCAGTCTAAATGGATGACCCCTTGTCCTATGTATAGTCCTGTTAATGAATAGGTTATCAGACAATGGTTGATAATGGCCCCGTATATATTTATATAAGGTTATCAGATCCCCTCTAAGGCGCCGTTTCTCTAAACTAAACAGGTTTAAGCTTGTAGTCTTTCCTCATAACTTAACCCTTCCATCCCCCTTATTAATTTAGTTGCCCGTCTCTGCACTTTTTCTAGCGATATAATATCTTTTTTTTAAGACAGGTGCCCAAAATTGCACGGCATATTCAAGGTGCGCCTGACCATTGATTTATACAGAGGCAAAATTATGTTTTCATCCCGTGAGTGAACTCCCCTTTTAATGCATGCCAGTACTTTGCTGGCCTTGGCGGCTGCTGTTTGACATTGCACATTGTTACTTAGTTTGAAGTCTATGATTATTCCCAATCCTTCTCCTGCTTGGATTTCCCTAACTCCGTACCATTTAGGGTATACATTGCTTGTGTGTTCTTCACTCCAAAGTGCATAACTTTACATTTATCTAGATTAAATTTCATCTGCCATTTAAGTGCCCAGTCCCCCAATCTATCTAAATCCTCTGCAGCAAAGTAACATCCTGCTCACATTGTATTTTTCCTAGCTTTGTGTCATCTGCAAACACTGATACATGACTTTCAATGCCTATCTCAAGGTCATTTATAAATAAATTGAATAGTATTGGTCCTATAACAGACCCCTGAGGGACACCACTTCCACTGATGTCCATCTTGAAAATGTACCATTTATGACCACTCTCTGTACCCTATCTTTTAGCCAGTTTTCTATCCAAGAACAAGTATTTTCATCTAGACCATTTTTTCTTAATTTAAATAGTAACCTTTTGTGTGGAACTGTGTCGAAAGCTTTGGCAAAATCTAAGTAAATCACATCCACTGCGACCCCCTGATCTATACTTCTACTTACTTCCTCATAGAACGTAATTAGGTTAGTCTGACATGATCTGTGTTTCATGAAACCATGCTGATTTTTGCCAATTACATTATACCTCCCAATAAATTCCTGAATACTATCCCTTAGTAACCCCTCAACTACTTTCCCAGCCACAGATGTTAAGCTCACAGGTCTATAATTCCCAGGCACAAATTTTAAACCTTTCTTAAATATAGGGACCACGTCAGCTTTTCTCCAATCCTCTGGTACTATTCCTGAAGTTGTGATCCAAAGTGCATTACGATTTCGATCTAAGTGGATGCAAAGTTTCGAAAAATGATTTAAATTCAGCAGAAAACAATGGTTTAAACTGTGATTGAATTGATGATCATGCAGAAGCGGTTAGACTGAAAACTTTAAGATCATAGCACCGGTTTATGAGCTGAACGATTACTTTGATAAATATTACCAATACAATCTTAGAGTGCCAAGATCTGTGATCAATTAAGAATTTTACGATATTAACTTCTATTGAGACTGATCAGTTCAATAAGGCGAGTGACCAAACTTGGCTGAACAAATCTTTAGAAAATCTGTACTATGGGATGATAAATGTTGTGATCCAAAGTGCATTACGATTTTGTTCTAAGTGGTTGCAAACTTTGGAAGGATAATTAAATCCAGCAGAAAATAAAGGTTTTTACTGTGATTGAACTGATAATTATACAAATGCGGTTTGATTGAAAACTTTAAAGATCACAGCATTGCTTGTTGAGCCGAACTATTATCTTTAATAAGTATTACCAATATACTTTTTGGAATGCTAAGACTCATGATCTATTAAGAACCCTGCGGTATAAAGATTTATTAAAGTCAGATCAATAAGGCGAGTGAGACCCGGTTTAATTGATTAAGCAATTATGCTAATATATGACAACTATTAAACCAAGGGCAGAGGTGGTGAAAACGCTTCTAATCTAAAAATACTAGGGATGCACCGATACCACTTTTTTAAGACCGAGTACGAGTACCGATACTTTTGTTCAAGTACTCACCGATACCAATTACCGATACTTTTATTTTATGCCATGTGACGCTTTCCAATAAGAACAGACCTCCTATAAAGCCCCCAGGTCTCATAGATATGCCCCCTGCTCATGGATAATTGCCCCCCCAGCTCATGGATAATTGCCCCCAGCTCATGGATATGCCCCCCAGCTCATGGATATGCCCCATTGCTCATGGATATGCCCCATGCTCATGGATATTGCCCCCTTGCTCATGGATATTGCCCCCTTGCTCATGGATATGCCCCCTTGCTCATGGATATTGCCCCCTTGCTCATGGATATGCCCCCTTGCTCATGGATATGCCCCATAGCTCATGGATATGCCCCATTGCTCATGGATATGCCCCATTGCTCATGGATATGCCCCATGCTCATGGATATTGCCCCCTTGCTCATGGATATTGCCCCCTTGCTCATGGATATTGCCCCCTTGCTCATGGATATTGCCCCCTTGCTCATGGATATGCCCCCCTGCTCATGGATATGCCCCATTGCTCATGGATATGCCCCCTTGCTCATGGATATGCCCCCTTGCTCATGGATATGCCCCATTGCTCATGGATATGCCCCATTGCTCATGGATATTGCCCCATTGCTCATGGATATGCCCCCCTGCTCATGGATATGCCCCATTGCTCATGGATATTGCCCCATTGCTCATGGATATGCCCCATTGCTCATGGATATGCCCCATTGCTCATGGATATGCCCCATTGCTCATGGATATTGCCCCATTGCTCATGGATATGCCCCGTTGCTCATGGATATGCCCCCTGCTCATGGATATGCCCCATTGCTCATGGATATTGCCCCCTTGCTCATGGATATGCCCCATTGCTCATGGAATTGCCCCATTGCTCATGGATATGCCCCCTGCTCATGGATATGCCCCATTGCTCATGGATATGCCCCATTGCTCATGGATATTGCCCCATTGCTCATGGATATTGCCCCATTGCTCATGGATATTGCCCCATTGCTCATGGATATTGCCCCATTGCTCATGGATATGCCCCATTGCTCATGGATATTGCCCCATTGCTCATGGATATTGCCCCATTGCTCATGGATATTGCCCCATTGCTCATGGATATTGCCCCATTGCTCATGGATATGCCCCCCTCCGCTCCGCTCATACTTACCTTCCTTCAGCGACGCCGGGAAAGTCTTCGCGCGCGCGCGCGCTGGTTGGAAGGACCCCAGCCGCGACCACGTGGGACCATGTGATCGCGGCTGGGGTCCTTCCAACCAGCGCACGCGCGGAAACTTTCCCGGCGTCGCTGAAGGAAGGTGAGTATGAGCGGAGAGCAGCTGCAGGGCCTGTCTGAATGCTCTATCTGCATTCGGACAGGCCCTGCAGCTGCTCACTTTGTTTATACTTACCTTCCTTCAGCGACGCCGGGAAAGTTTCCGCGCGTGCGCTGGTTGGAAGGACCCCAGTCGTGATCACATGGTCCCACGTGGTCGCGGCTGGGTCCTTCCAACCAGCCGCCGCGCGCGAAGACATTCTCGGCGGCGCTGAAGGAAGGTAAGTATCGCAGAGCTCCAGGGCGGCTGTCCGAATGCCGATAGAGCATTCGGACAGCCGCCGCAGCCCCTCGGATACCGGAAGCCGGCTCAATGCCGGCTTCCGGTATCGGAAAAAAATATCGGGGTACTGCACGAGTACCAAGTACTCCTGCAGTACCCGGTATCGGCACCGATATCGATACTAGTATCGGTATCGGTGCAACCCTTAAAAAATACATCAGGAAACTCGTTTAGCCTTAGCCTTATACTATCTCAATGATTTAATTCATTTTGAATTCTACGTATATCAAGGTATTTAACTACATAAAGAGATTATAAAAGTATCCCTAAAAGGGCACCCTGTACCAGTTACGCCTCTTTTGAATTGAATGCTATTATATATATATATATATATATATATATATAATATAATATATATATATATGCTATCTAAATGGATTAAACATAGGGTCATTAACATCATTTCGAAATATAATCACTTATAGAGGTATTTCACTATATATTTAAGAAGTAATTATAATCATTATTGTTTTTGGTTTTAACTAGCCTTTTTTGTCCTTTTGTTGTTATTGTACACCTTCCGAAGGCTTGATGTTATATGTTATATGTTATAAGTTTAATATTAAAGATTTGGTTTTAAATGTCAATGTCCTGGCCAACAACCTCTATGTTGGAGAGGTCCTTTGTCTAATACTGTTTGTTACTTTCTCTTAGTCTGCTGTACTGCTGGTTGCTTTCTAAATAATTTATTATTTTTTGAATATATAGAAAAAAAAAAAAAACGTTACTGAGGTGCATCAGTGAATGTTTAGATAAGGCAGCAGGAGGTCTAATGTGACGTCGAGGGTACCTGAGATGAGCGATGGCAGCTGACTGAGATGGGACCGGGAGTTTAAAAGTTTTCTAATCTACCCCCTGATGATGTCCTTTGCATACATCCTGCACAATACAATGATGTGTGTTTGCTGCCTGATGTCATACCCATGGAGCCCATTCTAGGCAAATGAGACACCGTGAGGAGCAAGTGATGTAACGATTATGTCGGGGCCAGTTTACAACACACAAGATCACAAAATGGATGCACCCAGTGACACATAAAAAGTTAAATATTTTCTTAACTAAACCTATAATGCAATAAACATGGATTTTTTTTTTTGCTAGCGACTACTCTACATTTGAGGACACTTACTGAGGAAGCCGGTAGGCAAAAATGCGTTCTTGTGATCCTTGTTAAGGTTTTTCACTATTAATGCCATGTTTTTTTTTTTTTTTTTGTGTAAAATATATTTATTGACAAAAAGGAGCATAACAAGGAAATGTAAGATAACATCACAAAATGCAAAATTCACCAATTGTCTGGTTACACAGAATAAATGATGCCTTCTTGTAGTTTGTCCATTTTTTAAACATAACAAAACTAGCATAATAACATAAAAAGCAATGATCAAAATGTAGTCAATATGTAAGGCTAGGGTCAAACGAAAGCATTTTTACACGCGAACGTAAAAAAGTGCGTCCGAACGCATTGACATATTTTTTCACGGAATATGCGAAAACGGTCATACGATGCGCATTTTTGTGCGTGATTTTTTACGGATCCAAACCAGGAAACTTTGGGTGTCTGGATGTTATGTTGGCCGGACACAAGCAGGGTCTGACGTCTCCAAATCACACACACACACCGCTAGCGGACGCAGCGCACTCTGTACGTCAGTACTAGCGGTTCTGCGTTCTCGAAAAAATGCGTTCATTTTCCACTTGCGTTGCGCAGCCGGACTTTCGTGTGACCGTACTTCGTATATTGGCCGTCATTGCCCATCATTTGCTGCTAGTGCGGCCGTAATTAAGTGCGCCAGAACGCACGTTAAAAGTGCGCTGGTCTGACCCCAGCCTAAGTATCCGATACCTCAATTTGTGGAGCCTTTCCCGCTATTGATGACCGGTGTGATAACCATGGATGCCAGATCGCAAAATATTGATCGTATTTGCCCTCACTGTTATAATAAGCCTCTTCCATAACCCTAACCCCCTCCACTCTCACCACCCAGTCTCTCATAGTAGGCGAGCATTCCCTCTTCCAAAAAACAGGAATCGGGGCTCTCGCCGCTGATAGTAATATTGAAAGGAGTGAGTTTTTATACGTATTCCGTGAGAACGGGAGGAAATTTAACAGGTATACCGAGGGAATAAAATCCGGCACAGCGCCCATCGTCGTAGAGCGGTGTCTGGGACCAAAAATCAGCAATCTTAGGACAAGTCCACCATAAATTAAGGTAATCCCCCCCCCCCTTGCCGCCAAACATCTCCAACACGTGTCCGGTCAGTGGCGTCACTAGGGTTGGTGTCACCCGGTGCGGTAACTCATGGTGTTACCCCCCTCGACTCGAACACCCCCAGTTTTACATAAAATGATTTAAACTATTGTTACTCATATGCAGCACTCCCATATAATGCTAAATGTAAGACCATAGTAGAGATTAATTCCTAGCAAAATTACACCATAATATTACCAGATCATATGAATACAAAGGAATTCGAATTTATTTAAAACCTTTAGAAAATGTTTATTTTAAGCATTAAACTTAATGCCATAAAAATATACATGAACAAATACACAAACGTTTTGTATACATCTTGAAAAAGTCAGAACTTCCCTTTTCTGGCCTTAAAGTGATAAACTATTTAGCCACATTGAACAAAATCAATGGACCATATTACATAGTTGGTGCTAACTTAACCAGAGCTGTTGCAAACTTCTCAGAGCCATTATAGCCTATGGAGGTTTTAAGTTTACAACTGCTCTCTGGTTAAGTTAGCACCAACATTGTAATATGGCCCATTGTGTCTTGCTAACTCGCTTTCAACAGATAACCTTGCAAGATCACCAGAAAGCCTGGAGTGGACCATTGTAGATTGCAAATGGGTTTTTAGAAGTTGTAGGCATTAAAGTTAATGCAATAAAAATATACAGGAACAAATACAGAAACGTTTTGTTTACATCTTGAACAAATCAGAACTTCCCTTTTCTGGCCTTCAATGTGGCAAAATTGTTTTCACTTCTTCAAAATCAATGTTTCTTGCTAACTCGCTTTCAACAGATAACATTGCAAGATCAGAAAGCCTCGACTGGCCCATTGCAGATCGCAAATGGTTTTTGTGAAGGAACCGTTCCCTTCAGTCTGTCCTGGCTCTCCAGACACCCCTTCGTTGCGGTCAGCCCGGCTACTGGGAGCGCTGTCCTCAGCGCCTCGAGCGGCTTGACCTGCCTGCTTCTGTTCCTCTGCCCTGGAGCTGTTAGGAATCTCCAGAAGGCCGCTCTCTGCCTTCTGAGGGTGAGTGGAGTGTAGCGTAGTTTGTACTAAAGACACCAGGCGCAGCTGTATGCTTTAAAACAGGATCCTCTCTCTCTGAGCTCTGAGAGTTCTCTCACTTTTTAATGAACAAAACGCCACCATTTATGCTGAAGTCCAACAGTCATAATTTGCATATCCATACTAATTACTAGTTATAATTTGCATACCCATACTAATTACATTATGTCAGTTATTTACAATAAACATTCTTTACATTCTCTAGCTCAGCTCACACAACATTTGTATATCCATTGTTCTAACACATCAGATTAAACACACACTATCAGAGATCCCTTGAATTAAACATGCAGCTAGATAATGGGAAAAGCCCTGGTGCATAAATTACACAGCAGTAAAGCTTGTTTACTGTATACACAAAAACACATTTACCTACAGGAATATAAGTATTTTTAAAACCAAAACTATGCCATCTTACACTAAACTAAATTAAACTAAAACCAAACGATGTAAAATATATTTAAAACCACACGATATAAATGAACATAAAGTATCTTGGGGTTTGAAGCATGGAGCGTTACATCAGCTCCATGACAGTTTTTTATAAGTTTTAGCTTTGAAAAGCTCCGCTCGCATGAAGCCACAGACACACATATTGTTAAAAATAATTTTAGGCTCAGTGAAAGGTTTGGAAGGGATTCTATGACATCTCATTCAAGTATGAATGCCAGAACATCTAATGCAGCCCATTCTTTGGCCCTGTCCAAATTAATGTTTGCTGCTTTCAGGTGCCTTCTGAGTCTTGGAATTTCCAGTAGGAGTTCACTCTCAGACACCTCATCATAAAACGTAAGTTTTGGAATGGACATCTTTAGCTCTTCCTCTGCAGCACAGATGAGACTCTTAGCTTGAACAGACTCAAACATTCCTGCTACTTCCTTCATGGCTCCTGATCTGATCTGGAGTTCACAATGGAAGCGGTCTATGCACTCAAGCATCTGCCTCTTATTTTCTTCCCGCAGACTTGTAATTCCAGCATCAGTTGACTGCTCCCCTGGCATCTTTTTTTTGAACCTGGCTCTTCTTTCTACAGCAATTCCATATTCCTCAGATTTTAAAAGCGCACAATGAATTGCATGTTACACTAGATGACTGCGCTCTTCGTACAGTTAAAGCCTTAGTGTCTCTAGTTGGGTCACCACCTTGTCAAGACTTAAGCCCTTTGTCTGCAGGTACAGCTGTGCGAGATTAACTTCCCGAAGCACATCACTCCAGAAATACAAGTAGCAAAGAAAAGTAAAATCATAGACAGCCGGCAAAAGACCTTCTGCTGCTGCTCTTGTGTCCAAATTTTCATCCCGAGCACAAAGAGCTTTAATCGCTGCCACAAAATTATCAAAATTTTTAGGGATGCACCAATACCACTTTTTTAAGACCGAGTACGAGTACCGATACTTTTTAAAAGTACTCACCGATACCGAGTACCGATACTTTTCTTTAATGTCATGTGACGCTTTCCAATAAGAACAGACCATATAAAAATGCCCCCAGCTCTCATGTATATCCCCCCCGATATATACATATATATTCATACTGCCCCAGCTCATGGATATGCCCCAGCTCACACATGGATATGCCCCCTAGCTTATGGATTTGCCCCCCCCAGCTCACACATGGTTATGCCCCCCAGCTCATGGTTATGCCCCCCAGCTCATGGTTATGCCCCTCAGCTCATGGTTATGCCCCCCAGCTCATGGATATGCCCCCACAGCTTCACACATGGTTATGCCACCCAGCTCATGGTTATGCCACCCAGCTCATGGATATGCCCCCCAGCTCATGGATATGCCCCCCAGCTCATGGTTATGCCCCCCAGCTCATGGTTATGCCCCCACAGCTCATGGATATGCCCCCAGCTCATGGTTATGCCCTCCAGCTCATGGATATGCCCCCCAGCTCATGGGTATGTCCCCCCCAGCTCACACATGGATATGCCCCCCAGCTCATGGATATGCCCCCCAGCTCATGGTTATGCCCCCCAGCTCATGGATATGCCCCCACAGCTCACACATGGTTATGCCCCCACAGCTCACACATGGTTATGCCCCCCAGCTCATGGATATGCCCCCACAGCTCATGGATATGCCCCCCAGCTCATGGTTATGCCCCCCAGCTCACACATGGATATGCCCCCAGCTCATGGATATGCCCCCCAGCTCACACATGGATAGGCCCCCCCAGCTCATGGATATGCCCCTCCAGCTCATGGTTATGCCCCCCCAGCTCACACATGGGTATGCCCCCCAGCTTGGACCCCCCCATACTTACCTTCCTGGGCGCTGCCGGGAATGTCCCCGCGCGCACACTCGTTGGAAGGACCCCAGCCGCGACCACGTGGGACCATGTGATCGCGGCTGGGGTCCTTCCAAGGAGCGCGCGCGGGGAAACTTTCCCGGCGTCGCCCAGGAAGGTAAGTATCATCGCGGAGAGCAGCTGCAGGGCCTGTCTGAATGCCGATGGAGCATTCAATCGGCATTCGGACAGGCCCTGCAGCTGCTCACTGTGTTCATACTTACCTTCCTGAGCGACGCCGGGAAAGTTTCCGTGCGCGCGCTCCTTGGAAGGACCCCAGCCGCGATCACATGGTCCCACGTGGTCGCGGCTGGGGTCCTTCCAACGAGCACATGCGCGGAGACATTCCCGGCGGCGCCCAGGAAGGTAAGTATCGCCGTGAGCAGCTCCAGGGGCGGCTGTCCGAATGCCGATAGAGCATTCGGACAGCCGCCGCAGCCCCTTGGATGTCGGCAAGCCGGCTCAATGCAGGCTTCCGGTATCGGAAAAAATATCGGGGGGTACTGCACGAGTACCAAGTACTCCTGCAGTACCCAGTATCGGCCCCGATACCGATACTAGTATCGGTGCAACCCTAAAAATTTACTTTTACTGGCTTAACTGCAGCATAATGAGCACTCCAGTGTGTCGTTGATAGTCGTTTTGCTGACACACCAGTGTGGGTCATTAGCACATCCCATCTATGGCTTGAACCTGCAAACAATGTAAACATTGTCTGAAGAGTTCCAAAAAACTTGACACACGATGCATTTTCAGCAAAAGAGTGCTGACCACACAAATTGAGAGAATGGTCCACACATCCATTGAAAACAGCTTTTTTCTTTTTTTCTTTAACCACTTCCATGCTAAGGACGCGCTCAGCGCGTCCAACCGCATGTCACGTTCCATGCGGTGGACGCGCTGAGCGCGTCCTCTCTTTGGGGTCAGCGTTCGGCCGGGTTCCGGCCGATTGCTGGCCCCCCGGTGCGGCCTGACATCCTCGATGTCAGCCCAGCATCCGGAACCGCCGCTGGAGTAATTAGGTGTCATCGAGGCGGCGCGATGACACCTAATTCAGGCGCCCCCCCTGCATGTGCGGGGGGGGGGGGGGTACCCTGGGGAGCCGGATCACGAATCGGCGCTGAAAAGCACCGGTTTGTGATCCTTTCCCGGAGCTGGCCGACATCTTGGATGTCGGCCAAGCCTTCGGGAACTCCCCCTGAGGACTGGCGTCATCGTGCATAGCACGATGACGCCAGTCCTGGAGTTAACCCCTAACTGCCACCAATGGTGGAGATAGGGGGTTCATTGGAACCCCCTATCTCCCGATCCGTGGTAGCTAGGGGTTAAAGTTTGGTACTGTTGGATCGGCCACAGCACGGCCGTTCCAACGATACCAAACACGACTGTGAAAAAGTTTGTAAAAAAAAAAAAATGAAAAATAAAAATACAAAAAAAATTATAAAAAAAAAACATTTTTTTTTTCTTTTTTTTGGTTTGTTAATGCAGCAATATTGTTCCCATTTCAATTGTAATGTGAAAAAAAACCCACTTTACACGTTGTAAATTATTGAAAATTCATATTTTATTGCATTTTTTGTTATAATATACAGACAGGTCATGACGTATACATATAATAATGACATGTTATGAATCTACCGAGTCTGACGGAAAGAACGATATATAATATGTCTGGGTCATATACTAAAATAAGCCTTCAAAACACGTTTAAACATGATGAGCAAAACCGGTAAAAATGACCTCAGCACAGAGGCGGGAAAAGCCTCAACAGCGAAAGGGTTAATAATGGCTTGCACACCTCCATGGATTCCAGCCATCGTCGCAGCATCTTTGAGAGCGACACATCATTATGTCCAGTCCATCATTTTCCAGTTTTTTGAGGATATCTGAGTTGAGGTCAGTAGCCTTTTTCCCCTTTTTAAAGCAAAAAATCCTAAAAATACTTCCTTTACTTCAACTTTCCTATTGCTGGTTTTAACATATCTAATAACTTCTGTCATCTGGTCTGTATGTGAGATGTCAGGTGTTCTGTCAAGTGTTCTGTCAAACATGATGCCAAAGTATTTTGCCTTCTTTATATCCATGACAAGTTTTTCTGTCACATGATTTGCTAAGATGCTTAGAAACTCCTTCTGAGTTTGCGGGGCAAGATATGAAACAGAGACTTTATATCTACCAGTGCTGTTTTTTAATTTCATGAAGTGCTCTTTCAGTACTGGGTCATATTTAGAAAGGATGGCAACCAGCTCAAGAAAGTTCCCTTTTATTAAATGAAGATTCATCTTCCTTCCGGCCACGGAATGCTAGATTCTGCATGGCAAGAAACAATGTGACGTCCAACAATCTGTACAAGACGTCCCTCCACTTTTACTTCTCCATTTCCATCAAAGTAATAGTTTCTGTGTCAATGGTTTTGTGCAGCCTCAGTCTTGCTGCCAACGTTTCCCATTTTTCAACGCAACATAGGTGTTCTTCAGATGTCTCATGGTTATGTACTTTCGGGCTTAGTTTCCACCACTTTTGAAACCCAGTCACAAATTTTGAGGTTGTAGCTGTAGTACCATAGGCAAATATTCGGCAGCAAAAACAGTATAAATTATCACTGACAGGTGAGTAAACCATCCATGACCGCAGAATTGTTTTGCCAATTGGCATCACCTTGTTAAACCAATCTTTGGACAGTTGACGCACATCTCCTTTTGCTTCTGCACCTTACCTTTTTGAAACCCCAAACGGTCCATCTTTGTTCTGAAAAGAAGCACTTCCCCTTTTGAGGATTTCAACCCGTATATGATCTGGAACTGGTATCTCCCAGAAAGATACATCACTTAGAATTTGTAAATCTTTCTCCTTAATGACGCTCATCTCTTTTACAGTGTCTTCACTATTGCCAGCATCACTTTCAAAACTCTCTGCTGCGTCAGACTCTTCCCTTTCTACTCCTTGTGCTTCAGATTCTGGCATTTCAGCTTCTTGCTGTCCTGCAGAATGCATGCTCGCAGCTTTATGAATTGCAGAATGACAAGCAGTGTCTTCTGATGTACATTGGCCATCATCTGGTCTTTTGACATACTGTAGCATGGATCCAGAAAGCGTTTTCATGGATTTCAGTCTTGCTTCTTTTGATTTCCTTTGCCGGTGTCCACTTGCCCGCTTTGTATGTATCCCATGAGGCATGATGGAATGTATTCCTGCATTAGTACCAATGATAATCTGTTAGATCAGCGAAATGGATTAATACTTGCTTTTGTTTTTAACACCTTCTCCAAGACTTTATGCAGGCGACCACTAAAATGCACAGAGTTAGTTAGGGAAAGACTTGCATGCTTTATATTTCACAAAAGGTCTGTGCAAACCATTTCCCCCCCCCCCTTTCAGTGACACCTCACATGACCCAGGCAGGGTTGAAAAAGTGCAGCGGTTTTACGTTTTCGATGGCATGGTGCACTATTACGCATTGGATCATCACCACCACACTTTCTGGCATCATGGGAAATGAGAAAGTCAGGGGGCAGCTTCATTGTTCATTTTATTGTTGTGGAGCTCTGTGATACGCTGATATAGACCACTGATTGCTGAGAGTTTTATTGTTGTGGAGATCTATGATGCATACACATTGCTGCCTGCAAGTTTTATTGTTGTGGTGGGTAGAATTTAATTTGTTAAAAAACAATTTGGTTTTGGTCCGCGTAACGATTCCTGTGTGTGGCGCTCTAATCTCTGATCCATTACTTGGGACCGTAAGCCAGCAAAATGAATATTCAGCCACAGCGAGGAGTGAAGCGGTATACAATGCAATTCAATTTCCATCACCATTTCTTTCTACAAGCGACGCAAAGGTTAAGTAACAAAGACCCGCGGGTTTTATTACGGAGGCTCGAAGGAATTATTTCAAACACGCGCACCACGTCCATGAAGAAAAGGAAATCCTTTGATTATAACATTGCCCTAAGGAGGCAAACACTTTGAATATTAATTATACGTTGGAAGGGGCTCGACGAGGGTTAAGCTTAACTGCTATGGCATTTATTTCTATTATTTTTTTTCTTCATTTTTAAAGGTTTAAACGTGTTTCTTAGGCTAGGGTCAGACTAGCGCAGTTTTAACGTGCGTTTAGCCGCACAAAATCACGGCCGTACTAGCAGCAAATGACGTCCAATGCCGGGGAACATACGAAGTACGGCCGCACGAAAATTCGTCCGCGCAACGCAAGTGGCAAACGAACGCATTTTTTCGAGAACGTCAAACCGCTACTACTGACGTACAGAGTGCGCTGCGGCTACATAGCGGCGTGTTTGCGTGATTGGGAGACGTCAGACGCTGCACACCGTCCGGCCAACATAACGTGCACAGACCAAACACTTCCTGTCTTGTCTGGGGTAGCTGCAAGTTGCGTTGGACAATGGCTGGGACTGACATCGACGTGGAGAGGCTGATCAATGCAGTGGCAGATCATCCCGAGCTGTGGGACACGGCCTGCGACAGCTACAAAGACCGGCAGAAGAAGGCCAGTGCATGGGTCACAGTGTCCAGGGTGGTGTACCCAGAGTACGAGACGTGGTCTGATAAAGAGCAGAAGCTTCAGAGTGAGTAAATGATCATTTTATTGCATAGAATTCAATTGCATTGAACTTGAATGTAATATCAAACAAAATGGCATAACGAATTATCGTTGTCACTAAGGATGTGCGTTTCGGCTTTCAGAATTTCGGAATTTAAACGACATTTTCACGATTCGTGTTTTCAGATGCGGGCGATTCCCAGATAATTTTTCGATCCGAAAATGTCAGATCCGAAATGTTTCCGAGCCGAAACAAAATATTGTACGAATATGCGATTGGACTTGAATTGTGTCAAATCGAAATTTATTGCTTTGAAACGAGAACAGACGTTGCGAAAAACGAGAAATGTACGAAATCACGAAAAGTAGATCCAACAAACGAGCAAAGTGACACAAAAACGAAAAATGGTCCATATTCCGATGACATATCCCCGAAAAACAAGTCGAACCGAATCGAATCAAAACAGGGTTCGTTCGAAATGAGCCGAATCGAAAACTTTAAACATCTGAAAATTCGAACAGAAAAAATAATCGGTGCACAAGCCTAGGTGTCCACATGTCAAATGATGTCCATCTGCCATGGCACCTGCCCTGCATTGCTAGTGAAATAATTAGACAGAGCATCGCGAAACCTGTTGGTGTGTCTATTCACAGGTATTATGTCATCGTTAGCATACTCATCCAGACCCGTTACTGTGAGGGTATCCTCGAAATTAACCCCATCCCTTGCACGAACATAGTTATGTAGGATGCAACAGCATTTCACTATATCCACACAGAAATCCACATTTACATCAAGTGGCCGATGAAAAATCCTCCACTTGTTGCTCAGTATGCCAAAGCTACACTCGACATACCGTCTCGCCCGCGACAGCCTGTAATTAAACACCCGCTTCTTCACAGTCAGGTTGTGTCCCCGAGTATGGCCGCAGGAGATGTGTGGATAAGCCGAATGCTTCATCACCCACAAAGGCATAGGGGACTGACACGTCGCTGCCAGGCAAAGGTGCGGGTCTGGGGATGTTCAGGTTCCCACCCTCAATCTCATTCCACAGTGTTGAGTTCCGAAACAGTGTTGAGTCCGAGTCCTTGCCGTATGATCCGACATCCACATACACAAAATTATAGTTGGCATCTGCCACCGCCAGTAGGCCAATTGAAAAATAATGTTTATAATTTTGATACAGTGAGCCACTGTGCAGTGGCTTCACAATGCGGACATGTTTGCCGTCCACCGCTCCCAGGCAGTTGGGATAGTTCGCTCTCTCCCAGAATCCTGCTGCAATTGCCAGCCATGTCTCGCCTGTGGGTGTTGGCAAACATTGGTCCTTCATGGTTTCCCATATTGTTTGGCAGACCTTGCGGACGATCTCACCAGCTGTCGATCTGCCAATGCGGAAGTTGTAATGCAGATCCTTCAAACTGCATCCACTAGCAAGATACCTAGAACATGAAAGAAGCTGTGTTATGATCACATCATATAAACCTAACCTTATGTCACTCTCATGTTTTGCAGCACATGAAGCAATCAATAAATGGCGCACGGTGAGGGACAATCATACCCGGGTCCTGAAAAAGGAGGCTGAAGCTGCTCGCTCTGGAGCTGGTGCAAAGAAGAGGCGCAGCTATTTGTATGCTGACCAACTGTCCTTCCTGAGGAAGAGCCAGGAGCCGCGCAAGACTGTGAGCAGTATTGACCGGCCATCCACCTCTAGCTCACAAGGGCAAGACCTGCAGCCCGCAGGATCTGGCAGCTGCCAGTGGAGGTCGAGCAGGGTGGTGCGGAGTCCCAGGTGGAGGATGTGGAGTCCCAGCAGGTGCCGGGTACAGCACCCACAGACAGCACCAGTACGGCTCCCAGGAGGAAGAAGCCACCATCAGCTGATGTCGAGCAGGCCATGGTCGCATTCATGGACGCGCACCATACACATCCACGCTGCATGGTCGCTGATTCCGAGGACATGTCCTTTTTCAATTCATGTCTCTCCCTGCTCAACATAATGACCCCAGCGCAGAAGCTGGATTATCGCCGCCGAAGCCTGGACCTGATACATGAGATACTGTCCCATCCACAACAGGCACCTGTATATCACGGTGTCGTGCCACAATACCCCCATGGTTATTCCCACCACTGCCAGGCGTTGCCTGCCCGCCCACCCATGTCCCCTGTTGCTGGGCCACCCCCGGAGCCAGAGTACCACCGCAGCCATATGCACGGTCCTCATGACCCAGATGCTCCTCGGTATCATACCATGTGAGGTGTATCGTCTGTTCGTTTATGTTTGTCACAGTTTATTCATGTTGTTCTAATATTTTTTATTTTATTACCTTCATTGGACATGCAATAATATATGTGTTTAATATGTTATTGTTATCTTCTGTCATATTATTTCGGGACTAAATATTTTATTTGTTTCACATCGTTGTCAGTGTCATTACTCTTTCGGTACGTATTCTGGAAGGTAATGCATGCGTGTGTGTGTGGCATATAACTACTGACCTACAATAGAGCCTCTGCACACCGAGCACATGTCTGATGACTGGCAGCGATGTCATGAATGCAGGTGTTTGATAGTACTTACCGCAAAGTGAGGACCAGCATCTCCTCCGGTGGTATGGCAGCCCTCATGTTGGTGTCCCTCTTGGTCAGCGGCTCACGCACCTTCATCAACAGTTCATCAAAGGTGTGGATGGACATCCGCAGGTTAGTTGAAGAACTTCACGGGGTCCCTCTCTCGCAGTGGCCTGTACAGTGTCACAAAGTGGCCATGCGTGTGTCTGGCAGTGTTGAGTGGATGGACCCATGTTCGCCGTTGTCTTTTCTTCTTCAGGTACAGGTATCCCAGTGCAGCAAAAAGAAACACTTGGACTGCATCCATCTTGGAAAATGCCACCATTCCCAAAATGCCTTTTTATACCCCTTCCCTTTTATTTGATTCATTCTGCAATTGATTTGGTTGATCATATCTCTCTTCTTCCAGCTCCGTGAAACAAAACGTACGAAAATGCGCATCGTATGACCGCTTTCGCGCATTCCGTTAAAAAATACGTTCGTTCGTTCGACCGCACTTTTTCACGTTCGCGGAGAAAAATGCGTTCGTCTGACCCTAGCCTTAGGAACAAGGTCACCCACTCGTCATGGAGTGCTGAATCCAACGAGCGGGCTCCTCCGGTGCTCAGTCACGAGTCGACTCGAGTACAAGTGAGACTCACGCAGTTTGATCACCCACGCCCCCAACTAGCGACGCCACTGACTATGATGACCTTTCTTTCCTCACCTGCTCTTTGTAATCCAGGTCGCGTCACTCTCGTGGAATATCTATTTTATCTCAGATGTCCTGCGAACCCACAGACTCCTCACAGTCACAATCAGCTGCTGATCAAACGCTCTTAATATCCTGACCAGAGGTTTGTCTGTCCCCACGGCAGTGACAGAAAGACCTTGTCCTCCTCGTGTTTAGATGGCCCTAGGAGAGCGAGGTCCCAAATCCCAATAAGCTTACCAGATATTAGTTGTCCTTCAAAAACACTACAATGCATCAGTGTCTCCCTAGCTAAAAATAACTACACGGCAATTAAGCCTAGAATACATTAATATATATAGGACAGAGTCTGAGAGCGGGAAGCTATAAAATGGGTTAGGCGCAAAAAAAACATGCCATAATAAAGAAAAAACAACATATTTAAACATTTATATAGCTAAACCTAGGACTGCAATATATCTACAGATTTCACAAAACCATAAAGGGACGTCTCTCCCATACAGTATCGCTAGCTGTACCTGTCCAGAGCCAAAATATCCACCACTAGACATGTGCATTCGTTTTAGTACTAAAACGATTTAGTCCGAATTTTGGGATAATTTAGTTTTCGTATGACTCGAGATATGAAATTGCTCAGTACAAAAAACGAAAGAAACTAAAATAAAATGCACTACATTTTAGTTTCAGTCCTTTTTGTGATATTACATTGAGGAGTGAAGGAGACCAGCAATGCAGAGCGCAACATCCGAAGTTCTGCCTTCACATGCCAATGCAGTAGGATGTCCTATACAGAGAGGAGCATTAATTAATGCAGGAGGATGTTCTATACATTATACAGAGCGGGTATTAATGCAGGAGGATGTTCTATACATTATACAGAGAGGGGTATTAATGCAGGAGGATGTTGTATACATTATCCAGAGAGGAGTGCTTTTTTTTTCTTTCTTTTTAGCCCTTTAAATCCAGTGGCTGTAAGCGCTGATCGGCTGCTTGTTATATTATCCCTCAGTACAATGTATCAGGCTCAGTTGTTACAGTAACTGACTGTAACAGCGCTCAGAGTTTCAGTAAAACAAGGAAATAATATTGTTCTAACCTCATATATATAAAAATATTATTTACTAGTTTTACTGAAACTCTGAGCGCTGTGATGAGCAGTAGGGATGAGCCGAACACTCCCCGAGTTCGGTTCGAGCACGTACCCGAACTTCCCATTTGTTCGGGACTGAACCCGAACTCGAACCCCATGCAAGTCAATGGGGCTGAAAATTCGGTTTTTTAGAGTGCCCTGCAAGAGGGCATATATGCTACATATTTGCCATAAAAGGTGTATGGGGGTCCAGGTAGTGCCCTGGGGGACAGGAAACAAGGACAAAAAGTTTAAAAAAAAGTTTTTAAAGGGACAGTGAGTTTTCCATGAAATATATGTTAAAAATAAAAACCAAAAATTCCTTCAAATATCGTGCCTAGGAGGTCCCCATAACCTGCCCGTGAAGTGGCGGATTTCTAGGATGTATAGAAACACTTAAAAACAAAAAAATGACGTTTCATATGACGGTAAATGCTTTTCCTTTAATCTATCCATAAACAACTGCTTGGGGCGGCAGAATGTATGAAAAGACATTTTAGGACGCGCAGAAAAAGTTTTGTTTTTTTTTGGCTAAATTATTGTGAGACTTATGCAGGCTTTGGATGAAAGTAACAATAGGGGCTTTAAAATTGGGCTTTTAGCGTCGGCGACAGTGCCGTCACACTGTAACCCCTCTGAGGATATGAATCTGATACAGGCGTCAGTGGCAGTGCACCCAGATATTGTGTCTTTAGTGCCAGGCATGCAAGTACAATCACACAGTAACCCCTCTGTGGTATTGTGGAAGAATGCAGGGGTGGACCATGTGGTCCTATATTAAAAAGATATGAATCTGGGAATGGGCGTCAGTGCACCCAGATATTCTGAAAAATAGCACAACGAAAGGGGCACCAGGTACTCAACAAAAGGGCATAACCCAAAACAACATGAAAAATGAATCAATTTGCACAAAGTGCAACTAGAGTACCAAGAGTAGGTTAATTTAATGATACACATAAACAGACAATGAATTAAAAATTGCAAGGTTGGTAGTAGAGGGTGTGGAGGGTGGGACAAGGACCACCAATCAATAAGCAAACTGCACAATGAAAGGGTAGAAAGGTCTATACCTCGGCAGTTCAAGCCACCTACATAACCAGTAATGTAATAAGGAGTACCAGACAGCATATAGCATATAGCAACCCAAACAACTACCCTCACCAACCAAAATACAGTTAAAAACAACAACAAGGAGGCATAGCTTGACGCGTTTCGCCCGTCTGGGCTTAGTCTGAAGCTAGTGTGCTTTGAATATTCACCCCAATATATATATATATAGGTACCTAAATTAAACAAATACCAGGCAGCTGGACCGAAAATCTGTATGGGGAAATCACTTCCGGGTACGCCAGCGATCACATGACAAATGAGACCAATGAATTAACAGGAACATCATGGGTGCAAAAGGGGCCAATCAAGAAGCAGTGGAGGTCACATGGGATCAATGACCAATCAACGGCTCCCAGTGTCCAGGAATAAACAGAGTGGATTCTGCAGCGTACTTCCGGGTATGTCAGCGATCACATGGCAATTAGAACTAATAAGATAACAGGAACATCATGGGTGCAGAATGGGCCAATCAAGGAACAGTGGAGGTCACATGCGATCAATGGCCAATCAACGGCTCCCAGTGTCCAGAAATGATCAGAATGGACTCTGCAACATACTGATCAACTAAGAAAGGGGCAAGAATGATAATAAACCACTGCAGCCTGCAAGAATACACTATAATGTTGCCATAAGGCTATAAGCGTGACATGAAAGATCAAACTGAATAGCAGGACGTCCTAATGCCGATATAATAATGCACAAGAGCACCAAGGAAGGTAACAATGATGACATCAAACTACTTGAGAAGGAGTTAAGATCTAACCTAATGCTGATGAGCAGATAAATAAAGGGGTGAAAAATAAAAACTAACATAATAATGGAATGAATGACTATTAACCAAGGTCTACACATATGTATGTCAAAAAATCATGTATATATTAAACATGTACATATATATATACATGCTCACATATGCACATAAATGTGTAAATGCATACGCAACACAATAAAAAAGGGGGGGAAATAATAATGATATAAAAAAACCTTAAGGGGCATGTAGTGAAACATCATGTGACCATGTGGACAGTTGGAAGAGAAACACAATACAAAACTAAGTGACTAAATAAAAGGGGTGAACGTAAACCCTTCATTAAGTCCAAAGGGTGACCGAGTATTGAGTTGGTAAATCCAAAAGGCTTCACGTTGAAGTAATTTGATGTCAAGATTGCCCTTCCTAGGGCCCAACTTGATCTGCTCAATGCCCAAAAATTTCATGTTATTGAGTGTACACATATCGCAACTCTGAAAATGTCTTGCAACGGGGGTATCCTTAAGTGATTTGATAGATCTGACATGTTCCACTATACGTACTTTTAATGGTCGGATGGTTTTGCCAATATATTTTTTACCACAATAACAAATAAGTTGGTACACAACGCCAGTGGAATTACAATTCAAAAATTTGCGGACAGAAAAGGTTTTGGAATTGTCAAAATTAGAAAAGTGCTTGGGATCACGGGATACATAAGCACAAGCGGTGCATCTGCCGCATTTGTACATGCCCTTGAGTCGATTGATTAACCAAGAAGTGTTGGGGGACCGGGGAGTTTGAAAATGACTATGTACCAGTTTATTAGGGTTGCACCGATACCGATACTAGTATCGATATCGGTGCCGATACCGGGTACTGCAGGAGTACTTGGTACTCGTGCAGTACCCCCGATATTTTTTTCCGATACCTGAAGCCGGCATTGAGCCGGCTTGCCGGTATCTGAGGGGCTGCGGCGGCTGTCCGAATGCTCTATCGGCATTTGGACAGCCGCCCCTGGAGCTGCTCTCCGCCCTGTGTTTATACTTACCTTCCTTCAGCGCCGCCGGGAAAGTCTTCGTGCGCGCGCACTCCTTGGAAGGACCCCAGCCGCGACCACGTGGGACCATGTGATCGCGGCTGGGGTCCTTCCAACGAGCGCGCGCGCGGAAACTTTCCCGGCGTCGCTGAAGGAAGGTAAGTATTAAACAAAGTGAGGAGCTGCAGGGCCTGTCTGAATGCAGATAGAGCATTCAGACAGGCCCTGCAGCTGCTCTCCGCTCATACTTACCTTCCTTCAGCGACGCCGGGAAAGTTCCCGCGCGCGCGCTCGTTGGAAGGACCCCAGCCGCGATCACATGGTCCCACGTGGTCGCGGCTGGGGTCCTTCCAAGGAGTGCGCGCGCACGAAGACTTTCCCGGCGGCGCTGAAGGAAGGTAAGTATGAGCGGAGAGTGGGGGGCATATCCATGAGCCTGGGGGCATATCCATGAGCCTGGGGGCATATCCATGAGCAGGGGGGCATATCCATGAGCAGGGGGGCATATCCATGAGCCTGGGGGCATATCCATGAGCCTGGGGGCATATCCATGAGCAGGGGGGGGCATATCCATGAGCAGGGGGGGGCATATCCATGAGCAGGGGGGGGCATATCCATGAGCAAGGGGGGGCATATCCATGAGCAGGGGGGCATATCCATGAGCTGGGGGGCAATTATCCATGAGCTGGGGTCAGGATATCCATGAGCTGGAGGGGCAGGATATCCATGAGCTGGGGCAATATCCATGAGACCTGGGGGCTTTATAGGAGGTCTGTTCTTATTGGAAAGCGTCACATGACATAAAATAAAAGTATCGGTAATTGGTATCGGTGAGTACTTGAACAAAAGTATCTGTACTCGTACTCGGTCTTAAAAAAGTGGTATCGGTGCATCCCTACAGTTTATCATGAAGATTAGTACATCTCCTGGCTGTCATAGAAGGATGTGGAGTAAGAGCCCCCTTCAAATAAGGGTCCTAGTTAGCAATGGCCAATACCACTCACATATATGTCTAATCGCGTGCCACCCACAATCAAAATTGGCAATCAATCTGATAGATTCCGATTTTATGGCAGTGGGAGCATCTTGCAAGAGGCCGTGTCGTTCGGTGATCAATGCCCGTTTATAAGCGGACTTTAAAACCCGGTTAGGGTAACCCTTCTCTTTAAAGGCCAACCGAAGAGCCTGAGATTTATGCTTAAATTCTGAAATGGAACTACAGGTACGTCATTGTAATTTATTTTCCCTGCTACATCAGTCAAAAAATACGTCAGTGAAAAAAACAGACTGTGTGGCCACTACCTTGTCGTCAGTCAGGAAGTACGTCCGTACTGCACGGACGCACAGTCCGTAGAAAATGCGCTCATCTGACCCTAGCCTAACCCCTCTGTGGTATTGTGGAAGAGTGCAGGGGTGGACCATGTGGTCCTATATGGAAAAGTGTTTTTTTTTTTTATCTGTTAATGGGCGTCAGTGCACCCAGATATTGTGCCTTTAATGCCAGGCCAGAAAGTATCATCATACAGTAACCCCTCTGTAGTATTGTGGAAGAGTGCAGGGTTGGACCCTGCGGTTCAAAAAAATAAAATGATATAAATCTGGTACAGGCGTCAGTGCAGCCAAATATTGTGCCTTTCATGGCAGCAAGTGCCTTCACACCGTAACCCTTTTGTGGTATTGTGGAAGAGTTCAGTGCTGGAGGTTTTGTGAATGCAGAAGACCTCCCTGTTCTATTCCGTTACTTCAGCATCTGGGGATTGATAGCTGCTGATCCAGGACTGATTCATTTTTATAAATGTCAGCCGGTCTACAGAGTCGGTGGACAGACGCACTCTTTTGTCTGTGACAAAACCTCCAGCGGCACTGAACGTCCTTTCGGAAAGCACACTAGATAAAGGGCATCCTAGTAGCTGCATAGCATATTGGCTAAGTTCTGGCCAGTGATCCAATCTCAACACCCAGTAAGCCAGTGGATCATCTGCTGGAAAGGTATCCAGGTCTGCCCTTGCCCCTAGGTAGTCCTGCACCATATGGTGAAGACGCTGGCAATGGGTGCCTACATTTGACGTCCTTGGGCGTCGTTGACTAAAAAAATTAAAAAAAACACTCAAGCGGCCCTGGCCTTCTCCGCTATTCCTCTGATCACCCGCAGCCTCAGAAGCACGTGAACCTGTCCTTGTGCCATACTCACACAGGTACTCGTTGATGGCCCTCTGCTGCTTGTGCAGACGCTGCAGCATTGCTAATGTCGAATTCCACCTGGTGGGCATGTCACAGATCATACGGTTTGTGGGAAGGTGGAATTCTCTTTGAATTTCTGCCAGGCGAACGCTTGCTGGGAATGACCGTCTGAAGTGGCTGCAGACCTTTCTGGCCTGGATGAGAAGCTCTGGCAGCCCTGGGTACTTGGTTAGGAAACGCTGTACCACTAGATTTAGGACGTGTGCTAGGCATGGTACATGCGTCAATTTACCCTTGCGTAGGGCGGAGAGAAGGTTGCTGCCATTATCGCAGACGATCATTCCCACACCCAAGCTGGCGTGGTGTTAACCATCTCTGCACCTGCCCCTGCAGAGCTGACAAAATTTCTGACCCCGTGTGGCTCCTGTCCCCTAAACAAACCAGCTCAAGCACAGTATGGCATCTTTTTGCTTGAGCCATTGCGTAGACACTGTCAGGCATTGGTTTAACTGCCACTTCGCCAGAGACAGAGAAGGAGGAGGAGGAAGAGGTGGTGGTGGTGGAGCAGACAGACCTCATACAAGCAGCTTTCTGGAGGCGTGGTGGATGAACAAGCTCCAGCACAGAGCCCCGTCTTGGATCCCTCCCAGCTGCAAAATAGTTACCCAGTGTGCCGTGAAGGAAATGTAACGACCCTGTCCATGCTTGCTGGACCACGTGTCTAAAGTCACATGCACCTTGCTGCTGACTGCCTTTCCCAATGACTGGATAACATTGTCTTCCACGTGCTGGTATAGTGCTGGAATGGCTTTGCGTGAAAAGAAATGGCGTTTTGGAACCTGCCACTGTGGTACAGCACATTCAGCAAATTCACGGAAGGGAGCAGAGTCCACCAGCTGGAAAGGCAGCAGCTACAATGCGAGTAATTTTTCTAAGATGGCATTTAGACGCTGTGCTTGGGGATGGTTGGGACTATATTTTTTTCTTTCGCTGCAGCAGCTGCGGCAACGTAATCTGACTGCGTAAATCTTCAGCTACTGGGATGATGTCACATTCTGAGGAAGGACCTGCTGGTACATCCATTACTGTAGCATCATCCCTGTCGGTGGAGGTTGTAGGCAATGACATGGCAGGACATACATTGTGGGTAGAGACAGATGAGGAGGAGGAGGAGGACCTACGCAAAGTTTTGCGCCAACGGGATGTGTGGCACTTGTTCATATGTCGCCTCAAACACGTGGTACCCAAGTGTCCGGTGTTTATCCCACGCTTCAGCCTCACCTGACATAGATTACAAATAGCAACGGTGGAGTCTGCTGCACATTTCTTAAAGAACTCCCAGACAGCAGAGTTCCTGCATGTGTGCTTTGAGACAACAGCACTCTGCACCGGAGCAGCTCTGACATGTGATGCCTTGGACTGGCTAGTGCCACATTTGGTCAGAGGATGTTGTGCCTCGTGTTTGCTGTGCCTCCTCCTCCCCTCTCCTCCTCACTTGATTCCTCAGTTCGATCTGGCACCCAGGTGGAGTCAGTGACCTCATCATCAATGTCATCTTCACCCCCTATCTCCTCGTCACTGGAGCCAACTTGGCAGTATGCTGCAGCTGCTGGGGCAACATGAGTGCCAGTTATTTGTGTGTCATCACCGGCACCCCCTTCCTCTAGGTTGATTATACTCCCTTGCTCAACCTCAGAGATTGAATCCGAGCACTGTACTTGCTGCGCATCCTCAAGCAGCATGTCACTCTCTTCTTGTAGTCAAACAATTCAGCTGACTCCTCCGTGTGTGATAGCGAGGCTACGGCAGGAGTAGCTGTGGACATGGAGGCTGCATTAGATGCTTTGGCAGCAGAGGTGGACTGTAAAGCACTAGAAGCCTGGCTGGCAGAGGACTCAGAGGATGAGGATGGCCTGGTTAGCCAATCCACCAAGTCCTCTGTATGTTGCTGCTGCTTAAGACGGCCAGCACCAGTTAGAAAGGACAAGCGTGCCCCTGCAGAGGATGCACCACGTCCACCACGACCAGAGATACAGCCTCCCGACACAGGGGCTACTTGCCCTCTTATCTGTGTCTGGGAGCGTCTGCCTGTCCTTTTTGTTCTTTCAGACATGGTGAGTGATTTATAGATAATATATACAGAACTCTGATTCAACTCTGGTATAAAGATTTAAAGAACTCTGGTATACCTCAGTGAGACACACTGATAGCTGGCAGCCAGTGACAAGAGACAGATCACCTTAATTCACAAACGTTTTAAAGAAATTAGTGAGCCCCAAAAAAACTTGCTGGCTGTGTGACGAGACACAGAAGATCACCTCAATTCACAAATGTTTTAAAGAAATTAGTGAGCCCCAAAATACTGTGTGGTACTGTTTGTGTGACGAGACACAGATCACCTTAATTCACAAATGTTTTAAAGAAAGTTGTAAACCCCAAAAAAACTTGCTGGCACAGTGACAAGACACACATCACCTAAATTCCCTGATATTTGGTAGAAATGAGACCCCCCCAGTAGCGTGGCAGACCGGCAGTAACAAGACACAACTATCTCCTTTGAAATCTCCTCTGAAATGCGTGCAGAAGCGCTGCGTGGAAACGTTATATAGTGTGCTGCGGGACTTAGCTCTGTGAGCCCATGATTGGGCAAAATTTGCCCAATCAGGACTCTGAGCGGTGATTGGCATAGTGTTGAACCAGTCTTGCACCAGACCTGTGGTCAGGTGCAAGGCTGTAGCCAATTACGAGCTTCAGGCCAGTGGGAAAATGCATTGTTGTCCATTGTGGTCGAACATGCGGCGAACACCTGGAAATGTTCGGTGTTCGCAATCTACTCGAACAGGCCAAGTTGGGGTCGAACCCCGAACCGTCCGTTCCGAACAGCTCATCACTAATGAGCAGCAGTCAGTTACTGTAACAGCTTTGCCTGACACGGGGCAGTATTACAATGTTGGTGCTAACTTAACCAGTGCTGTTGTAAACTGAAAACCTCCATAGGCTATAATGGCTCTGGGAAGTTTACAACAGCTCTGGTTAAGTTAGCACCAACTATGTAATATGGCCCGCGTTGTGCTGAGAGTGAGAGATACTGTAACGAGCAGCGATCTCAGCCCTCTGAGGAGCCACTACAATAGTAATTGTATCCACTGGTTTTCGGATGAATGAAATTAGTTTACATACTAAAGAACTGAAAACGAATTTCTTTAGCAACTAAATGAATTGCATTAGTTCAAAACGAAATTTTGGGCTGTGCACATGTCTATCCACCACCCCCTGGTCCCAGCAGGTCGTGAGAGAATCTGATGACTCCAGTGCAGTCTCTGCTTTTTCACCAACTAGAAAAAGAAAGAATAATGTACTATGTTTATAAAATTGTAGGAGACTGAGAGAGTGACACAGACACAGTCGAGAGCAGGCGTCGCATGACACGTGCTGCCTAATGTGTCGTGCACCAACCTGTGTACACACACTCACAGGCCGAATTCAGATCTGTGTCTGTGGACTGGAGTGGAGGACTCAGGACTGCATTCTGAATCCATCAACAATGTCATGTCAGTGACTGTCAGACACGGTCGAGAGCAGGCGTCTCATGACTGTGACACACGTGCTGCCTAACGTGCACCAACCTGTGTGTACACAGTGACAGACACATGACACACGCACAGGCCGAATTCATATCTGTGGACTGGAGTGGAGGACTCGGGACTGCATTCTCAATCAACAATGTCACTGCTGTCTGCTGACACACACTGACAGCTTCCTAGATCAGCTCAGCTGAACTGAACGAACGCGCTCTCACTCACCCAGGCCAGACCCGCTACGCCGCTCGTTTCTGTCTGTGCAGGACTCGGTGAGGGAGAGACACGTCACCATGCACCTGCTCCCGCACGCTTTTGAAAAAAAAGGCACCACGCGGGAGCTTTTAGGGCGGTGGGCAGGCTGCCACTGATGAGACGTCAGCGTGCATCAGCCCGTCGGACAGCCATCGTGCTGCGTGCAGCTCTGAGCTCCCTCTGGCGTGTGGGCGGCGACCGGCGTCACGCGTCAGAGGGGGTGGGATCTACGCAGCCATCTTTGGTGCTTGCAGGCAGCGTGGCGACGGCGTGCTCGAGTTGTGTGCATCATTTCAATCATTCATCATGCCCCTTGCTCCGGCCCATCCATCCCTTGCTCCGTGCCTTTTTTTACTTTTGTGTTTTACACACACTAAGTTGGTTCTACCGGCCGGCGGCCGCCGCTATGAGGGGGAGGGCGGTAACTGCACGTGGTGCGGCCCCGCGGGCGGTTAAAAAATAAAAAACAAAACGTCTCGTCTCACTCAGCTGGTGACGACGGTGTCACCCCGCCGTGGGTGTCACCTGCTGCGGGCCGCACCCCCGCCCCCACCCAGCAACGCCTCTGTGTCCGGTAACACTTGGTTAATAGAATGTAGGAGCGTTGGCGTAACATACCACCTGAGGAACAATTTACAATTAGATTCCCGAATCATTTGGCTCCTAGAAGCAAAATGCGTAAATTCAAAAGCCTTAACCCAGTCCTCTACAGGAATCTCCAGTTCCAAGTCCCTTTCCCATTTAAGGAGAAGTGGGGACTCCGTGAGATAAGCCCCTTTCAGCAGGTAAGATTATATAGTAGAAACCACATGAGCGTATCGAACGTTATCTGTACAGAACATTTCAAACTGAGTGAGAGCAGTTAAAGTCTCATCTAACCAGGTAGTGGAGTGCAAAAAGTGTCGTAGTTGATTAAACTGGAATCTCGTCAGTGGGGCCTATTGTTGCCAATAAACTACTATCTAAAGGAAGTAATATTTTATCCTCACCTACTGCTTGTATGGCTGCATAATCTCATTCAAAAAAGTGGATGTCATCCCCGGGGGAACAATGGGTTGTACGTCAAGTGGAACAAGCGCGAAACTGGTGTTGTCAGTCTAGCGGTTCCTGGGACAGATCTGGTAGATTCCCTGGCAACAGACCTCTAGCCCTCTGATCCTTGGAATGGTCAGGTCCCCTAACCTCCAGCAGCCACAGAGGCCAGGGAAAACCGCAATACAGACTGAGATCGATATTAAACAGCAGGATATTTAGCACACACCAATAGCAACAGACAGCTATAACCAGACTCCGTTTTGACTGAACATCTTATAAAAAAACTGATATTTACCATATGAGGATTATCCAGCTGATAAGGCCATACCGGCGAAACGCATTCTGGATATCCCCCACATTGATTTTATTTTGTAATCTACGTGTAAAATAAAAATAAATTTTTTAACTTTTACCCCCATATCCTGTGATTACTGCGCAGCGCATACTGTCTACCGGGCAGCTTCCCACGTACGCAGCAGGAGGTTCTGGACCCAGCAGACGGACCGCAACAGCAGAGGAGGAAAGAGGGGTTTAAAGAAGGGACACTGACCACCTTGATGGGTCAGAAAGGCGCAAAAGAGTGAGCTTGATATTATCCTAGGCTCCAGTCCCCACGTGAGTTGAAAATTGTTACAATATACATTGCACTCTTTCTGTGTCACAGTGAGCACTATGTGTTTTCTCCATTCATTCCCATGAGGTATAGACTCACTGTAGTTGAATGAAAGGAACGACAGCGAACTGTTTTTAGTACAGCATTCAACATACTGCATTTCAGACTTTGACCACAAGGTGGCAGTAGCGTATAAGGGAAAGAATATACCTTGAAAGAGACAATACATTATTTTCTCCAACAGACGAACCAACCTACCTGCATACCAAATCAACCCTGCCGACTATATAAATACACCCGACATTATTCCACATAAGTGTACACACTCTGTGCATATTCTGTACTTAATGAACACAGTGGAACAAACTGTATAAATCATCCTATCCATGCCTTATAAGATCACTGCCAATATAATATACTGACACATTTTCAGTTAACGGGATTTAGCCATCTCATTCTTGTAAACAGCGCCCAACCGGGGATAAACCCTTTTCTCTCATATCCAGTAAACACTTGTCTTAGTTCCGTAAAAAATTACTGAGGAATGGCGATGGAGAGGGCCTGGAACAGGTACCGCAACCTGGGTAAAACAATCATGCGGAGAACATTGCTACGTCCCAACCAAGAAGTATGGGGCAAATTCCACTCTTTTTAGATCATTCTTAATTTGTCATAATAAGGGTGTATGATTTAGTTTAAAACGATCAGTTATGGTAGAGGACAAGCGTATTCCCAAGTATTTAAGTCCATCTGGGACCCAGCACATGCCATAAATTAAGCAAACGTTTTCAATAGTATCTCGCAGCAAAACTAAGCCCGGAGACAATCTTATAATTAGAAATTTCCGCAAAAGCATTAAGCTCTTCCATCAGGGCCGACAACAAAGGCAAGGGGTCCGTCAATGTAAATAACAAATCGTCCGCAAATGCAGCAACCTTATACTTATGTCCAGGTATCTCCACTCCTCTAATAGCAGGATTATCTCTAATCGCTTGCAACAAAGGCTCCAAACAAAGCAGGAATAAAAGAGGAGATAAATGACATCCTTGGCGGGTCCCATTATGGATAACCAATGCAGAAGAGAGCCGACCATTAACCCTGACTCGCGGCATGGGTAAAGCATATAGAGCTCGCAGTCACGAACACCATCGATTGCCAAATCCCATACCCTCCAACACCGCAAACAGGACCAATCAACCCGATTGAAAGCTTTTTCGACGTCAACCAAAAGTACCAGCAATGGGAAAGCAGCTGCTGAGGCATGATGCATGAGGGCCAACGTACGAAGCATCTTATCCTGAACTTCCCTCCCAGGTACAAAGCCAGTCTGGTCACACTGAATCAAAGAGGTCAGGAGGGGTCGAAGGCGCTGCGCTAAGATTTTGGTAAACAATTTCAAGTCCACGTTAATTAAAGAAATGGGTCTATAATTTGCACACTCTAGGGGATCTTTATTGGGCTTTGGGATCACCGAGATAGAAGCCCTAAGAGTATCAGGGTGTATAGGGGCAGTGTCATTTATGGAATTAAAGGCTCTAACGAACCTTGGGCCTGGAATATCATATAATAAAGAACTGTAAAGCCATCAGGGCCAGGGCTTTTACCAAGGGGAGTCAATTTCGGGGCGTCATTGAGTTTGTTTAAAGTAATCGGAGTTTCGCCTGGTTGCGTGGCAGAAGAGTCTTAACGGGTCTTCAGTATCTGCGGTTTATAAGTATGAAAGGCTGTCGCTATATCTCTGGTAGTATGCGCAAAAGAGCCAATGCCAGTGCGCAGTTTCGAGATTAAAGGTGCTTGATATCTCGTCTTCAGAGCACGAGCAAGCAGCCTGCCACACTTATTCCCTTGAGTGTAATAAGCATACTTTGTCAGGGTCAGGGTACAGGCCACCTGCTCATTAAGCAATTTCGCCAGGTCTGCCCTCAACAATACCAGTCTATGCAAAGAATCCGCATTCAAGTCAGCTTTAGGAGTTTGTTCAAGTCTCGTTATGTCACGCGTAAACTCCTCAATTTGAGCTGCTCGTTCCTTCTTACGGCGAGAACCTAGTTGAATCAGGGTTCCTCTCACTACGCATTTATGTGCCTCCCATAACACCGCTGGCGCAACCTCATCTGTGTTATTATCAAGAAAGTATCATTCAATAGAGGCCCTAACCTCCTCACGAGTCAAGGGGTCAGTAATAAGTGATTCATTTAAACCCCAAGTCCTCTCAGTGCGTTCTAGGGTCGGAACCGTCATAGTCATTATCAGAGGGGCGTGATCGGACCATGTAATAGGGCCAATTTTACAAGATTGTACCATCTCCAAAGCCCTATATCAATAAAAAAAAAAATCCAATCTAGAATATCTTTGAAAGACATGAGCGTAATACATATAATCTTTCACCGTCGGATTAAGAAGCTGCCAACAATCTACAAGATGTTCCGAGTGTAACTGTTTCCTAAATTGACTCCTCAGAGCGGAAAAAGACAGCCCCTCACTCCCAACACTCTCCGTACGCAGGTCCAGGGAAACCTTACAATCCCCATCACCACAATCCCTTCCTGAAAAGATGCCAAATGACGTAAAACCTGACCAAAAAATCTAGTTTGTAGGCGATTTGGCAAGTAGATATTTACAAATGTCATTTTAGTATTGCCCACCATCCCCTTGATCATTATAAAATGACCCTGCGGATCACTAAGTACACCACTCTGGACAAAAGGGACATGTCGCGCGAAAAGGATCGCTACCCCCCTAGATTTGGTTTCACCAAAGTTACTAAAGTAAACAGTCGGGTATCAGGCATTACGGAATTGCGGAGTCGAACCTTCCCTAAAGTTTGTCTCCTGGACAAAGACAATATCTCCCTTCAATCTCTGGAACTCAGCCAAAGCCTTGGAGCGTTTAGCAGGAATATTAAGACCTCTGACATTCAAGGATATAAGTCTCAAGGTGGCCATACGAAACTGACCATTTGCGTCCCCGAGATTAAGCCTCAGTCACTACATATTGGAATCATTGCATAAAACAAAAACCCGAGAACAACAACATAACAAATATATAGAGCAAAATTGAGATTGTGTAAACTTCTGATAACGGGGGATCCCATCAGAGGAAATAAAATACACCACTTGGGGTGAGCGAACTGGCCCAAAATGTCAACATAAAAACAGCAGTCCCATAGTCCGTGGGACCAAATTTGCAACAAAGTGTCCAAATAACATATATAAAGCTGGATTCAGGGATGTCCGCGCTCAGGTCCCGAGCGCTACATAGCATAAGAACATATCGGGGGCAGTAGCAAATATAGCAACAATCTCAGCCTCTCCGAAGGCCCATCACGGATCCGTCGGGGGGTTTGGAGAAGTTTGGGTGGAGGCTCTGCTTTGCGTTTCCTCTTCGTTTTTTGGGTCCAATGTGCTCTCTGCGGTAGGGGGAGGGAATCGGACAAGGTCGAAGAACCATACCAGTCCTGGATGTCTACCTCCGGTAATCCTAACACTCGTACAAATCTGGGAGTTCCTCAGGGCACGTAACAGTGAGAGTCTGGTTGTCTTGCGTCACCTGTAAAGCCATAGGGAAGCCCCATCTATAACGAATGTCTCGTTCCCTGAGAGCTTCCGTGAGAGGTTTCAAAGCTCTGCGGGCCTGTAAAGTAGTCCAAGAAACATCCTGAAAAAGAACAGCCTGCCCATCCACTTTAATTTCCGCTGTCTTACCTGCTGCTTTCAATGTGTCCTCTTTCAAAGTGAAATCCTGCAGGCGGCATATAATATCACGTGGTGCTGCAGACTGGGGTCCTCTCGTTCTTAAGGCCCGGTGCGCTCTGTCAAGTACCAAGCTCGCATCTTCGGGACGGCCCAATAAACCATTGAACAAATGTCTCAGCAAAACTTTAACATCTTCTTTGCCAGACTCCGCTTCAGGATATCCCTTAATATGCAAATTATTGCGTCTGCCTCTGTTATCAACATCATCTAAATGTCTGTGCAATATGGCAAGGTGTTTAGTCTGTGTCGCCATTTGATTCATAAGATGTTCCACATGTACAAACAGGGAGTCTATCTTCTTCCAAGTCCACAATCCTTCCTCCCAGTTGTTTTATATCAGACCCCAGTTCATCAAACTTACTGTGAAAGTGCGTTCCATTTGCAGAAATTGAGCATTTAAATCAGCTTTGGTAGGCAAACTTTTTTTTTTTTTTGTAAATATCATTTTATTAAGTATTTAGACAGGAACGTAAAAGGACACGCAGGTCCAAACAGTGGCAAGTCGCCATGAGAATGCAAAAATATATGTAAAAGAGGGCAGACATGCAAGTCTAACACATACTACAACAGGGCACGCAGGCTCCCAGGCAAACTCAAAGGGTGGGGGAGCGAAGGGGACAAAACAGCATGAACCATGATGTCTGGAGAGAACACAGGGGAGGGAACGGAGCACAATTTTACTCAAGGCGGAGATGTGGAAGGGACAGGAACTGATGGGACCTGGCCCAGGCGAGTGAGGAAGGAAGATGAAGTAGATATTGTGTGCCATTGGGACCAAATCAAGGAGTATCGAGGAAGTTGGTCAGTGGCCGACATATGAAAATGTTCCACCGCTCTAAGTTCCTCCATACGACGGAACCATTCCCGTAAAGGGGGTGGGGTAACTTGTTTCCAGTATAAGGGGATCAGGCTCTTGGCAACATTCAATATGCGGGGCAGGATGATTTTTTTGTACGTCGCTATGGACATAGAGGTATGGTGGAGCAGCATAGATGCCGGAGTAAAAGGTGGTGGGGTGCATAGCAAATCGCAGGCGATGGAGTGGAGACTCAACCAGAATGGGCGTATCAGGGGACATTCCCACCACAGGTGGATAACCGAGCCAAGGGCCCTAAAGCAGCGCCAACATTCTGGGGAGATGTCCAGGGAGAAGGTATGTAGGCGGATAGGAGTGTAATACCACAGTGTGAGCAGTTTATATGCAGTTTCTTGGGTTCTACTATCCATGGAGCATCGGTGCGTCAGCTCACATATGTCAAGCGACTGTTCCTCCGTAAACGTGCATTCCAACATAATTTCCCATTTACCCATGAATGCTGGGGGATCACAGAGGCTGGATCTCGTAGAAGAGCGTATATAAGGGACACCCAGTTAGACAGAGGGGAAGGTGAGGAACAAGTACGTTCTAGGTGGGTATGGGGACAATTAAACATGGGGTCGCGGTGCAATTCGGAGGCAGTTGGTGACCTGACGATATTTAAAGTGGTGCAGAAAGGTTGGCGGTCTGTCCTCAACAGGGAGCTAAGGGGTACGGCACCCGAGCTAGTGAGGAAGTGGTGAACCCTGGGAACGGGAGTGGTGGTCAAAGCCACTAACGTTCTTGCTTCTAAATGTGACAGGAACCCTTCGTAATATGTGATCGGAGTCATCGGGGAGGGATAGGTTGTCAGGCCCGAACGAGTCGCCTCCCTATGCCAACATCGTAGGGTGGCCAATGTGAACGGTGATGCTCGCGCCAAACGAAGGCCCCGCGAACGAGGCAGCCACGGAAGAACCGCTAATGGGACTTCCAGCATCGTCTGCTCCACAGACTTCCACCTCTTCACCACCCCCTCTCTGGTCCATTCCGCCACTCGCAGAATGTGGCAAGAGGCGTAATAGAGGGGGAAGTCAGGGACACCCAACCCTCCTTGATTTCTAGAGCGTGTCATGGTGTCATAACTAATTTGCGGTCTGGCATGACGCCATATTTAAGATATCACCAGTGAGCGCAGAGTAGCAAAAAAGAAGTGTGGAATGGTTATAGGCAGTGTTTGGAACAGGTAGAGAAGATGGGGGAGGATATTCATTTTAAGGACGGAGACCCTCCCCAGCCATGAGATGTGGGGATAGTCCCATGCCCCAAGGTCTCGGCGGAAAGTTGCCATCAACGAGGCAAAATTTATTTCGTATAGACGAGTCCAGTCCATAGTCAACGACACTCCCAGGTACTTCAGTCGGGAACCCGCCCAGCAAAAGGGCAGTGTAGGGCGCATGGAAACTACCCTGTGCGACGGGACCGAGATGTTTAAAATGGAGGACTTCGAGAAATTAATCTTGAGGTTAGCTAGTTTATGATATTCCTCAAAGGCCGACAGGATGTTAGGGAGAGAGATCAGTGGGTTAGAGACAAAGAAGAGAAGGTCGTCTGCGTATGCCGCCACCTTATGTGATTCCGCCCTCCCCGAAACCCCAGAGATATCCGGGTGTTGACGGACCACCTCTAGAAATGGTTCTAAAGAAAGAATGAAAAGGAGGGGTGAGAGGGGGCAACCCTGTCGTGTTCCATTGCATATAGGGAAGCTATCAGTAAATGCACCATTAACGCATACCCTTGCCGAGGGGCCCGTGTACAGCGCTTGTATCCAAGAGCGAAGCAAGGGGCCCAGTCCGAGGTGGTGGAGCGTGGCGAAAAGGAAGTCCCAATCTACCCTGTCGAACACTTTTTCTGCGTCCGTTGACAGGAGTAGAAGGCCTCCCTGGACTTTAGGGGCTGCATGTATAATAGACATGTGCACAGCACAAAATTTCGTTTTGAACTAATGGATTAGTCCTAAAATGCAATTTATTTAGTTACTAAAGAAATTCGTTTTCAGTTCTTTAGTATGAAAACTAATTTCATTCATCCGAAAACCAGTGGATACAATTACTATTGTAGTGGCTCCTCAGAGGGCTGAGATCGGCTGCTTGTCACAGTATCTCTCACTCTCAGCACACTATGGGCCATATTACATAGTTGGTGCTAACTTAACCAGAGCTGTTGTAAACTTCCCAGAGCCATTATAGCCTATGGAGTTTTTCAGTTTACAACAGCTCTGGTTAAATTAGCACCAACATTGTAATACTGCCCCGTGTCAGGCAAAGCTGTTACAGTAACTGACTGCTGCTCATCACAGCGCTCAGAGTTTCAGTAAAACTAGTAAATAATATTTTTATATATAAGAGGTTAGAACAATATTATTTCCTTGTTTTACTGAAACTCTGAGCGCTGTTACAGTCAGTTACTGTAACAGCTGAGCCTGATACATTGTACTGAGAGATAATATAACATGCAGCCGATCTCAGCGCTCACAGCCACTGGATTTAAAGGGCTGAAAAAAAAGGATTCTCTCTGTATAATGTTTAGAACATCCTCCTGCATTAATTAATACCCCTCTCTGTATAATGTATACAACATCCACCTGCATTAATTAATACCCCTCTCTGTATAATATATAGAACATCCTCCTGAATTAATTAATGTCCCTCTCTATATAGAACATCCTCCTAAAATTTATACCTTTCTCTGTATAATGTATATAACATCCTCCTGCATTAATACCCCTATCTGTATAATGTATAGAACATCCTCCTGCATTAATTAATGCCCCTCTCTGTATAGATATATCTACTGCATTGGCATGTGGAGGGTGCAGATCTTCGGATGTTGCGATGTTGCGCTCTTCATTGCTGGTCTCTTCACTCATCAATGTAATATCACAAAAAGGACTGAAACTAAAATGTAGTGCATTTTATTTTAGTTTCTTTCGTTTTTTGTACTGAGCAGTTTCGTTTCTCTTGAGTCATACGAAAACTAAATTATCCCAAAATTCTGACTAAATCGTTTTAGTACTAAAACGAATGCACATGTCTAATGTATAATGTGAAGAGCGCGTATCGTGTTATCCCTGGCCTCCCTGTGAGGCACAAATCCCACTTGATCTAAGTGTATCAGTGACGGGATGTATGGATTCAGGCGAGTCGCAATAATTTTGGCAAACGGCTTCACATCGCAATTAAGAAGGGATATCGGCCTGTAGCTGGAACACTGTTCTTTATCTTTTCCTTCTTTAGGGATCAAGACTATGTTGGCCCTTAAGGATTGAGTGGGCAGGGGTCTCGTCTCATGAAGGGAGTTAAAGGCCCGTGGAGAGAGGACGTCAAAGAATTGTTTGTAATATCGGGTCTGGAAGCCATCAGGGCCCGGGCATTTGCCTCTACTGTGATCGGCTCATCCAGAAGCTCAGCTGCATTTGTAGAGACTTTCCGTTTAAGATAACGGGTGAGGTAGTTATCAATATCTAGGCGGATTTGCGCCCGTGCGGCCTCCGTAGGGGAGCCAGGGACTGCGTAGAGGGATTTATAGTAATCTGTAATGGATTGCATAATTTGTGTGGGGAGGTGATGCAAGTTGCCTTTCTTGTCTCTAATGTTAGGGATATATGTTGCAGCGCGTTTTTTAGCCAATTGCCGGGCCAAAAGTCGCCCGCTTTTATTACCGTGTACGTGAAAGAACGCCTGAGAGCGGAGTAACGCTCTGTGATGCCTAGTGTGCATGAGATCAGCCAGGGAACGTCTCCGGTCTGTCAGAGAGGTGAGTAGGGCAGGGTCCCCCGTACTTTTATGTTGGAGCTCTAATTTGTCAATCTGGACGAGAAGGTCCAAAATCTGGGCCTCCCTATGTTTTTTGAGGGCCAAACCCACACCAATGTAGTGACCCCTTAACACACATTTATGTGCCTCCCATACCGTAGGCGGGAGTACCTCCCGGTCAGTATTTTCTACAAAGAACCTTTCCATGACTAATCTGCTTTCAGCCAGAAGCGTCGGGTCCGCAAAGTGTGCGTCATTCAGGCACCAGTTTGAGGTCGACGGGCAAAAGGTTGGGGATTTAAAGGGAACAATAACGGGGGCATGGTCCGACCAAGTTATATTACCTATAGATGCAGAGCGGAGAAGGGGAAGGTGGTAGAAGGGAAGAAAAACAAAGTCAATACGGGAGTAAGAGGTAGAAGTGTGTGCATAAAAGGTATAGTCCCTGTCTGTGGGGTGAAGAGCCCTTCAACAGTCCACCAGACGTGAGGAGTGCAATGTTTGCGTGATAGACTGGAGAATGTTCGTCGGGAGGGAGGAGCGCCCCATTGATGTGTCGACCGATGGGTGAAGAGGAATGTTAAAGTCGCCCCCCAGGATCAGCTTGCCCTCAGAAGTTTTGCAATTTTCTTAACAGTTTGGTGAGAAAGCGGTGTTGTGCTTTGTTGGGAACGTACACATTTGCGAATGTAAACATCTGTCCGGCTATCTGGCCTTTCGTAGACACAAACCTGCCACTGTCGTCCGCCAGCGTGGCCGTCTCCCAGTAAGGGACCGATTTATGGAATAGAATGGCCATTCCTTTAGATTTAGAGCCCGGTGTGTCACTAAACATTCCGGTCGGTTAATGAGAGTCAGTGAAGCGAGGTCTAGCCCCTCTGCGGAAGTGGCTTTTCTGCACGAACACCACAGAGGCCCTATGTCTACGGAAGTCAGTCAGAGCAGTGGATCGCCTCTCCGGGATGTTTAAGCCCCTAGCATTGATGGATAAGAGTACCAGGGAGGCCTGTTTAAGCGCCATGAGGGAGCTAAGGGAGGGAAGGGTCGAGAGTAATACGAGTTAGAGAGTGCGTGCCCTTTCAGGGGGTGGGCTAACCGGGGAATTCAACAACAACTCAGACGGGGGTAGCACCCACCCGGGGGAGTAGGGAAGGGGAAGAACACTCAACCTCAGAAAGTGTGGAGACGCGGCTCGGCGGCCGGTCAGAGGGCCGTCAAGACCGCACGACGAACAGTCGTACGGAAACGAGGACCTTTAATGTAACAGGGATCGGGTAGCACACCGACCCAAGTGATCAAACAAGATAATACATAACTAAACCAGCATTGAGCAGAAATAAAAAGGATATGCAGAATGCAGCACTATAAATAAACCAGCAAAGGATATCGACCCCCGCCTTGTGCCTGAATAACGAGAGGTCCATAGTCGAGACTCCGTGTCGGATCCTTCGGATCAACGGGCTAGCAGCCTTGAGGTTCCCAGTCCAGTAACGGCCAAAGGACCAATCAGCTAGTATGAGTCCCGAGGTCCGGAACCCTCATACACTGCACTTTCAGGATCGAAGTCGTTGGGGTACCGCTTCTGTGCCACTACAGAAGTCCCATGGCAGAGTCCCGATGAGAGTGGCACGGGCGGTGAATGCAGAAAGATTTCTGGGAGAATCCTTGACACGATCAGTATGCCCGAAAGCCACAGGTCCATGCACTGTCCACGTGTGTGGGTCCCCACACACACAGAGCGGCATAGTCCAGCATGAAGGGAAGCCAACGTAGGGCCCGCCACCCCCGCCAGCCATGAAATTCGAATATGAACAGCACGGGCCATTTTCCTTTATTTGAAGGACGGAGATTCAGCCAACAGCACCGGGGGTCTGAGAGCCAGACCTCGGGTCTCTGGGGAAGACCCTGCGGGGGTGGACGTCCACAGGGTGTGGAGTATAGGGCCAGTGAAGTTGGATGGGTGGAAGTTGTAGGTCTGCCAAAAGTGGAGGAATGTCTGCTGCCGCGGACACCAAATACGGACCTGCTGGAGTCGTCACCACCAGCCCGATAGGGACGTTACACCTGTAGTGAATCTTTTGGGCTATCAGTTGACCTGTGATTGGTTTCAGGGCCCGTCTATTGGCCAGAGTGGCCGGTGAGAGATCCGGAAAGAGCTGTAGCGGTGACCCTTCATACGAAAACTGTGTAGAAGTCCGTGAGTTATGTAATATGTCCTCTTTAAGGCTGAAATTAGCGAGCCAGCAAATGACGTCTCGTGGCCGCGGGCGAAGGGCTATGTGAGCTCGGACATAATCAATCCTGGTATCAGCGGGACGTTCCATTAGAGAGTTAAAAATATTTGTTAGTCCCAATCTGAGTTCCGCAGGAGACTCCTCGGTTTCGGGGAGACCCCTGAGGCGTAGGTTGTTGCGGCGCTCCCTGTTATCCAGATCCATTATGTGCTGCGCCTTGCTTCTCATTTGGGCTGAACGGAGATCTAGCAAATCTGACGTGGCGGTCTGAGTGTGCCTTGTAGTGTCGTTTTCTGCTTCCAAGGAGGCGACCCTGTCATGTAGGCCTTGGACATCCGTCCTTATGTGATGCAATTCCGCCATTATGGAGATCTGGAGCGCCTGTATGTCTGCACGTGTGGGGAGAGCCCTCAGTAACTCACCTCACGTGGCTGGGTCTTCTGCCTGGGCCCTGGCAGGGGACCTTGGCGGGGTTGTAGCCTCCATGTGCCCCGGAATCGTGGGTGAGTCCGCAGGGGGATCCGCGAGCAGATCTACTACAGGCCCCGGCTTCACTGCGGCCTCCGGAGGTACCTCCAGGGGTAGGAGAAAAGAGCGCAAATTCGAGGCGCCGCTACACCGCACACCCTCCTGTGGCTTCTTGGTGGCTGAGGGCTTATTAGTCTTCCCCATTGGAGCGGCTGGAGTGCTGGGATGAGGCTGGATAGTGCTGGTCAGTGCGGAGCTCCCGAATCAAGCGGCTGTCGCGATCGGCAGCCAAGCCACGCCCCCTTGGTAGGCAAACTTTGCAATAAAGTTTTCATCTCAGCGTCCAGGGAGCTGTTCCCTGCAGGCAGCACCTTGTGTGGAGGAGAATTGCTGTGTGCTGCATCTCTGGGCGCCATCTTGGTTGTCACGCTGGAAGGCCGGGAGGGCGAGGAACCGCCTAAAAACGGCAAGATGGAGGAGTGCAATTGTGTCCCCGGGGTGCTAGCGGTGGTCGTCTGCCGTTTTCGCTGGGCCATTTTAAAATTCGTGCCCCCTGTCAGCCGAATCTCGCTCTCGGGCCCAGATCATCAGCTAACCCACAGCCAGCTCGCTCGGTGTTCTGGCCACGCCCCATATGTTTTTTTAATATAAATAACATTGTTATCTATTAAATTAGCTTCTTGTGTGGCCGCCTATTTTTACTATATTTTTATTTAACCATTTGCTCATATTGGGAATGCCCCCCCCCCCACCCTGGAATCTGAATCTACTTGGTGATCCTGTATCTATCCAGTGAAATTAACTACAGAGGATAGACTGAGAAACAATGAACCAACAAAACTTTTTTTTGAGTGCTTTCTTGGTACAAAAACACCCTTAGTGACCGGGCGATTTTACACAAATCCGTCCTTTAGTGCCCGCTGCTGTTTTTACGTTTCTGCGCTGTTAGGCTGGTGTCAGATGAGCGCATTTTGTGCGGACTGTGCGTCCGTGCAGTACAGACGTACTTTCTGACTGACGACTACGGCTGGGTTCACACCACGGCGTAGCGCAGCGTCGCGCAATGCGCGTGTTTTTTTTTTTACGCGCATTCGCGCATACAAAAAAACGCGCGAACGTGCCTTGCAGCGCGTTCGCGGCTATGATATGGCCGCGAACGCGCTGATAACTGCCCCAAAGAAGCTCCCGCACTTCTTTGGACGTAGGGCGTTTATCAGCGCGTTCATGCGCACTGAGAAACGGCCAGGTGTGACATGCCCACATAGGGAATCATGGGATTTCATTGTTTGAGCGTTTTACAGCGCGCAGGAGCGCGCTGTAAAACGCTTAGGTGTGAACCCAGCCGTAGTGGCCACACAGTCAGTTTTTTTTAACTGACATTATTTTTGACTGATGTAGCAGGGAAAATAAATTTAAAATGCAAAACCATTTTGTCCATCAAAAATGCTGGACGCACAAATGCAGTCCGCCTGACCTCGTTAATCACTTACACACAAAGCTATGCGGACGTTGCGGACGCAGCGCACTCTGTGCGTTCGTTCTAGCGGATTTACGTTCTTGCCTAACCTGCGTCTGTTTGCCCCGTCCGTTATGCATCCGCAGTTCGATGCGGACGTACTTCGAGTGTGGGGCTCCATTGGTCATAATTATATGCTATAACGGACGTACAAATTTGCGGCAACGCGGACGTGATCAGTGCGCTTGTCTGACACGGGTCTTACTGTTTAGGTCAAATTTTCCTCTTACTCGTTTATTCAACCCACACATATTATATACCGTTTTTCCCGCCATTAAATGGACTTTATAAAAATACCATTATTTCCATCATATCGTATAATTTACTATAAAAAAAATGAAATATTTTGAAAAAATTGTAAAAACACACTTTTTCAGAACTTAATCCCCAAAATCTACAACCACCAAAAAAGACCCCGGCTAAATAGTTTAAAAATTTTGTCCCGAGAATAGAAATACCAAATTTTTACATGTTTTTGCTTTTTAACCCCTTCACTGCTGAGCCAGTTCACCTATGTGCGCTGAGCTCATTCTGACCGTTTTATGCAAATTATTTTTAGATGACAGCCTAGGTACTATTTAACTAAACCCCCCCCCCAGACAAAATTATTTTTTTAAAAAAAGTATCTCTTAATTTTTTTTATTTATTTAAAATTTTATTTTTACACCAAACCTGGTCATGTTTGGTATCATTCGAAAGGCCATGATCAAATATGACCCTCTAGCTGCCACAGATCGGGAGATAAGGGGATTGTTACATCTTCAGCCCCTGCTGTGTTGCCCGGGGGGTCTGGGCATAGTTTGGTGCCACTGGCTGGTCATTTGTCAGCACCTTGTACTGGCCAAATGGCCTCTGAGGGGGGGGGGTCTGGGCATAGTTTGGTGCCACTGGCTGGTCGTTTGTCAGCACCTTGTACTGGCCAAATGGCCTCTGAGGGGGCGGGGCCTGGCATGGTCACGAGGAGCCGCAGGGTTTAAAGCAGAGCATGAGGAGTTGCCTCGTCGCCCTGACGTGGAGTTCTGTTCCCGCATCGTTAAGCTTATTTCTTATTGCTGATTTAGTTGCCGACCCATTTCTGTCTATGATTCCTGCTCCTGATTTTGACCTGGCTTGTTTCTGACCATTCTGTTGCTTCCACCATTAGCTATCGCTAGTATTGGCCATTGGTGGATTAACCCTATGTTTGCTGCTGGGGCTTTCACTCGCTATCTGGGATTATTCCCATCTCGCTCTGGGGTATCATTTGTGGCCTTGTCTGGTTACTATTTAAGATCCCAGGTGTATGTTTCATTGCTAAGAGCATATGTGCAAATCGCGGTAAAGAAAAACTGTTTAAATACCGCATATGATCATTGCATCCTAACCGCTAAATATACCCAGGTCTGTACCAACTGTATACCCACATGTGTGTCAGCCAGCTCTGATAATTGTAAGGTACTTCTTACCCGCTCAAGCTTATCAAATAACTCTAAAGCTGTACATTTGTTGACTGCCCTGCATCCTGCACAATTCATTGACTGTCAAGTAAATCATTATGTTTCTGAAGGTTGTCCGTTAGTCTAAACCTTTGGAACTTAGTGGCAAATTAGTTGTTCTTTGCTCCTTGGCTTTGGAGTACAAGTCTGTTAATACCAAGTATTTGGTAAAAATCAAGCAGGTATTTCTGTCCAAAAAATCTCAGCCTCGCTACTCCTGTGTGAGCGCTACGGTGCTCGTTAGGGGGATCCTTTGGATCCCTGTATCTCCACATGGCAGCTAGGGGGTTAACTGGCCCACTGATATACTCACACACATGGTGAGGATGTCAGTGAGTGGGGGGTGACCTGGAGGCTTGGCTGACATCCAAGATGTCAGCCCCCCCCCCAGGTTTCAATCGCGATTCGGCGTAAATTTCCAGCGTGATGACGTCATCGGATCGGCTGACCCCCCAGGAAACGACAAGGCAAGCTTCCAGCTTGCCATAGATGCCGTGGGAGCCAGCGAGGGAGGTAAGTATCGGCGGGAGGGAGGTTAGGAGCCCGCTGACGTTCTATGTACAGTGGCAAGAAAAAGTATGTGAACCCTTTGGGATTACGTGGAGTTTTGCATGAATTGGTCATAAAATGTGCTCTGATCTTCATCTAAGTCACAACAATTTGAAAAACACAGTCTGCTTAAAATAACACAACACAAACATTATATGTTTTCATGTGTTTTTTGAACATAACATGTAAACATTCACAGTGCAGGGTGGAAAAAGTATGTGAACCTTTGGACTTAATAACTGGTTGACCCTCCTTTGGCAGCAATAACCTCAACCAAATGTTTCCTGTAGTTGCAGATCAGACCTGCACAACGATCTGGAGTAATTTTGGACCACTCCTCTTCACAAAACTGTTTCAGTGTAGCAATATTCTTGATGTCTGGTGTGAATCGCTCTCTTAAGGTCATGCCACAGCATTTCAATCGGGTTGAGGTCAGGACTCTGACTGGGCCACTCCAGAAGGCGTATTTTGTTTTGTTGAAGCCATTCTTTTGTTGAATTACTTGTATGCTTTGAGTCATTGTCCTGTTGCATCACCCATCCTCTGCGGAGCTTCAGTTGGCAGACAGATGGTCTTACGTTTTCCTGCAAAATGTCTTGATAAACTCTGAAAATCATTTTTCCATCAATGACAACAATCCGTCCAGGCCCTGAGGCAGCAAAGCAGCCCCAAACCATGATGCTCCCTCCACCATGTTTTACAGTGGGGATGAGGTTTTGATGTTGGTGTGCTGTGCCTTTTTTTCAACACACATACAGGGTTATCCAAAGAGATCCGAATTGCTTGAGAAAGGTAACCGAACGCTGAAAATCAGCGTTCAGTTACCTTTCCTGACCATTCGGCTATCCAGAGAGCAGGCAATTCGCCAAATCCTGGCGAATTGCCCGAACATACGGTGCCTGTTCGAGGGCAGTGAAATCCCCATAGAGAATCACTGCTTCGGCTATTCAGAGAACACAAACCAGCAGTGAAAGGTTCCCCTAATTCCCTGTCATTCGGTGGTTTAATTCGGCAGATTTATTCAGGAGAATCCCATAGGCTTCAATGTTAAAAATATTCCCGTTTTAATTCAATATCTAATAAACCGTTCATTATAAAATTCTGCAGCAAAAAGTCTCTTTATTTATAGATTTTTTAGGATACTTCAAGCATTTTTCAGATTTTTTTTTTTTGTTTAAAAGTCCTATTTTTTTTTTTTTGATTTTTTTTTTTTCAGTTAACTTATTTTTTTTGTAACAGCCCTCTTTATTATCATTCCCTGGACCTCCTGTGAAAATTTCAGACATCTTCGCTCAGTAGTTTCTTTGCAAACAGCGTTTCATTTTCCCAGATTCATACAAATGGTTTTGCTAATTTATTCACTGCCTCCTCTACGTCACAGCTGCTTCGGCTCTGTGTGATTCGGCTCCTGTTCGGCTTCTTCGAAGGTTAATCCAGATGTTTTTGCTTGTTTTCAGCGTGCATTCGGTTGGTTTTCGTCAGGTTTGCGGCAGCTTTTCCCTGCAATTCGGGGACCCTGTGGTGTTTGCTGAATACACCGCAGGGTCACCGAAATGCAATCGGCAAAAGGAACCGAATTGAAGAGAACGAAAAGTCACCGAACGTGCGGTGACTTTTCGAATCTCTTTGGATAACCCTGATAGTGTTGTGTGTTTTTTCCAATCAACTCAATTTTGGTTTCATCTGTCCACAGAATATTTTGCCAGTAGTGCTGTGGAACATCCAGGTGCTCTTTTGCAAACTTCAAACGTGCTGCAATATTCTTTTTGGACAGCAATGGTTTCCTCCGTGGTTTCCTCCCATTTACTCCATTCTTGTTTAATGTTTTTCTTATTGTAGATGTGTCAACAAAAATGTTAGCATGTGCCAGAGATTTCTGTAAGTCTTTAGCTGACACTCTAGGATTCTTCTTTACCTCATTAAGCATTCTGCGCTGTGCTCTTGCAGTCATCTTTACAGGACGACCACGCCTAGGGAGAGTAGCAACAGTGCTGAACTTTCTCCATTTGTAGACAGTCTGTCTTACCGTGGACACATGAACATGAAGGCTTTTGGAGATACTTTTGTAACCCTTTCCAGCTTCATGCAAGTCAACAATTCTTAATCGTAGGTCTTCTGAGAGCTCTTTTCTGCGAGGCATGGTTCACATCAGGCAGTGCTTCTTGAAACCAGTAAACCCAAAACAGGTGTGTGTTTTTAAAGGGCAGGACAGCTTTCAGCAACACATCCAATAATATAACACTGATTGGACTCAAGGTTGGCTCACTCCTGGCTCCAATTAGCTCTTGGAGAAGTCATTAGGCTAGGGGTTCACATACTTTTTCCACCCTGCACTGTGAATGTTTACATGTTTCGTTCAATAAACACATGAAAACATATAATGTTTGTGTTGTATTATTTTAAGCAGACTGTGTTTTTCAAATTGTTGTGACTTAGATGAAGATCAGAGCACATTTTATGACCAATTCATGCAAAACTCCACGTAATCCCAAAGGGTTCACATACTTTTTCTTGCCACTGTACATCCGCGGGTCTAAGGGAGAGACCCATGGGCATGACGTACATGGTACGTCAGCGGTCGGGATGGGGTTAATTACGTTATTTATACTGCATATTGCTGCTATATATATTGTACCCAATTATGTTTTAGTCATTACTGAGGTGCGCCTGGAATAATTTTTTGCTTTACTATTGATTTTTGTAGGGATGCACCGATACCACTTTTTTAAGACCGAGTACCAATACTTTTATGTCATGTGACCGCTTTTCAATAAGAACAGACCTCATATAAAAATGCCCCAGGTCACATGTATATATCCCCCCCCGAGATTATATATATATATAAAGAAAAAAATATATAGATCAACCGGGCACTCGTTTCCCAGGTGGCTGACTCCTAAGAGACCCACCAAAGGATAAATATATATTTTTGCCTTCAGTGCTTAACTCCCTGGAGAGGAATATTCAAAAAAGTATAGGAGTAGGGAGGCACTTGAGGATTTAGGTCAATAAAAACATAAATTTTATTGGATGATCATAAAAATCGACGTTTCGGCCCCTAGAGGCCTTTTTCAAGATAAAAACAACATGTAATAAACGACATTATATACACCAAACACAAATGACTCACCCAATCTCCTTCATCCCGCTGTGTGGCACGCCAGGGAGGGGCAATCCGGAACTACCGGCTGCATGAATGCCATGGCCTCAGGGGGCGTGGCCCATCCCTATGTAACCATGGCAATGCTTAAAGGCGTGCAGGGGAAGGGGGAGTGGACCATAATGTGCATGTGGAAAAACATTATACAAATACTAAAAATTAAAAATTCGGAGGACTCCCTAATGTATGATACACTCTGTGTGGTGTAGCATTGGGGGAGCAAAGTTGATTTGCACAACAAATATATACAAATTGAAGGGAGAAAAGGATGCACTTCAGTAGATAGAAGTAAAAACGATGTTTTTATTTAAACAAACATTAAAAAGATGCCCAAATGCACCTAACCGATGTTTCGGCCCTCACAGGGGCCTTTATCAAGGTCGTGGGTAGCGGAAATATATAGAGGGTATGAAAAGCATCAGCAAATCGCTTGTGGCGTGCCCCCTGGCGAAACGCCCGATCCCCGAGGGGCGGGACGTCCGACTCCAGTGTGGTGCGCATGATAATGACGTCAATGGACCGCGTCCGGATGGTAACCGGGGCAACGCGTCTATGCGGAAAATAAAAACCGCAACATGGAGAGAGCGGATCGGAGGAAGAAAAGCATTTAAAGCAACGAAGAGCGAAATTCCCCAATCTGTAAAAGCTGGAAAGAATGCTGGGGTCCTAGGGAGAGACAGTAGAAACAGGAAGTCACTAATAATGATACAAACTGTGTCTGAAGTCCGGGATTAAACAGGAGAAACTCAATGATTTCAATGATTATGCAAATAAGGGTCTGGATAACAGGACGATGGGGCAATGTAGAAAGTAAAAGAGTAAAAAAAGAAAAAGTAAAGAAATCTGATACGTTGCAAAGGAACAAGATGAATAGGTCAAGAAAAAAATCGGCAGAATGGATGTGTATGGCAGTGTGTGGGAACCTGATGTATGTAAGTGTGTGTGACAGTTACTGTTAGAGAATATGATGTGTGGAAAATGTTGTGCTGAATGCAAAAGACGTGAATGGAAAGATATACGATGTGAAGGGATTATAAATGTGTATGTCTATGAATGCTGCTATTAGGAGATATTGTGTAGAAAATGATCAGTGAGATGAAGAATGAAACCTGTGTGAATGGAAAAAGTGAGAAACATATGAGGAACGTGTGATGAGAAATGCTGGATATAGGGTCAACGTCAAAAAGTGGAAAAATGTGTACCGAAAAATTTTTTTTTTGAGAAAAATGTGTAACGATAGTGAGAAATTAGCACATGGAGAAAAAAAGGGCAAGGAGATAACACTAGGCCGCAGAAGAAATAAATAAAGTTGGCAGTGTAGGTGATGAGAAATGTGAAGTCTGAATGGTGAAAATGAATAAATAAAAATAGAAACGAAATAATAAAAATAAATATGAAGGAATATAGATAAAAAAACATGTAGATGAAAACGAATATGAAAATAAAAATAAATAAGCTAAAAGTGAATAAATCAAAAGGGGAAAAACAATAAAAAAAAGTTGTGAAAAGAAAAAGCAATAAAAATAAAATAAAAATAAAATAAAAATACAAATAAATGAAAAAAATAAAAATAGAAATGAAAATAAAGATAAATGCGAATGAAAATGAGAAAAATATAAAAAGGAGAATGCAAATAAAAATAAAAAAATATTTAGGATTACCCTGGAATGTAATTTTTTCCGTTTTGAGAAGAACCTATATCTCCAAACCTCCGGGACCTCCATGGGGGCGGCGATGGCACCAGGCTATGCCAACTCTTGTATGTATTTTTTTGAAATGGAACACATTCTGACACCATACAAAGAGCGTATCATCTTCTACGCGAGGTTCGTTGACGATATCTTTCTCCTTTGGGGAGATACTTTATCGTCATTTCGTATTGCTTTACACAAGCTCAACACCTTACATACCCCTATCAAATTCTCTGCTGTAACCCATACGGAATCCATAAATTTTTTAGATGTACGTATCCAAGTGATCAATCATTAGATCACTTTTTCATTGTTTTGGAAAGTCACAGACCGCAATACTCTTTTACACGCCGACAGTTTTCATCCACCATATTTAAAACAATCCCTTCCAGTATCACAGTTTTTGAGGGTGATGCGCAATAACTCCGACCCCATGGTCCGACAAACTCAAATCCAACAGATGTCTAAATGTTTTTTCCAATGCGACTATAGTCAAGATATTCTTACTCGTGCATATGATAAAGCTCTTCTAAAATTCACCTCAACATGTCCAGCATCTAACACTTTGGAATCACGTATTTTTCTCCCTCTTACATATCGCGCACATAGCCACGTTATCTCGAGGTCTATACACCGTAAAGAACGGAGTGGGACTCCAAACAGCCAGGTGTATAGTCTAATCCATAAGAAGTGACGTTTCGGCCATGACAGCCTTAATCATACTAAAGTGTACAAAGACTCCACTCCCCTATATATACAAATTCAATTAAATCAATTGAATCCCCACACATTTCATCAATCAATTCATATGGTAATTCAACTTCTAATCATGCTGGGTTTTTTTTTGCTTCTAAGTACAGAATACCTTAAAAACATTTCAAAAACCACATATGCATGTGTGGGTAGAGGGGATAACAAGAAACCTAAATAAATAAAAATAAATATATATGTATATATAAACATTAAAACATATTAAACTTGCAGAAGAACGGACAGCGAAAAATATATGGAGTCCCCACATTAATGAGGAGATCCCATACCTCCAATCTATCATAAAGACCATAGACCGACATTAAGATACATAATTTATTAAATCAATAGCAGCAATGTATTTTCAGATTTTTACGCCCACATTAGATTTGGACTGTGATTTAGGAGACACTGTTGTTTGTTACTGCATGAAAACTCTCCAGGTTGTTTTCTGCAAGGTCTCCTGAGTACACCCATGCCCCCCATGCATAGGTGTGCCAAGATTTTGGCAAAATACAGCACCAATTGTAGAACATAAAAATGTAGGAATAAAATGTAAAAGTCTGGTGCAGTAAAAGAAAAATAAACTAAACTGAACTAACTAACTAGAGTGTAAGAAAAAAATAGAAAGGAAAAAAAAATCACAGATCACGCACAGTGTGATATATCTTGAAACAGTCCCCAAGACACAGACCGGGTTGTCCAGGCATTCTGGGCAGTAAAAGATTGTGTCTCTCCTCTGCCCCCTCTTGAAACACACCCTGCATCTTTTTTGGGGTTTCTGTTTGCCCTCAGTAGGGGGGATTTTTATAAATAAAATGTGTAGCCCCAACTCTGTCCCCCATCACCGCCCGGGGAGCATGTGCATCCTGGTACAAAAACCCCGAAATGACCTGGAGCTGAAACTGTAAAAAGGACAGCGTCACTCCGGGGTTTGCCTTTTTGCAGAGCAAAAAGGCATTGTGGGTTGCAATTTGCATCAGGTAAATTGCAACCTTTTTGTACCAGGCCCTTGACTTCCGCATAATCTGGTAGGGCTGGAGCAGCTGATCTGCCAGATCAACCCCACCCATATGCCGGTTATAGGCTTTGATGCACACTGGCTTCCTGATACAGAGACCTCCACAGACCTCTCAGTGTAGATGGTGGATAGAAGGTATACATCCTTCTTGTCTCTGTACTTGACCGCCAACAGCTCCTCTTGGCGCAGAGCTGAGGTCTCCCCCATTTTTAGCCGGGTGCGGACAAGCTGTGCTGGGAAACCTATGCGGTTCTTGCGAACAGTACCGCATGCTGCTGTATCAAAACAATACAGCAGCTTGAACAAAGGGACACTCGTATAAAAATTATCAAGATACAAGTGGTACCCTTTGTTCATCAGGGGAAAAAGTAGGTCCCACACAATCTTGCCACTGGTTCCCATGTGTTCTGGGCAACCTGGAGGGTCAAGGCTACTATCCTTTCCTTCGTACACCCGGAAGGCCTGAGTATACCCACTCTCGCTGTCACAGAGCTTATACACCTTCACTCCATACCTGGAGCGTTTGGAAGGAATATACTGCTTGAATCCCAGCCTTCCGTTGTATTTCATTAGGGATTCATCAACGCAGATATTCCTTCCAGGTGTATAAGCCTCTGCAAACCTGGCGGCGAAGTGGGTAATCAGGGGGCGGATTTTATACAGCCTGTCAAACTGGGGATGCTCTCTAGGAGGGCACAGGCTGTTGTCACTGAAGTGCATGAAACGCAAAATGTTTTCATACCTTCTTCTTCTTCTTGTTCGTCCGTCGAGTCGACGAGGACCATCTAGTCATCCATTTAGTGAATAGGGTGGGTCACGGTGAGTGCGTAGATGGCTTACCAAGCCAATTCGCGCTCGAAATAGTCTCTGGCGATGTGGACAGTGAATAGCCGCAGAAGATAGTAGTATACCACTACCTTTCCTGGCCAGCCTTTTTTGCTCAGCTGCCGCTGCTCTGCTGGTCTCATAGGATTGAGCTCCGTTCTTAATAGCTGATCTCCACTTGATTTTGTCCTGAGCAGCAAGCTCCCAGTTAATGGGGTTAATATTGAAGGCCTTTAGAGCTGCTTTCAGTGTGTCTTTGTAGCGCTTTTTTTGACCTCCTTGGGAGCGCTTGCCTTGTATAAGTTCGCCAAATAACAACATCTTTGGAAGTCGATTGTCTTTCATACGAGCTATGTGTCCTGCCCATCGTAATTGAGACTGCGCCAGGATGGTGAAGATGCTGGGTAGGTCCGCTCTAGCAAGGACCTCGGTATCAGGCACTTTGTCTTGCCACTTAATACCAAGAAGTTTTCTAAGAGATGTTGTGTGAAAATTATTTAATTTCTTGGTGTGACGCTGGTAGATTGTCCACGTTTCACATCCATGGAGCAACGTCGAAAGGACTGCTGCGCGATACACCTTGATCTTGTTTTTTTGTCTGATACCTCTCCTGTCCCACACATTTTTGCAGAGTCTTCCAAATGCTGCGTTTGCTTTTGCGAGTCTAGCAATCAACTCGTCGTCCATGACGACAGATCTAGAAAGGATGCTGCCCAAGTACGTGAATTTGTCCACCGCGTTTAGACGCTGCCCACTGATGGTGATGCTGGGTTCAGCGTAAGGCTTCCTGGATCCATCACTTCAGTTTTCTTTCTGTTGATAGTGAGACCAAAGTTATTGCAGGCATCAGCAAAAATGTCAACGCTGTGTTGCATATCGCCTTCTGAAGCAGCGTTGAGGGCACAGTCGTCTGCGAACAGAAGCTCATTTATGATGTTATGTTTGACCTTGGTTTTCGCTTGAAGCCTTCTGAGATTAAAGACTGATTCATCAGTACGAAATCGAATTGGCAAGCCCGTGGTGGAATCCTTGAACGCATCAGACAACATTGCAGAATACATGATGCTGAAGAGTGTGGGAGCCAGGACACAGCCCTGCTTCACTCCATTTGTAACAGGAAATGCTGGAGATGATTGACTGTTTTCCTGGACTCGAGCCAACATGCCATCATGTAGCTGCCGGGTGATAGCGGTAAACTTGTCTGGACATCCATACTTCTTCATGATTTTCCACAGGCCATCTCTGCTGACCGTGTCAAAAGCTTTATTTAGGTCAATGAATGTGGAATGTAGATCCGAGTTTTGTTCCTGACATTTCTCTTGAAGCTGTCTGGCAGCAAACACCATGTCAATAGTCCCACGTGCTTTGCGGAAGCCACATTGACTCTCGGGAAGGAGACCTTGCTCTAGATGTACATTCAGGCGGTTCAGCAGGGCTCGGGCCAAGATCTTGCCTGCAATGGATAGCCGTGAGATTCCACGGTGGTTGTCACAGGCCTGGCAATTTCCTTTTCGTTTGTACAGATGGATAATGGAAGCATCTTTAAGGTCCTGTGGTACAGTTTCTGTCTGCCAGATGATCTGGATTAGACAGAGCAACTTATCCGTCAGCGCTGGTCCACCCTCTTTATAGATTTCAGCAGGAATCATGTCGGAACCAGGTGCTTTGCCACTGGACAGCTGGCGGATGGCTGTTTGTATCTCGTCCAGAGTTGGAACAGCGTCCAGTGACTTGTTCGCTGGGACCTGGGGTAGTCTTTCGATGGCTTCATCATTTATGACAGAAGGCGTATTCAGCACACTAGCAAAGTGTTCCGCCCATCTTTCCAAGATTTGCTCCTTTTCTGTGATGAGTGTAGTACCATCAGCACTGAGGAGAGGAGAAGACCCTGAGGCAGTAGGGCCATAGATTTCTCTAAGGCCGCTGTAAAAGTTCTTCATATCTTTCCTGTCTGCAAAGCCCTGAAGCTCTTCAGCTTTCGCACTCAAACAGGAGTCTTGCATCTGGCGCAGTTGCGACTGGATGTTGCTGCGGATGTTACGCAGTGCAACTTTCTTTGCCATTGACATTGGGTCATCATAGAGTGCCTTGTACGCCCGACGTTTTTGCTCGAGTAGCAGTTGAATCGTTATGTTATTTTCATCAAACCAGTCCTTGTGTTTTCTGGTAGAGGGTCCAAGGTGCTCAATGGCTGTGCTATACACCGTCTCACGAAATGTGGTCCACGCTGCTCCCGCATCCAGATTATCCAGTGTGATTGAAGCAAGGCGTTCATCCAGGGTGTCAACAAAAGTCTGTTTGACATCAGGACACTTCAACTTGCTGATGTTGAGGCGTTTCAGAGCTATGGCGGCATGAGGTCTTCTCTTAGGTTGAATGTGGATTTTCATCTTTGAGGCGGTGATCCGTCCAGCAATCTGCGCCGCACATGGCCTTAGTCACCTTCACATCCTGCCGGTCCCGATTTCTGACGATGACATAGTCTATTAAATGCCAGTGTTTTGAACGGGGGTGCATCCATGATGTCTTGTTGCGTGCGGGAAGGCTAAAGATGGTATTTGTCACCAGGAGGCCATGTTCAACACAGGTCTGAAGGAGCAGCAGGCCGTTGCTGTTACACTTTCCAACCCCATGCTTCCCCATCACTCCGTCCCAGGAAGTGTGATCACTCCCGACACGTGCATTAAAATCTCCAAGAACAATGAGTTTATCAGCAATGGGAGTGGAGGAAATAACGGTGTTCAGATCATCATAGAACTTCTCTATGGTCTCTTCTGGATTTGTCATGGTGGGTGCATAGGCGCTGACTATGGTGGCAAACTTCTTTCCATGGCAGAGAGGGAGTTTCAGCGTCATAAGACGATCATTAATTCCTTTCGGGGAGCTGGAGAGTTTACTCACAAGAGAAGTTTTAATAGCAAAACCAACTCACGCTTCTCGCTTTGCATGAGCGTCGCGTCCACTCCAGAAGAAAGAGTAGCCAGCAAGCCTTTCTGTGAGTTCTCCTTCACCGGAGAGTCTGGTCTCACTTAGGGCGGCGATGTCTATATTGTATCTGGCAAGTTCATGGGCAATGAGCGCCGTGCGTCGTTGCGGCCTATTTGCGGTATCCCTGTCAAGAAGAGTACGGATGTTCCATGTAGCAAATTTTATTGTGATTGAGTTTGTTTTTGATTTTCGACCGCATAATTGGGTCCCCGCCGACCGCGGTTAGCCAGCCAGGGTGTGGGGAGCAGGCAATGTTTGGGGCACCTTTTCTAGCCCCTTCCTCATGCATGGAGGTGAGCAGTGCTACCCTAAATAGGACTGCTCAGACACTCAGGTGGCTGCCGAACTTCACTTCTGCTCCGGTCAGTGAAGAGCGACCCTATAGCCTGAGTCGCCTGTGTGCAGGCTTGCGGCTACGACTCCCAGTGCACCACACCTGCCGCTTCGTCGCTTACCCATCGCCACAGGACTTGAATTGTGGATGACTGATGACTTGCGCAGAAAACTTTGTTTAAAGTGAAGAAGAGTTGCGCTGCGTCGACCTCACTCTCTCGTCCGGGCCCACCAGTATCCAGTGGCAAGAGGAAGTCAAGACAACCAGAGATGGGCACGGATGCAGTGGATGACCAAGATGTTCTACGTGCCTCGTCTTGCTCCATACACTCCACAGTGCATTGCTGTAGTCGCCGTCACCTCCGTTAGACCTAGATGGTCTCCTCCACAGGATCAGCCGATGTTCAGACTTCGCATGCATAAGTAGGCAACACCTAGTTCACCGATGTTTTTGAGACCCTTCGGCTACCCCCACCTGGTTTGGCCGGCCAGTGGAAGCCGTTGCCCAGGGTATGGCCGCTGTTGCATGCTAACAGCTACGAGGAGCCACAGGTGAGAGCTGAGTGACAGGTGAGGACCAAGGTGGACGAACTGCTCCGAGGAGCACCACATGTTCCCCATCAGAGGTACTACCTCTACCTGAACACTCCATATACCCCTACATACCTTCTACGTGACATTGATTGGGGGTAAATGGGGGTAGAGCAGATGGGGCTACTGCTCCAGTAGGAGCGAATTGAGGGCTTCTTTATGATGCCCATCAGCATAGTAAGTGCCCAGAATTTCAGAAATTCTGGCACATCTAGCGGGGTCCATTGCTGCCTTGCCAAGTAGGAGTCTGGCTTCGCAGCACAATGCTGATGGGCATACAAATTTGATTGGGCAACAATGTGGCCCAACAAATCATCCCCCATAAACACCTGCAAAAACTGTGTGGCGGTAAATCCTGCAACATCAATATTGATGCCAGGATTTGCCATGAAAGGAGGGATATCTGGCCTCTGGCGATGAGGCACTACCCACTCCTCAGCTGGAGCTGTGCGTCTCCTGCTGGCAGGTGGTGGCCCAGGATCTGCATCAGAAACATCACTAGATACATCAGCCAGCGTAGATAATGTATCTAGCGACGTCTCTGAGCAGTTAGCGGGGTCAAAATCAGGGTCTGAGTCCGACGCAGATGCCTCAGATTCTGACGCCAGGATGGCATATGCCTCCTCGGCGCTGTACACCCTCTCAGACATTATATATAATAGATTATATCATTTTATAATTATTATATATATAAGCGGATTGTTGGTTCTTAGAAGAACCGTTGGGTTTCACAAGAAAATACAAATAAACACCTAAATCTCTCTAAATCCCTCTAAACCTGCCTCAATTCTTCTAAAATCTCTCTAAATCTGCCTCAATTTTTCTAATCTCACTAAATCTACCTAAAATCTCTAACCTGTCAAATCTGATCTCTCTCTCTCGCTCACCAAAACACAAGTGAGGAGAGGGAGGGAGAATCACAGAGGTCAGAGCCAATATTTACAAAATATTGACCTGACCTGACAAATTAGAAATTTTATTTAGATTTTTTCTTACTTCTGATTGGATGTTGCTAGCCTGCCTCTCTGATGAGGCAGGCTAGGAACATCCCACACAGCCCCAAGATGACTCTGCCCTTAGAAGGGCAGCGCCATCTTGGCTGTCACTTTTATTTTATTTTCTTCTTTTTTTTTTTTACTTTTTTCTTCTTTTTTTACACTTTTTTTAGTCTGCTGGGTGCCTTGATCCCTCGAGGCACCCAGCAGAGCACCTGATCACTTATGTGATCTTTTTTGTACTGAGTGCCACGATACCTCGTGGCACTCAGTACTTCCTGCCGCTACCGGAAGTGATCGCTCGGGGGGAGCGATCACAGACGGACCGGCGGCAGGTAACCCTATTGCAAGGATGCCTCGATGTCGAGGCATCCCTGCAATATACTCAGAGCAGCTGGAAGCGATACCGATCGCCCTCTCCGGCGAAACCGGATGTTGATCGCTCCCGGGGAGCGATCACAAGGTGCCCCGGCACTTCTAACCGCCATTGCATGGATGCCTGGACTCCCAGGCAGCCTGCAATGGCGTTTGAGCTGCTGGAAGCGATCCGATCTCTTCCAGCGCTCAAAAGACCGCAGGACGTACCATGTACGTCAGCGGGTCTAAAAGAGACCCGCGGCCATGACGTACATGGTACGTCCGCGGTCACTAAGGGGTTAATTGAAGTAAGATGCTATTATTGTGTGCTGTGGATTGTGCTTATGGATGCATGTAAGAAAAAAGAATCATTGCTGTTTACAAACAGAGGTTAATTTATTACTATGCTGATAACGACTAAGCAATAAGATCTCTGTACTACATCAGATCTCTAAGCTAGTACATGTTGTTCATTTATTTTTCAACAAATTGTATTAGTGGACCACAACAATATAATATAATATAATATAGCAAACCTATATTTTTCATCTGGTTGGATGATGGTTTTTTTTAAATAATTGTTTTTTCATGCATGTCTGCATAATTCAATGCTCTTAATATTGCAATAAAGGTTAATTATTAACATAGGGAGATCTTTTTCCTCCTATTCTGGAGGATTGTGTTATCTCAAGGTTGAGCCTTCACCTATGTCAATACGGCAATAATTCTTGTCTTTCACAACTAATTTAGTTGAGCTTGTCAGGCTGCTATAATTGCATTTGCATTTGGGTGGTCCTATATTTTGTGTGGTGGTTCACACTTTGATTCTGGCAATCACAGCCAATTTTAGGCATGATTTTTTTCTCTTAATTGAAGTAAGATGCTATTATTGTGTGCTGTGGATTGTGCTTATGGAAGCATGTAAGAAAAAATAATCATTGCTGTTTACAAACAGAGGTTAATTTATTACTATGCTGATAACGACTAAGCAATAAGATCTCTGTACTACATCAGATCTCTAAGCTAGTACATGTTGTTCATTTATTTTTCAACAAATTGTATTAGTGGACCACAACAATACTTGGCAAACCTATATTTTTCATCTGGTTGGATGATCTTTTTTTTTAAATAATTATTTTTTCATGTATGGCTGCATAATTCAATGCTCTTAATATTGCAATAAAGGTTAATTATTAACATAGGGAGATCTTTTTCCTCCTATTCTGGAGGATTGTGTTATCTCTGTATAGTACCTGCTCTCTCTATTGTGTATGTTCTCTCTATAAGAAATTCCTTTTGTTTACTCTGCCTTCTCCCTCCTCCCTTCTCCTAGGAAATACCATTGTCCATTGTTTGACGGTCCTGTGCAGCTATCTGCTTGATTGTATGTAAATGAGGTTGGGGTTGACTGTATCTGTGTCTCTGTGAATAAACTAGCATTCTGCTGTTTGACTGCGAATTGTGAGCCTAATTTTTTCAGCTGCAGTCAAAGCTTTGAGGGAGCTGTTATGAAGATTGGGTTGAATAGAGGTAACATCACTGCTCTGCGTGGAGAGAGCCTGTGGAGACATGGGTTCGATCCCAGCGAGCAACCTCTCCAGTAAGTGTCCTTGGGCAAGACACCTAACGGTACATACTCGCCACCCAGGACATGCTTGAAAACCAGTGAAATCTCAATGTATCCTTCCTGGTAAAATCCTTTCTCAAAAAAAAAAGGATTGCGACTGTTACATGGAAGAGAGCCCACAGACGGAGGAACTCAGGGTACAGTCACTCCGTCACATCTGGCTGGCAGCTTGGTGGGATTTGCTTTCTCCAGTGAACAGTCCAAAATCACCACCGGGGTTCAATATCCAGACAGCAGAAGCAAGCAGGAGATGGCCACAGTCACCGAGACAGACTTCAGACGAAGGTTATGAGAATGGCAGAACCAGCATAGTGGACCGATGACAGAACAGGTCCTGCTGGAAGAGCGTGCAAGGATCCGCCTGATGATGTGGTGAGAAGCTCTTCATGCCGAGCGAATGTACAATGGCAAATTGATCCCCTTCGGCTACGTGAGGCTCAACATAATATTGGAGAGTCGTGTGGGAGAACACCCACCAGAAGAGGATGTGCAGGAGCTCCGCAGACTGGCCCTGCAGGAAATGGCACTAGAACAAAGATACAGAGCCCTGGTGGTATGCGGCAAAAGTGGACCCCTGGCTAGCGGATGACAGCCCAACAGAAGGCTTATGGCTACGGCGGCCTGGGCCTGTTACATGAGAAGCTAGTAGAGGATCCAGATTTTGGAAGTGAATCGGAATGGCGTCTGGAGGATATCTTGGAGTGCCAAGAGAGAGGGATGGAGCTCTCTGGCGAAGTCTTGTTCCAGGAGGATGTGGAATTCCTCTGAGTCTAAGAATGGTAGTTGGAAATCGCCTACAAAAGCCTGCTCGACTCTGCTCAGCAGGCAGGCATGACTCTATTCGGCGAGGACTGTGTGGTGGAACGTGGAGAGGAGCTGGCGCATCCTATATGTCACGGTTGGCTCTGTTCTGGGGCGCCTGGCAGCAGATTCCTCGCTGCTCGCTGGCCAGGCGCCGAATAATAACGCCACCGGGTGCGCTCACGTGGGACGCCGGGGGGCGGAGCCTGGCGTTATGACGCGGACCCGCCGGGTTTAAAACCCGGCTTCACTAGTTCGCCGGTGCCCTGACGTGGTATTCACTTCCCGCAGAGCTCTTGTGTTTTTGGCTAATATATCTGTGTCTGACCTTGCTTTTGGAAACGAACCATTCTGTGTATGACCCCTGGCATTGGCAAACGAACCGTTCTGTGTATGACTCCTGGCATTGGCAAACGAACCATTCTGTGTATGACTCCTGGCATTGGCAAACGAACCATTCTGTGTATGACTCCTGGCATTGGCAAACGAACCACTCTGTGTATGACCCCTGGTATTGGCAAACGAACCATTCTGTGTATGACCCCTGGCATTGGCGAACGAACCACCCTGTGTATAACCCCTGGTATTGGCATTCACTCTTCTCACGGTTCTGCTCTTAACTTTGGTACCGAGGTCAGTCTATGTGGCACCCTAAGCACACATCAGACTACCTCTGATATTACTAAGGTCCTAGGGAGAACGAATACTCTATTCTGTACCTCTGTCTGGTGTTTACCCTTGCTTGTCTTTTGTCTGGTTAGTGATCTATCTAGTTGTGCCGACCATTCAAGGATCGGAAGAGTAGAGAGCGGTCTACGTAAAGGGACCACTATTTTGGTATGCAGGGGGATTCGTGACATTACGTCAGGGCCAATGGATCCCGCAGACCTCTCTAACCAGTTGGCACGTATCGCAGCCAGACCAGAGGAACAGGACCATAGGATGGACCAGATTTCTCTCGCTCTACAGACCCTGTTAAATCGGTCCAATACAGGTACCACAAACCCTCCAGACCCAGTATTGCCTAGGGTCAGTTCGGTCTCTCCTGAAAGACATAGGCTTAGTATGAAGGCACCCTTACGCTATGATGGTACACCAAGCTTATGCCGGGGTTTTTTGACCCAACTCGAGATCTTGTTTGAGAACAACCCAGGGTCTTGTATATCTGATAAAGCCAAAGTAGGCTATCTGATTAATCATTTAACAGAAAAAGCTTTATTATGGGCTACGCCGTTGTGGGAAAATAAGAAACCCATCATATATGACTATGAGGGTTTTACCTCTGAGTTAAAACGTACCTTTGATCCCTCTAGAAGGGCTACCAATGCGGGTAGGTCCTTGTTTCACATTAAACAAGGTAATAGGAGGGTCTCCGACTATGCCATAGAGTTTAAGACTTTGACGTCAGAGGTGCTTTGGCCGAACGACGTTTTAACCTTAGCCTTTACCGAAGGCCTGAACGAGGCTTTTATGTTTGAGCTGGCTCCCTTAAAATTACCAGAAAATCTGGACCATCTGATTGACTTTTGCATAGCCATGGACGATCAAATTAGGGAAAGGAGACACCCCAGAGACAGACCCAGAAGGGTCTTGCCTCCTTTACCCGTATTACCCAGACACACCAGTACGTCAGGTAACCCGGAGAACGCAAAAAACAGATATGCCAGTCGTTGAACCTATGCAAATAGGAAAAACAGGTATTTCGGAAGCAGAAAGAGCTCACAGAAGAGAAAAGGGGCTCTGCTTCTATTGTGCAGGGGCTGATCATTTCCGCCTTCAATGTCCTCAGAGACCCAGGGTGAGCAGGGGGGAGTGGCAAATCGGGTCAAAGAACAGCCAATACCCAGGTTATCGGTTCTCTGTATGCCTCCTTTGTGGATAGTGAAAAAAAAAAATCCAGGATTCTGTTACCGATCTCCCTAACCTGGGAGGGGGTTCACCTCAAGACTGAGGCATTCTTAGACTCTGGGGCCTCAGGTAATTTCATGGATAAATATTTTGCTGCCAAAAACCTCTTACCTCTGGTTCTCAAGGAGAAGCCTCTAATGGTGGAGGCCATAGATGGTAAACCCCTGTCATGTCCACATATCACTCACGACACTGTCGATGTATGTATGAAAACAGGAGTTTTGCACCAAGAAACGATAAGATTTCAAATTATTGAATCTCCCTCATGTCCTGTCGTTCTTGGGTTTCCATGGCTAACAGAGCACAACCCGGTTATTGATTGGGTCCAGAGAGACATAAAATGTTGGGGTCCTAGTTGTCAGTCTAATTGCCTAGGCAGAGTCAATGTGATTGGTAGCCTCAATGTTGCCACAGCCCCTCCTTTATCCACAGAGGTCCCTGAATGTTATCTAGCATTAAAGGAGGTGTTCTCTAAAGCCAGGACTGAGGTCCTACCACCACATCGTCCATATGACTGTGCTATTGATTTACTCCCCGGTACGATGCCTCCTAGGGGACATGTATACCCTTTGTCACAAAAAGAAAACGACATTATGGAGGAATACATAAGGGAGAATCTAGAGCGAGGATTCATTAGACGGTCCTCATCTCCAGCAGGAGCAGGTTTCTTTTTTGTCTCCAAAAAAGAGGGAGATCTGCGACCTTGCATCGATTATAGAGGTTTGAATAGGATAACTATAAGAAATGCATATCCCATACCTCTTATAACAGAATTGTTCGACCGATTAAAGGGGGCCCGTATATATATGAAGCTCGATTTACGCGGAGCTTACAACCTGGTTAGGGTTAAAAAGGGGCATGAATGGAAAACGGCTTTTAATACACGTAGCGGGCATTATGAATACCTGGTGATGCCCTTTGGATTATGTAATGCGCCAGCCGTTTTTCAGGACCTCATAAATGACACCCTAAGGGATTTTCTGCAAGAATTCGTCATAGTATATCTGGATGACATCCTGATATACTCTCCTGATGTGGACACTCATCACGCCCACGTGAAACAAGTATTGACTAAACTATTGAAGGCTGGATTATATTGTAAGCTAGAAAAGTGTCTATTCGACATAGTAACGGTGCATTTCCTTGGTTATATCATAACCCCTGAGGGTTTTCAAATGGATCCAAAGAAACTCTCAGCAATTCTTGACTGGCCTCTACCCCAAGGGCTTAAAGCCATCCAGAGGTTTCTGGGGTTTACTAACTACTATCGGAGATTCATTAAAGACTTTTCAGCCTTGGTAGCTCCCCTCACGGCTTTGACTAAGAAAGGGGTGGAAATCAGAAATGGACACCACAAGCCACTCAAGCCTTTGAGGCACTTAAACAAGCATTCACTACTGCCCCTGTTCTCCGACATCCAGATCCGGCTCTGCCTTTCCAAGTAGAAGTTGACGCCTCCGAACTAGGTCTTGGTGCAGTCTTGTCCCAAAGGGAGGCACCCGACAAACCCTTGCATCCATGCGGCTTCTATTCTCGGAAATTGTCCCCGGCAGAGAAGAACTATGACATTGGAAATAGAGAATTGTTAGCAGTCATCTCGGCCTTGGCAGAATGGAGATACTTATTGGAGGGGTCTAGGGACCCCGTCGTTATCATAACCGATCATAAGAATCTCACGTACATTGGAGATGCTAAACGTTTAAATTCCAGACAAGCGAGATGGTCATTGTTTCTTTCAAGTTTTAATTTCGTGCTTACCTATAGACCTGGGTCCAGAAACATTAAAGCAGACGCATTATCGAGACAGTATGAATCTTATGAACATAATATCCAAGATCAGCATCCCATTGTACCCCAGGAAAGGATTATAGCCTCTACCAACGATTAGTGTCTCGTCTCCTCTAGTGAAAAGGTTGCAGACCGTCCAGGGTGCAGCTCCTGGGGAGAAACCTCCCGCGAAACTCTTTGTACCTGAGAACGAAAGAGAGGAAGTACTTAACGTTTATCATGACAATAAAACCTCTGGGCATATGGGTATCACCAAAACTGTGTCTAGTATCCGTAAACTCCTCTGGTGGCCCACGTTGCGCCGAGATGTTAAAGATTACATAGCTGTGTGCGAGGTGTGCACAAGACATAAAAGTCCCAAAACAGCACCCATTGGTTTACTCCAGCCTTTGCCGATCCCCGAACGACCATGGTCACATGTAGCCATGGATTTTATAGTAGATTTACCTGAGTCAAGAGGGAATACAGTTATACTTACGGTCATAGATCGATTCTCCAAGATGGGTCACTATGTGCCTCTTCGGAAACTACCTTCGGCAGCCGAACTGGTGCCCATATTCATTTCCAACGTGGTCCGCATACACGGTGTCCCTCTGGAGATTGTCTCTGATAGGGGGACACAATTCGTCTCCAGATTCTGGAAAGGGTTTTGTAAGAATGTGGGGATAGACTTGTCCTTCTCTTCGGCCTATCACCCCCAGACCAACGGAGCAGCAGAACGAGCCAACCAAAATATAGAGAAATATCTCAGGTGCTTTATATCAGAACAACAAAATAACTGGTCAGACCTGTTACCATGGGCAGAGTATGCTTTGAACAGTGCAGTAAGTGAATCCACAGGACATTCCCCTTTCTTCACTGTTTATGGTTTTGATCCTCCTGTGCTCCCCGCTACGTTTCCTGATACCACGATTCCTGCTTTGGATGAGCATTTGGCATCATTGCAAGAGACTTGGGAGAGAGTCAAACGGGCACTGGAGGAGAGTAGTGTCATCCAGAAAACCAAGGCCGACAGACACAGGAGGCAGGCACCCGTGTATCAAGTTGGGGACAGGGTTTGGCTTTCTTCACGGAATATCAAGCTCTTAGTGCCTTCCATGAAGTTGGCACCTAGATATATCGGCCCCTATAAGATTCTGCGGCGACTCAACCCTGTCTCCTATGCTTTGGCATTGCCCCCCATATTAGGATACACAATGTGTTCCACGTAAGCCTTTTGAAACCGTTGTTATGTAACCGGTACACCAAGGTCCGTGCTCCACCTCCTCCTGTCTCTGTGGAGGGCGAGGAGGAGTACGAGGTTGAGGCCATTCTGGATGCCAGAAAGTCTAGGGGGTCCTTACAGTACTTGGTCGATTGGGTGGGTTACGGTCCGGAGGATCGTTCTTGGATTCCGGCTGCAGAGGTCCATGCCCCTCGGTTGGTGAAGGCCTTCTATTTGGCGCACCCCGTGCCCCTGGGGGTCGTCCAGTGGCCGCCCGTGGAGGGGGGGTTCTGTCACGGTTGGCTCTGTTCTGGGGCGCCTGGCAGCAGATTCCTCGCTGCTCGCTGGCCAGGCGCCGAATAATAACGCCACTGGGTGCGCTCACGTGGGACGCCGGGGGCGGAGCCTGGCGTTATGACGCGGACCCGCCGGGTTTAAAACCCGGCTGCACTAGTTCGCCGGTGCCCTGACGTGGTATTCACTTCCCGCAGAGCTCTTGTGTTTTTGGCGAATATATCTGTGTCTGACCTTGCTTTTGGAAACGAACCATTCTGTGTATGACCCCTGGCATTGGCAAACGAACCATTCTGTGTATGACCCCTGGCATTGGCAAACGAACCGTTCTGTGTATGACTCCTGGCATTGGCAAACGAACCATTCTGTGTATGACTCCTGGCATTGGCAAACGAACCATTCTGTGTATGACTCCTGGCATTGGCAAACGAACCACTCTGTGTATGACCCCTGGTATTGGCAAACGAACCATTCTGTGTATGACCCCTGGCATTGGCGAACGAACCACCCTGTGTATAACCCCTGGTATTGGCATTCACTCTTCTCACGGTTCTGCTCTTAACTTTGGTACCGAGGTCAGTCTATGTGGCACCCTAAGCACACATCAGACTACCTCTGATATTACTAAGGTCCTAGGGAGAACGAATACTCTATTCTGTACCTCTGTCTGGTGTTTACCCTTGCTTGTCTTTTGTCTGGTTAGTGATCTATCTAGTTGTGCCGACCATTCAAGGATCGGAAGAGTAGAGAGCGGTCTACGTAAAGGGACCACTATTTTGGTATTCAGGGGGATTCGTGACACTATAGCTACAGTACCGGGAAATGAAGTATACAATTCATCCCCCCCAGCAGCAGGTTGGAGTACCGGGAGGCAGTCCCAGCAGGGTTAGTTCCCCGTTGCTGATACCGGAACCTGAAGCAGTGGAAGAGGTACTAGCCGCGTTCGAGTAGGAGTACATGAGTCCAGGAGGCAGTCCTGGCAAGATGGTCCCCCAAGCAGAGAGGCAGTCAGACAGTCTAAGCGTATCGGAAGTGGAGAGTGAGAGGGACAAAGGAAAGCAGCTAGATTACGATCAGCAGCAAGCCCAGACTGTAATAGACTATATCCCAGCAGAAGCGCTGGCAACCGTGCAGAGCGCCACTGGCCTCTGCCCAGCACCTGTAACATGTAACAGCTATGGTTATCCAGGGAGAGGAGGTGGCCATCATCCCTCTCCAACGGCAGATCCAAAGTCAGGGATTGGAGAAAGTTGTCTTCTATCCCCAGCAGCAGAGTGGAGTCCAGGGAGTGGGAAAGGTCATCCTCCCTCCCCAACGGGAAGCTGCTACAACCTTTACTACATCTCCAGCTGAAGCACTGGCCACTGGACAGAGCCTCTGCCCTGCACCGGTAACAGCCCCAGGGATCCAGTGAGCAAAGGTGGTCACCCTCCCTTGCCAACTTGAGATGGTGTATCGAGGAGAGGATTCTGGGACTGAGGTCCCTCAGCAACTGGTAATGGCTCAGAGAGACTGGACAGTCGGCTCAGCTCCCCACTGGTCGGGTGTCATTCTGGGAGATTGGGACATATGTGCAGCTTCCCAGCTGCAGAATTTAACATGCAAGCGGGATTATATCTTGGAGTTTAAATGCCCGACTAACACAGGTCCAGGGAAAATGTGACGGAACCTACCATCACTGGGGCATCTAGAGGGGGATGTGGGCTAGCCTCCTGCCCAGAGACTATGGCCCGTGAAAGAGACTATTGGGGAACTGGTGGACCTTTTAAATATATTTGTTTTTTCACGGTTTTAAGCATTCCCCGGCAAACTAAAGATTACTGATGCCTGTGTGTTATTCCCTTGTGTAGTTTATTGTATAGTCTCTTGTTGTGTATTTTGTGTACATTCCCTCAATTATCTAACCTATCTCTGTATAGTACCTGCTCTCTCTATTGTGTTTGTTCTCTGCTATAAGAAATTCCTTTCGTTTACTCTGCCTTCTCCCTCCCCCTTCTCCTAGGAAATCCCATTGTTTGAAGGTCCTGTGCAGCTATCTGCTTGATTGTATGTAAATGAGGTGGGGGGCTGACTGTATCTGCGTGTCTGTGAATAAACTAACATTCTGCTGTTTGACTTCGAATAGTAAGCCTCATTTTATCGGCTGCGGTCAAAGCTTTGAGGGAGCTTTTTAGGGAAGATTGCTCCAGCGACTGTTACATGGAAGAGAGCCCACGGACGGAGGTACCCAAGGTACACTCACTCCGTCACAGGTGCCAAGAAACTGATTTAGGTGAGCCAAGGCCATAAAAGTCCCAGGCCTGGGTAGAGCGAGAACAAAGTATTCCCTTAGTACGGCTGGGGCCTTATCAGTTTTGGGAGGGACAAGCCCGTTGTGGGAAGACATTGTCCGGATCTAACAAGCTTCTAAATCCCCTAAATGTCCTAATTGTATAAGAAAAGGCAAATTGTGGAATGTTCTTTGTGTCCAAGTTAGAGGGAGGGCACATTTTCCCAAGGGACGTACCTGGGATGTACCTTTTTACTGATCAATGTATAAGCATTGCATCTCTATCCCGAAGTCTTCACTTGAGCTTTGTGATTCAATCCAGCTAGAGTCTGACGTCCTAATAAAGAACGCTTTTTCCTGCCATTGACACGTGTCCAGCCTGTCATTGTCCGCACCGTGTCGACCTTCTCCCGAACAAACAAGTCGATTGCCGGTAACATTTCTGGGGGCTCGTCCGGGGATCAGTTGGCAGCGGATCGGCAGTGGCTACCGCACAGAAGCGGTTGACTGCAAGCCCGAGTGGTCCCGGAGGCTGGGCGTCCATTGAAGGTGAGCTGACATCTACAGGCGCCAGGTGGGACTTCCTTCTAGGTGGATCTCGACTTTGTGAGATTTTTGACTCCATTTATAGGTATGGGATATATTAATTATGACGTGTATTTTTCTTTTTTTAAATATATATAAATATATATATATATATATTGACAGTGCCTCCAATACCAGTGTTATAATTTTGTTTTACCCTTAAGATAAGGATTAATAACCAATCAATGAATATACGTCTTAACAAACATATGGCGCGTTATCCCCAGTTCTTTTGATGCTATCTAGATATTTTTAGACACAATAAAATCAATAAAGATGATATGAGACTGCCTAACGGTAAAACAATTCAAACCAAAATTTATTCACACGTCAAGTTTCATACAATCATATGTTATCAACGGATTAGCAAAATGCAATTTCAAAAGTAATTATAGATCGTGATTAGTAGTGATACTGCGACACGTAATAATCTAATGGACAAATATTTTAGGTTTATAGACCGCACCACATAAATACACGCCTCCGTTCTTAAACACCAAGTTCCATTCTATTCACTTAAACCTTTCCCATTATAAACCAATCCTCCACCTGGCTAAAAAAAAACACTTAGTTACTGGGCATCACCTGCAGCACAATTTATTATTGTGGGGGCCTATTCACTAAATGCAACTTCCTTCAGGGAGATACATAACACACTCGATAGGGAGACTATCTCTTCCACAGATCAATCACAGCACTTCATTCAATATACGTTAACCCAAAACTTCCTTTTGATTTCCATGCATTCAATGAAAGGGCTGCAAGATGTATATGGAAGGAGTTATATTCGTTTTAATAATGGGGCTGATGGCACTAGATAGATAAAAACTATTTCACGGTTCCAGCATATCTCACTATGGGTACACAATTGGTCTTTAGATGTCCACATCCAGTATTCTTGGAATATAAATAATTTCACTAAATTATGGCGCAAGTAGGCAGCCGTAATAGTTTCTCCCTTAGCGCTCGTCTGCAGTAGAGCGGAAAGGCTGATACTATTCTACTGTTTAGGCCTCAACAGCAAAATAGTTAATTTATATTCCTTTAATTTGTGATGGACATCTAAAGTAAGGACTATGCAATTAGAAAATAGATATCAAGTTATTCAGTTAAACTTTACCATCTGGTAGTGAAGATAGAATGGTGGAAGATTAGGGTGTTGTCAGACCTTTTTAGATATGAAATTTCTATAACGCAGGAATGTTTAAATTTGTGGCCAGAATTGCGTCACGCGAACAACTTGTCTGCGTCGTTAATATATAACAAGAACAAGAGACAAGCTAAACTCGTTAGTGTTACGCATACAAGAAAGGACATTTAACATTGATCAAAGACGGTCTAATGGACTCTGTTTATTTTATTTATTTGTTACAACCAAACAGGGTTTAGATCAAATGGTTTAAAAGTAAGGGAACACAATGACAACTAAGATAGATATCTCAGTATTGTGTTTATTTCGTCAGATCGAAACTCTGAAAGCCACGTAAACATGGAACAATAGGTTGCCCAATAAAGAAAAAAAACCCAAAGAAGGTTAAATGGCTTGGGTAAACCAGCTTGTAATGCTATGCTATTCGGCAATATGTACTATATGGTATGAGAATATTTATTAGTTAGAACTGATAATTTTAGCATCTTATAAAAACAGAGGCCCTACCACATTTAGTTGATCATCACAAATGTCTGGTGTACTAATCCGCATGAAGCCGATTAAGTCGGGTAACGTGTGACTGTTAAAAACGATACCACGAATGAATGATTGTATGTCCCCTCACATACACATCCCTGTGGATATAAGTAAAGGGGGATGAGATGCACACACGCCGTGGCGAAGTCACAATAGAAATAAATTTTAATTTGTTAATAAAATCTATGGAGTCCCGGGATATAGGAATAAAACGACCCCAAACCAGTAAAAGATTGGCCAAGCCCATAAATTAATTCCTGCAGAAGGTTGATGGTTGATCTGAGAGCGCCATCTGCTGGCCAGGTAACATAACACCTGGACAGACCCCTGGAGTTGATGAATATATATCCTCCAATCAAATGAGGCCACATAGTGATGGGCTAGATCTAAAACTGGGCGGAAGACCACTATATAGAGAGGACACTCCAGAGCAATGAAAACACACACTGAGAAAAGCCTGGGGAGAGACCTGAGGGACGCTTGGAGGGAAGAGAGGCAATCACCATCGGCCGCCCCTTTAAGACCGACCACACCCTAATCTTCCACCACTCTATCTTCACTAACCAGATGGTAAAGTATACCTGAATAATAAGATATCTATTTTCTAATTGCATAGTCCTGACTTTAGATGTCCATCACAAACTAAAGGAATATAAATGAATTATTTTGCTGTTTGAGCCTAATAATCAGTAGAATAGAAATTCTGCCTTTACAGTTCACTGCAGAGGACTGCTAAGGGAGAAACCTATTACCGGCTGCATACTTGAGCCATAATTTAGTGAAATTATTTATATTCCAAGAATACTGTTTGTGGACATCTAAAGATCAATTATATACCTATAGTGAGATACGCTGGGACCGTGAAATAGCTTTTATATGTCAAGTACTGTCCGCCCCATTCGTAACCTAGCATAACTCCTTCCATATCCATCTTGCAGCCCTTCCGAATGAATGCATGCACTGTAAGTCATTAAGAAGCGTTAGGTTAACGTATATCGAATGAAGTGCTGTGATTGATCTGTGGAAGAGATAGTCTCCCTATCGAGTGTGTTATGTATCTCCCTGAAGGAAGTTGCATTTAGTGAATAGGCCCCCACAATAATAAATTGTGCTGCAGGTGATGCCCAGTAACTGAGTGTTTATCTTAGCCAGGTGGAGGATTGGTTTATAATGGGAAAGGTTTAAGTGAATAGAATAGAGTTTGGTGTTTAAGAATTGAGGCGTGTATATCTGTGGTGCGGTCTATAAACCTAAAATATCTGTCCATTAGATTATTGCGTGTCACAGTATCGCTACTAATCACGATCTATAATCACTTGTAAATTGTATCTTGCTAATCCGTTGATAACATATGATTGTATGAAACTTGACGTGTGAATAAATTTTGGTTTGAATTGTTTTACCGTTACGCAGTCTCATATCTTTATTGATTTTATTGTGTTTAAAAATATCTAGAGCATCAAAAGAACTCGGGATAACGCGCCATATAACGCGCCATATATTTGTTAAGACGTATATTCATTGATTGGTTATTAATCCCTATCTTAGGGGTTAAATACCAATTTATACCGCTGGTATTGGAGGCACTGTCAATAATATATATATATCTATATATATCTACAATAAGAAAAATATACGTCGTAATTAATATATCCCTGACCTATTAAAGAAGTCAATAATCTCTAACAGTGTGGTCGCGTCTTATTGGAGTGGCTGATGGTATCTGCCCTTTCTCCCCTCCAAGCGTCCCTCAGGTCTCTCCCCAAGCTTTCTTTCAGGGTCTCTTTTTCTTTCTGATTCCTTAGTGTCTAGTCTTTAGCCCTGATATTGCCCTTTCACGCCCGCCTAAATCCTACCCACCTGTATCTAATTATCCTTGTGTCGCGTCCTGATTGGTCCATATTAATATGTGAGGGTCAGGTGTCCGACATTTACCTGGCCACTGGGTGACCATGTATCTTTTAGTGGGCTTTTCAAAGTTTTAAGTGGTGACAAAGTTAATTATACTATAAGGGATTCTATTTATATAAAGCTACCCTATGTCAGTAGTATATACATTAATTTGACTTATGTGGGACTATTTTAGATCCGTAATTTTTGTATCGCCCAACATATCATCACAATCCATGTTTTATATAATCTGAATCACAATCATCATTCACTTTAAACTATCCCTCTATTCCAAGTCCCCTTACATATATAATTTTGATACAATTCATGATAGACCATTTAGAATCACGGGAACCTTGCATTACGTTTTCGATTAAAATATGAATTGTATATAAACAAAAAACAGATTTTTGGCTGGATTTCTTCATACTGTGGTGGGAGTCTCTGTAAACGGAGTTGTTTCTGCGGCTGTTAAGCTCATACGTAAATAAACGGTTTATTTGCTGATTTGTAAAGTGAGTCTTCAATGATCCCACCGGACAAAGTGGTGAAGCATTTCTCAAATTAAAGACTTGGTCGATAAAGGCCCGAGCCTTGAGCCTACCTGACCACAGTAAGCCCTTCCACCTTTATGTGCATGAACATAGCCATACTGCGACTGTAGTCCTGATAGGCCTGTGGCCTATCTGTCTAAACAACTGGATACTTTGGCCTGCGGTCTACTACCTTGTCTCAGAGCTGTGGCTGCTGCTGCCATGCTGATAACTGAAGCTGATAAACTTTTGTTGGGACAAGTTATTTACGCCAAGGTCCCTCATGCGGTGATAGCCCTGCTGGACTTCAAAGGAAGCTACTGGTTCAGCAATAGCCGGATGACAAAGTACCAAGCCATGATGTGTGAAAATCCACGTGTTCATTTGGACCTCATCTCTACATTGAATCCTGCCACGTTGCTTCCTGACTCCACGGAGGATCCAAGTCATGAGTGCCTCCAAGTTATGGACAAGGTGTTCAGTAGCAGGCCTGATTTGAGAGACATACCCCTAGACAACTACGACCTGCAACTCTTTACTGATGGCAGTAGCTATCTTGAAGATGTCAAAACATTTGCCGGTTATGCTGTGGTTACCATGGAAGAAATCCTAGAAGGAAAGTCTTTACCACCTGGCACATCCGCACAATTAGCAGAAATTGTGGCACTGACAAGAGGCCTAGAACTATCTACAGACAAAAGAGTGAATATCTTCACGGATACTAAATATGCATTTATGACTGTTTATGCTCATCGTGCGTTTTACAAAGAAAGAGGACTTCTGACGTTGACAGGAAGAAAAGTAAAATACTCTACTGAAATTCTGAAATTACTGGATGCTGTATGGATGCCCAGTGCTGTCAGTATCATTCGTTGCCAAGGCCATCAGAAAGGTAACGAAAAGATACCCTGTGGGAACAGGGCGGCTGACCGAGCCGCCAAAGAGGCTGCAAGAAATACCCTCATTACTGAAATGGTTCATGATGATTCTTCTCTAAGGTGCTATCCTGCTTGACAGCTAGGAAGCCAGAAGACTTCTGTGAAGTTCATCTCGATATGCCAAATTATGAATTCTATATGAACATACGAAGATTTGAACCCAATGGAGAATACATTGAAGTGTTTTTACATAAATGGGACACTGATTACGAATTACTAGAACAGAACCATAATTACATCCAGTGTCTCTTTCCACTTCCAGAGCAAGGCCGTAACCAATGGGCCTCACCACTGAAGCCACAAGAAAAAGAATTCATGAGGAACACCGCAGAAATTCAGCTATGGCTCATCTGAGCCTACAAGATGATGCTGAAATTCTTCGGCATAAAAGTAGTGGGGGAGGATGAAAAAGGTGAAGAAGAAATCGAAGTCGAACAGGCTGACAATTCCTCGGACAGACTTGACAACTTGAACGCCAACAGCCATAACAATCTGTGAATCACACGAATCTTGAAGTGTCTGGGAGAATTAGGAGCCGAACAGTACCAGGCCCCGCTGGTGAAGTTCTTCCTGAAAGAAACACTTGTTGAAAAATGCCTGCCAAACATAAAGGAAACTGTGCTGAATTACTTTGTTTACTGTAAAGGATGAACAAGAACGACAAGACGTGATCTATTTCGCATGGAAGAATTATGACCCGAAGAGCGAGTTCATTACGGGACCCAGAAAAAAACTCGACCTACAAGAAGCCTTGTCCTGTGATGGCCCCCTTACTACCAACTCCGTTGAACCAGTGGACACCTGCATACTCTTAGAAGGAGAAGAAATGGCTCTGTGAAGAACCAGGTGAATACGAAGAAGATGGATGGTTCCAGTTGACAAAACAAGCAAATAGTCTTGCTTGCCATACTAGCACCTGAAGTTGTCAGAGCCTTTCATGCCAGCACTCATGGAGGAAGAGACACCATGGAGTAACAGTTGGAACCGCACTTCTATGTTCCTGAGCTCTCTGTTCTTGGCACAGGTGATGCACTGTTAAGCTATTGTTCGACAGATAACAATCTGAGACCAGGCCCATTGCAACCCCCAGGAATGCAACCTATTGGATTGTCCCCAATGGCGTCCCTCCAAATCGACTTTACTGTGCTCCCACCCTGTAAAGGATACAACTATCTGCTCGTGATGGTGTGTACACTAACTGGATGGGTTGAGGCCTTCCCAACCAGTACCGAGAAGACGGCTGAAGTAGTAAGGTGTCTCCTCAGAGAAGTTATCCCTCGATATGGACTACCGCTCGAGATTGGGTCAGATAATGGTTCAGCTTTCATCCAAACCTGTCTGCAGCAGCTTGCCCTTCAGCTGGGCATCACCTGGAAGCTACACACAGCCTACAGGCCTCAAAATTCTGGAAAAGTAGAGCGAATGAACAGGACACTGAAGACTTTGATGGCCAAGATGTGCCAGGAGACATCACTGGGATGGTTGGAAGTGCTGCCGATAGTCCTTTTCCATATTAGATGCAGGCCAACCCCACACTTTAAATTGAGCCCATATGAACTCCTGTTCGGGTGACCCACCCCTCTCATTAGTGGGCTAAGGGGGGACCTTCGGGCATTAGAGGAAGCTAAGTTAAATGAGCAGGTCCTATTGCTAGGCCAGACAATGCAAAAATTGAACACATGGGTTAGTGATAATCTACCTCATTTCTTGTATCCGCCATTGCATAAATATTGTCCAGGTGGTTCAGTGTGGGTAAAGAGTGGAAGGCCGACCCACTAGGCCCTAAATGGAGGGGTCCTTACCCTGTTCTATTATCCACTCCTACAGCGGTAAAGGTGGCTGAGGTGGTTCTATAGATACACCACTCGAGACTTAAGCCAGCTGCAGCTGTACCCGAATCCCAGTGGGAAGCGATCTCCAACAAATCCAGTCCACTCAAGCTGAAGTTGATTAGGGCTGCTCCCAAAACTGCACAGACTGGCAAGTAGGTGTTTTGACGGCCATAATAACACCTGACCACCTACCAGCGACGGGAAGCCCAAAGGGAAGCCCGTGAATACATGTTGTCCCCCGCTATTTAGCAGCGAGAGGAGAGACTTACAGCACCCATAAGGAGAGCTTTTCAGGTTACTATTGGCTGGGTGCTGTTACCTTGACGATATTGTTTATAATGACTTATGTGACTGTGCTTTACCCAAAGACGCTGCAAACAAGAGCGGATTTGAGTCTGAACTTCTCTTCCCTTTTGAACCAAACCGGTGGGAGAGACCAGCGTGATTTGGGACCGGTTTCAGCACCAAAGAACCGTCTGTTGATAAAGTTTAAATATGCTTATGCTCAGAGGTCAGGACAGACCTCCTGTTGGGTGTACAGCAGATTGCACTCAGAGACAATATATATTACATTCACTGCAGTCCTGGTTAACTTTACAGTTTTCTCGGCCGGGAACATTACTGTCCAGCCGTTAAATGCGACCCAAATGAAGCATTCCGGCACCTTACTGTCACGGTCCACCCGGGGTACCTGCTGATGTGCCTGTATTGCACACCTGGCTCTATGAACTTTGCCCTGGATCTCTTGTTCTTGGATTCCATTCCGGGTTTTACCCAGGCTCAGCACCTGGACCAGGCTCCTGGAGATCCAGCCTGGGTCTTCCTTTTCCAGCCCTGGAGTTCCAGCTGAGGCCCATCCGGGATTAAGCCTCCTTAAAAGGCAGAGTGACCCAGCCAGCAGTGGTTCTACATTGTGCTCCCTGACTGAGGTCATTTGGATGTGTGCAAACCTGCTCTTCCTGTTCCAGCTTATCCTGCATATCCAGTATCCATCTGTCTACCCTGTTGTTCCTGGATACATCTCCGTCTGTGCAAGGGACTCTCAGCGATCTCCACCTGCGCTGTATTGACGGTCTGTGGTCAAGATTCCAGGTCACCGCTCTAGTGGGTACTCTCAACCGCGTAGCCCACTATCCCCGGTGTCTGGAAACCTATCTGTGGATTACAGTTGTACACCACCGTCTCTGACCTTTGATCCAGGTACCACTGCCAGCTGTCCAGACTTATTCTTGGTGGGCCCTGTCTGCAGTCTGGGACTGCATTGCCCACAATCCTCTGGCTCTCCAGTCAAGAACTCTCCCTGGACTTTATAGCAATCCTCTGTGCTTTTTAGTGCCTGCTGCCAAGGCCTATTTTATGTTCAATTAAAGCTATTTCGTTGTTTGATTCCTGTCTCGCCTCCCCTCTGTGTCGCCGCCTGCTGGGCTCATACCGGAACCGCACACGCCACGTGACACTTACCTGCCTACCTAATTACTGGCCCTGTCTACCTCCCTGATTGTTGTTTCCAGATAGGGCCAATAAATCTCAGTATAGAAACCCCCTGCCAGTCAAGTCGCTTCAACCTGTCAGTTAATACCACTCTTTCAGGGACTGGGACAGGAAGGCTTATTGTTTAACCAGTTAACTTGACTCGAGGGCCAACCCTACGAATTACTGATCTTACCTTAACCCGACAGACTGGAAAGTATCTTCTTAACCATTTAGTGAAGATAATGGTAGAGGTCCATAAGGGAGTGCGTTTATATGCCTCCATTCCTACTAACGGGGGACTACAATTATTCTGTGCTGATGGATGAAATTCTAAAGTTAACCAGTAAAGATATCCAATTGCTGAATCTTGAATTACAAGAGATTCGAAAGTTACAGATGGTACATGATATGGCACTTGAACAGATCAGTGCCGCTCTAAATGGGCTATGTGAAATGACTATGCATTATGAATGTTGTACTTTTATTCTAAACTCGACAGAAGCGGTCCCAGATTATTTACAGGTAATCCAAGATCATCAGGAAAAGGTGTCCCAATTGCAGTACCAGGCCTGTCAAATAGCTGCTGTTCTGAATTTGGAATCGTGGAGCAAGGATTCCAATCCCTTTACCCTTTTTTTCGTGAGTAGTATTTGGGTCTTATTGTCTACAAATAGCTGCGGAGGACTGGAATCCTTTTCGTGGGTTCGGTTCTTTCGGGGCTTGGTTCGGGTCCATTCTCAGTTTTATCTCCAGAGTTGGATCCATGATAAGGATGGGTGTAGTGGTACTGGTGATAGGATCACCCTGTAGCTCAGTACTCCTATGTATGTGGCCCATGTGTAAGAAGGTATTAACCCCTGCTAAAGACAAGTAACCTGTTGTCATTCTCGAGTGTTTCCCAATGATGGAGACGCCCCCTGATTACAAGACTCTGCTTATCTAATGTATCGATGGAAGTGGCTAGGAGCGGTTGGTGGGAGAACCTACCTCTTCAGCCAAAGGGGGGAATCTGACCGGAATGACTCAGAAATTGGCCACCATCTTGTATACCGGCAGCCATCTTGAGCATAGCCATGGCAAGAGCAATTGTACATAGAGAATACTAACTGACTTTAGATGAGTTTACATAGATTCTAACATTCCGGAGGTCTCTGGTGTAGCAATTAGAAGAAGAATCAGGCCAGAATTAACAGAGGTGCCAAGAAACTGATTTAGTTGAGCCAAGGCCATAAAGGTCCCAGACCTGGGTAGAGCGAGAACAAAGGATTCCCTTAGTACAGCTGGGGCCTTATCAGTTTTGGGAGGGACAGTCCTGTTGTGGGAAGACATTAGCAGGATCTAACAAGCTTCTAAATCACCTAAATGTCCTAATTGTATAAGAAAAGGCAAATTGTGGAATGTTCTATGTGTCCAAGTTAGAGGGAGGGCACATTTGCCCAGGAGACGTACCTGGGATGTACCTTTTTACTGATCAATGTATAAGAATTGTATCTCTGTCCTGAAGTCTTCACTTGAGCTTTGTGATTCAATCCAGCTCGAGTCTGACGTCATAATAAAGAATGCTTTTTCTTGCCATTGACTCAAGTCCGACAGGCCCGTCTTTAATATTGATTGGACGCTGAGCAAACATTTTCTTGGGGCCCCCAAAAGCCCGCTCACTGTATAATTTTGCTCTCTGCCCCCAACATCCCAAAAAAAGAAAAAAATAATAATGTAAACATAAAGAACTGGCAAACAAACAAGTCCTTGGATTGATATGAAATAGTATTACATTTATACACTGCACATTACTGAGGAGCTCTGTGATACACTCATACACAGAGCTCCACAGTAATGTGCAGTGTATAAATGTAATATTATTTCAGAGCTTCACAGCAATAAAACCCACAGTAATGTGCAGTGTGTATGAGTGCTTCACAGAGCTCTGCGAAAATAAAACTCACAGTAACCTGGAGATATGATGAGAGTGTAGAGCATGGGCTGCCCTATTCCATAGAGAACATCAGCTGTGGCGTTCAGGTGAGTAAGCGTTAACATCAGGATAAATGACTTTGGCACATGCCCCCCATATTACATCACTAACGCTAAACCCATTACAGCATCAGTGATTGCGTTAGATTGCACGAGCTTACTGTACTTTGCGCTCCCTATACTTTGTAGTCCTAATGCTAATTACCGCACTGATGTGACAACGAAGAACTTAACCATAGGCTAGAAGCTGGTGCTAACTGATACCACTTCTGCAGAATCATTTATCACCCCCCAAACCCCACAAAAAAAAATCAGATACTCACCTCTCAACCCACGGCGAGAATGGTGTGCCGATCTGCCACTTCTGGTCGCCAGGAGCAGTGTGAGACTGGGAACAAAAAGTCCCCAGTCTCCCTCTGTGAATTAATTTGCGGACCTGCAAGATCTCACGAGAGGCGAGATCCTGCAGATCACGCGGCAGGCAGCACAAGCCTCCATGGAGTCCCATGGACTGCAGGAGGTGGTACTCACCGTGGCGCTTAGCGCTGCATTACGAGGCAGGCTCCTGAAGTAACACCTGACCCGTAATATGGAGCTAAAACAGGGATACTAAAGGGGAAACCTGCAGGTGCACATTATCCACTTTAATGGCCCCGTTTTAGCACAGGTCAAGGAAAAGTGCCCACAAGCTCTTATGGCGAAAGAACAGACGGGGAAAAAAGAGGAAACCAAAATAATATCCTGGTATAGAACATGGAGGAGACATTCCATAAATGATAAAATAATAGTTACAGCTCTCTTTACTGACCAGTCCCCTGAGTTACGCCAAACTCCCACATATGCAGGGTTATTCAGAGAGCCAAACTGTTTTCCACATCCCATACCCAGCACAGCAGTGTGTTTCACATCACATACCTAGCACAGCAGAGTGTTTTACATCACATACCCAGCACAGCAGAGTGTTTCACATCACATACCCAGCACAGCAGAGCGTTTCACATCACATACCCAGCACAGCAGAGCGGTTCACATCACATACCCAGCACAGCAGAGCGTTTCACATCACATACCCAGCACAGCAGAGTGTTTCACATCACATACCCAGCACAGCAGAGTGTTTCACATCACATACCCAGCACAGCAGAGTTTAACATCACATACGCAGCACAGCAGAGTGTTTCACATCACATACCCAGCACAGCAGAGTGTTTCACATCACATACCCAGCACAGCAGTGTTTCACATCACATACCCAGCACAGCAGAGCGTTTCACATCACATACCCAGCACAGCAGAGTTTAACATCACATACCAAGCACAGCAGAGTGTTTCACATCACATACCCAGCTGGGAGGGACCCGGCGAGAGAAGGGGAACTGCACTTCCTCTCTGCGGTCACATGTCCTTACGAAGGGGAGACAGCACGCGGGCCCATGATTTTTGCAGGCTGGGAGCAGCTGCCTTGGGCTCCCTACCAATGACTGGGCCCGGGGCAGCTGCCCCTTTTGCCCCGCGCTAAAGACGGCCCTCATGTCCGGCCTGTCATTGTCTGCACTGTGCCGACCGTCTCCCGAGCAAACCAATCGATTGCCGGTAACAGAAGTAGACTGTAATCTAGGAACGGCTTAGGGCGTGGGTTCTCACTCTGTGTTTTTATTTTCTAAAGGTAGTGCTTTTAAATTAAAAAAAAATATATATATATATATTTTTCTTTAACCCTTTCGCTGCAGAGGACGCGCTCATCGCGTCCACCCGCAGGTACTGTTGCGTGCGGAGGACGTGCTGAGCGCGTCCTCTCTTTACGGCCAGCGATCGGCCGGATCCTGGCTGATCGCTGTGCCCCCCAGGTGCGCGCTGACATGAGACCAGCACCCGGGACCGCCGCCGGCACCATTAGATGTCATTGCGGCGGCGCGATGACATCTAATTCTTGTGCCCCCCCGCGTGCGCTGAGGAGGTGCCTGAAAGGGACGGGGGGAGGTCCTTCGGACCTCTCTCAATCCCGATCGCCGGGGTCCTGCGGCTGAAGGCAGGCACGGTCTGGAAGGGCACAGCCTGCCCTTCCAAACCATGCCTGTCTTTAACCCCTTGGGTGCCGAAAAGCACCGAATCGTGATCCTCTCCCGGAGCTGGCCGACATCTTGGATGTCGGCCAAGCTTCCGGGAATGCCCCCTGACGACTGGCGTCATCGTGCATAGCACGATGACGCCAGTCCTGGAATTAACCCCTAACTGCCACCAATGGTGGAGATAGGGGGTTCATTGGAACCCCCTATCTCCCGATCCTGTTGGATCGGCCAGAGCATTGCCTTTCCAACGATACCAAACATGACCATGTGAAAAGTTTTTTAAAAAATAAATAAAATTAGAAATAAAAATTAAAAAATATTTTAAAAAAAATTATAAAAAAATAAATACGTTTTTTTTGTTCTGGTTTGTTAATGCAGCAATAGTGTTCCCATTTCAATTATAATGTGAACAATGATGCTGCACTAACGATTTTTGTATGCGGTGCGTTTGTTAACCCTTTCGCTGCTGAGCCTTTTCCCACCCCTGTGCTGAGCTCATTTTTACCGGTTTCGCTCATCATGTTTAAACGCGTTTTGAAGCCTTATTTTAATATATGACCCAGACATATTATATATCGTTCTTTCCGGCAGACTGTGCAGATTCATAATATGTCATTATTATATGTATACGTTATGTCATGTCTGTATATTATAACAAAAAATGCAATAAAATTAGAATTTTCAATAATTTACAATGTGTAAAGTGTTTTTTTTTCACATTTTAAAATGCGATCGTTTGCGGATATATTTTCTATGGGGTGCGCTTGTTAAAAAAATTAGAAATGAGGAATCGTTACTTTTTTTGGGGAAAATTCCGTGTTTTTTAGCAAACGCCCCCCCATAGAAAAAATCGTTAGTGCAGCATCATTGTTCACATTATAATTGAAATGGGAACAATAATGTTGCACTAATAAATCAAAAAACCAAAAAACTTTTTTTTTTTTTTTTTACTTTTTACATGGTCATGTTTGGTATCATTGGAAAGGCCATGCTTTGCAAAGGCCACAGCAAGGGGTTAATTTAAAAACTGGCGCCATCGCGCTCTGCGCGATGACGCCAGTCATTAGGGGGATATCCCGGAAGCTTGGCCGACATCCAAGATGTCGGCCAGCTCCGGGAGGGGACCGCGATACGGCGCATGTTGGCGCCATATCGCGATCCAGCCCCCTAGGGGTTAAAGACAGCCGCCGCTTGGAAGGGCAGGCTGTGCCCTTCCAGGCGGTGCCTGCCTTTAATCGCTGGCCCGCACGGATGGGGAGGGGGAGAGGTCCGAAGGACCTCCCCCCCCCTCCCCTTCAGGCACCTTCCCTGCAATGGCGGGGGGGGGGTGCCTGAAATAGAAGTCATCGCGCATGCGCGATGACGCCTATCGTGCCCGCCGGGGTCCCGGAGGTTGGGCTGACATCGATGATGTCAGCCCACACCAGGGGGCCGAGTGATCAGCCGGAATACCGGCTGATCGCGGGCTGCAAAGGGAGGACGCGCTCAGCGCATCCTCCGCAGCCAAGTACCAATGCGGTTGGACGCGCTGAGCGCGTCCACCGCATTGAAGTGGTTAAAAATCGCGTAATTTTCCCCCCAAAAAAAATGTAACGAGACCCCATTTCTAATTTTTTTAACAAGCGCACCCCATACAAAATATAACCGCAATTGCTTGCATGTTAAAATGTGAAAAAAACCACTTTACACGTTGTAAATTATTGAAAATTCATATTTTATTGCATATTTTGTTATAATATACAGACAGGACATGACGTATACATATAATAATGACATATTATTAATCTGCCGAGTCTGCCGGAAAGAATGATATATAATATGTCTGGGTCATATACTAAAATAAGTCTTTAAAACGCGTTTAAACAAGATGAGCGAAACCAGTAATAATTAGCTCAGCACAAAGGCGTGAAATGCCTCAGCAGCGAAAGGGTTAACTTCTTTATTTTTTTTCTCTCAATGTTTCTTTTTAGAAGTCTCCATTTCCTCATTTTTGTGCAGGGAAATATGTTCCCTGGGGATCTAGTGGAGGATTTCTGCTTTGCTGCAGTATCGGACGTCTTGAGCCTCATCCTGCTGTTTGCGCACTCTACAGCACACATGGGGTTCATGCAGTTTGGCCCTGCCTGTGCTGCATGAGATCACCAGATGCCAGTGCTAAACACTGATGGCTAATTCCCAGTGCTTGGCGCGCTGCAGCCCTGTATTGACTCAGAGCCGTATTTATAAAATTTATTTCTAATTTCTCCCACGTTATTTATAGTACAATTCGATCAACATTTTTCTTTGGTTTGTTGAAGTGGGCATCAAGAATGTTTGTTGTTTATTTTATTTTAGTTTGCTGCTTAGTTTGAATAGAAGTTGTTTTGTGGGATTATCATTTTGTTTGCTACTCATTTTGACTGAAATAAAGCACAAGTGTGTTAAATATATATATATATATATATATATTTATGCTAGTGTCCTAATGCTAGGGAGCATTTTAAATGGCACTTTTTTCTAGTTAATAAATAATAACCTATGTGTCCAAAAGGGTGGCGTCATTTTAATAGTAAACCCCTTTTGTATCCACATGTTCTATTCTTCCTGAAGTGCATTTTTATTATAACCTGTAACGGATTCCGACCAAGACTATAATTAACAGTAGCCTATTGTCTAAAATATTAATCTACAGTCAAAAGTTAAATAGTAACTTTATGGATTTTTTTCCACTCCAGTGCGTGTGGTGAAAGGTTAATGCGTGAAGGTTTCAGAATATAGAAGAATGGCTTCTCTTTTTCTCTGTCGACAATTGACCCCTGCTCTTCAGCACAACACAAGATCGTTGCTGTCATGTGAGTAACAAATTAATCCACAACTAATATGAAAAAGCAAGCTTTTCTCTTCTATCTTTGTATATATATTTTAAAATGTAGTAATATGCTCTATAACCCCTCTCCCAAGCTTGTATATTTCTGTGCCAAACAATATGTTCAGTGGCCCAATGGCTCCAGGGGGCTCTGTTCCTTGTCAAACCGTTTCCAGCTTGTCTAGGTGCCCCATATAGAAGGGTCCCTCCATGCCACCCTTGACTGGCCCTCCAAGCTTGTACTCTGTATGAAAACTACTGAAGCCCTCTGTGACCTGAAATCCCTCACGGCCTGGGCCCGTTTCTCAGGGACGTTAAGCCCACATGCATAAATAGATATGCAGATGGGATTAATGACATCACACCAGAGAGACAGGACATACCCCCTATGCGCTAGGAGACAAGGTGATGACAGGAAAACCCTCGCTCTCAGGGCCACTAGGTAAGGGAAAGGGGGAAACTATATACACAGTAAGAGGCAAGGCTGAGGGGGGGGGGGGGCGGAGAGGAGCCCAGGGCCAAACCAGTGTTCAGGGGTGTCCGCCCACCAAACTATCAGCCAACCTCGTTGGGAAGTTTGCTGCCCGGTGGTCCAGATAGCAGCCGGTACCGGCTAAGGTGAGAATGAACAGTATATAAACACAACAATCAATAAACCATTTCAGTAAAATGGGATTTCAAGTCCTCCGCTGGCCCTCTTACGTAGGATATCAACAGGTATCGTAAGCTTTGAGCACTGGATAAAAAGGATACTGTATGTCTGTGAGTCCAGGGGAAGCGCTCAGTGAGTGGCAGGGACAGTCCTGGGTAGCAGCAAAAAAACATATAAACAAACGTATAACTCTGCAGCATGTTGGCAGTCTGATCCTAGAATGTCCTGGAGGGAGAGGGAAGTGTCAGAACGGGCATACCGTGGGACAAAAAAAAATAAAGTGGGGGGGGGGTGGGTGAGAAAATTGCATATATCACGCCATGGGGTGCAAACTTTGTCCGAGCCAGTGCTCAACAAAAACTGCAAGAAATGAAAAAGAAAAAAAAAGGTGGAGGGAGAAAACTCCGGCCAGCAAACCAGCGGCATTAAATCGGTGGGCTCGGGCCCCGAGAGGCCAGATGTAGCTGTGTGCGGGAGCACTGTGGAAGAGTGGTGAACCACGATCCTCCGGTCTCAGATCTGTATAGTAACAGGGGTCAGGCCACACAAGAGACACCGGCGGAAGTTGTAGCTCCTGAGTCAGAGAATCAAGGTCGTCATTATCGCAAACCAAAAAACAAGCGGTTTGGCGATGACACAATCAACCCCGTGGGGCATCTGCCATCTGTATCGCAACCGTTGTCATTGCAGAACGCTCGTTAGTGGTTTACGTGCTCTTCGGTATGCCAGCGTGGCCGGGGCCAAATCCAGAAACGGTTGTAAGCCTGCCCTCATATGAAAATTCCGTAGCCTCCCGGGCTCGGCGCAGGAGTTCCTCCTTTAGGTCAAGTCTGGTAAAGCTGCATATCACTTCATGCGGTGGGCTGTTAGGTGGACCTTTCGGTCTCAATGCACAGTGTGCCCTGACAAAATCAATATCAGTGTGCGTTGGGCGTTCAAGTAAGGCGTTAAAGATGGTGGACAGTGCAATTTTCAAAGACGCCTGGAAATCCTCGGTCTCTGGCAGGCCCCTAAAGACGCAGATTATTCCTCCTGCCTCTATTATGCTGTATGTAAGGTGACTGTGGATACGGTGTCAGCAGACTGTAAGCAGATCGTGTCACACTCCCCTGCAAGAACAGCGACTTTAGCAGCAAGGCCTTGGATATCAGATCAAATATTGCGCAGCTCCAACATAATCATGGACCGCAAGTCCTCATTCGCCTCTCTCAGATCAGATTTAGTGGGTAAACTGCGCATAATGTCAGTCCAAGTCAGTTGTGACAACTCACATAAGTTTCCCGAAGCAGCAGGCCCCATCGGCGATGAAGGCCTTGATGAAGCTGGAGCCTCCAGTAGCACATCTTGACCAGCTCGAGTGCAGGCTTCTGGGCCTCCGATCAGGCCCGTTGGCAGTGGAAGTTGTCGGTGGGAGGGCGCAATCAGGGTCTGTTCCCCCTGTCCCTGGGCCTTGCTGGTCCTGTTCAGGGCTTCCCCACTACCCTCCATGAGGTTTGGGCCTGTAGGAGCCAACGGCGGCCCAGGCCGCGATGAAGCCGGGGCCTCGATTTCAGCATCGGACCCAGCGCAAGTGCAGGCTTCCGGGCCCTCGGGCACACCTGCCGGATTCAACAAGAAACTGCGAAAGGGGTGACTGCTGGATCCCGGGTCCGCTCCCCCTGCTTCTAGGAGCCACTAACCTTATGTGATTCCCCCGTTCCGGACCCGCAGACGGCTAAAAGTGGCTCTTGGAGAAGGCAATGCGGAGGAGCTCAGAGATCAGTCAGCAGTCCACATCCCCATAGAAATCAGACGCCAGGCCACGCCCCCTTTTCTATTTTTTCTATTCTTTCTAAATTTCTATTCTTAGGAACTTTCTTTGAAATATGGCCTGTTTGAGGGCACATTGAGGCATATCTAAGGGTTTCTAATTCCTTTCATGGATAGCTGCACCAAAACCTCATGGACCGCATTAATGGGTCTTGCTTTTTCTGTTCGTCCTTCACAAGACAAATTTGATTATGTTTTTTTTTTGTCTTACACTAATTTGAGACGGCAATTCCAACAATTATCGTGTATGTATGTGTGTATATGAATACAACTGGGATATCTCTGATTTTAAAGGGAAATTACCACCAAAATTTAAATGTTCTTATTTTATTTTATGTTGCTGATATCTTACATGTGCTTTGCCTGTCTCTTGTATGTTTAGTTAACAAAAGATATTTTACTCTTTATGTGTCACTGGGTCTGTGACAGAAATCTGCTCCTTCCGCCTGTCCTGGCTCTCCAGACACCCCCTTACCAAGATCAGCCCGGCCGCTGAGTTGCTCAGGACTGTAGCCCCAGACCTGCTTGGTCTGATCTTCTACATCTTTGAATTTCCAGAAGGCCGCTCTGTGCCTTCTGGGGGTGATCGTGGGTACCCTGAATGAGACACCAGACAGGCTGTATGTTCAAACAGAAATCTGACTTTTATTGAAAAACGCCACTATTTATGCCCAGGTCCAACAGTTATAATTTGCATACCAACCGACGAACATTGACCTACTAAAACTCTAATTACATTATGTCAGTTAGATATTTACAGTAAACATTCCTTAGCTTTCATATCACACCAGTGGCGTAGCGTGGATTGTCAGCGCCCGGGGCAGGGCTTGAATAATTGCGCCCCCCTCCCCCAACCTGTGGACTGGTTAGCACGCCTTGATTCCCTGTGATTGCAGGTGCCTTGGGCAGGGCTGGTGCAAGATTTTTTTGTCTACATAGACAAAGGTGTATTTTTCTAAACCCCCCCCCATTCCAATATCTTCCACAACAATATAGTCAAGCTTATTCACACTGAGTTTGAATTACTGAGAGTTTTATTGCTGTGGAGCTCTGTGATACGCTCATACACACCACACAGTAGGGTGAGTTTTATTGCTGTGATATAGTAATGTGTGGCGTGTGTGCGCATATCCATAGCAATAAAACTCACAATAATGTGTAGTGTGTATGAGTGTCAGAGCTCCACAACATTGACTTTTTAAAATGATTATAGGGTAATGCAAATTATATATTAACACACATGTAATTAACACATTTATTCATATGTATTTTATATTTTAATATTAAAGTAAATTATACATGAAAGTAATTATTTTAAATTTTTTATAAATAAATTATATAATAAAATACACTAATATTTAAAAGTATTAAACTTATTAAAAAGATGTACAAGTTAAAAATATTAAAATATATTGACCATTAAAATATTTATTATTACTCTTAATAAATAAATAAGCCTTAATAAACAATAGGCATGCCATATCATAAATGAATGTGGCATGTTCATTAAAAGGAGTTAATATGGAAGGTGAGAGGTGACGGTCAGGTTTCAGAATGTTTCTGTTGACCCCTTACCGAGGAGAGAGAGAGTGGGGGGGGGGCGCAGACCCTGCAGCTTAACTCTGTCACTGAGAAGAGAGGAATGCAGACAGGAGAGCAGGAAGTAAAACCTAGGGACAATAGTGAGATGTCCAGTAGAGAGGGTTAAAGTGAAGCATTTACGGGACAAAGTAAAACTCATACTGTCAGGCCTGCTCCTCCATGGATCTCTTTCTCTCTGGTCCCTTGCTGCAGTGTGTCCCCAGCCTCCTCCTCAGCAGAGCGCGTGCTGGGACAGGATAACAATGGAGATTGTGAGGAGGAGCCAGATCCGGAAGCCCTTTGTCCTCACTCATCCTGCACAGCGGGGTAAGCAGCAGTTGGGACATTCTGTGCATTTTGTGCCTCCGCTGTGCAGAGGGGAGGGGGCGGAGGCGCAGTGTGAAGCAGAGCAGTAAGAATGCTCTGTCCGTCTTCTCCCTGCCAGAGTCAGCGGACTATGCTGTGGACACCTTACCAAAGCTGATCCCTGCTGCTGGGAACTATTAGGGGCGGAAATTTATTTTGAAATGATGCGCCCCCTGAGAAAATTGCGCCCGGGGCCACGGTCCCCCCAGCCCCCCCCCACGCTACGCCACTGTATCACACATCATTTACATAATCTATTGTTCCAATAGATCAGATTACCTTTGCAGTCAAACACTGTCCCAGACTCATGACTCCTTAACCAGATAACAGACACAGAGAAAAGCAATCTTGCAGAATCACACATTACTCAAAACATTCCACACAAAAGAGGGCATTGAACATTACTTCAGGTTGCATCTTTAAAACACATCTCCCAAGTGCCCATTCACATACAGTAATAGAAGTACATTTAAAACTAAAGCTAAGCGATTTACAATACATTTAAAATCACACCATGCAATATAAATGAACATAAAGTCTTTCCCAAAGCAAATGTCTATGTCTTTTGGTTTTTTTGCCAGGAAAAGAAAAGTCTTGGGGTTTGAAGCGGGGAGCGCTATGTCAGTTCTATGACAGGGTGCTTCCATTTTGTTGACGGCTTGAGTTCAGGCCGTCCCCGTGCAGCCAATGACGGGCCGCAAGTCGGTGTAGGCAAAAGACGATATCGCGTGGAGTGACCGACTGGGGTCCGCAGGGGGCACATCAGTCGATGTGCCCTGTTAAACTGAAGCGGAGCGTCCTCAGGGTGACCCAGCAGGCCGTTAAACATCTCATGTAGCAAATCCTTAACGTTCTACTTGCCCGACGCAGCCTCGGGGTAGCCCTTAACAAAGATTATTGCGTCTGCCTCTATTATCCACATCGTCCAGATGTCTATGAAGCATGGCCAGGTGTTTAGCTTGCTCTTCCAATTGGATATTCAGGCGTTCAACATGCGTAAAAATGGAATCCCTGTCTTTCTCGAAATCCACAATACACCCCCCCAAATGTTTCAAGTCACACCCCAGTTCATCCTACTTGCCATGAAAGTTGTGGTTCAGTTGTGTAAACTGGGCAGATAAATCAGATTTTGTGGGCAGACTCTTTAGCAGCACTCTCTTCTCCGGATCCAAGGAGCTCCCTGGAGCAGTCGCCATGTGTGTGGGAGAGCAGCCCTGCTCTGAGTCTCCGGGTGCCATCTTGGATTCCGCACTAGGAGGCAACGTTTGTTGCGACCTGCCCAAGAGCAGTAGGATCGAGGAGTGCCACGGGGTCCCGGCAGAGCTGGAAATGCCTGAGGTGCTTGGCACCCATTTACGCTGGCCCATCGCCGATTTCTTGCCCTTTTCAGCAGTATTGCGGGCTCGGGCCTAGTAGCTTAGCGATCACGCAGCCAGCTCTAGTGGAGTTCCAGCCACATTCCCTTTTAAGCTTCCTGTCATATCTAGTTCAGCTGCCAGCACTTATCTCAGTCTGGAGAACAATACCAGTTATTGAGGTAGAGGATAGAATGTTGAGATAAGCCTAGGCTTTGTAAATTAAGGCTAGCGTCCAATGGGTCCGTATTTGTGTGATAGTCTGTCATTGTCAGACCAATCCCACAATTTGGAGGAGATTCAGCCCTCGTCCACTGCCTCCAACTTCCATCGGATGACTTCAGATGACTATCAGGGTTATTCAGAGAGAGGCAGGAGAATGGCTGGAGAATGGAAAATTTTAGGTCCAAATAGCCGATTTAGAATGTGAGATAAATGGGAGAATTTTTCTGGTTTGGCTATTTCGACCTAGAATTTGCCGTTCTCCAGTCATTCTCCTGCTTTTCACCTCTCTCTGAATAACCCAGTATGTGTGACTACAACAGACTAGCCATGTTGACCATTTAAATGGGATTTGTATGACTAACATGGGACGATCTGGTTGTCAGGAAACACGCCATCGCAAGAAGGCCCAACATGTGACTATGCGAGACCCTCTCTCCTTATGCCCGCTGGAGGGCCAGCATCTCCCAGGATTCACTGGCCTAGCTCCAGCAAAACCCTTTTTGTTTCTCATTTGTTGTTGCATCCAGGTTCTTGAGCTCCACTCTGAACTTTCCCTGGATTCCTAGGAGCACCAGGTGTGGCTCATCTCCACCTGAGTAGCCTCCATAAATAGAAGCTACTCCCAGGAACCAATGGTTCTGGATTGTTGTTTCATTCTGCTCTTTGAATCACAGAGTAAGCTCCTGGTGTGTGGACCTGTTACTGTCAGTGAATACCCGTGTACCGACCCCTGGCTCTGGACTTCGACTCTTCTCTGGACTTCCCCATTTTGTATCTATTTGGAATTACAGTAACTGAACCTTTTGCCTGGACTTTGACTACTCTATGCCAGCTGCATGAGACGAACCCTATGCTCGACCGCGTTTATGCAAGTCTCTGAAAACCCTTTTGTTTCTGTATTTCAGCCCCCTGTTTTGTCTTAGCCCTGTCTGTCAGTACCCTGTATTTTGTATAATCTTATGCCTTGCTAGTTTGTGTCTTCAGTTTTCCTAGTTCCTCCTATAGTCTCCTTGCTAGTTATCCTCTTTGTAATTTTCTCTTACTTTAGTTCTACCCTTTTGCTCCTGTTTAGTATTTCTGCTTGGCTTTCTATTTTTGCCGCTTTGGTTCATTCCTTCCAGTTTGTGCTCTCACTTAACCCTCTCTTGTCTTTGCGCTCGCTTAACCCTTTCTAGTCTGTGCTCTGTTAACCCTTTCTAGTCTGTGCTCTGTTAAACCTTTCTAGTCTGTGCTCTGTTAACCCTTTCTAGTCTGTGCTCTCAGTTAACCCTTTCTAGTCCGTTCTTTGATAAACTTTTCTCTGCTTCTGTTGAGTCTTTCCTCATTAGCTGTGTTCAGTCTCCTTATTCTGCTTTGTGTATTTTGTTACCCTTGTGTTTCTAATAAAAACTTCAGTTTACCTGGAATTTGCCTGGTCTCAAACATCACTGTGCACTAGACACGCTCCTGCTCGCGTCCACACACCGAGCGCCTGACAGACTATTCTAGCCTGACAGTCCTGGCAGCCCTTTTCCTTCTAAGCCTTCAATTCCCCATGCCAGTACTACAGCAGCCACAGGTGCTCTAATCACTGCCCTGGGCTTCAGCCCTACTTATGGGTCAACCTCCTATGATGCAGTGCTGTTGCATTGCCAGGATTACAAGCATTGATCCACTGTCTAGCTTGGTGAAAGCTACCTCAGAAGCCTGTACCTTATCCAACCGTGTCCTGTCTCAAGACCCTCCAACCGTGTCCTGTCTGAAGACCTTTCTGATGTATATTCCAGCAACCCTGCTAAAGACTCCTGCTAAAAACCCTGCCTTACCAGAGACTCCATACCTTTGTGGTTGGTCAGCCCTCTTCTTGTGTCTGCCTCCCTGTGCCCCCAGTCCAGCCTACATTCTTTCCCTGTTCACCGCCCGTGTCCATCTCCATTCCTGTACCGTCCCTCGCATCTGCTTTACCTGTCCCTCAATAAACCCTTATTTCTACTGCAAACCCGGTCTGTTGCCTCTGTGTCACTGCATAGTGGGCTCATGCCCTCACCCTTTTGTTTCGGATCCCTGACACTGGTACAATTTACAATAAAAAAAAATGCCATTCGGCGGCAGGGAAATTGTCCCATAGAGAAGTGATTAATTTCAACAAGCCAATCCCATAGGATCCAATGCAAAATAATATCTTCAATGTTTGTTTTATTTGATCGTTTTTCTTTACGTTTGCAGCAAAAAGCCTTTTTATTTATTGTTTTTCTTTTTAAAATTTTGTATTTTTTATATTTTAAACGAAATTTATGATGATATATTTTTTTTTCCCTTCGCTGCTGACCTGAGAAAAACCACAGAAACAAAATATTGCCTAATGCTGTTGAAGACCTGAAGGGAACTCTGTGTTGTCCCTGGTCCTGAAAGGACTTTAATGAGCCCTTTCAGCACCAGGAACAGCATCGCAGTTCCCTTCATGTCTTTGGCAGTTTTTTTTATTTCTTCAGATCAGCGGTCTTCCTGTCTGTTGTTCTGAGTCGTCCATGTTCGCTTCCAGTAGACTACCCAGATCGTTTAAAAAAGTTGTCCTTAGTCGATCAGCCAAGTCAGTCGTCTGACTACAGACCCAGTCGACGGCAAGCCTACATAAACGAGACATAAAGCTTTCGGTAAATGTTGCTACGTGGGAATAATCCAGAGACTGGAACCCAGAGATAAAATACTTAATTTTATTTTTCATTTTTACATGCAAATACTTCAAAGCACCTCTCCAGTAATTGTCCTTGGGCAGGACACGTAACAGTACATACTTGACTACCCGGGACATACTTGAAAAGGAGAGAAATCTCAATGTATCCTTCCTGGTAAAATACATTCTAAAAAAAAAAACCAGCAGCATGTGTTTTATGAAGTGGTTTTATTTGTAATGCACAAGCAATCTAGTTACTGCTTATGTAAGCGGTGGCGTCCCTTTTAACTCGTCCTAGAACTTTCAAGCTATGAATAGGGATGAGTCGAACACCCCCGTGTTCGGTTCGCATTCGAACTCGAACAATTTCAAAAGTTCGAGTTCGAACACGAACCAACTCAATGCAAGTCAATGGGACTCGAAAGTTCGATTTTTAGAGTGCCCTCCAAGAGGGCATATATGCAAGATATTTGCCATAAAAGGTGTATGGGGGTCTGGGTAGTGCCCTGGGGGACAGGAAACAAGGACAAAAAGTTTACAAAAAAAACATTTTTAAAGGAACAGTGAGTTTTCCATGAAATAAAGGTTAAGAATAAAATCGAAAAATTCCTTCAAATAGCGTGCCTAGGAGGTACCCATAACCTGCCCGTGAAGTGGCGGATTTGTAGGATGTATAGAAACATTTAAAAACAAAAAAATGACATTTCAAATGACGGTAAATGGTTTTCCTTTAATCTATTCATAAACAACTGCTTGTGGCGGCAGTCGGTATGAAAAGAGGAGACATTTTAGGACTCGCAGAACAAGTTTAGTGATTTTTTTTTGGGCTAAATTATGGTGAAACTTATGCAGGCTTTGGATGAAAGTAACAATAGGTGCTTTAAAATTGAGCCTTTAGTGTCGGCAACAGTGCCGTCACACCGTAACCCCTCTGTGTTATTGTGGAAGAGTGCAGGGTTGGACCCTGCGGTCCAATATTAAAATGATATGAATCTGGTACAGGCGTCAGTGCACCCAAATATTGTGCCTTTGGTGGCAGCAAGTGCCTTCACACCGTAAGTAACCCGTCTGTGGTATTGTGGAAGAGTGCAGGGTTGGACCCTGCGGTCCAATATTAAAATACTATGAATCTGGTAATCTAGGCATCAGTGGCAGTGCACCCAAATATTGTGCCTTTGGTGGCAGCAAGTGCCTTCACACCGTAAGTAACCCCTCTGTGGTATTGTGGAAGAGTGCACGGTTGGACCCTGCGGTCCAATATTAAAATGATATGAATCTGGTACAGGCGTCAGTGCACCCAAATATTGTGCCTTTGGTGACAGCAAGTGCCTTCACACTGTAACCCCTTTGTGGTATTGTGTAAGAGTTCAGTGGTGGAGGTTTTGTGAATGCAGAAGAGATCCCCGATCTATTCAGTTACGTCAGCATCAGGGGATTGATAACTGCTGATCCAGGACTGATTAATTTTTATAAATGTCAGCCGGTCTACAGAGTCGGTGGACAGACGCACTCTTTTGTCTGTGACAAAACCTCCAGCGGCACTGAATGTCCTTTCAGAAAGCACGCTGGATGAAGGGCAACCTAGTAGCTGCATAGCATATTGACTAAGCTCTGGCCAGTGATCCAATCTCAACACCCAGTAAACCAGTGGATCATCTGCTGTAAAGGTATGCAGGTCTGCCCTTGCCCCTAGGTAGTCCTGCACCATATGGTGAGGACGCTGGCAATGGGTGCCTACATTTGACGTCCCTGGGCGTCGTGGACTAAAAAAAATTAAAAAAGGCATCAGTCAAGCGGCCCCGGCCTTCACCGCTCTTCCTCTGATCATCTGCAGCCTCAGAAGCACCGGTGTCATCACTTGGTAACCTACCAGTGCCTGGAAAGGTGTTACACAAGTGTCGCTTTAGAGCGTCCTCAAGTTGTTCCATCCTGTGCTCCCTCTGTGCGGGCAGGATGAGCTCTGCAACTTTACCCTTGTATCGTGGATCAAGAAGGCTTGCCAACCAGTAATGATCCCTCTCCTTGATAGCACGAATCCTGGGGTCCTTTACCAGGCTTTGCAGGATAAGGGAGCCCATGGTAGGTTGGAGGTGGCATTAGCTTCCGAGTCTTCCTGGTAAATGAGGATGACCCCATCGTGCACTTCCTCCTCCCAGCCACGTACTAGTCCTTGGGTTTCTGGGGACACAAAACCCTCCCTTGAGGAATCCCCACCTTCAATGCCCCCACTACTTAAATATTCCTCCTCCTCATCCTCCTCCTGTCTGATCTGAGGACCCGCAGGAATGCTGTCTGCGTAAAGACTGGGGCCTTGAGAGCTAGGGAAAGCCTCCTCTTCCTCCTGCTGCTCTGCTACTAGTATCGGTATCAGCGCCGATACTGGGTACTGCAGGAGTACTTGGTACTCGTGCAGTACCCCCCGATATTTTTCCCGATACCGGAAGCCGGCATTGAGCCAGCTTGCCGGCATCAGAGGGGCTGGGACGGCTGTCCGAATGCTCTATCGGCACGTGGGACCATGTGATCGCAGCTGGGGTCCTTCCAACGAGCGCACGCGCAGAAACTTTCCCGGCGTCGCCCAGGAAGGTAAGTATAAACACAGTGAGCAGCTGCAGGGCCTGTCCGAATGCCGATAGAGCATTCGGACAGGCCCTGCAGCTGCTCTCCGCGATGATACTTACCTTCCTGGGCGACGATGGTCCCAAGTGAATGCGGCTGGGGGCCTTCCAACGAGCACGCGAAGACTTTCCCGGCGTCGCCCAGGAGGGTAAGTATCATCGTCGCCCAGGAGGGTAAGTAGAGTGCTGGGGGGGATCCGTGAGCTGGGGCATATCCATGTGTGAGCTGGGGCATATCCATGTGTGAGCTGGGGCATATCCATGTGTGAGCTGGGGCATATCCATGTGTAAAGCTGGGGCATATCCATGAGCTGGGGCAAATCCATGTGTGAGCTGGGGCATATCCATGAGCTGGGGCAAATCCATGTGTGAGCTGGGGCATATCCATGAGCTGGGGCATATCCATGTGTGAGCTGGGGCAATATCCATGAGCTGGGGCATATCCATGTGTGAGCTGGGGCATATCCATAAGCTGGGGCAAATCCAAGTGTGAGCTGGGGCAAATCCATGAGCTGGGGCAAATCCATGTGTGAGCTGGGGCATATCCATGAGCTGGGGCATATCCATGAGCTGGGGCATATTCATGAGCTGGGGCAAATCCATGTGTGAGCTGGGGCATATCCTTGAGCTGGGGCATATCCATATGTGAGCTGGGGCATATCCATGAGCCGGGGCAAATCCATGTGTGAGCTGGGGCAAATCCATGTGTGAGCTGGGGTATAATCCATGTGTGAGCTGGGGCATATCCATGTGTGAGCTGGGGCATATCCATGTGAGCTGGGGCAAATCCATGTGTGAGCTGGGGCAAATCCATGAGCTGGGGCATATCCATGAGCTGGGGCAAATCCATGTGTGAGCTGGGGCATATCCATGAGCTGGGGCAAATCCATGTGTGAGCTGGGGCATATCCATGAGCTGGGGCATATCCATGAGCCAGGGCAAATCCATGTGTGAGCTGGGGCATATCCATGTGTGAGCTGGGGCATATCCATGTGTGAGCTGGGGCAATCCATGTGTGAGCTGGGGCAAATCCATGTGTGAGCTGGGGCATATCCATGTGTGACCTGGAGCATAGCCATATGTGAGCTGGGGCAAATCCATGTGTGAGCTGGGACATATCCATGTGTGAGCTGGGGCATATCCATGAGCTGGGGCAAATCCATGTGTGAGCTGGGGCAAATCCATGACCTGGGGGATATATACATGTGAGCTGGGGGCATTTTTATATGGTCTGTTCTTATTGGAAAGCGTCACATGACAGTAAAGAAAAGTATCGGTACTCGGTATCGGTGAGTAGTTTTAAAAAGTATCGGTACTCGTACTCGGTCTTAAAAAAGTGGTATAGGTGCATCCCTAGTATTCATAAAGGGGCTTGTCCCTGAACTGTTTAGCTGCATGTTTTTCAAATAAAAGAGTTAGTTCTGCTTTGCTGCTCTGAACACTGGTTGTGCCTGGTGATTTGGGGTAAAGCTTAATTATTTTCAGGCTGAAGTTGCTGGATTTCTGACGCCAGCTTGGAGAAAGCTAGAGCTTGACAGAGGCACACAGTCGGTGCCAGGCGGTCTGTCACATTTGGTCTGGCACCGGTGGGATCAGCTTTCTCCATTGAGCAGTCCAAAAACACCACTGGGACCCAGAGCCGGTTACCATCAGAAGATCGAGGGATGGAAGCGCCAAAGCAGCACAAGGAGCCTGGTTCTGCCCAGGGTGTGCTGGAGGAGAGAAACTCTGTCCAGCGGAAGCTCTGGAGGGAGGTTCGTCAAGTCGAGCAGATCTACTTGGGCAAAGTTATCCCAACGTTGGAGGAAAGATTCCGGGCACATTGGGACTTGCGGGTGCAGTTCCTGGGACAGCAGCCCCAGGAAGAATGGCTGTTGGAGCTGGATGATCTGATCTGGACGGAGATGTTACTGGATGATGGGTACTGGGTGATGGACTGGTTAATGCCAAGTTGTGGCCGATGCTGGGGCGAAACAATCCCATGGAGGGCTACGACTTAGGCTAGGGTCAGACTGAGGCAGTGCGAACGCGCGTGCAGCCGCACTTAATCACGGCCGTAGTAGCAGCAGATGCCGTGCAATGACGGCCAATATACGAAGTACAGTCGCACAAAAGTGCGGCCGCGCAACGCAAGTGGCAAACGAACGCATTTTGTCGAGAACGTGAAACCACTAGTACGGACGTACAGAGTGCGCTGCGTCCGCTAGCGGCATGTTTGCGTGATTGGGAGACGTCAGACGCTGCTAATGTCCGGCCAACATCACGTCCAGATGCAAAAAGGGTTTTATTGATGATCCGTACAAAATCACGGACGAAAATGCGCATAGTATGACCGCTATCGCGTACTCCGTGAAAAAATGCGTCTATTCGTTTGAACGCACTTTTTCACAGACAACGTAAAAATGCGTTCGTCTGACCCTAGCCTTAGGCAGCTCAGGATTGGTATTTGATGCCCTCCAGGGAGACCCCCATTTCGGCAGTGCAGCGGAGTAGATATAGGAAGATTTTCGGCATCTCAGGCAGATGGAGCTCCCCAGTGAACTGGGATTGAGCAGTGACTTGGACTAGCTGGTCACCCAAGAATGGTAGCTGGAGCAGGATTACAAATGACTGTTCAAGAAAGTTCAACAGTTTGCTCCAGCCACTAGAGGCATCAGAGGGGCTGGGACGGCTGTCCGAATGCTCTATCGGCACGTGGGACCATGTGATCGCGGCTGGGGTCCTTCCAACGAGCGCACGCGCAGAAACTTTCCCGGCGTCGCCCAGGAAGGTAAGTATAAACACAGTGAGCAGCTGCAGGGCCTGTCCGAATGCCGATTAGAGCATTCGGACAGGCCCTGCAGCTGCTCTCCGCGATGATACTTACCTTCCTGGGCGACGCCGGGAAAGTTTCCGCGCGTGCGCTCGTTGGAAGGACCCCAGCCGCGATCACATGGTCCCACGTGATCGCGGCTGGGGCCTTCCAACGAGCGCGCAAAGACTTTCCCGGCGTCGCCCAGGAAGGTAAGTATCATCGCGTAGAGTGCCGGGGGGGGGATCCGTGAGCTGGGGCATATCCATGTGTGAGCTGGGGCATATCCATGTGTAAAGCTGGGGCATACCCATGTGTAAAGCTGGGGCATACCCATGTGTAAAGCTGGGGCATATCCATGAGCTGGGGCAAATCCATGTGTGAGCTGGGGCATATCCATGAGCTTGGGCAAATCCATGTGTGAGCTGGGGCCTATCCATGAGCTGGGGCATATCCATGTGTGAGCTGGGGCATATCCATGAGCTGGGGCATATCCATGAGCTAGGGCAAATCCATGTGTGAGCTGGGGCATATCCATGTGTGAGCTGGGGCAAATCCATGTGTGAGCTGGGGCATATCCGTGAGCTGGGGCATATCCATGAGCTGGGGCAAAACCATGTGTGAGCTGGGGCATATCCATGAGCTGGGGCATATCCATGAGCTGGGCCATATCCATGTGTGAGCTGGGGCATATCCATGAGCTGGGGCAATATCCATGACCTGGGGCATATCCATGTGTGAGCTGGGGCAATATCCATGAGCTGGGGCATATCCATGTGTGAGCTGGGGCAATTTCAATGAGCTGGGGCATATCCATGAGCTGGGGCAAATCCATGTGTGAGCTGGGGCATATCCATGAGCTGGGGCAAATCCATGTGTGAGCTGGGGCAAATCCATGTGTGAGCTGGGGCATATCCATGTGTGAGCTGGGGAAAATCCATGTGTGAGCTGGGGCATATCCATGTGTGAGCTGGGGCATATCCATATGTGAGCTGGAGCAAATCCATGTGTGAGCTGGGGCATATCCATGTGTGAGCTGGGGCGTATCCATGAGCTGGGGCAAATCCATGTGTGAGCTGGGGCATATCCATGAGCTGGGGCAAATCCATGTGTGAGCTGGGGCTTATCCATGAGCTGGGGCAAATCCATGTGTGAGCTGGGGCATATCCATGAGCTGGGGCAAATCCATGTGTGAGCTGGGGCAAATCCATGTGTGAGCTGGGGCCTATCCATGAGCTGGGGCATATCCATGTGTGAGCTGGGGCATATCCATGAGCTGGGGCATATCCATGAGCTAGGGCAAATCCATGTGTGAGCTGGGGCATATCCATGTGTGAGCTGGGGCAAATCCATGTGTGAGCTGGGGCATATCCGTGAGCTGGGGCATATCCATGAGCTGGGGCAAAACCATGTGTGAGCTGGGGCATATCCATGAGCTGGGGCATATCCATGAGCTGGGCCAAATCCATGTGTGAGCGCATATCCATGAGCTGGGGCATATCCATGAGCTGGGGCAATATCAATATCCATGCTGGGGCATATCCATGTGTGAGCTGGGGCAATATCCATGAGCTGGGGCATATCCATGTGTGAGCTGGGGCAATTTCAATGAGGCTGGGGCATATCCATGAGCTGGGGCAAATCCATGTGTGAGCTGGGGCATATCCATGAGCTGGGGCAAATCCATGTGTGAGCTGGGGCATATCCATGTGTGAGCTGGGGCATATCCATGTGTGAGCTGGGGCATATCCATGTGTGAGCTGGGGCATATCCATGTGTGCTGGGGAAAATCCATGTGTGAGCTGGGGCATATCCATGTGTGAGCTGGGGCATATCCATATGTGAGCTGGAGCAAATCCATGTGTGAGCTGGGGCATATCCATGTGTGAGCTGGGGCGTATCCATGAGCTGGGGCAAATCCATGTGTGAGCTGGGGCATATCCATGTGTTAGCTGAGGGCATATCCATGAGCTGGGGCATATCCCATGAGCTGGGGGTATTTTTATATGGTCTGTTCTTATTGGAAAGCGTCACATGACATTAAAGAAAAGTATCGGTACTCGGTATCGGTGAGTAGTTTTAAAAAGTATCGGTACTCGTACTCGGTCTTAAAAAAGTGGTATCGGTGCATCCCTAGTATTCATAAAGGGGCTTGTCCCTGAACTGTTTAGCTGCATGTTTTTCAAATAAAAGAGTTAGTTCTGCTTTGCTGCTCTGAACACTGATTGTGCCTGGTGATTTGGGGTAAAGCTTAATTATTTTCAAGCTGAAGTTGCTGGATTTTTGACGCCAGCTTGGAGAAAGCTAGAGCTTGACAGAGGCACACAGTCGGTGCCAGGCGGTCTGTCACATTTGTCTGGCACCGGTGGGATCAGCTTTCTCCATTGAGCAGTCCAAAAACACCACTGGGACCCAGAGCCGGTTACCATCAGAAGATCGAGGGATGGAAGCGCCAAAGCAGCACAAGGAGCCTGGTTCTGCCCAGGGTGTGCTGGAGGAGAGAAACTCTGTCCAGCGGAAGCTCTGGAGGGAGGTTCGTCAAGTCGAGCAGATCTACTTGGGCAAAGTTATCCCAACGTTGGAGGAAAGATTCCGGGCACATTGGGACTTGCGGGTGCAGTTCCTGGGACAGCAGCCCCAGGAAGAATGGCTGTTGGAGCTGGATGATCTGATCTGGACGGAGATGTTACTGGATGATGGGTACTGGGCGATGGACTGGTTAATGCCAAGTTGTGGCCGATGCTGGGGCGAAACAATCCCATGGAGGGCTACGACTTAGGCAGCTCAGGATTGGTATTTGATGCCCTCCAGGGAGACCCCCATTTCGGCAGTGCAGCGGAGTAGATATAGGAAGATTTTCGGCATCTCAGGCAGATGGAGCTCCCCAGTGAACTGGGATTGAGCAGTGACTTGGACTGGCTGGTCACCCAAGAATGGTAGCTGGAGCAGGATTACAAATGACTGTTCAAGAAAGTTCAACAGTTTGCTCCAGCCACTAGAGGCATCAGAGGGGCTGGGACGGCTGTCCGAATGCTCTATCGGCACGTGGCACCATGTGATCGCGGCTGGGGTCCTTCCAACGAGCGCACGCGCAGAAACTTTCCCGGCGTCGCCCAGGAAGGTAAGTATAAACACAGTGAGCAGCTGCAGGGCCTGTCCGAATGCCGATAGAGCATTCGGACAGGCCCTGCAGCTGCTCTCCGCAATGATACTTACCTTCCTGGGCGACGCCGGGAAAGTTTCCGCGCGTGCGCTCGTTGGAAGGACCCCAGCCGCGATCACATGGTCCCACGTGATCGCGGCTGGGGGCCTTCCAACGAGCGCGCAAAGACTTTCCCGGCGTCGCCCAGGAAGGTAAGTATCATCGCGTAGAGTGCCGGGGGGGATCCGTGAGCTGGGGCATATCCATGTGTGAGCTGGGGCATATCCATGTGTGAGCTGGGGCATATCCATGTGTAAAGCTGGGGCATATCCATGTGTAAAGCTGGGGCATATCCATGAGCTGGGGCAAATCCATGTGTGAGCTGGGGCATATCCATGAGCTTGGGCAAATCCATGTGTGAGCTGGGGCTTATCCATGAGCTGGGGCAAATCCATGTGTGAGCTGGGGCATATCCATGAGCTGGGGCAAATCCATGTGTGAGCTGGGGCATATCCATGAGCTGGGGCAAATCCATGTGTGTGCTGGGGCAAATCCATGTGTGAGCTGGGGCATATCCATGAGCTGGGGCATATCCATGTGTGAGCTGGGGCATATCCATGAGCTGGGGCAAATCCATGTGTGAGCTGGGGCATATCCGTGAGCTGGGGCATATCCATGAGCTGGGGAAAATCCATGTGTGAGCTGGGGCAAATCCATGTGTGAGCTGGGGCATATCCGTGAGCTGGGGCATATCCATGAGCTGGGGCAAAACCATGTGTGAGCTGGGGCATATCCATGAGCTGGGCCAAATCCATGTGTGAGCTGGGGCATATCCATGAGCTGGTGCAATATCCATGACCCGGGGCATATCCATGTGTGAGCTGGGGCAATATCAATGAGCTGGGGCATATCCATGAGCTGGGGCAAATCCATGTGTGAGCTGGGGCATATCCATGAGCTGGGGCAAATCCATGTGTGAGCTGGGGCATATCCATGTGTGAGCTGGGGAAAATCCATGTGTGAGCTGGGGCATATCCATGTGTGAGCTGGGGCATATTCATGAGTGAGCTGGGGCATATCCATATGTGAGCTGGAGCAAATCCATGTGTGAGCTGGGGCATATCCATGTGTGAGCTGGGGCGTATCCATGAGCTGGGGCAAATCCATGTGTGAGCTGGGGCATATCCATGTGTTAGCTGAGGGCATATCCATGAGCTGGGGCATATCCCATGAGCTGGGGGTATTTTTATATGGTCTGTTCTTATTGGAAAGCGTCACATGACATTAAAGAAAAGTATCGGTACTCGGTATCGGTGAGTAGTTTTAAAAAGTATCGGTACTCGTACATTGGGACTTGCGGGTGCAGTTCCTGGGACAGCAGCCCCAGGAAGAATGGCTGTTGGAGCTGGATGACCTGATCTGGACGGAGATGTTACTGGATGATGGGTACTGGGCGATGGACTGGTTAACGCCAAGTTGTGGCCGATGCTGGGGCGGAACAATCCCATGGAGGGCTACGACTTAGGCAGCTCAGGATTGGTATTTGATGCCCTCCAGGGAGACCCCCATTTCGGCAGTGCAGCGGAGTAGATATAGGAAGATTTTCGGCATCTCAGGCAGATGGAGCTCCCCAGTGAACTGGGATTGAGCAGTGACTTGGACTGGCTGGTCACCCAAGAATGGTAGCTGGAGCAGGACTACAAATGACTGTTCAAGAAAGTTCAACAGTTTGCTCCAGCCACTATGGACACCGTGGAGTCTTGATTCGCAGAGGATGAGCTAACAAGATCCTGTTGAGCCAGCCTTTCCCCAGGGCCTGCAGGGCCCACTCCCCAGCTACAGACTGTGCTTCGTGCCTCGACTGCTACCGAGGAGGCAAAGTGTATACAGCTGCAGCACAGCAGGCCAACTGAACCGGAGAAAGCAGCGGAATTGGCAAGTAAAGATCCAGAGGAGCCTGGAACGGAGCAGAGTGCCAGGACTCTTTTGGCCACCTACTGAGGAGATTTGCATTGCAATGGTGGATGGGAATGCGGTCTCCATCAAAAGGAGCTTTGGGAACATTGTTGCGTTGCAGAAGAGAGAATGCCTGGTGAAGGTGGGTGAGACTGAGATCCCCACCGGCGATTTGCTGGGAGGTGGGGCAGTCGACCCAGATGGCTCACAGTGTGCTCCAGGCCCAGGGATGGTGAGAGCGCTTGAGGGTCTAGACTTGTTTGTGCCAGAAATTGACTTTATGGTTGTGGGAGAGACTGAAGCCCTCCCAACTGCACAAGGAAGTTGCTAGGCAGCTGGTTCAGATTCCCAGGTTGGGGTGGCTGCTGTCACGGAGGTCGAGGACCTATTTTTGTTTATGGAGGAGCCTGAGGAGCTTTCCACCACCCCAACAAAAGAGCTGGCATTGGGGCAGAGAAGTCACCCCTACCCTCAATATGCTGCTCCAGAAATTGGGGAAAAAGAGGAGAGCTACATGCTCACAGAGGAGCCCAATGACCTTACAACAATCCCATCCTTACTCCAGCCACAGAGCAAGATTCCCGTAGGGGAGACAGGTGATCTCATTCAGGCCAAGTGATAGGGAGGAGCCCTGAACACCCCACTGAAGCAGTTTCTTTCTCCAGACTTCAACACGGGCATCTTATTCCTTATTGCCAGACTAACACAGGTCTAGACCAGTTGGTGATCTGGTACCTGGTTGGTCTACTGTTGGGAGGGGAGAAATGTGACACTCAGCCGTCACTGGGCTAGCTTGGAGAAAGCTAGAGCTTGACAGAGGCACACAGTCGGTGTGCCAGGCGGTCTGTCACATCCCCCCAAAACCGGACACACCCTCCCGAAGATTCTCTGCCACCACAAAAGTAATAAGGAACTTTCAAAACCCCCTTAATTGTATACCACCCCAATCCAGAAGCCTTACCATATACAGCTAAAATATCCCAAATGGTAAATTCTTCGGTAACGCGGAAACCCAAGCTATGCAGAGGTAATGTGACTCCTCTAGAGCCAAAGATTGGACTAGGTTACAAAAGTTTTAAGATAAACTTTAAACCGTGCCAGGATCACCTAAAACCAGAAATAACAAAATATGCAAACACAGTTCCTGAAATAAAATTAGACTTAAACGAAACACGGAAGCCTAACTTACATAGAGAGCACTAGAAAAAAGACTTCCATGGGTATTTCGGGTTTTACATCTGCAGAATGTTCTTTTAGAGATGTTTCTCCAAAGAAAGCCCTTTCAAAATACGAAGTGATATGAATGAGTACTGGCCCTTTGTCTTTCCAAAATCCAACCCACCTGCACTCAATCCTGTTCAGGGATGACATTCCCTGGATCAAGTTTCCATCCATTCATCCAATCCAATAAGGGATCCTACAAGCTTAAGGTATAAATACCAGCAGGGCATGATCAGATCATCCGGCCTCCTCTAGTGGGATATATATATATATAAAATAAACACTACCTCAGTAGTAAAAAGTAACTTGTTTTATAAAAAATAGAAAACCGTTGGAGAAAGTCACAGGAGACCATAGGATCCATGTAGATTGAAAACCAACTATCCCGAAGGGAGACACCATCTGGATACAGATGTCTACCTGAGACCAATTTAATAAAATGTAACTTTTAATCCATGTGTAAAAACAATAACCGGTAACAAGAAATTAGCCCCAAAAAAAGTGCAAAATCAACCATCACCTTTTAAAAGAACAAAATTCATACAGTATTGGTGGCAGTAAAAATGTAGCACAGATGGTACAATTCACTTATCTCAGCATTATAACAGGCCACTATATAGATTCTTAATTGTGTAGACTGGCCAACGTGCCCCTATTATGTACACCAATAGAAGACAAAGGTACCAATTGAATAGAGAACCTGATAGACGGACCTGTAGATTGTCCGAAACCAAAATATTTCATTCATTCATGAAGTCTCCAAGTGGAGCAGAGTGCATGCCAGTGCGATATTTGGTCTCAATTGCCCAACGGCATAAACACTGAATAACCCAACATGTGTTTTCTAAGCAAAAGTCCCTGTCTACAGACGCACCCGACGCGTGTTTCGCTAGGAATGGCTCGTCAGGAGTGCTTACAGATGAAGAAAGGAAAATGCTGCTATTTTTTTTATTTTTTATTCAAAGCATCAAGTTCAGTATACATGAAAACTCAATCAGCATATTGACAACTTCGAGGTCGAAAAACGTGCTTAGTATATAAAACATAGGTTTCTAGCGGAAGTATGAGCTCTCCACTTCCTCAAATCTTCAACGCGAAATCTGAAACATCCAACAGGCAATATCCGTTACTTAGGATGCTAATCTAGGAGCTGAGAGGGAGATGAGGAAGTGTGTAAAGGATAGTGAACGAACAGAGAGAGACGCCTGGGAATCTAAGGGAAGAGTAGGCAAGGAAAAGTAAGAAGGGGGAAGGGTGTGGGTCGGGTAGACAAAAGAGGAGCGGAAATATGTTGTGAGAATAATTAAGAAATAAGAAGCTCTCCAGCAAACTCGTGGCTCAAGAGCTCCCAAGTACATAAAGGCTGGTAGGTGGAGAAGGGGGTTTTACGATGGGAGTGGGGAACCTGTTTAATAGTCTCCAGATTCAGTAAAAAGTAGAGGTTGGGAAATATTCAGATCGTCCTTATTTGATTACACCCTCCGTCTGACAAGGGAGGGAGAGGAGGCACTGGGCAAGGGTACAGGAAAACAACGATGCCTGTAGTGAAAAGGAAGGGAGTAGAGAAAGGAGAAGAAAGAGAGAGGAGAAGAGGAAAGAAGAGAAGAGGGAGAGAAAAAAAGTAGGGTGGAGGTGTGGGGGGAGAGGGACACAGCTGTGAAAGAGAGGACTGGTGTCATAAGGCCTTGCAGATAACTAAGCTAGTTGTGGGATGTCAGCTCAGCGGAGGTGCGGTGGCCCCAGACAAAGCGGATCCAGTCAAGTGGGTGGTCAGCGGGGGGTTCTAACCAAGCCCCCTGCTGTGTTGCCGTAACACATCTACGTACCCATCTCACAGTAAGCGGGCCCAGCATGCGGCTGAGGTCACGTAAGAGTTCCAGTAAAACCATTTGTGGAGGTGATCTTCGGTTTTATCCCGTACTCTGGCCATCAGGTCCTCCAAGGTCTGCACCTCCTCCATACAGGTCAGCCAGTTTCTGTATGAGGGGGTCGTCGCCTGTCCCCAGGTACGTGCGACAAGAAGCCTCGCCGTCATGAACATCGGAAGGGCCATAGATTTCCTAAGCGAGGCCACGGAACACGGCGTGTGCGTGAGGAGAAACGCGTCGGGGCGAGTGGTAGGTCCATGTCCGTAACCTCTGCCAGGGTATCTCTTATCAGTTGCCAGAAGGGAGAAATTTTTGGACAATCCCACCAGATGTGGAGATAGGAGCCCGTCGGGTCATCGCATCTCCAGCAGTTCGGGGAGCCCTATGCGAAAAAGCAATGCCGGAGTACAATACCACATTGCGAGGACCTTGTATGAATTAGATTGTAATCTCGTCTGAGGTGAGCCGCGGTGGGCGAGTTCATAAGTATAAAAAACGAGAATAAGGGGCGCCAAGACGGAAATAGTGATGCCTCACCAGTATGAACAGATACAGCAGCTATGTCCAAATAGGGTGTTTCCTACACACACCAAAAATTGAGAACTAGATGCACACGAAGAAGGACAGCGCTTATATAGTCATATATGGTGAAGAACAGGTGGGGTCCACAACCACAGAAAAGTGCAGGTGAAATAAGCTCAATATGGTTTACCAATAGCAGGATGACAGGGATGTTGGCCTTTCCCAATGACATGTAAAAAACAGAAAAAAATTGCACAATAGCGCAATACAGTATAGCCAAAACACAATATTGAATATAGCAATTGCCCACTCACATGGATCAGAGCCTGTATAAATAAAGGCTCTATATATCAGCAATGGGTCTCTTCAGGGATGACCTCGTCCCGTATCCACACGTCCTCTTGAAATATCATATGTGAATAGAAAACAAACACAGGTGGACCATAGCGTAAATCAGCCTGGTATAAATAAGCATATCACTCGAAGAGGACCAAACTCACGTGATAAACACTGGCTCCGTACTAGCACTTCTGGTGTAGATAGGGTATACCCACCCCCTTTTTCTCAATTACAAAAGATGGAGAATTTCCTTCTTATAAAGTAAAAACGTTTTAATAGTATAAAAATAAAAGTAAATTGCCAAAACGCGTTTCGCTGTCACAACAGCTTCATCAGTTGGTCATATCCAAATATATCTTAACAAACTATATAGTGTTCATACCCCCAACAATCAGGTGCCATCAATAAATTAATCGCCACATTTGCTTCACACGTGCAGTCGGTGTTCGCTTCCGTCGCTCCCTATTACTCGTCAGTCGGACCCTCGGCGGGACGGGCGCTCGTGCGCATGCGCGCCGCTGTTTCATTCGGGCTTCCCTCTTCCTGTTCGTCGGCATGCTTGGTGCCATCTCCTTTTCAATCACGAGCGCCATCTTTGGAGTTCCAATGCCCTCACTATGTCCCATGCTAAAGTCCGACTGCTGCAGCCGTATATTCAAATACCGAGAAATCGATATTTCCATCTGCAGTAAATGAAGAAATGCACATACCCATACAGAGGGAAACATACCCCCATATGGGACCACAATTACTCTCTGAAATATTGCATTGGAAACAAAAAAGATGCACATACCGGGGGACATGAGATGTAAAATACAGATAAAAAGGAGAAAATTAAAATTGAAATTAAAATAAATAAAAAAGGATAATAATAAAAAAAGGGGGGGACCATAAAAACAGAAATGGAGTACCTATAAAAAATGACGTAACTCGAAGTCATTATTAAGGCCATAGGGGACTAAAGTACCATACTCATAAATATATCTCATTTCCTCTTTGGCTAGGATAAGATCTAGATTCCCTCCCCTCCAACTCTTTCTAACTTTTTTAAGAACACAAAATTCCAAACCAGCAGGATTCTGCATGTGCTGTACTTTAAAGTGTAACGAGAGGTTATGCATCTCATATCCCCTTCTGATGTTGCGGAGATGCTCCCCCACACGTGTAGCTAACGGCCTAGATGTCCTTCCAATATAATGGAGTCCACACGGACACGTCAAACAGTAGACTACATATTTGGACGCACAATTGAGCATATTGAGCTTATTTCACCTGCACTTTTCTGTGGTTGTGGACCCCACCTGTTCTTCACCATATATGACTATATAAGCGCTGTCCTTCTTCGTGTGCATCATAAGTATCCTTCCATTGAGCCTCTGTGAGCTGCTTGTCAAGTATCTGGTCCCAGGTATGTTCAAAAGATGGTGGTTGTGACGGAATGGGGTGTTATCCGTCTGCGGGTGTGCTCCAATCGGACCCCCTCTTGATGGCGTCAGGCCCGACTACCGAGTGTCACGCTACCCCGGCGTCTTGAGCGGCCTGAGATGACCCTGGCGTTACCTGGCGAGATGGTGTTGCCGAATTAAGTTTACCCGTTCTGTGTAGTGGGGAGCTAGGAGACCGCAGAGTGTCTCCTGCACTGTGATTTTAGCTATGAAATGACGACACCAAACGAGGCTGTATGCTTCAAGTCAAACGCAGTTGAACTGACCCTTTACTCAAATGGGACACGCATTTAAACATCTCACACACAAAGGAGACATGCCCAGGCTTGATGGGAACTCAATTTGCATACAATGGCATGCTACATCATCAGATTACACACACACACACAGAGCTAATGCACACAGAAATTCACATACAATTGAATTTCAACACAGCCTTTCACTCCTAGCAACCAAGGGGAAATATAATACCTTTAAATGCATCACACAATTACACATCTGAATCCACACTCATACAATACAGGATACATGTTAATACATCACACCAATAAAATCACATCTAGAAAAGGTATAACTGTTCATTTCAACACGCAAAACCGAAAGAGTCTCAAATAAAGAAAAAGGTCTTTGAAATGTCCCAGGCTGTTAGTTCTGGGGCTCGCTGGTCAGAGCCCCTATGTCTGTTCCGTGACAGTGGTGAGTCTCCAAGAGCGGTCTGTAGGATGCGGTATATCCCGGAGATTCCATGACTTATCGGGCGTTTGGCTGTGGCTAGCTCTTCAAAGGGCGTACGGGGTCGTATCAGCCTATGTCGGGCAGGTAGTGAGAGCAGGTAGTGTGTTACTTGGATGAAATTAAAGCGCTCCAGAGGAGTCGGGGGGGCATCCCTCGGTCGACTCTCCCAAGGAGGGCTCAGATCTGATCCGGACAGGAAATGGAATGCTCTGGGTACCGTCCAGCCTATGCCTGAGTAGAGGGTGTACTCCTGCCGGGAAGTCCGAGTTGTCCTCCAATGGGAGCAGCGGAGACGGGTAAGAGGACAAGCAACAACGTCCCATCGTCGAGCTCCAGACACCTAAGGTAGCACCCATGAATGGGTGCTTGAGAGTCTGTGTGGATCGTCGCCTCGAATCCATCCACGGCAAGACTCTCGTCAAATGAGAGTTTGAGGCACCCCGTTCGCGGTCCTGCCACAGAGTTCCCCTGCCCCCATCCGTCCACTCCATTATCCGGAGGAGGTGCGCAGCCTGGTTCTAGAGGCGAAGATCGGGGACTGTCAGTCATGCTCCCTTTTTGGGGCGCGACATCGTATGAAAGCTGATCCGGGGGCGTGAGTTATTCCACACGAAACTGGAGCAATCTGACTGGGCCATTGTGAAAAAGTGGGGGGAATGTATATGGGAAGTGTCTGGAAAAGGTATAGAAGTCTCGGCAGCGCATTCATTTTCAATATGCTGATCTTTCCAAACCAGGAGACCTTCAACCGCTTCCATTCTGCAAGGTCACGCCTGAGTGCAGTCCAGAGTGGGACAAAGTTTTCCCGGTATAAATCCTGCGGTAGTTTCGTGATCCAGAGACCCAGATATCTCATTTTGGAAGCACACCAAACAAATGGGTGTGCACGACGCAGGAACCGCTCCGCAACTCCCCTGACGGACAGGTTCAAAACCTCTGATTTCTCCGTGTTTAATTTCAGGTTAGATAGAGCACCGTACCTCTGGAATTCCCCGATTATTTCCGGGAGGGACACTAAAGGGTTAGTGACATAGAACATCAGGTCATCAGCATACGCCGAGACCTTGTGCGTTTCACGTGTCCCTGTGAGACCAGAAATTTTCATGTTGAGACGTACAGATTCCAACAGGGGCTCCAGGGAGAGGGCGAAAAGGAGAGGGGAAAGCGGGCAGCCCTGTCTCGTTCCAGTTCGGATCTGGAAAGGATCCGACAGGACACCATTAACCCTGACCCGTGCGTTTGGCACCCGATAAAGAGCAGCAATCCAGTGGATAAATTCAGGAGGTAAGTTCATGGCGCCTAGTGTGGTAAAGAGAAAGGGCCAGGAGACCCTGTCGAACGCCTTTTTGGCATCTGTGGACAGGAGGAGTGTAGGAGTCTCCGAGTGGTGTGCTAAGTGAAGTACATTTAAGGCCCGAATCATTCCATCTCTGGCCTCTCGCCCTGGGACGAACCCCACCTGATCTTTTCTCACTAACAGGGGGACTAAAGGGTGAAGACGAGTAGCTAAGATCGTGGCGATCAATTTAAGGTCACTGTTAAGCAATGAAATTGGCCTATAGCTGGCACAGGAGAGGGGGTCTTTACCCTCCTTAGGGATCACCACTATTGTCGCAGATAGGAGTGTTGCTGGAACTCTTGGTTAGTAAGCAGTGCGTTAAAGACCCGTACCAGGTGCGGTATCAGAGTGGTCCCAAATCTCTTATAGTAAGCAGCCGAGAACCCGTCTGGTCCCGGTGCCTTACCAGGTTTCTGGCGTTTTAAGAGCTACAGAGACTTCTTCTGCAGTCACCAGCGAGCTTAGCAGTGTGCTTTGCCCCGACGTGAGGCGATAAGGAATCCGTGAAGTCAGGAAGTGGTCAATGTGCTCCGATGATGGTGGTCCAGCGTCCTCAAACGTGTGGTACAATTCGGAATAATAGTCTCGGAAGGTTTGTGCTATCTTATTCGGGTCCGGTGTTGTCGTGCCCTCATGAGTGCGAATCACTGGTATGTACGTCCTACGTCGTTGTTGTTTTTCTAGGCGAGCCAGTATGCGACCTGGCTTATCCTCATTTAGGGCGAAATAACATTTTCGAGTGTATGATAGCTCTTTGTAGGTAGGGGTTGAGAGCGTTATTAAGCCGGGTACGGGCATGTAAAAGCTCAACGTACGTGGCTTCAAGACCCGAAACTTGGTGGGCATGTTCCAGTCGTCGGATTTCAGAGTAAAGTGCCTCTAATTCCTTCTGTCGTTCTTTTTTCTTCCGGGAGGCTAGGGAGATCAGCAGACCTCTCACCACCGCCTTGTGCGACTCCCAAATAGTGGGAAGCGGGATGTCCAATTGTTCATGGTCTGAAAAGAATGAGGTTAGTGTATCTCCAACCTCTGTGACCAACTCAGAGTCGGTAAACAGAGACTCATTGAGCTGCCACATAGCATCCCTAGGTCGTAGAAGGGGGGAAGACAAGGAGATAACCAGTGGCGCATGGTCTGACCACGTAGTCGCCTGAATCGTCGAGTCTCGGATCAGCGGTAGGACGTATTGAGGGACAAAAAAATAGTCCAGTCTGGAGTATGTGTGGTGAACGGATGAGAAATACGTATAATCACGAGTAGTAGGATTAAGCGCTCTCCAAACATCTACCAAGCGTAGGTTTCGCAGAGAGCGATGAATCCCATTGATGATCCTGTGGGGTGTACGATGACTGGCGAAGGAAGAATCTTCGCGCGGGACCAGGGGCAGATTGAAATCCCCACCCAGGATCAAGGTACCCTCAGCAAAAGACTCCAAGGTACGCAACCATTTGGCCAGGTACTGGTGTTGTTTAGTGTTGGGTAGGTAAACATTAGCAAACGTATATACTTTGCCTCCAACCGTGCCTTTCACGAACACACATCTCCCATCTCCGGCGGTATAAGTCTCAAGATGTACAAATGGAACTGAAGCAGCAAACAGATTTGCCGTACCTTTTGATTTGTACTCAGGGGTATGGTCAAAGAACCCTGTCGGGAATCGGCGATCCAGTAGCGAGGGTGGGGCAGCCGAGCAGAAGTGAGTCTCTTGTACAAAAGCAATTGACGCTCGGAGGGATGCCAGGTCGCGGAGGAGACAACGTCGTGTAGTCCGAGCACCTCCCTCTCATACAGGTCGAAACGAGCGGCTAGGTAGAGGACATAGCTGTGAGTCCCACATCCGGTGTGAGCTCCGAGTAAGCAGAGCGAAGTGTACCATAGACAATGTAAATCTGCAAAAAGGTAGCCATCCCCCCCACCCTCCACCCCCTATGGCCGGGGGGACAAAAGTCGTCTGTGGCCGAAGACCACTGGCCGAGTGGGCAGGGACGGGAGATCAGGAAACGGGGGAAAATCCCTGTGGGGGCACTGCGGAGGGGAGGGGGGGCTGTCGGCGGCAAGCGGGTGTCGTGCTGGGCATCCATCAATGCCCCAATCGGAACTGTGAGCCCAAGAGAATTCCTGTGTCCCGTAGGTCAGTACCTGGCCAGTCTAAGGAGACAATGTACAAGGTACAAACAGCGACACCTCAGACAAGCACTGCGGGGTGTCCCAATCAATGTTCACCAGTGTCCTGTGCGTTAAGCTGAGTGAGCCTTGGCATCCTACCTGCGCCTCTCAATAATCCTAGCTCGCATATCCGGGCACATATAACAGGGAATTGAAGGCGAACTCCCTCGCGATCACGTTGCCATCCCCCACCCCCCCTTCCACCTGGGCTAGTAGTGTTCAAATCCGTCCCCTGGTGCCCCGGCAAGGCACCAACAGTGACCAAGATAGGCCCTTCTACCAGGGAGAGTGAGCATCGCTAAGCAACTAATCAAGTAAGATGGCAATCTCGCATGTCTCCTTGGGGGCAGTCAGTGTGAAAAGGCAAACAGGTAATGAGGTCTAGATCGAGACCGCGATCTTATGAACGTGCTTAAATAACGTGGGAGCCTAGCAGGAGGGGGTAGAGCAGCGGCGTATTGGCTAGCCTGACGGGACATTACAAATAATATTCTCCTGAATCAGCGATGCCAGGGAGGTGAGGCCTCCGAGTCCACTAACGACTCCCATCATCCCAAATGATCAGGAGCCTCAGTACTGGGCATATCAGGTCGCAATCGTTCACTACTTTTCCTTACGTCTCGGAAGTACACGAGGGGGAGAGGTCAATCCAGGCGAGGGGTTCGTCCGCCTTCGGAGGAGCGGGCTCTGGAGAGAGGTGAACAAGTTAAATGGGCAGAACGGAGCAATGTAGTAGGACTGTAGAAGAAGCTAGAAGCAGGAGTTGCATCACAGGTGTCCAGCTCCTGGTCTCGGTCATCTCTGGCTCGTCGTCGCCGTGGAGGTCTTTGAGGGCAGGCCTGGCCTCCCGCAGGTCAAATGTCTCCTCGTTCCCAATCCACGATTTCCAGCGGGGGTAGATTCATGGCTTCTATAAAGGGGGCAACATCTGCATGACAGTTAATAGCGTGCGTGACCCTGTTCAACCGCATGACTAAGGTGAACGGGAATCCCCATCTGTAAGGGACATTCTTCTGTCTGAGTGCCTGAGTGACCGGGCACAGCCAAAGTGAACGGGGTCAAGTCATGATAAATTTCTAAGGTCTGCCCCTCAAATTCCCACGAACGTGAAGTGCGTGCCCGTTGCATTATTTTGTCTTTCAGCTTGTTTGAAGTGAAGCAGCACACTACATCCCGGGGGGGGGTTCACCATCCGGGGTCTAAGCTCTGTGCACTCTTTGGAAGTCCAGCACCAGGTGGGGGTCTAGGCCTAACACCACATTAAAGAAACACCGGAGGGGGGCGTGGCCTGACTGGCGACAGGGATGGATGCCTAGAGAGTGCGCTCCCGAATCCGCCGCTGACTTTTCCGCCCTAACGCATTCGATAGTGGATATGGTACGCTCATCTGCTCGCAGGACAACCAGGGGACCAGACAACACCCTTAAGGGGGCACCAACAGGCCCCATTACGGCGTATTTTGGCGCTTCTCAACTGCGGCCTACACATCGCTCGACTGCCAAGATGGCGGCTCTTCCCGCGCCTCCGGAGTCATCATTGCTGGGAGGTCAGTCGGCGATACAGCGCCTAGAACAGCTCATAGCGGACTTACCCACCCGCGCAGAACTACCCACCAGAGCAGATTTTAAAGACATGCTTGACCAAGTACAAGCGACGTTTATGCAGGAGATAGCAGACGTCCGCACAGATATTTCAGCGATCGACACGAGGGTGGCGTGCCTTGAAGAAACTACAGTAAACCGTCCCGTTTGCTCACATGAAGGCGACCCACTAGCAGCATAGACGACTAGATGACCTGGAGAATCGGTCGCGGAGACACAATATAAGGGTGAGAGGAGTTCATGAAGGAGTTACGGAGGTTAAAGATTTTCTCCTGAGATTTTCTCCTGACGAATCCTTTGAGCTATTTCAAGACCTCTCTCCACACACACTACTGGCCCGAAGCACGCTACGTCCTGTTACCCAGCTATTAGAGGACGCCGATATCCCTTATAGATGGGGGTTCCCCTTCTCCCTTCAAGTGCGCAGAAATAATATCTTACACTCGATCCGCACACCACTTGATGTGGAAAACTTCTTATCTGGACTACAACTCCCACAAGTTGAGATTGCTGATTGGGAGCGCCTGCCCGTCGCAGCTCCGCCACCAGCACGCACAATGGACCTGTCCCGTTTCCGAAGATCACCACGTGGAGGCCGGCGTGGGGAGGACATGTGTCCTGAGAGTACCCTACCTACTCCAACTCAAGCCCGTTCCAGATCCCCCAAATAGAGAAAAGAACTCCATCATGATGTGCGGGTGGTTCTGCGTGGAGACTATCTAGACTGTTCTTATGTTGTCGACTAGTGCAGCCACGGAGGTGATTGGGCAGAAGCTCACTGTTCGGCTATACAGCTCACAGCCTGCTGTTACTTGGCAGAGTAACTCACAATACTTCATTGTGCCTCGAGTATCTAAGCAGTGACTGAATTGTGGAGACCTGAATGCAAGGAGCTCTGGATTCCCACACAGATTGCTGCCTTTGGCTATTACTTCACAACGAGGTCGTTTTGATGAGAACTGAGGGCTAGGTGAGATGAGGTGGGTTGGCAGTGGAGGGGCTGGGAGGGAATGAAGGTCACCAGCATAATAACTACGCACGCACAGTTATGACATTCAGACGATGACACCTTTCGCTTTCATAGACGATTCTGAAGTTTGGCAAGACTGGATGCTGTTTAATTTGTGGGGTTCTAGACGATAAGTATGGGGTGGGAGGATAACATGGGATTGGGAGGGAGGGGGGACCGGATGACCTGGAGCATGAGGCGGAACGGCGGAATGTTCTCCAGAGGGTCTTCTAAAATTATACCATTGTCACCCTTGGGACTCAAGCACTACGACTTTAGCGACGGCTCCAATTGTACGATCGCTACTGATGATACTCTACACAAGCGCATTTTAATATTGCTCAAAGACACGGGACGCATAGAAGGAAGGGGGAGGTGGGTTGGATAAATAGGGTGGTGGGTGGGAATGTTCTCTTGAATGTTTGCTAGTTTTATAACGTTCTTACAATGTTTGTTTTAAAGAATTTTTAAACCTTAACAGGAGCACCTGCAATGTAACTATAATTGAAAATATTTCACTCGCAAGTGTTTTTTTGAGGGGTCTTTCTCTTGTAGGTGGTAGACCCTATTATTTGCTGAGTTATATCTATCCTGGTTTGCTCTTTCCTACACATTGTACCTGCTTATATGTGAAGTTGTTACCCATCTTAAGTCAGATAAGAACGCTAACCCGCCCAGATCTCCTGTTTGGTTTAAAATATGTTGACATATTGGATGTTACCTGCCCTGATACGGATGAGCTGTTTGCGATCTGATACATGTCTCCTCTCCTCCTGAGTATTTCTATGCCTGACATCCACGGTTTATACCCTGATGCACTGTTAGTCAATATTAGCGGATTTCGGGCTACCTTTCTGAGTGCTACACTCTAACATTTTATCACCTTTACACCTTTTTGACCGTGACATATCTACCCTGATGTTGCAGTGATCCAAGTCTTTCACCCCCACGAGGTATAGTGCATCTACCCCAATTGTGGGTCCTCCTGCCTGGCCTTTGGCATGGTGGTGGTGAGCGACGCCACGATTGGCGCATTTAGCGCCTCTTTGTCGTACTGACTCTTCTTTGGTCTCTATCACTGATTCTCTATTGTTATTTCTCCACTACCTCACTGGTCTCACCGTACTCCCCTTAACACTTTATTTATTCCTTTGGGGGAGGGGGGAGAGAGAGAGAGAGAGAGAGAAAAATTCCCCCTTTTTTTTTTCTCTGTAGTGGTAACCTACCCTTTTTACGACCATGTCACCACGAACTCTCCTTACGCTCCTTGCAATTTACAATTACAATCCCATAATGTTCGAGGTCTTAACATCCCTGAAAAACGATCCAGACTCCTCCGTGACCTGAGGGCCTCCTGTGCGTCCGTTGCCTTCCTCCAGGAAACTCACTTTAGATTAGGGTCAGCCCCCACTCTGAAAGATACGTTTTATCCATTAGGATTCTACGGCAATTATTCACAAAGTAAATCCCGGGGAGCTGCAATTCTATTTTCCAAGGATGTTCCCTTTCTATTAGAAGCAGAGATGGCAGACGAGGGCGGTAGATACATTTTTGTTCGGGGATCCATCTTGGACACGACCTATACCTTTGCGTCTATTTACCTACCCAACAAAAAACAACATTCCTGTCTTACGCGTATCATGCGCTTGCTGGATAATTTCCAGAAGGGGATCACGGTCTTAGCTGGGGACTTTAATGTGGCACTCGATCCTTTGGTGGACTCTTCCACGGGGTCATCAACCACGCCCTCCCACGTCCTGCGTACAATTCGCCGGACACTGCATGAACATCGCTTAGTGGATGTTTGGAGAGCACTTCACCCCACGGACCGTGACTATTCTTATTTTTCGCAGGTGCATAAAACCCATTCACGCATAGATTACTTTTTTATGCACTATCATAACCTCAACCTGTCGCGCTCAACGGACATCTTGGCCACAACATGGTCGGACCACGCACCGCTCAATTTGGTGATACAATCACCGTTGTTTGCCCCTAGGGAACGTCAGTGGCGACTGAATGTCTCGCTACTAACGGACTCTCTTATCAAGGAGGAGCTTCACACGACGCTTGAACGATACTTTGCAGAAAATTCTACTCCGGATACTCCTATACAAACGCTTTGGGAGGCGCATAAAGCAGTCATACGAGGCTTCTTTATTAGCAAAGGCATGGCCAGGAAAAAACTACATGATGATGAACGTAAGACTCTTCTAGAGGAGATTAGAGCGCTCGAACTCGAACATATCACGTCTAATGATGCCACGGTGTATCAAAAACTTATACAAGCAAGGCAAGCCTTAGACAAACTAGTAAGCTCCTCTCTTCGATTTCAAGCCATGAGATCTCGCTCATTTTTTGCTTTACAAGAAAATAAGCCTGGTAGGTTGTTGGCACGAATAATACGTGACAAACGCATTCAGTCTTATATACCTAAACTGCGCACCTCGGGGGGTGTTCCTGTGACTGACCCGAAGGCAATATCGGGGGAATTCCGGAAGTTTGTCTCTGATCTTTATAACTTGGATACCACTGAACCTACTGACAAGTCGTTAGATCGAATAGACGCTTTCTTACGTCGTACAATTCTTAAACCTCTTGGCTCTACCGGGCGCGAGGCCCTGAGTTCTGTCATATCTGCTGAAGAAATATTGGAAGCGCTGAAGACGACCAAAAATGGGAAGTGTCCGGGCCCGGATGGCTTACCCATAGAATATTCTAAGACCTCTTCCAAAGATCTTCTACCCACCCTGTTGCGACTTTTTAATGCCTTTCGGGAAGGGCTTACTCCCCACCCACATTCGTTGATGGCGACAATCTCTTTAATTCCCAAACCAGGGAAAGATCATGCTATATGTGGAAACTACAGGCCTATCTCGCTGCTTAATAGCGATATGAAGCTCTTAGCACGAATACTGGCCAACCGCTTGAAACGATTTCCTCCTCAGCCGATTGATCCGGATCAAGTAGGGTTCATCCCGGGTCGTGAAGTCAGAGACACGACAATTAGAGTAATAAATGCCATTGCCTACTCTAGACGTATGGCACGACCATTATTACTAGGGTTGCACCGATACCGATACTAGTATCGGTATCGGGGCCGATACTGGGTACTGCAGGAGTACTTGGTACTCGTGCAGTACCCCCGATATTTTTTCCGATACCGGAAGCCGGCATTGAGCCGGCTTGTCGGCATCCGAGGGGCTGCGGCAGCTGTCCGAATGCTCTATCGGCATTCGGACAGCCGCCCTTGGAGCTGCTCACCGCAATAATTACCTTCCTGGGCGCCGCCGGGAATGTCTCCGCGCGTGCGCTCGTTGGAAGGACCCCAGCCGTGACCACGTGGGACCATGTGATCGCGGCTGGGGTCCTTCCAACGAGCGCGCGCGTAGAAACTTTCCCGGCGTTGCCCAGGAAGGTAAGTATGAACACAGTGAGTCGCTGCAGGGCCTGTCCGAATGCTGATAGAGCATTCGGACAGGCCCTGCAGCTGCTCTCCACGATGATACTTACCTTCCTGAGCGACGCCGGGAAAGTTTCCCCGTGTGCGCTCGTTGGAAGGACCCCAGCCGCGATCACATGGTCCCACGTGGTCGCGGCTGGGGTCCTTCCAACGAGCGCACGCACGGAGACATTCCCGGCGTCGCCCAGGAAGGTAAGTATCGTCGCGGGGGGGGATCCATGAGCTGGGGGGCATACCCATGTGTGAGCTGTGGGGGCATATCCATGAGCTGGGGGGCATACCCATGTGTGAGCTGTGGGGGCATATCCATGAGCTGGGGGGGCATACCCATGTGTGAGCTGGGGGGGCATACCCATGTGTGAGCTGGGGGGGCATACCCATGTGTGAGCTGTGATGGCATATCCATGAGCTGGGGGGCATACCCATGTGTGAGCTGGGGGGGGCATACCCATGTGTGAGCTGGGGGGCATACCCATGTGTGAGCTGTGATGGCATATCCATGAGCTGGGGGGCATACCCATGTGTGAGCTGGGGGGGGCATACCCATGTGTGAGCTGGGGGACATACCCATGTGTGAGCTGTGGGGGCATATCCATAAGCTGGGGGGCAATATCCATGTGTGAGCTGTGGGGGCATATCCATGAGCTGGGGGGCATACCCATGTGTGAGCTGTGGGGGCATATCCATGAGCTGGGGGGCATACCCATGTGTGAGCTGGGGCAAATCCATGAGCTGGGGGGCATATCCATGTGTGAGCTGGGGCAAATCCATGTGTGAGCTGGGGCAAATCCATGTGTGAGCTGGGGGCCATATCCATGTGTGAGCTGGGGCATATCCATGTGTGAGCTGGGGCAAATCCATGTGTGAGCTGGGGCATATCCATGTGTGAGCTGGGGCATATCCATGTGTGAGCTGGGGCATATCTATGTGTGAGCTGGGGCAAATCCATGTGTGAGCTGGGGCATATCCATGTGTGAGCTGGGGCATATCCATGTGTGAGCTGGGGCATATCCATGTGTGAGCTGGGGCATATCCATGTGTGAGCTGGGGCATATCCATGTGTGAGCTGGGGCATATCCATGTGTGAGCTGGGGGCATATATCCATGTGTGAGCTGGGGCAAATCCATGTGTGAGCTGGGGCATATCCATGTGTGAGCTGGGGCATATCCATGTGTGAGCTGGGGCAAATCCATGAGCTGGGGCAGTATGAATATATATATATTGGGGGGGATATACATGTGAGCTGGGGGCATTTTTATTTGGTCTGTTCTTATTGGAAAGCGTCACAAGACATTAAAGAAAAGTATCGGTACTCGGTATCGGTGAGTACTTTTAAAAAGTATTGGTACTCGGTCTTAAAAAAGTGGTATCGGTGCATCCCTAATTATTACTTCTTTCAACGTATGCCGATGATCACGTGTCATGGCCGTTTCTTTTTCAGGCCCTGAAACGGTTCGGTGTAGGGGAGGTCTTTCTGAACTGGATCGCGGCACTATACTCGACACCGACAGCACGAGTTCGGGTAAATGGAGCCCTCACGCCCACATTCCAAATACGTAACGGCACACGCCAGGGATGCCCGCTTTCGCCCCTTCTGTTCGCACTTAGTCTGGAACCACTGTTGTCTTCAATCCGACAGAATGGGGGCATTCAGGGGATCCAAGGTACACTTCATGAACACAAGGTATCTGCCTACGCCGACGATCTAATGTTCCTTCTACCTGATCCTGTGGGGTCTATGCCGGAGGTGGCTAAGTAACTTCGAGAATATGGTTTGCTATCCGGCTTTAAAATAAATGACACAAAATCGAAAATTCTAGCTATCTCTCCGAGGGGACACTGGAGGCGAGTACTAAGTGCGCAATATGCTTTTCGCTGGTGCTCCTCCTCGCTAACCTATCTTGGAATACGCCTTTCCCCTGATATTACAAAGCTGTTCACTTTAAACTTCACGCCGATAGCTGAAGTTTTTAAGGCCGACATCGCACGATGGTCCCCAAAATTCCTATCCTGGATGGGACGCATTAGCGTCATTAAAATGAATTTTCTCCCACGTCTGTTGTACTTATTTCACACGATCCCTATTTGCATACCTTTATCCTATCATAAAGGAATACGTGCACTCTTCACCTCATTCATCTGGCCTAACTCTCGCCCCCGACTTAAATATGACGTACTCCGCACATGTCTCGAGGAAATCCAGCAAGAAGGTAACCTGACTGGTATGTGGTTCCCAGAGACAAAGCGAGTTCCCAAGGGGTATATGCGAACGCCTTCTGGCTCGTTGTTCCGGGAGACGCACTGGGTAGTACTCCAGAAATACCCTCACATATTGCGTCAATATCTCGTGGTGTCTGATGGTGAGAGTATGGACGATTCTGACAGGGATCTGATATGACGGGTGTTCATGTCAAGTTCCTTGCCTTCCCCAGTCACGTTTTTGTTTTAGGTGACCGTGAGGTCACCTCTAAGGGAGGGGGTTATGTCACATCTCGGCCCTGCCCCCTGCTGGTTGTAGCAGGGATTCATGTTTTTTTTTGTTTTCAGGCTCTACAGACTATCTGTTGGCTGATTGGTCTTCGATCACATGACCTTCTCAGCCCTATATATAGGCCTAGAACGTCTCTTGCTCCCTGGGTCTGGATAGGTTACACCTATTAAGTTCCTGCTCACTGTTCTTGATATCATATTGTATTGATTACTCGTGTATGACTTCTGGTTCTGGCTATTGGATTATTCTCACGTCTGTCCCCTTAAAATATTCTGTCTGGATTTCTCGTTTATAACCTGGCTTATGTTTTTGGACCACTCTCTAGGATTAACCTTGTCTGTTCCAGGTATTTCTCTTGTATGTGTTTTTTTGTATTTGCTCAGTAGATCTATTGGTCTCAAAATCAATAGCTACTGAGCAGTTTCTAGTGTTCTCTCGTCTGATCTCCCTGGAGGGAGTGCCAGGATCCACAGTTCTGTTCAGTGTTTTTCAGGTACCAACGAGTTCTGCCCTGCACTCCGTTGAATCCATTCTACCTCAGTCTGTCCTGTTGAGAATTACTGTGTGTACCACTTGTTATAGTGATTCAACCCCCTGCTGGTTGCTGGGTTAATCACTCACTATTTTGGGTTTTGACCCTTCAGGATTAGAGGTATCGTTTGCAACCCTTCGGGGTCCTTGTTCCCAGGTTACAATTTATGTTTATGTTTTTGTTTAAGACCACGATCACAGACCATTGTTCATTTCTGTTTTATGCATTTCTGACTGCCCTGCACCTTGAGTACTTCACGGGCTGTCATTTCACGTCTGCTGTTTTTTGATTGTGTCCTAGGTAATCTGTTCGTCTCGAAACCTTCAGTACTTAGAGACAATTCAAGTTAGTCCTTGTATGTGCTAAAACTCTAGCTCTGTTTCTGTTTGTTAGTGTGTGCTGGATTAAACATTATGAAACAAACCACAAACCTGCCTCAAGGGCTCAAATATATGTGCAATGAAGGGCCTTCCCTGGCATCTGCCCGTGACAGTACCTATACATCTATTTAGAGATTTCTCTGATTGATGTACCTTGTCTTGTAATATAGATTCTCTAGGCATCAGCAATGCTCTCTTGTATGCTTTTTTAAGAATTTTATTGGGAATCCTTTGTCTCTGAAGTTTTTCCTTAAATCCTTCGCTTGTTCCGTAAATTCTATGTCGTCAGAACATATTCTTTTTAGCCTTAGATATTATCCATAGGGGATGCCTCCCAGATTGTGACTTCCTACGGGAATAGGGCCCTCATCTCCTCCTGTACTGTTTGTCAAATGTTGTTCAATGTATTGTAACCCTGTCTATACTGTGCTTATTGTACAGCGCTGCTGAATATGCTGGCGCTTTATAAATAAAGAATAATAATAATAATAATGCCTCGTTTCAACAGAAACGGATGGTAACTTTGCCAGTTTAAGAGGCTATTGGTTGCAGTCTTTTTTTATAAATGGTTGTAGAGGCTTGCTGACCCTTCTTTATTCGTTTTTGAGATGGCTATGTCCAAGAAATTTAAAGTTTGATGTTGAATGTCATAGGTGAATTTCAAATTCAGTGTATTGTGATTAAGAAAATTTTTAAACTCCACAATGGATGTATTCATGGATGTATTCTTCTTCCCAAAATCCTAAGTAGAGGTTAGCGTATGTTGGAGCACAGGGACTTCCCATCGCTGTCCCTTGTTGCTGCAAATACCATTTGTTATTGAACAAAAAATAATTGTGGGTTAACATAAATCTCATCAGTTTAATGATTAAATTGATTTGGTTTTCAGGTATTCCACTATGTTGTATTAAATATGACCTTATATTCTGCAGACCCTCATTGTGCGGAATGCAGCTATACGAAGCTTCAACATCTAAACTGCACAGAATTGATGATTCAGGTATCTGCAGATCTTTCAAGATGTTTAAAGTTAGTTTAGAATCTCATAAATAAGATGGTAGAACATTTACATAGCGTTTTAGTAGTTTGTCCAAATATTGGGTACAGTTCTGGGTGAGGTTATTTATACCAGACACAATTGGTCTGCCTGGTGGTAACTCTTTATTTTTGTGAATTTTTGGTATCGTGTCGTATCGTATCTTTTTCTGTTAGCAGACCATCCCCCCGACCTTCATCCAATAGTTGATATAATTTGATCAAAATTTTTTTGTGTAGGGTCTGATGTAAGCTGTTTATACGTAGTCTGATCGTTTAGAACATTGAGGGTCATCTGTTCATATCCCTTTTTAGACATTACCACAATGTTACCCCCCTTATCGGCGGCTTTGACAATTATTTCTTCATTAGAGCTTAGATCTTTTAAGGCAACCCGTTGTGCTTTAGTTAGTTTTAGAATCTAGTTCTATTTCATCACACACTAATTTGCAAAAAAGGTATATATTTTCATATTGTTTTATAGATGGAGTAAACGTGCTTTGTGTTTGAACAGAGGGATGTATAATCTGTTTACAATCCAATTGATCCTTTTTTCTAGCAGAGAAATCATATCCTTAATGCATTGGTCCTCCATGACTATAAGACCGAATTGTTTTAACCGGTTCTGTTCCCTTATGGCGTGATATTTATGCAATGCCAATTTTCTTGAAAATAAATTAATATCTTTATTCCATCTAAATTTATTAAACTGAGGAGTAGGAACAAATGACAGACCTTTTTGTAGTACTTCAATGTGCTTATCATTTAGTGGAAATTGAGATAAATTGATAACCTCTGTTTGGTTACTGTTCAACGGTTGTTTCTGGTTGTTCTTTGTTTGCGAAATTCTCTGCCTTGTTGTTCCAGTGGTTCATGTTTGGCCTTTCTAATGATACCACATATGACCCTGCTAGCTGCCAACAGTCGGAAGATATCAGGGTTCAAAGAACCCCCTATCTTTCCTTAGGAGTCAATAAGGACGTTCCCCACACGTCCTCAGCAGTGAAAGGGTTAAACCTACTAGAAATATTAATCGAGCAAAATGTTGGAACTATTCAGATAGTGAAGCAGACTCCTCCGAATCTGACAAGCCAAAAAGGGTATCTTTTTCACCTGCAACAAAAAGCATTCTTAAGAAAAATGTCTCTTTTTTAGAAGAACCACTGGAACAACGAGGCAGAGAATGTCGCAAACAAAGAACAACCAGAAACAACCGTTAAATTGATAACTAATTTCTATTTCCACTAAATGATAAGCACATTGAAGTACTACAAAAAGGTCTGTCATTTGTTCCTACTCCTCAGTTTAATAAATTTATATGGATTAAAGATATTAATTTATTTTCAAGAAAATTGGCATTGCATAAATATCACGCCATAAGGTAACAGAACCGTTTAAACCAATTAGGTCTTATAGTCAAGGAGGACCAATGCATTAAGGATATGATTTCTCTGCTAGAAGAAATGATCAATTGGATTGTAATCAGATTATTCATCCCTCTGTTCAAACACAAAGCACGTTTACTCCATCTATAAAACAATATGAAAATATAGACCTTTTTTGCAAATTAGTGTGTGATGAAATAGAAGAACTAGATTCTAAAACTAACTAAAGCACAACGGGTTGCCTTTAAAAGATCTAAGCTCTAATGAAGAAATAATTATCAAAGCCGCCGATAAGGGGGGTAACATTGTGGTAATGTCTAAAAAGGGATATGAACAGATGACCCTCAATGTCTAAACGAGACTATGTATAAACAGCTTACATCAGACCCTACACAAAAATTTATGATCGAATTATATCAACTATTGGATGATGGTCTGCTAACAGAAAAAGAGCATAAATTTCTATATACGAAAAATCCAACAGTGGCCACGTTTTACACGATACCAAAACTTCACAAAAATAAACCAGGCAGACCACCAATTGTGTCTGGTATAAATAACCTCACCCAGAACCGTAGCCAATATTTGGACAAACTACTAAAACGCTATGTAAATGTTAGTTCTACCATCTCTTATTTACGAGATTCCAAACAAACTTTAAACATCTTGAAAGATCTGCAGATACCTGAATCATCAATTCTGTGCAGTTTAGATGTTGAAGCTTTGTATAGCTGCATTCCGCACAATGAGGGTCTGCAGAATATAAGGTCATATTTAATACAACATAGTGGAATACCTGAAATCCAAATCAATTTCGTCATTAAACTGTTCAGATTTATCTTAACCCACAATTATTTTTTGTTCAAAAACAAGTAGTATTTGCAGCAACAAGGGATGGCGATGGGAAGTCCCTGTGCTTCAACATACGCTAACCTCTACTTAGGATTTTGGGAAGAAGAATACATCTATAAAGAGCAGAATAATCCATTTTTACAAAAAATAATTTCTTGGAAAAGGTATATAGATGATATTCTGATGGTATGGGGAGGTACTGTCACGTTTAGACTGCGGGTGGTGTAGCAGGTTGGGGTTGTGAGCCCAGGATGCAGTGATGAAGGCAGATTCAGAATAGCAATGAGTGTTTATTGCAGGTAAACACAGTGGCATGAAATCAGACAGGGTACAGGCAATGGAGTCGTCAGGGTTCAGCAAGGGGTTCGGTACACCGGCAAGGCTGGCAGAGAATAGTCGGTGGTACAGCAGGGGTTCGGTACACGGCAAGGCTGGCAGAGAATAGTCAGTGGTACAGCAGGGGTTCGGTACACGGCAAGGCTGGCAGAGAATAGTCGGTGGTACAGCAGGGGTTCAGTACACGGCAAGGCTGGCAGAGAATAGTCGGTGGTAGCAGGGGTTCGGTACACGGCAAGGCTGGCAGAGAATAGTCGGTGGTACAGCAGGGGTTCGGTACACGGCAAGGCTGGCAGAGAATAGTCAGTGGTACAGCAGGGGTTCGGTACACGGCATGGCTTAGATGGGGGCAGAGGGGGAGCAGGATGGGGGGTTACCGGTGAGTGAACCAATGAGAGTCCAGATAAATAGCAGAAGGTCCTTGGGGTCTTAGCAGAGAGTTCAGGAGATGGTCAGGCGGTTTCAGGGAGCTTTAGTAAACAGGTAACGCAGTCAGTAACTTCAATGTGGAAGTGAAGTCTGGAGGGCGTAGCTTCCTGATATGCAGGGATAATTAGGGGGAGGTGTTGTCAGGTGAGATTCTAGGGCTAGGATGCTGGGAACATGCAGGTTTAGGAACGTGCATTGTTCATGATGCAGGGTTGGCGTGGGTGACAGGGGCCAGAGGGTGGCGATCCTGACACTACTCCCACCCTAAGAGCCGACCTCCGGGCGGCCCAAAGTCAACCAACGGGCAGTAGAAGAGTCCATCATGAACCCCTGCACCGTGTAGGGATCCATACGGATGGCGCCGTCCGGGGTAGCGTCAGTGGTGCCAAGATGTGCAGTATCTTGGCTTGGTTGACCAGAATAAAGTCCAAACTTGCGGCTGTGAGGGATGGGAGAGTCAACCTTGGAAAACCCCCAAACCCTCCTTGGCACGGCTAGAGCGGGAAACTGCCAACAATGGGTAGTGGAGATGGGGGTCTCCATGGCAACAGCTGGGTACAGTGGGGCAGCGCCCTTGGCAAGGCGTGGAGGGGCAGTGCCCTTGGCGAGGTGCGGAGGGGCAGCACCCTTGGCGAGGTGCGGAGGGGCAGCGCCCTTGGCGACCTCCTTGGCACTGCACGGCTCTGCGGCGGCGACCTCCTTGGCACTGCACGGCTCTGCGACGGCGATGAGTGGCTTGGCCTTACGGCGACGTCGACGGCCCCATGGCGGCGACAACTCAGGAGGTTCTGCTGGGTGCTGGGCAGCGACCTCCTGAGATCCTGCAGGTCGTAGGGCAGCGACGTCCTGAGCTTGGACCTCGGTACAACACGGCTCTTGGACCTGGACCTCGGTACAGCGCGGCTCTTGGACCTGGACCTCGGTACAGCGCGGCTCTTGGACCTGGACCTCGGTACAGCGCGGCTCTTGGACCTGGACCTCGGTACAGCGCGGCTCTTGGACCTGGACCTCGGTACAGCGCGGCTCTTGGACCTGGACCTCGGTACAGCGCGGCTCTTGGACCTGGACCTCGGTACAGCGCGGCTCTTGGACCTCGGTACGGCACGGCTCCTGGACCTCGGTACGGCACGGCTCCTGGACCTCGGTACGGCACGGCTCCTGGACCTCGGTACCGCACGGCTCCTGGACCTCGGTACGGCACGGCTCCTGGACCTCGGTACAGCACGGCTCTTGGACCTGGACCTCGGTACAGTGCGGCTCCTGGACCTCGGTACGGCACGGCTCCTGGACCTCGGTACGGCACGGCTCCTGGACCTCGGTACGGCACGGCTCCTGGACCTCGGTACAGCACGGCTCTTGGACCTGGACCTCGGTACAGTGCGGCTCCTGGACCTCGGTACAGCACGGCTCCTGGACCTCAGTACAGCACGGCTCCTGGACCTGGACCTCGGTACAGTGCGGCTCCTGGACCTCGGTACGCACGGCTCCTGGACCTCGGTACGGCACGGCTCCTGGACCTCGGTACAGCACGGCTCTTGGACCTGGACCTCGGTACAGTGCGGCTCCTGGACCTCGGTACAGCACGGCTCCTGGACCTCGGTACAGCACGGCTCCTGGACCTCGGTACAGCACGGCTCTTGGAATCCTGCAGGTTGCAGGGAAGCAGAGTCTTGGGATCCTGCAGGTTGCACTGCAGTGACGTCCTGAGATCCTGCGGGTTGCAGGGCAGCGACGTCCTGAGATCCTGCAGGATGCTGGGCAGCGACCTCGGGCTTTCGCTCAACCTCCAATTCAACGACGTATGGGTGAACTTCCAGCTCCTGAGGTTTTGGTTTAGCAGGCAACCGAACAACGGTGGGTGACATGAAGAGGGCACCAATGAAGGCAGATCTTGGGCAAGGTGCACTCGAGATGGTCTTGATAGCTGGAGTTCTGTAGTCCGTCTCCATGAGATAGCAAGGTACAGTGGTACGGTGAGTCATTCCAGCCGGGCGACAAACAGATCCCGCAACGCCAACATACCCCTTATGCTGACCTGGGGGTCCCTGGGTGCGGCGTGCAGTCTATCTGAGTGGGTCTAAACCAGCATCAGCAGCTTCCTCTTCTGACTCCGAGTCATCAGAAGGACATGGTGAGACATATATGCAGCATGGAGGTAGCGGGCTTGATTTGGGATCTCTGGCAACACCAGCCATGAGGTGTAGGCCAGGCTCGATCTCCATGGGCATGGCTGGCTCAGCGTCCATGGATTCCTGCTCCATGGGCATTTCAGGGTCAGACTCCGGTTCGGCACTCTCCATAGGGGTTTCCTGGTCTGACTCCTCAGAAGAAGCTTCTTGGGTTACCAGGTTTCTAGGTGCAGAGAGTCTGGTAGCCCTTGACTCAGGTTCCCTGGGAGCAGGGACACGCTTAGGTGCAGGAGGTTTGCTTACCCGGCTTCTTCTGGAAGTAGGCAGGGATAGGGGTCTTTCTTTGGGTGCTTGCTTGATGGGTGATGAAGTCTTTTTCTGCAGGGCAGGCACCGGCTTCCCCAACGAAGACTTTGTGGGCTTGATCGTGGTGTAGCCATTTTTGGCTTGGTGGGTACTGTTTTAACCACCCGCCTAGTGGTTTTGATAGGTGCAGGCTCGGTACAAACAGGCTTTACAGGAACAGGGGTATGAAAGCATTTTGTACCTGGCTTAGGTGGGCGCAGCGGGCAGGCCGAGATCTGATGCAAGGGGTCCCCGCAGTAAAAGCAGAGGTCTAGCGCCCTCCTCCTTGCCTTTTCTTCTGGGGTCAGCGGTCCTCTGGCTCCCTCTGTAGCAGGAACGCGCACCTTAGTTGAGGTGCCCCTTGGGTTTTGCTGCACATAATCAAGCAGGGAGTCCAGGTGCTGCTGGATCTGTAGAAAGGCACCTTTCAAGTTCTTCACCATGGCATGGATCACCGCGGGCTCACAGGTTTTAGACTTCCACATTCTGTCACGTTTAGACTGCGGGTGGTGTAGCAGGTTGGGGTTGTGAGCCCAGGATGCAGTGATGAAGGCAGATTCAGAATAGCAATGAGTGTTTATTGCAGGTAAACACAGTGGCATGAAATCAGACAGGGTACAGGCAATGGAGTCGTCAGGGTTCAGCAAGGGGGTTCGGTACACGGCAAGGCTGGCAGAGAATAGTCGGTGGTACAGCAGGGGTTCGGTACACGGCAAGGCTGGCAGAGAATAGTCGGTGGTACAGCAGGGGTTCGATACACGGCAAGGCTGGCAGAGAATAGTCGGTGGTACAGCAGGGGTTCGGTACATGGCAAGGCTGGCAGAGAATAGTCGGTGGTACAGCAGGGGTTCGGTACACGGCAAGGCTGGCAGAGAATAGTCGGTGGTACAGCAGGGGTTCGGTACACGGCACGGCTTAGATGAGGGCAGAGGGGGAGCAGGATGGGAGGGTTACCGGTGAGTGAAGCAATGAGAGTCCAGATAAATAGCAGAAGGTCCTTGGGGTCTTAGCAGAGAGTTCAGGAGATGGTCAGGCGGTTTCAGGGAGCTTTAGTAAACAGGTAACGCAGTCAGTAACTTCAATGTGGAAGTGAAGTCTGGAGGGCGTAGCTTCCTGATATGCAGGGATAATTAGGGGGAGGTGTTGTCAGGTGAGATTCTAGGGCTAGGATGCTGGGAACATGCAGGTTTAGGAACGTGCATTGTTCATGATGCAGGGTTGGCGTGGGTGACAGGGGCCAGAGGGTGGCGATCCTGACAGGTACAGAGCAAGAATTTGTGGAGTCTAAAAATTTTATTAATCACAATACACTGAAATTGAAATTCACCTGTGACATTCAACATCAAACTTTAAATTTCTTGGACATTGCTATCTACAACCATTTATAAAAAAAAGACTGCAACCAATAGCCTCTTAAACTGGCAAAGTTACCATCCGTTTCCATTGAAACGAGGCATCTCCTATGGACAATATCTAAGGCTAAAAAGAATATGTTCTGACGACATAGAATTTAACGAACGAGCAAAGGATTTAAGGAAAAACTTCAGAGACAAAGGCTTCCCGAATAAAATTCTTAAGCATATAAGAGAGCATTGCTGATGCCTAGAGAATCTTTATTACAAGACAAGGTAAATCAATCAGAGAAATCTCTAATTAGATGTATAGGTATCTTTTGACAAGGGTTGGGAACAGGTCAAGACTATAATGGAACGTTATTGGCCGTTAATAATGTGGGATCCCCAATTCAACGAAGTTCTTACTCCACATGCAACAATTACGGCACGAAGGTGTCGCAATTTAAAAGATATGATTGTCAGAAGCCACTATGATGGTAAATCCAGTTCATTGAAAAATACTTGGCTTTCTAATAAATTGCTTGGCACTGTAGTGCATGCAAATTTATTCAACACGATTCGAGTAAAGTTAAAGATTCAAAAGGAGAAAGAGAATTTAAAATCAAATCTTTCTTTAACCACTTCAATGCGGAGGACGCGCTCAGCGCGTCCTCCGCATTACTGCTGGTATGCGGAGGACGCGCTGAGCGCGTCCTCCCATTGGGGTCAGCGTTCGGCCGGGTTCCGGCCGATCGCTGCCCCCCCGGATGTCAGCCCGGCATCCGGAACCGCAGCCGCTGAAATTAGGTGTCATCGCGGCAGCGCGATGACACCTAATTCAGGCGCCCCCCCCGCATGTGCGGAGGAGGCGCCTGAAAGGGAGGGGGGGAGGTCCTTCGGACCTCTCTCCCTCCCGATCGGCGGCATTGCGGGGGTTAACCCAGGCACCATTTGGAAGGGCACAGCCAGCCAGGAATGGTGCCTGGCATTAACCCCTGGGGAGCTGGATCGCGAATCGGCGCTGAAAAGCGCCGGTTCGCGATCCTTTCCCGGAGCTGGCCGACAACTTGGATGTCGGCCAAGCCTCCGGGAACTCCCCCTGAGGACTGGCGTTATCGTGCATAGCACGATGACGCCAGTCCTAGAGTTAACCCCTAACTGCCACCAACGGTGGAGATAGGAAGCTCATTGGAACTCCCTATCTCCCGATCCGTGGCAGCTAGGGGATAAAGTTTGGTATGGTTGGATCGGCCAGAGCATGGTCGTTCCAACGATACCAAACACTACTGTGAAAAATTTTGTAAAAAAAAAAAAATGAAAAAAAAAATTAAAAAAAATTATAAAAAAAAATAAACAATTTTTTTTTCTTTTTTTTGGTTTGTTAATGCAGCAATATTGTTCCAATTTCAATTATAATGTGAACAATGATGCTGCACTAACGATTTTTGTATGCGGTGCGTTTGTTAAAAATCGCGTAATTTTCCCCAAAAAAAAATGTAACGAGACCCCATCTCTAATTTTTTTAACAAGCGCACCCCATACAAAATATAACCGCAATTGCTCGCATATTAAAATGTGAAAAAAAACACTTTACACGTTGTAAATTATTGAAAATACATATTTTATTGCATTTTTTGTTATAATATACAGACATGACATAACGTATACATATAATAATGACATATTATGAATCTACCGAGTCTGACTGAAAGAACGATATATAATATGTCTGGGTAATATACTAAAATAAGCCTTCAAAACACGTTTAAACATGATGAGCAAAACTGGTAAAAATGACCTCAGCACAGAGGCGTGAAAAGCCTCAGCAGCGAAAGGGTTAATACAAACTCCCCCCTAAGTTCCTGGACAATTTCAACCCAATGTGATGCTATTTGCAATCTTGATTTCTCTTTCAGCACACACCCCAAACTCAGTCAGTGTTTGTAGCAGGGCCTTGCAGAGAGCAGCTCATTACTCTCATCCAGCTGGACTTTGCTCTCTGGTATAATTGAGATCCCATTCAGTAAATCAATCATTGTTGCTGGGTTCTATCGTCCACCGAGCTCTCCAGTTCACTCCCTCTCTGACATATCTCAAATCCTTAATAACCTACTTGCCCAAAACCAAAAAAGTGAACTGCTGGTCCTTGGCGATTTTAATACAGATTGGCTAAATCCTAAAAACAATAAACACTGCTCGCTGTTTAAAACTTTGCAGCTAACTCAATTAATCTCCTCCCCCACTCGCATTAATATGAAAAGCCCTAACCATACCTTGTTGGACTGGATTCTGTCCTCATCTCCTGATAGAATACAGGAGGCAGGCGTTCTTGCTAATAGCTTTAGTGACCATTGTCTAGTGTACTGCGTGCGCAAAATTAAGGCCTTGAAATCTCCCCCAAAGGTAATAACCACCAGGTCTTTCATGAAATTTATTCTTGAATCCTTCCTAAGTGATCTCAAACAGCTCCCCTGGTACAGGCTAAACCTAATCCCAGACCTAGACTGTGCAGTTGAATACTTTCAGTCTGAGCTCCTGCAAGTCTGGAATTTCCATGCCCCGCTGCGTAAAGTGCGAGTAAAAGGGACCCATCTCCCCTGGGTTACAGCTGATCTTACGCTAATGTACCAGCTTAGAGATTCACTGTGCTCAAATTTCAAGAGTACTGGTTCCATGAACGATCACTACGAATACCGAAAATGTCGGAATGAATGCACAAAACAAACAAAAATGGCCAAAGCCCATTACTTCAATGAAAATCTAAGCAATAACATCTCAAACCCTAGAAACTTTTGGAGAACCATAAGTAACATACAAGCACCCCCAGTCCACTCCCAGCCAGCTGCTGTCAAAGTAAACAACCAAACCCTGCAACACCCCCTAGATGTAGCAAATGCCTTTTAATGATTATTTTGTTGGATGTGCCACCACTTTGATTGCCAAGCTAGGAAATGACATGCAATCAGAGAGGCCTCATGCAGGTCAGGCCCCCCCAACAGTGCAAAGTCCCTGTATCAGACAGGAATTCAGTTTTAGACCAGTGCCTGTCAGTGTCGTTACTAAACTTCTCCGTAAGCAAAAAATGAAATACCAGTCTGGACCTGATCAAATACCAGCAATGCTGCTGAAAATCAGTGCGCCAGCAATTGCGAATCCTGTCGCAACCCAAATAAATGAGTCACTGGCGACTGGATACATACTAGACATGTGCACACCACAAAATTTTGTTTTGGACGAATGGATTCGTCCTAAAATGAAATTTATTTAGTTGCCTACAAAATTCGTTTAGATTTCTTTCGTATTTAAACGAATTTCTTTCCTCCGAAAATCAAATGCATCTCTGAGCCCAGAGATCAGCTGCTTGTGTTACTGTATCTCTCTGCCGAAGTCTGCTGTTACAGTAACTGTATCTCTCTGCCGATGTCTGCTGTTACATTCATGGAGAGATACAGTTACTGTATCAAGAGTCACTGTAAAATGTTACAGTTTCTCAGATGTCTGCTGTAACTAATTTATTAGTGACTCCAGCGCTGGATAACACTGAAAAATGTATTGTTTAAGTAAAATGATTATTACTGTGGCTCAGTGACTCCGTGTCTGCTCCATCAGAAGTGACTTGGTGAGATATCAGCGCTCAAAGCCAAGTCACTTCTGATGGGGCAGACCATAGCCGACTCTACAGGGGGGCAAGGGGGGGCAATTGCCCCCCCTAGGTTATTCCTTGCCACCCCATGTGACCCCCACCAAAAATCAGCATCCAGCTTCCCACACTTCTTCGGACCAACGTATCCCCGTAGCTATGCATCGTATATGGATGAACTAGGTGTCATTTGAATGGGCAGATTCTGGCCTTTCCAATGATAGCCCACGTGACCATATTCAGTGAAAAGTAAAAGTCATAAAACATCAAATAAAAACGTGCACTTAAACGTAAACATTTTCACAGGGTTGAAATGGCTCAGCAGTGAAATGGTTAATGTTCAGACTATACATTACATTGTGTATTACGTTAGTTTATGCCTTGGTTTAGTTGTATATTAAGGGTTAATGGGCAGGCTTCATCCCTCACAGTATACATTTGTTTTTTCCTTGATTAATGGCATTTTAGGGGTTAATGGGTTGGCTACATGCCTCAGTGTATTCATTTCATGTTTTCCCTTGATTAATGGCATTTTAGGGGTTAAGGGGTAGCTAAATGCCACATTGTTTATTATTTTTATTGCATTTCTCTGGGTTTAAGGCATTTTAGGGGTTATTATGGAAGTTAGAATCTAAAGGGTCTAATGATCTGTAGATCCTCTGCTTTTCGTCACATTTCGGGGAATTTATTTTGCAGAAAATAAGGTGAATTCCCTATTTAGCGAATGGTCACTGTAATTTGCTAAAAGTGGAGTCGCTGAAGCAGTTATCAGACATTCAGCGGAAACTGCCGAATTGCAGCAAATAAAATATTGAATTTAAGTATCCGGTTAGTACAACAAAAAGGCATCATTGCATCACATTACTCTGGGGTTTTGTAATCTTATTTATATATATATATACTTATTTAGGGCACTATTACCTGGTGTGAGCTAACCCTTGCGTCGGCGTGATTTTGCGTTAGCGCCAGGTTAATTCAGTCTAGCGCCTGACCAACAGATCGTTTGCCTCCCGCTACAAATGGGAAAAATCACTTAGCGCGTCGCTATTATCGATTTGTACCGCGAGCTTACTGTACTTTCCGCGTCCTATACTTAACACGGGGAGTGCTAGATATCTTTACAGATCACTTGGTGCCAGCACTAAATTTTTTGAGGTGCACTAATTGCAACATTTTACCTACTGCTCAGCCCTGGTGCTAACTCCAAAAAAACAGAAAAAACAGGTCCTCGTCCAAAATTAACAGGCAATTGAAAGGGATGCAACACAGGTGTTCTCTTGGCCCCATACACCATAGTAATGGATATGGTCAGCAATGTCGCTGCTGTTGCAGTCGGCTCTATTATAAATGTATCCTTTATCCACATATATCCTGATTCTAATATATTGCCTAATTTTAAACATTTTATGCTGGGGGTTATTCATAGTATGTAAGCGTATGATTATTAGGGTGACCGTGTGGACCATGTTTAAAGGGACACGTGAATAAGTCTTGCCCTGAAACATGTATTGTTTATATGCTGTAGCAGGGAAATTTTTGTCGCTCACCTGGCCTTCCTTTTGGATCTATTAAATGCAGTGTAATGATTCTACCTGCTGTTGGGTGGCATTTTATCATGCAATGCCCATCAGCCTTAATATATGTGTGCATCAAAACATGGATGATACGGCCACCGTGGAGGATTTTAATAATGCAGGGGTGAGAGGTTATTCACTGGATGTGTTCATATTCAAGCTTGTGAGGGCGGGGGATAGGTATGGAAAAGAAAAAACGTTCTATCCTGTACACAACCACTTTAGCGCTGGGTCTCAACTTGGGTCTTAGAGTTTCCCTAGCGTGCGCCAAACGACCTTGTTCATGGACTACTGCAGTCAAGGTGATCTGTTAGTAGGTCGTCAGGCACTAACAGGGTTATTCAGAAAGCGGAGAATGACTGGAGAATGGAAAATTCTAGGTCAAAATAGCCGATTTTTTGACCAAGAATTTTCCATTCTCCAGTCATTCTCCTGCTTTTCACCTCTCTCTGAATAACCCTGTAAGTTTTAGCGACTCGCACTAAATTTTTCCTTTAGTGATGGTGTTTTAGCTCACACCAGGTGACAGGACCCTTACTTTTATTCAGTGGTATGATTTAGTGGTGAAAATTATTAGTGCCCCCCCAGTTTTGACTGCGGTATCTTCTGTGCCCCCCTAAATATTGTTCCTAGAGTCGCCACTGGGGCAGACACTGAGTGCTGCGAACTAAAAACAAGATCTTAGCCACATTAATAATTATTTTACCTAGATAACTAATTTTTCAGTGTTATTACAGTTAGTCTGAGCGCTGGATCAGTTAACCCTTTAACTGTCTCTGAGAGATACAGTAACTGATCCAGCGCTCAGAGTCCAAGTAATAAACACTGCTAAATTAGGTAAGACATTCCTAGTGAGGAATGTATAAATATAGAGGATGAATAAATGTAGATTTGAATTTGCAGTTGATAACCCGGAGAAACATTAATTCTAGAACATTGATAAGATACATAGTTGCTACAATATAATTTCCCTCCTGCATTAGTGTGATTATTACTATAGGTAGATATAATTTGCCTCCTGCAATACTAGGATTATTACTATAGGTAGATATAATTTCCCTCCTGCGATACTAGGATTATTACTATAGGTAGTGTGACGTTTGGGGGCCCACAGAGCACGTGCACAATGTCTTTCACAAACAAAACCGTTTTATTCACCCTTTCAGGGCAGTCAAAAAAGGCAACATAATAAGTACACACTTTGATTCAGCGAAATTAAAGCAAAGTCCTGATCTTCAGCACAAATAAACAGAGAAATAATAGTGGCTCACCAACGCTTTAAACAGTCCCAAACCTAGAGAATCCTTTCCCCAGTATGTAGAAGCCTCTCCAGCAAGGCACAGCACGTCTCCTGCTCTTGGAACACAAACACACAGCTTCCACTGATTACTTTTCCTAAACTCCCACAATCCTATCTGGGAGTTGCTGGCTTTAAAACTCTTCCTGGACAGGAAGATTAACCCTGTGGTTGCCCTTAAAGGTGTCACGGGGACCCAGGGGATGCGGCGCCTGGCAGCAGCTTCCTCGCTGCTCGCTGGCCAGGCGCCGAATGTAAGCGCTTCCGGGCCCGCTCACGTGGGACGCCAGGGGGCGGGGCCTGGCGCTGTGACGCGGACCCGCCGGGTTTAAAGCCCAGTCTCTCCCATACACCGGTGCCCTGACGTGGTATTCACCTCCCGCAGAGCTCTTGTGTGATTTTTGGCTATCTCCTGTGTTAATCCTGTGTATGACCCTTGGCATTGGCAGACGAACCCTCCTGTGTATTGACCCTTGGCATTGGCAAACGAACCCTCCTGTGTATGACCCTTGGCATTGGCAAACGAACCCTCCTGTGTATGACCCTTGGCATTGGCAAACGAACCCTCCTGTGTATGACCCTTGGCATTGGCAAACGAACCCTCCTGTGTATGACTCCTGGCATTGGCATTTACTCTGTTCTAGGTTCTGCCCTTAACGTTGGTACCGAGGTCAGTCTGTGTGGCACCCTAAGCACGCATCAGACTACCTCTGCTATTACTAAAGTCCTAGGGAGGACTTGTGATCTGGTCTGTACCCCTGTCTGGTATTTCCCTTTCTTTGTCTGTTACCTGTTTCGTTGCCTTTATAGCTTTGCCGACCATTCAAGGATCGGAAGAGTAGAAAGGGAGCTGCATAAAGAGATTTATATCTTAGTAGTCAGAAAGATTCGTGACAATACTCTATTCCATACCTCTGTCTGGTGTTACCCCTTGTTTTTATATTGTCTGGTTATTTGTCTGTTTAGTATCACCGACCATTCAAGGATCGGAAGGGTAGAGAGCGGTCTGCGTAAAGGGACCACACTTTTGGTAATCAGGGGGATCCGTGACATTACGTCAGGGCCAATGGATCCCGCAGACCTCTCTAACCAGCTGGCACGTATCGCAGCCAGACAAGAGGAACAGGACCATAGGATGGACCAGATTTCTCTCGCTCTGCAAACCCTGCTAAATCGGTCCAATACAGGTACCACAAACCCTCCAGATCCAGTGTTACCTAGGGTCAGTCCGGTCTCCCCTGAAGGACATAGGCTTAGTATGAAGGCACCCCTACGCTATGATGGTACACCAAGCCTATGTCGGGGGTTTTTGACTCAACTCGAGATTCTGTTTGAGAACAATCCAGGTTCTTGTATGTCTGATAAAGCTAAAGTAGGATATCTGATTAATCATTTAACAGAAAAAGCTTTATTGTGGGCTACGCCGTTGTGGGAAAATAAAAAACCCATCATTTATGACTATGAGGGTTTTACCTCTGAGTTAAAACGTACCTTTGATCCCTCTAGAAGAGCTACCAATGCGGGTAGGTCCTTGTTTCATATCAAACAAGGTAATAAGAGGGTTGCCGATTATGCCATAGAGTTTAAGACTTTGGTTTCAGAAGTACTTTGGCCGAACGACGTTTTAACCTTAGCCTTTACCGAAGGCTTGAACGAGGCTTTTATGTTTGAACTGGCTCCCTTAAAATTACCAGAAAGTCTGGACCACCTGATAGATTTCTGTATAGCCATGGACGATCAAATCAGGGAAAGGAGACACACCAGAGATAGACCCAGAAGGGTCTTGCCTCCTTTACCCTCGTTACCCAGACACTCCAGTACATCAGGTGGTTCGGAGAATGAAAAAACTGATTTACCGGTCGTTGAACCCATGCAAATAGGGAGGACAGGTATTTCAGAAGCAGAAAAAGCTCACAGAAAAGAAAAGGGGCTCTGCTTTTATTGTGCAGGGGCAGATCACTTCCGCCTTCGATGTCCTCAGAGACCCAGGGTTAGCAGGGCTGAACATAGCAGAGTGGGATTCAGAACAGGAGACACCCAGCTTGTCGGTTCTTTATGTGCCTCCTTTGTGGATAATGAAAAAAAGAAATCCAGGATTCTGTTACCGGTCTCCCTAGCCTGGGAGGGGGTTCACCTCAAGACTGAGGCGTTTTTGGACTCTGGGGCCTCAGGCAATTTTATGGATAAGAATTTTTTGCTGCCAAAAAACCTCATACCACTGGTTCTCAGGGAAAGGCCTCTAAGGGTGGAGGCCATAGATGGTCACCCTCTGGCATGTCCTCATATCACTCACGATACAGTCGATGTATGTATGAAAATAGGAGTTTTGCACCAGGAGACCATAAGATTTCAAATCATTGAATCACCCTCATGTCCTGTCGTCCTTGGGTTTCCATGGCTAACAGAGCACAACCCAGTAGTCGATTGGGCCCAGAGAGACATAAAATGTTGGGGTCAAAGCTGTCAGTCTAAGTGCCTAGGCACAGTTAATGTGATTGGTAGCCTCAATATTGCCACAGCCCCTCCTTTGTCCACAGAGGTCCCTGAATGTTACCGGGCAGTAAAGGAGGTGTTCTCTAAAGCCAGGACTGAGGTTCTACCACCACATCGTCCATATGACTGTGCCATTGACTTGCTCCCCGGTACGATGCCTCCTAGGGGTCACGTATACCCTTTGTCGCAAAGGGAGAACGACATTATGGAGGAATATATAAGGGAGAATCTGGAACGAGGATTCATTAGACGGTCCTCCTCCCCAGCAGGAGCAGGTTTCTTTTTTGTCTCCAAAAAAGAGGGAGATCTGCGACCTTGCATCGACTATAGGGGTTTAAATAGGATCACTATAAGAAATGCATATCCCATACCCCTCATAACAGAATTGTTTGACCGATTAAAAGGGGCTCGTGTCTATACTAAGCTTGATTTACGCGGAGCGTACAACCTGGTCAGGGTTAAGAAGGGAGACGAATGGAAAACGGCTTTTAATACACGTAGCGGGCATTACGAATACCTGGTGATGCCTTTTGGGTTGTGTAATGCGCCAGCCGTCTTTCAGGACCTTATAAATGACACTCTAAGGGAATTTCTGCAAGAATTCGTCATAGTATATCTGGATGATATCCTGATATACTCTCCTGATATGGACACTCATCATGTCCATGTAAAACAAGTGTTGAAAAAACTATTGAAGGCTGGATTGTACTGTAAGCTAGAAAAATGTCTATTCGACATAGTAACTGTGCAATTCCTTGGTTATATTATAACTCCTGGGGGGTTTCAAATGGATCCTAAGAAGCTCTCAGCTATTCTTGACTGGCCTTTACCCCAAGGACTTAAAGCCATTCAGAGGTTTCTAGGGTTCACGAACTATTACAGAAGGTTCATTAAAGATTTTTCGGCCTTGGTGGCCCCTCTCACGGCTATGACAAAGAAAGGGGTGGGAAATCAGAAATGGACACCTCAAGCCACTCAAGCCTTTGAGACACTAAAGCAAGCCTTTACTACTGCTCCTGTTCTCCGGCATCCAGATCCGGCTCTGCCTTTCCAATTAGAAGTTGACGCCTCCGAACTAGGTCTTGGTGCAGTCTTGTCCCAAAGGGAAGCTCCTGACAAACCCTTGCATCCATGCGGCTTCTATTCTCGAAAGTTGTCCCCGGCAGAGAAGAACTATGACATTGGAAATAGAGAATTGTTAGCAGTCATCGCGGCCTTGGCCGAATGGAGATACTTATTAGAAGGGTCTAAGGACCCCGTTGTTATCATAACCGACCATAAGAATCTCACGTACATTGGAGATGCCAAACGTTTAAATTCCAGACAAGCGAGATGGTCATTGTTTCTTTCAAGTTTTAATTACGTACTTACCTATAGACCTGGGTCCAGAAACATTAAAGCAGACGCATTGTCGAGACAGTACGAGTCTTATGAACATAATATCCAAGATCAGCATCCCATTGTACCCCAGGAGAGGATTATAGCCGCTACCACGATTAGTGTTTCGTCTCCTCTAATGAAAAGGTTGCAGACCGTCCAGGGTGCGGCTCCTGGGGGAAGGCCTCCTGCGAAACTCTTTGTACCTGAGAACGAAAGAGAAGAGGTACTCAACATCTATCATGACAATAAAACTTCCGGGCATATGGGTATCACCAAGACTGTGTCTAGTATCAGTAAACTCCTCTGGTGGCCCACGTTGCGCCGAGACGTCAAAGATTACATTGCCGTGTGCGAAGTGTGCACAAGGCAGAAAAGTCCCAAAACAGCACCCATTGGCTTACTCCAGCCTTTGCCGATCCCCGAACGACCCTGGTCACATGTAGCCATGGATTTTATAGTAGAGCTACCTGAGTCAAGAGGGAATACAGTGATACTTACGATCATAGATCGATTTTCCAAGATGGGTCACTATGTTCCTCTTCAGAAACTACCTTCGGCAGCTGAACTGGTGCCCATATTCATTGCCAACGTGGTCCGCATACACGGTGTCCCTCTGGAGATTGTCTCTGATAGGGGGACCCAATTCATCTCCGGATTCTGGAGAGGGTTTTGTAAGAATGTAGGAATAGACCTCTCTTTCTCTTCGGCCTATCACCCCCAGACCAATGGAGCAGCAGAACGAGCAAACCAAAACGTAGAGAAATATCTCAGGTGCTTCATCTCAGAACAACAAGATAACTGGTCAGATCTGCTACCGTGGGCAGAATATGCTATTAACAGCGCAGTAAGTGAATCCACAGGGCATTCTCCTTTCTTCACTGTTTATGGCTTTGATCCTCCCGTGCTCCCCGCCACGTTTCCTGATACCACGATTCCTGCTTTAGATAAACAACTGGCATCATTGAAAGAGACTTGGGGGAGAGTGAGACGGGCACTGGAGGAAAGTAGTGCCATCCAGAAAATTAAGGCCGACAGACACAGGAGGCAGGCACCCGTGTATCAAGTTGGGGACAGGGTTTGGCTGTCTTCACGTAATATCAAGCTCTTAGTGCCTTCCATGAAATTGGCTCCTAGGTATATCGGCCCCTATAAGATTCTACGGCGACTCAACCCTGTCTCCTATGCTTTGGCGTTACCCCCCCATTTTAAAATACACAATGTGTTCCATGTAAACCTTCTGAAGCCGCTGTTATGTAACCGGTACACCAAAGTCCATGCTCCACCGCCTCCTGTCTCTGTGGAGGGCGAGGAGGAATTCGAAGTTAAGGCCATTCTGGGTGCCAGGCTGTCTAGGGGGTCCTTGCAGTATTTGGTCGATTGGGTGGGTTACGGTCCGGAGGATCGTTCTTGGATTCCGGCTGCAGAGGTCCATGCTCCTAGGCTAGTGAAGGCCTTCTATTTGGCACACCCCCGTGCCCCTGGGGGTCGTCCAGTGGCCGCCCCTGGAGGGGGGGTTCTGTCACGGGGACCCAGGGGATGCGGCGCCTGGCAGCAGCTTCCTCGCTGCTCGCTGGCCAGGCGCCGAATGTAAGCGCTTCCGGGCCCGCTCACGTGGGACGCCAGGGGGCGGGGCCTGGCACTGTGACGCGGACCCGCCGGGTTTAAAGCCCAGTCTCTCCCATACACCGGTGCCCTGACGTGGTATTCACCTCCCGCAGAGCTCTTGTGTGATTTTTGGCTATCTCCTGTGTTAATCCTGTGTATGACCCTTGGCATTGGCAGACGAACCCTCCTGTGTATTGACCCTTGGCATTGGCAAACGAACCCTCCTGTGTATGACCCTTGGCATTGGCAAACGAACCCTCCTGTGTATGACCCTTGGCATTGGCAAACGAACCCTCCTGTGTATGACCCTTGGCATTGGCAAACGAACCCTCCTGTGTATGACTCCTGGCATTGGCATTTACTCTGTTCTAGGTTCTGCCCTTAACGTTGGTACCGAGGTCAGTCTGTGTGGCACCCTAAGCACGCATCAGACTACCTCTGCTATTACTAAAGTCCTAGGGAGGACTTGTGATCTGGTCTGTACCCCTGTCTGGTATTTCCCTTTCTTTGTCTGTTACCTGTTTCGTTGCCTTTATAGCTTTGCCGACCATTCAAGGATCGGAAGAGTAGAAAGGGAGCTGCATAAAGAGATTTATATCTTAGTAGTCAGAAAGATTCGTGACAATACTCTATTCCATACCTCTGTCTGGTGTTACCCCTTGTTTTTATATTGTCTGGTTATTTGTCTGTTTAGTATCACCGACCATTCAAGGATCGGAAGGGTAGAGAGCGGTCTGCGTAAAGGGACCACACTTTTGGTAATCAGGGGGATCCGTGACAAAAGGGTCCACAACCCAAATAGGGGTGAAACCTATTGTCCGTCCAGGACCCAGCCCTGCCGACCTCTACATATCCCCCCCCCTCTGTCTCAACGCGGAGGTGTTTGAGGCAACAGTAGACAGCCCACAATGCATCTGGGACAGGGCATCAGCATTTTGGTGCTGTTTCCCAGGCCTGTGTTCCACCACAAAGTTAAACTCCTGGAGAGACAGGAACCACCTGGTAACCCTGGCATTAGCGTGGCGGTGCTGCCTCATCCAGGTCAATGGGGCATGGTCAGACACTAAACGGAACTTCCTGCCCAACAGGAAGTATCTCAAAGAATCCAAGGCCCACTTTATGGCCAAGCCCTCTCTTTCTACCACAGCATAGTTTTTCTCCGCTGCCGTCAGTTTCCTACTAAGAAAAACCACGGGGTGCTCTTCCCCATTGACTTCTTGGGATAGCACAGCCCCCAAACCCTCACTTGAGGCATAAGTCTGTACAATGAACTCCCTCATGAAATCAGGGACTACCAGCACTGGGTGCTGACACAACGCATTTTTAAGCTTCTCGAAGGCATCTTCAGCATTGGCATTCCATTGAATCATCACTGACTTCCTACCTTTCGTCAGGTCAGTCAGTGGTGCAGCAATAGAGGCAAAATTGGGGACAAACCGCCGGTAATACCCCACTATACCCAGAAAAGCACAAACCTGCTTTTTCGTGAGGGGGCGTGGCCAGTTCTGGATAGCCTCTACTTTGTTAAATTGTGGCTTTACCAGACCCCTGCCTACGACATATCCCAGGTACTTAGCTTCCTCCATCCCTACCGCACTTTTCTCAGGGTTAACAGTAAAGCCCGCTTTTCTCAAACCGTCCAAAACCGTCTGAACCCGGGGAAGATGGGACTCCCAATCTGGACTGAAGATGACAATGTCATCCAGGTAGACCGAGGTATATCTCAGGTAGGGGCGGAGCACCCTATCCATCGCTCGTTGGAAGGTGGCCGGGGCTGAGTGTAACCCAAAAGGCATCCGCTTATAATGAAAATGACCCTCTGGAGTGGAAAAAGCAGTCTTTTCCCTGGCTTCCTTAGTCAGGGGTATCTGCCAGTATCCCTTAGTAAGGTCCAGGGTGGTGATATAACGGGCCGGACCCAATTTCTCTATTAATTCATCCACCCTTGGCATGGGATACGCGTCAAATTTTGACACCTCGTTAAGTTTCCTGAAGTCATTGCAGAATCGCAGAGTGCCGTTGGGCTTCGGTACCAACACGATGGGGCTCGACCATTCACTCTGTGACTCCTCAATGACATCAAGCTGAAGCATTTTTTTAACCTCTTCAGAAACCGCCTTTCTATGGGCTTCTGGGATGCGGTACGGCTTTACCCGAACCTTTACATGGAGTTCCGTCACAATATCATGTTTAATCCCGGTCGCGTGTCCCGGTAGTCCTGAAAACATGCCTTTGTTTCTTTGCAGAAACTCCTTAACTTCTTGGGTTTGGGGTTTGGACAGGGTGGCAGCAATGTGTACTGCGTCAACACCATCAGACTCTATACCCACCCCAACCATGGCGGACACCTCTCGGTCTCTCCAGGGTTTTAACAAATTTATGTGGTAGATCTGGTATGGTTTTCTTTTCCCAGGCTGATGCACTCGGTAGTTTACTTCCCCTACTTTTTCAACCACCTCATATGGTCCCTGCCACTTGGCTAGGAACCGACTTTCCACCGTGGGTATAAGTACTGCTACCCGGTCCCCAACCTGAAATTGCCGCAGCTTGGCTGACCGGTTGTATACCCTTTTCTGGGCCTCCTGAGCCTTCTGCAAATGTTCCTGTACCAAAGGCATCACTTTAGAAATTCTCTCTCTCATCTGAGAGATATGTTCAATGAGCGATTTGTGTGGAGAGGACTCACTTTCCCATGTCTCCTTAACCAAATCTAGCAATCCCCGGGGTCTGCGGCCATACACCAACTCAAAAGGTGAGAACCCCGTGGAGGCCTGAGGAACCTCTCGAATAGCAAACAGCAGTGCGGGAAGCAAATGATCACAGTCTCTTCCATCTCTCTGCACAACCCTTTTAAGCATAATTTTCAGAGTCTTGTTGAATCTTTCTACTAGACCATCTGTCTGAGGGTGATAAACAGATGTTCGCAACTGCTTGATTTGGAACAACTTGCACACATCTGCCATCACCCGGGACATAAATGGGGTCCCCTGGTCCGTCAAAATTTCCCTTGGCAGGCCAGTTCTCGAAAACATAAAAAACAACTCCCGCGCAATGGCCTTTGATGTAGGGTTTCTTAAAGGAACCGCCTCTGGATACCTTGTGGCATAATCAAGAACCACCAGGATATATCGTGTCCCCGAGCAGACTCCTCTAAGGGACCCACTATATCCATGGCGATGCGCTCAAAGGGCACCTCAATTATTGGCAGAGGCACCAAGGGGTTCCTATAATGGGGTGCTGGGGCAGTTAACTGGCAAACAGGGCAGGAGGAACAGTACCTCTTAACTGCGGCACCGATACCTGGCCAGTAAAACCGGTCCGTTATCCGGGCCTCGGTTTTCTCAGCTCCCAGGTGACCACCTAGAGCATCATTGTGAGCCAGATCCAGCACCATTCTCTGGTAGGGCTGGGGTACTAGTAATGGTTCAACAATTTCTCCCCGAATTTCTGATACCTGGTAGAATAGATCATTATTGACTGCAAAGTGAGGAAATCTTTTCTCTGCATCTGGTGCTTGAGGTACCCCACTGACAACAGTTACCTGTTCGCGAGCATTTATCAACATCGGGTCACCCATTTGAGCCCTGCCAAATGCACCTCTGGACACCTCTAAGTCAGGGTGTACTGGATAAGAAGAACCCTCCCCCTCATCCACCCCAAGTGTAATATCTACAGGGGATAATTCCTCTTCATCCTCTCCTACCATAACCGGCACGGGAGAGGATTCCCCCTCCTTGGGTGTCAACTCAGGTTGAGGAGCTAGGACACTCACATCAGTTACAACATTCTCATTTTGAACACATTTGAGCAACTCCTCATCAACAGTGTCCACAGTCATGTTTGGTGGGGGTGACCCATAATTGTTCCCCAGTTCGATGGGCAGTTCAGTTTGTGCCAAGCACCACAATTCAGCAAACAAGGGCAGTCCCGTCCCACAATCACATCATGTATCCGAGTACTCACCACCCCGACCTCTTGGGTGACCGAAGTATTCCTGGCGGAAATGGTGACAGGGATCAGCGGATACTCCCAAGTATCCCCATGGATACAGACAACCCGGAGGGTTCTTTGTACTGGACCGAGCCTTCCGACTACCCGGGCATGCACCAGGGTGACCATACTCCCAGAGTCCAGGAGAGCTTTGGCTGGGCGGTGATTCACCCACACAGTACATTCAAACTGACCCCCCTCTAGGTCAAGGTGGGTAGTGCACGTTGTGAGGGTGTAGAAAGACACTCTCCAAGTGGATCCACACTCCATGGTCTCCTCCTGTAGCGGACACTGCGCCCGGGTATGGCCCCAGGCGCGACACCTCCAACACTGTATATCGCCAGCAGTTCGGGTAGCGACAGGCCTCTGCAGAACCGAGGAAGATGACTTTGGAGTGCTGGTTCCTGGGTCCAGTGACGCTTCCCTCCGAGGAACTGAAGCAGGCCTCACAGGTGGTGGCAAGACTGGTCCTCGACGACTGGTTGGTCTGAGCAGGTCCTCCACCACGGTGTATCTCTCCACCATCTCGACTACCAGTGCTGCAGTCTTGGGGTCCCCATGGCTGACCCAGCGCTGTAGATCCTTTGGTAGAGACCTCAGGTAGTGGTCCATCACAACCCTTTCGACCATTTGCTCTCTAGTCAGGGTCTCTGGCTGCAACCACTTTTTAACCAGCTGTCCTAAGTCATGCATCTGGGACCGGGGTGGCTGGTCAGGGCAGTACTTCCTGCAGTGAACACGTTGAGCCCGGACAGCAACAGTTACCCCAAGGCGGGCCAGAACCTCAGCTTTCAGCCGGTTATAATTCTTTGCATCTTCTAGGGGCAGGTCAAAATATGCCTTTTGAGGGTCTCCTTTCAGAAACGGGGCAATGAGACCGGCCCATTGGTCTTGGGGCCGCCCCTCTCTCTCAGCAGTCCCTTCAAACGTGGTGAGAAATGCTTCCACATCATCACTGGCAGACAGCTTTTGGAGGAAATGACTGGCCCTTATGGAGACATGGTTACCAGTAGTGACCACTGCTTGATCACGTCCAGGTGCAAGTTGCTGCATGGCCTCCCGCAGGGCATTGATCTGCGTCTGTGTGGCTACCTGCTGTGCTGCAAGTTGTGCAGCCAGCAAATGGGTGCTTTCTTGTTGGTCAGCAACAGCCTGTGCCAGGGCTTGTTGCTGCTGAGCCATGGCCTCTTCATGGCGAGTCTGGGCCTGCACATTGACAAAGACCATCTGCTTAACGAGCTCCTCCATAGCTGTGGACTTCAGTGCAGCCTTAGCCCAGGACATGCAATCAGAACACTGTCCTTTTTAAAATGTCTTTTTTTTTTTTTTCTTTTCACAAAAATTCCTCTCGCTTGGCGTGTGAGGGGTAGCAAATTGCCCACATTCTCCACCAGTTGTGACATTTGGGGGCCCACAGAGCACGTGCACAATGTCTTTCACAAACAAAACAGTTTTATTCACCCTTTCAGGGCAGTCAAAAAAGGCAACATAATAAGTACACGCTTTGATTCAGCGAAATTAAAGCAAAGTCCTGATCTTCAGCACAAATAAACAGAGAAATAATAGTGGCTCACCAACGCTTTAAACAGTCCCAAACCTAGGGAATCCTTTCCCCAGTATGTAGAAGCCTCTCCAGCAAGGCACAGCACGTCTCCTGCTCTTGGAACACAAACACACAGGTTCCACTGATTACTTTTCCTAAACTCCCACAATCCTATCAGGGAGTTGCTGGCTTTAAAACTCTTTCTGGACAGGAAGATTAACCCTGTGGTTGCCCTTAAAGGGTCCACAACCCAAATAGGGGTGAAACATATTGTCCATTCAGGACCCAGCCCTGCCGACCTCTACAGTAGATATAATTTCCCTCCTGTATTAGTATGATTATTACTATAGGTAGATATAATTTCCCTCCTGCATTAGTGTGATTATTACTATAGGTAGATATAATTTCCCTCCTGCATTAGTGTGATTATTACTATAGGTAGATATAATTTCCCTCCTGCATTAGTGTGATTATTACTATAGGTAGATATAATTTCCCTCCTGCAATACATAGTTACATAGTTACATAGGCTGAAAAAAGACATGCGTCCATCGGGTTCAGCCTCTCCCACATAACCTACTGCTGTTGATCCAAAAGAAGGCAAAAAACCCAGTCTGAATGCTTGCCAATATGCAACATACTGGGAAAAAATTCCTTCTTGACCCCAGAATGGCAGTCAGATTTCTCCTTGGATCAAGAAGCTTTTACCCACATATTAAATATTATAACCCTTAATATTCTGTGGCTGCAGGAAGTCATCCAGTCGTTTTTTAAAAGTCTGTACAGACTCTGACCCAACCACCTCAACAGGCAGAGAATTCCACAGCTTTATTGTTCTCACCGTAAAATAACCCTTCCTATGCTTTAAGCTAAATTTTCTTTCTTCCAGTCTAAATGGATGACCCCTTGTCCTATGTATAGTCCTGTTAATGAATAGGTTATCAGACAATGGTTGATAATGGCCCCGTATATATTTATATAAGGTTATCAGATCCCCTCTAAGGCGCCTTTTCTCTAAACTAAACAGGTTTAAGCTTGTTAGTCTTTCCTCATAACTTAACCCTTCCATCCCCCTTATTAATTTAGTTGCCCGTCTCTGCACTTTTTCTAGCGATATAATATCTTTTTTTAAGACAGGTGCCCAAAATTGCACGGCATATTCAAGGTGCGGCCTGACCATTGATTTATACAGAGGCAAAATTATGTTTTCATCCCGTGAGTGAACTCCCCTTTTAATGCATGCCAGTACTTTGCTGGCCTTGGCGGCTGCTGTTTGACATTGCACATTGTTACTTAGTTTGAAGTCTATGATTATTCCCAAATCCTTCTCCTGCTTGGATTTCCCTAACTCCGTACCATTTAGGGTATAAATTACTTGTGTGTTCTTCACTCCAAAGTGCATAACTTTACATTTATCTAGATTAAATTTCATCTGCCATTTAAGTGCCCAGTCCCCCAATCTATCTAAATCCCTCTGCAGCGAAGTAACATCCTGCTCACATTGTATTACTTTTCCTAGCTTTGTGTCATCTGCAAACACTGATACATGACTTTCAATGCCTATCTCAAGGTCATTTATAAATAAATTGAATAGTATTGGTCCTATAACAGACCCCTGAGGGACACCACTTACCACTGGTGTCCATCTTGAAAATGTACCATTTATGACCACTCTCTGTACCCTATCTTTTAGCCAGTTTTCTATCCAAGAACAAGTATTTTCATCTAGACCATTTTTCTTAATTTAAATAGTAACCTTTTGTGTGGAACTGTGTCGAAAGCTTTGGCAAAATCTAAGTAAATCACATCCACTGCGACCCCCTGATCTATACTTCTACTTACTTCCTCATAGAACGTAATTAGGTTAGTCTGACATGATCTGTGTTTCATGAAACCATGCTGATTTTTGCCAATTACATTATACCTCCCAATAAATTCCTGAATATTATCCCTTAGTAACCCCTCAAATACTTTCCCAGCCACAGATGTTAAGCTCACAGGTCTATAATTCCCAGGCACAAATTTTAAACCTTCTTAAATATAGGGACCACGTCAGCTTTTCTCCAATCCTCTGGTACTATTCCTGAAAGAAAAGAATCTTGAAAGATTAAGAACAGAGGTTTACATATTTCAACACATAGCTCTCTTAGTACTCGCGGGTGAATTCCATCTGGCCCTGGGGCTTTATTAACATTCACATTGTTTAATTTGTGTAAAACCTTGTCCTGAGTCAACCAGTCACTTTGTATTAGTAAGTTTTTATTAATGAATTTCATGTCTCCTGTTATAGGTTTCTCTTTGATAAATACTGAAGAAAAATAATCATTTAAAATTTCTGCTTTATCCTGATCTTCAGTTAACAATAACCCTGACTCAGATTTTAGTGAACCTACATTTTCACTCTTGGGTTTTTTAGAATTTATGTACCTAAAGAATCTTTTAGGGTTGGTCTTGCTCTCTTTGGCTATTTCTTTTTCATTTTCTAGTTTAGCCCATCTAATCGCATTTTTACATGCTTTATTGGCTGCCCTATATGCTTTATAGGATGCCTCAGATTTATCAAATTTAAAAGCTTTAAATGCCTTCTTTTTATTTTTCATTTCCTTAGTTACCTTCCTACTAAGCCACATTGGTTTCAGTCTGTTTCTTTTATATTTATTAACCAGTGGAATATATTGTGACGTGTACTTTTCTAGTGTTAGTTTAAAGATATTCCACTTATCCTCAGTGTTTTTCCCGTGAAAGAGTTTCTGCCAGTCAATGACATTGAGAGCTTCCTTTATTTTAATAAAGTTGGCCTTTTTAAAATTATATATTTTAGCATGCCCCTTATGAATGTGTTTTTTTGAGTTTATTTCAAAAGTCACCCTGTTATGGTCGCTGTTTCCCAACTATTCTTTTATATTAATATTTGAGAAAAGATCCACATTATTTGTTATAACCAGGTCCAGACAGTTATCCTCTCTAGTTGGTGTTTCTACCAGTTGTGACATGAAGGTATCATTTAAAATGTTCAGGAACCGGATTCCCTTTGCTGAATTACTAGTCCCACTATCCCAATTAATGTCCGGGTAATTAAAATCTCCAATAATTAAAGTGCTACCATGATGTCCAGCCTTCCTAATTTGCTCTAACAGTTGTTCTTCCTCATCATTATCTATATTAGGTGGTTTATAGCATATGCCAACCAATAATTGACTTCCCTGTTTATTCCCCAACGAAATATTTACCCATAAGGATTCCACATTTCCCTCATCACTTTCCAGTTGTGTAATATTAGGCTTTACACAACTAGGCTTTACACAACTAGGCTATTAGGCTATACTAGAATTATTACTATAGGTAGATATATTTTGCCTCCTGCATTAGTGTGATTATTACTATAGGCAGATATAATTTGCCTCCTGCAATACTAGGATTATTAATATAGGTAGATATTAGTCTTGTGCACCGATTTTTATTTTTTTCTATTCGATTTTTCGGATTTTTAAACTTTTCGATTCGGCTCGTTTCGACCAATTTCTGTTTCGATTCGGCTCGACTCATTTTTCGTGTACATTTTGTTTTCGGAATTTCGACCATTTTTGCGTATTTTTGTGTCACTAAGCTCGTTTTTTGTATCGACTTTTCGTATTTTTGAAAATTTTCTTTTTTTCGGAACGTCTGTTCTCCTCGTTTCAAAGCAATAAATTTCGATTTGACACATTTCAAGTACATTCGAAAATTCGAAAATATTTTGTTTCGGCTCGGAAAACTTTTCGGATCTGCCATTTTCGGATCTAAAAATTTTCGGAAATTCGGCCGCATCCGAAAACACGAATCGGGAAATTTCGTTAAAATTCCGAAACCCGAATCTCACATCCCTAGTAGATATAATTTCCCTCCTGCATTAGTGTGATTATTACTATAGATATAATTTGCCTCCTGCAATACTAGGATTATTAATATAGGTAGATATAATTTCCCTCCTGCAATACTAGGATTATTCCTATAGGTAGATATAATTTCCCTGCTGCATTAGTGTGATTATTACTATAGGTAGATATAATTTGCCTCCTGCAATACTAGGATTATTAATATAGGTAGATATAATTGCCTCCTGCATTAGTGTGATTATTACTATAGGTAGATAATAATTTGCCTCCTGCAATACTAGGATTATTAATATAGGTAGATATAATTTGCCTCTTGCATTAGTGTGATTATTACTATAGGTAGATATAATTTGCCTCCTGCATTAGTATGATTATTACTATAGGTAGAAATAATTTCCCTCCTGCAATACTAGGATTATTACTATAGGTAGAAATAATTTCCCTCCTGCAATACTAGGATTATTACTATAGGTAGATATAATTTCCCTCCTGCATTCGTATGATTATTACTATAGGTATATATAATTTGCCTCCTGCAATAGTGTGATTAATACTATAGGTAGATCTAATTTCCCACCTGCATTAGTGTGATTATTACTATAGGTAGATATAATTTCCCACCTGCAATACTAGGATTATTATATATATCCAAAAGATGTAGGATACACTTGAGTACTTTTACAGGAGGGTAATTAAAAACTTGTAGTTTAATTAAGTATCCATATTAAAAATCCTGTAACCAACATTTCAGTGACTTATTTGTACAGTTATTGCAATTTTAGGGCTTAATTTATGTATACCAAAACTCAAAATGGATTGGATGTTATAGTATTTCCCCAAATCCTTTTTATATTGTTTGAAATTATGGTGAATGTGGGATATTAATATATATATTTACACATTACATGACTTCCTAGAAGGTTCAGGAGAACATAAAATGACTGCATGCTCTGACAGTAAGTTTTTTCATTATAAAACTGAGCACCTTGTAAGTAAAGGGTCACAATGTGTGTTAACTTAGTGTGTCTGTGCAGCGCTTTGTGGTGCAGACATGGGGCAGTAGCTGGAGCTCAACCCTGGCAGGTTTGCAGGGAACCTGTCTAAATTATCAGTGAGCCCCCCTAATGTAATATTGTAATATTATTTGTTTCTTATGCTGGACAGTGTGGACAGGACTCCCTGTGATGTGCTATCTCCATTAGTACATACACACACACACAGTGCCTCTCCCCCATCTGTTTAACTTTATAAGATGTTAATTTGTGGAATCTGGTAAGAGGTGTGAGGAGCAATGTAGGCACTTATCCCCCCCATGGGGCCGACACTGATAACAGGCATTTTAGGGTTAATGATTCTTCCAGTGACTGCTTGTAAAATTAGACAGGGGGGCCAGGTATCTATCTCCCCTCCTAATCAAACTCTAGTTTGTGGCTCTTGAGTTCTCAGTCCGGCACATAGAGGAAAGGATCGTGTCTCAGCCTGTAAAATTTTTCTGGTGCATCTGACCTTACAGTAAAAGAAAAAACTCCATTATATACAACACAGGGAACATTTTACATTGCATTTTAAAAGGGAATTCGTTCATATAAATCAAGGGGAAACGAATTGTAATAAAATTTACATAAACTGATTATATATATATATATATATATATTTATTTTTTTTATAATTCTTTATTTTGAAAAAGTTTTAAACACAAAAAGACAAAACAGCCACCTGTGACATCGCCTCGCAGGGCAGAGAGGGCAGGCCTCATAAAACATGGTTTGGCTCAACTCATAAAATCATGGTGGAAATAAAAAAGCAAACTGGTTGAGATCGGAAGAAATGTAGTAAATCGCCCTTATGCCAGCGCTTGGCATGCCACGTAGCCGACCGGACAAGACTAACAATAAACCACGTACGACAGGAGAAGGAAAAGAGAAGGAAAGATAAGGACAGAGAAAAAAGGAAAAAGAAAGAAGGAAAAAAAAAAAGGAAGAACCTCCCGCATCTGGCTCCCTTTAGGTGTTAATCTGGCTTTAATTAGTTTCTTCCCAACGACTCCAGGTTTTATAAAACGAGGGAAGAGAGTTGTGAATCACCGCGGACAGTTTATCCATGTGATGCGCCTCGGCTATATAAGCCCGGGCCACCTCAACGGAAGGCACCTCCCCAGCTCGCCAGTGTTTAGCGAGAGCTCTCCTAGCTCCCAACACTATCCTGCGGAAGAGTTTGCAATCCGGCCCCCGAAGGGATGCCGGTGACCTATGGAGCAGGAAGGCCCAAGGATCAAGAGGGACAGGTTGTTGAAATACCTCCTCTAATAAATCACCAATCCGGTCCCAGAAGGATCGCACCTTCGGGCACTGCCACCACATGTGAAACAGGGTACCTCGAGCCCCACAGCCCTTCCAACACACATCAGGGGTACCCGGCTGCAGATGCGAGAGCAAGACCGGGGTGGCATACCATCGGTACAACGTTTTATATGCCTGTTCTTTCAGCGTAACACATATAGACACTTTTGCAATATTTTCCCACATATCTTGCCACTCCTCTCCCTCCAACTCCTCCCCAATATCCGCCTCCCAGCGGGCAATGAATCCAGGGGTCAGCCAGGAGACATCCTCGCATGAAAAATGACTATATAAGGTGGAAATCAGAGCGGTTGGAGCCCTTCCGGAGTCACACATGGATTCAAAAAACGTTAATTTTTGACTAGCTGCTCGTGAAATGTTATGTTGAGATAAAAAGTCTCGTATCTGTAGGAATCTGAAGTGGTCGAAGGTCCGGAGGTCACCCTTCGATTGTAGGTCCGAGAAGGAGAACCAGTCACCTCCTGGAGATCTGAAATGCTTAATCCTCTGCAGGTCGATATTTTCGAAAGCTGTAAAGGCGGAGGGGGACAGTCCCGGAACAAAAGCTCTGTTGCGTAAATATGGCATTAACGGCGAGAAGCAAGAGCAGAGGTGAAATTTGTCCCGGACGGAGTCCCAAACCCTCAGGGAGGTTAGAGTCGCTGTACAGGTGGACCGCAATAGCGGGCGGAACTCCTTGGGTAGCCAAAAATAAAATTGCGGGAGGTCTGGTGCAAATAGATCCGATTCCAAATCGGCCCAACGTTGGGAGTGTTGGGGCAGATGAAACATTACAAACTGAGCAATCTGAGCCGCTTGGAAATATTTATACAAGTGCGGAAGGCCCAGACCCCCACGTTCTTTAGGGCGATATAAGACATATTTAGAAACCCTTCTCCTGCCCCCCGCCCACACAAAACCCTCAATTTGGGACTGCAGCTGTCGAAGAGATCGGGGGCACACCCAGATCGGCAGGGCTTGAAATAGATATAATAATCTCGGAAGCAGGTTCATTTTTATGCAATTAATCCTGCCGATCCAGGAGACCCCCTCCCTCCCCCACCTCTCCAGGTCCTCGCCCAGAAGTTTAAACATTGCCTCATAGTTTAGGGAGTGCAATCCATTCACATCAGGCGTAAGCCACACTCCCAGGTATTTCAATGAGGATCGAGTAAAACGAAAGCCCGAGGAACTCTCAATTTCCTGACAGATCGAGGCCGACAGGGAAAAAGGGCATAGCAACCGACTTTTCAAGGTTAACCTTATAACCGAGACTGCTGAAAAAGTCGCGCAGGAGGGAGAGCAGGGGAGGAATGGAGGCGGAAGGATGGCTAAGAGTGAGCAAGACATCATCGGCGTACGCCGATACCTTGTATTCCTCCCCACCCACAGTCACTCCCGTAATATGGGGGAGTGGCGAATAGCCGATAAGAGGGGTTCGAGAGATAGGGCAAAGAGGAGGGGGGACAAAGGGCATCCCTGTCGCGTCCCATTTCCTACAGAGAAGCTCGTGGGAACAGTACCTGGTGTAATGACAGCTGAGGTAGGGGAATCATACAGAGATCGGAGGGTCGAGATAAAGGACATCGGGAAGCCCCACGTGGTCAAAAGTCGAAATAAAAAGGGCCATTCCAGTCGATCGAATGCTTCTCTGCATCTAAAGAGATGAGCAGAGAGGGCAATTGGTGTCAGTCATTCGCTCCATCAGCACCACAGCCCGTCTGGTATTAGCAAATGCATGCCTGCCCGGGATGAACCCCACCTGATCCGGATGAATGATGGAAGCTAAAAAGGAGTTCAGTCTATTTGCCAGTATTTTTGTAAATATTTATAATCAACATTCAATGGGCCTGTTATTTTGCGGGTAAGACGGGTCCTTTCCTTCCTTTGGAATTAAAATTATGTCAGAGCGGAGAAAATCTGCTGGGGCCGGGGCACCCTCCCACAGCGACAGATAAAATTTGTGTAAGTGTGGAGACAAAGTTTGGGTAAAGGTTTTATAGTAAAAGGCAGAGAACCCATCCGGGCCAGGAGCCTTGTGAGGTTTAAATGCCTTAATAACCTCAGCTATCTCTTCCTCAGATGGGGGGTGTCTAAGCGCCTGTCTCTGTGCTGGGGATAGCCGGGGGAGAGGAGCACTCGACAGGAAACGGTCAATCGATTGGCCCAATGGAATAGAGTCGGAAACGTGGGTCGGGGAGTGGTTGTATAATGTCTGAAAGTATGAGGTAAACAACTTATTAACTGTAGCTGGGGATGTGTGCAGGACTCCCTCCCCATCTCTGGCTCCCGTTATATGTTTGGACCTAGTTGGTTGCGAAGTTTAGACGCTAGGAGGGTGTGAGATTTGTTGGCAAATTCAAAATAGGTTCTCTTGGACCAAGCCAATGAGCGGGCCGCGTCCTCCCCGAGTAATTGACGTATGGCGGTCCTGATCGTTTTAATCTGGGCGGTCAAGGCGTCTGAGGGTGAAAGTTTGTTCAGGGTTCCCATTTAGACAGGTCTTTGGTCAAAGAAACCAGGGAAGCCAATTTTTGTTTTTTGAGTCTGCTACCTAATTGTATGAGATGGCCCCGGATCACCGTTTTATGGGCCAGCCACAGGGTGGTGGGGGAAAGGGTGGGTGAGTCATTTTCCAGAAAGTAGTCTCTAAGTTGTTGCTGCAGTTCTAAGATGTGTTCAGGTTTATGTAGTAAAGAGGAATTCAGACGCCACGACCACGCCGGCGTGTAAGACGGTATGGATAACGTCATGGAGATCGGAGCGTGGTCCGACCACGTAATATCGCCGATGCTTGAGGTCGGGATTAGAGGCATCGTCGACAGGGACACCAGGAAGAGGTCTATACGGGAGTAAGAGTGATGGGGGTTGGAAAAAAAGGTGAAGTCCCTATCACCCGGGTGATGGAGACGCCATGCATCCACCAGGGAGTGGTCAAGCATAAAGGACTCCAGGGAAGCATCCTGGGGGTATCCCGAAGGCGTCCCCGAGGAGTCCCCCGATGCCTTTCTGTCCAGAGATGGTTGAGGGACTGCATTAAAGTCTCCGCCAAAAATAACTCGACCGTCAGCTTTAGTTGTCAGTAAAGAAGATATTTCCGTCCAGAAGTCAGGGTCATAACCATTAGGGGCATAAATGTTAAATAAGGTTAGGGTGGTGGAGGCTATCTGTCCCACGAGCATCAAATAACGTCCAGCTGGGTCTGAAACTTCAAGGTGTATTTTAAAGGGACAGGAGGAGTGAATCAAAGTGGCCACTCCCTTTTTCTTTTGTGGAGATGATGCCATGTAGGTAACCGGGAAGGCCTTGTTTCTTAATGAAAATTGGCGGGAGGAAGCAAAATGGGTCTCCTGGATCAGTGCTATATGGCACGCGGATCGTTTGAGCTCCCTTAACAGCAAACGCCTCTTTTGGTGTGTGTTTAATCCCTTAACATTAAGGGACAAAATCTTTAAACCGCTATCCCCCATACAGAGTCAACAGGAGGGAGGTGAAAAGGAGCAGGGCACCACAGAAGTCCCCCCATCCCCAACTGAGGGCGAGAGAGGGAAACTGGAATCAAGGGCAAGAGAGGAGGTAGAGAAAGAGAGATGAGGAGAGACAGAATAGAAAAGGAAAAAGCAAAGGAGCGGGTGGCACGCCCAAGAAACAAAGACCCACCAACAACGTAAGACAAAAACACAACATAACACAGAGAGCGCCTGGACTTATGGAGTGCCAGGCCGACCTTGGAGGGGAGGACACGGAGACCAAAACTCCCCAAACCCCAAACCCCCACACCCCCACACCCAACCAAGGTTGATAGACATTAGCAATAGCTGGACATGGCATTATAACCGATAGGGGAGAACCCCGGGAGGGAGGGTCCCCCAACCCGCCCCGGGAAACCGGCAGGGCGGACCCTCCCCCAGGGGGGCCCCCGTCTGACAATATAAACTCAATGAGGCATACCAGAAGCTTTTAAATCAAATAACAAGTGAACATCAATGACATCAGTAAATGGCCCTGAGCCAAGGGCAATTAAAACAAAAGAAAAAGAAAAAGCCGGAGAGCAACAGCACACAGACCTCCCGTGTGGAGCATATGGTGACCCACCACCATCTGGACTCCTGAGCAACAACCCTCCAATGAGGGGAATTGAAGGAGAAAAGAAGAAGGAGGAACGGGCCTCCAGGCCACAGATACATCCTCAGCCATCCCCGCTCGTGATGCCAACTCGAGTCCAGCGCTGCTGTAGACGAGGGAAGGAAGAAGGCGGGAGCCCGGGGCAACAAAATCTTCCAGAGGTGGGCACTTCACTGCGGCCCAAAAGGCGGCAAGCTCTGAGGAGGGGGTGAGGGCCACCTGCCGGCCCGCCACCGACACTTGTAAGCGAAAGGGAAATCCCCACGTGTATGGGATGTCGTTAGCAGATAAGTGTTCTGTAATGGGGCGCCAAGCCCTGCGTCGTCGGAGGGTTGCGGGATCCAAATCCTGGAACAGCTGTAGGGGTTTATCCTCAAAATCCAATTGGAAGGTGCGTGCGGCATGAAGGATCTGATGTTTCGCCGTGAAGTAATGCATGCGGAATATCACGTCGCGTGGAATAAGAGACGAAATATTCGGGGGTCTCTGAGCTCTATGAATCCGATCCATTAGCAGCTGAGCTTCCGGTATATCCGGTGCAAGGCGACGTAATATACCCAGCACCGTCCCATTGAGATCTTTAGGTGACACAGTTTCTGGGAGACCTCTCAGCCTGATATTATTTCTCCTGGAACGATTAGACAGGTCCTCCATCTTAGATTCCAAGAATGAGACTCTTTTAGCTAGGTCCCCGGTGCCCTCCGCTAAGTCGTTATGGGCCTGTGTTAGCTCTGCGGCCTGGTCCTCCAGTTCAGCCGTGCGTGCGCCCAGCAGCGAATCAATCAATCTCTCCCCGCAGTTCTGTCCCCAATTTCGCCACCTCACCCGCCAGAAAGGTCTGCATCTGGGACATCTTGATAAAGAGGCGTTCCACGTCTCCCCGCGAGGCCGGAGCCGTTAAGTCCGCTGAGGTGGATAACTCGTCCTCCGGGTACAGCGTTTCACCGTGGCCGCCATCTTGGAAGGCTTCGGCCTGCTTTTTAGCTGGGACGAAATGCTGGGCTACGGATGGGTCCGGTGGCCGCGTTTTTTTTTAGCGGTTTGGAGGCTGGCATGCTGCTGGAGCTATAAGAGGCTTTGTGTGAAAGAAAAAATCGGCTCAGGGGTGCTCAAACCAGAGGCTTTGGTGCTAGGTGTGCGGGAGCCCCGGATCACGCGGCCATCTTGGTTGGGCGCTAGCTCCGCCCCCCATATATATATATTTTATTACAATTCGTTTCCCCTTGATTTATATGAACGAATTCCCTTTTAAAATGCAATGTAAAATGTTCCCTGTGTTGTATATAATCGAGTTTTTTCTTTAACTGTAAGGTCAGATGCACCAGAAAAATTTTACAGGCCGAGATTTATATGAAGGAATTCCCTTTTAAAATGCAATGTAAAATGTTCCCTGTGCTGTATCTGTGTTTTCCCTGATGTGTTTCTTAGTAAGATAACACCTGGGTGAGCTTTGCAGGCACTTTGCTCCATGCAGGACGTCCACATTTGAAATCACAGGGAGTACTGTCTGGCACTGACAGGGCAGGATCATCCCGCTGCCTGCCCTGTATAATATTTCTCATGCTAGCAGAATTTACAACCTCCCAGAGATGCCATCACGCCATGTACTCTGCTGCTGTTTGAGGTCAGAGGGAAAGTAACATACATAGTTACATAGTTACATAGTTATATAGGCTGAAAAAAGACATGCGTCCATCGGGTTCAGCCTCTTCCACATAACCTACTGCTGTTGATCCAAAAGAAGGCAAAAAACCCAGTCTGAAATATGCAACATACTGGGAAAAAATTCCTTCTTGACCCCAGAATGGCAGTCAGATTTCTCCTTGGATCAAGAAGCTTTTACCCACATATTAAATATTATAACCCTTAATATTCTGTGTCTGCAGGAAGTCATCCAGTCGTTTTTTAAAAGTCTGTACAGACTCTGACCCAACCACCTTAACAGGCAGAGAATTCCACAGCTTTATTGTTCTCACCGTAAAATAACTCTTCCTATGCTTTAAGCTAAATTTTCTTTCTTCCAGTCTAAATGGATGACCCCTTGTCCTATGTATAGACCTGTTAATGAATAGGTTATCAGACAATGGTTGATAATGGCCCCGTATATATTTATATAAGGTTATCAGATCCCCTCTAAGGCGCCGTTTCTCTAAACTAAACAGGTTTAAGCTTGTTAGTCTTTCCTCATAACTTAACCCTTCCATTCCCCTTATTAATTTAGTTGCCCGTCTCTGCACTTTTTCTAACGCTATAATATCTTTTTTTAAGACCGGTGCCCAAAATTGCACGGCATATTCAAGGTGCGGCCTGACCATTGATTTATACAGAGGCAAAATTATGTTTTCATCCCGTGAGTGAACTCCCCTTTTAATGCATGCCAATACTTTGCTGGCCTTGGCGGCTGCTGTTTGACATTGCACATTGTTACTTAGTTTGAAGTCTATGAGTATTCCCAAATCCTTCTCCTGCTTGGATTTCCCTAACTCCGTACCATTTAGGATATAAATTACTTGCGTGTTCTTCACTCCAAAGTGCATAACTTTGCATTTATCTAGATTAAATCTCATCTGCCATTTAAGTGCCCAGTCCCCCAATTTATCTAAATCCCTCTGCAGCGAAGTAACATCCTGCTCACATTGTATTACTTTTCCTAGTTTTGTGTCATCTGCAGACACTGATACATGACTTTCCATGCCTATCTCAAGGTCATTTATAAATAAATTGAATAGTATTGGTCCTATAACAGACCCCTGAGGGACACCACTTACCACTGGTGTCCATCTTGAAAATGTACCATTTATGACCACTCTCTGTACCCTATCTTTTAGCCAGTTTTCTATCCAAGAACAAGTATTTTCATCTAGACCATTTTTTCTCAATTTAAATAGTAACCTTTTGTGTGGAACTGTGTCGAAAGCTTTGGCAAAATCTAAGTAAATCACATCCACTGCGACCCCCTGATCTATACTTCTACTTACTTCCTCATAGTTCTCATAGTTCCTCATAACAATTTCATTATATTATGCAGGTGGGAAACCATGTTACATCTCTCCAGGATACATTACTGCCTTAATATAATAATTGTTATATTTGTATTCATCCTTTGATGTCAAACAGCAACAGAGTATGTGTATCACTGGGTGCTTGTAAAGTCTGGCTGCATTATACAACTTCTCTCACCTGAAAGCTGCAAAAAGTAAGCGGCCAGTGTGGTGACTTCATACACAGGGAAGATTTTATCTGTGCCTCAAAGCGATTCTTTTGTTTAAAATGCAATAAATAATATACTTTAAATGTGCATTTTAATAAAATATATTTTAATTTAAAAAAAAGTGTGGTCTCATTCAGTGGTACAAAAAGATCCCTTTCTCAATGCTGCTAACTGCTGTGTCACAAAATAAACAGTCAGAAGGCATGTTGTAGCACAGAAAGAAAACTGCTTTATTGTGCAAAAGGAGTAAGACCATGATTCAGGCCTGCAGGACTTTTCTCAATACTTTTTCCCTCGCTGGTTAATTTTTTTTAAGTTACAGTGATCAGTAACGCCAGGTCAAGGCTTCAACCCTTGTTACTGCCCATTCACACACCATTCATTCATTATAGCTCCCTCTACACATTCATACAACACTCATACTTAATTTTACATTTTTGACTACTGAAGCGAATAATATATATATATATTTTTGTATTATTACTATAGGTAGATATAATTTCCCTCCTGCATTAGTGTGATTACTACTATAGGTAGATATAATTTCCCTCCTGCAATACTAGGATTATTACTATAGGTATATATAATTTCCCTCCTGCATTAGAGTGATTATTACTATAGGTAGATATAATTTGCCTCCTGCAATACTAGGATTATTACTATAGGTAGATCTAATTTGCTTCCTGCATTAATGTGATTATTACTATAGGTAGATATAATTTGCCTCCTGCAATATTAGGATTATTTCTATAGGTAGATATAATTTCCCTCCTGCATTAATATGATTATTACTATAGGTAGATATAATTTCCCTCCTGCACTAGTGTGATTATTACTATAGGTAGATATAATTTCCCTCCTGCATTAATATGATTATTACTATAGGTAGATATAATTTGCCTCCTGCATTAGTATGATTATTACTATAGGTAGATATAATTTCCCTCCTGCATTAGTGTGATTATTACTATAGGTAGATATAATTTGCCTCCTGCAATACTATGATTATTACTATAGGTAGATATAATTTGCCTCTGCATACTAGGATTATTACTATAGGTAGATATAATTTCCCTCTGCATTAGTGTGATTATTACTATAGGTAGATATAATTTGCCTCCTGCATTAGTGTGATTATTACTATAGGTAGATATAATTTGCCTCCTGCATTAGTATGATTATTACTATAGGTAGATATAATTTGCCTCCTGCATTAGTATGATTATTACTATAGGTAGATATAATTTGCCTCCTGCATTAGTATGATTATTACTATAGGTAGATATAATTTCCCTCCTGCATTATTGTGATTATTACTATAGGTAGATATAATTTCCCTCCTGCATTAATATGATTATTACTATAGGTAGATATAATTCCCTCCTGCATTAGTGTGATTATTACTATAGGTAGATATAATTTGCCTCCTGCAATACTAGGATTATTACTATAGGTAGATATAATTTCCCTCCTGCAATGCTAGGATTATTATTATAGGTAGATATAATTTCCCTCCTGCAATACTAGGATTATTACTATAGGTATATATAATTTCCCTCCTGCAGTAGTGTGATTATTACTATAGGTAGATATAATTTGCCTCCTGCAATACTAGGATTATTACTATAGGTAGATATAATTTGCCTCCTGCATTAATGTGATTATTACTATAGGTAGATATAATTTCCCTCCTGCACTAGTGTGATTATTACTATAGGTAGATATAATTTCCCTCCTGAATTAATATGATTATTACTATAGGTAGATATAATTTCCCTCCTGCACTAGTGTGATTATTACTATAGGTAGATATAATTTCCCTCCTGCATTAATATGATTATTACTATAGGTAGATATAATTTCCCTCCTGCATTAGTGTGATTATTACTATAGGTAGATCTAATTTGCCTCCTGCAATACTAGGATTATTACTATAGGTAGATATAATTTGCCTCCTGCATTAATGTGATTATTACTATAGGTAGATATAATTTCCCTCCTGCACTAGTGTGATTATTACTATAGGTAGATATAATTTCCCTCCTGAATTAATATGATTATTACTATAGGTAGATATAATTTCCCTCCTGCACTAGTGTGATTATTACTATAGGTAGATATAATTTGCCTCCTGCAATACTAGGATTATTACTACAGGTATATATAAATTTGCCTCCTGCATTAGTAAGATTATTACTATAGGTATATATAATTTGCCTCCTGCATTAGTGTGATTATTACTATAGGTGGATATAATTTGCCTCCTGCAATACTATGATTATTACTATAGGTAGATATAATTTGCCTCCTGCAATACTAGGATTATTACTATAGGTAGATATAATTTCCCTCCTGCATTAGTGTGATTATTACTATAGGTAGATATAATTTGCCTCCTGCATTAGTATGATTATTACTATAGGTAGATATAATTTCCCTCCTGCATTAATATGATTATTACTATAGGTAGATATAATTTCCCTCCTGCATTAGTGTGATTATTACTATAGGTAGATATAATTTGCCTCCTGCAATACTAGGATTATTACTATAGGTAGATATAATTTCCCTCCTGCAATACTAGGATTATTACTATAGGTAGATATAATTTCCCTCCTGCATTAGTGTGATTATTACTATAGGTATATATAATTTGCCTCCTGCAATACTATGATTATTACTATAGGTAGATATAATTTGCCTCCTGCAATACTAGGATTATTACTATAGGTAGATATAATTTGCCTCCTGCAATGCTAGGATTATTATTATAGGTAGATATAATTTCCCTCCTGCAATACTAGGATTATTGCTATAGGTATATATAATTTGCCTCCTGCAATGCTAGGATTATTATTATAGGTAGATATAATTTCCCTCCTGCAATACTAGGATTATTACTATAGTTACATATAATTTCCCTCCTGCATTAGTGTGATTATTACTATAGGTAGATATAATTTGCCTCCTGCAATACTAGGATTATTACTATAGGTAGATATAATTTGCCTCCTGCATTAATGTGATTATTACTATAGGTAGATATAATTTCCCTCCTGCACTAGTGTGATTATTACTATAGGTAGATATAATTTCCCTCCTGAATTAATATGATTATTACTATAGGTAGATATAATTTCCCTCCTGCACTAGTGTGATTATTACTATAGGTAGATATAATTTGCCTCCTGCAATACTAGGATTATTACTATAGGTAGATATAATTTCCCTCCTGCAATACTAGGATTATTACTATAGGTATATATAATTTGCCTCCTGCAATGCTAGGATTATTATTATAGGTAGATATAATTTCCCTCCTGCAATACTAGGATTATTACTATAGGTACATATAATTTCCCTCCTGCATTAGTGTGATTATTACTATAGGTAGATATAATTTGCCTCCTGCAATACTAGGATTATTACTATAGGTAGATATAATTTGCCTCCTGCATTAATGTGATTATTACTATAGGTAGATATAATTTCCCTCCTGCACTAGTGTGATTATTACTATAGGTAGATATAATTTCCCTCCTGAATTAATATGATTATTACTATAGGTAGATATAATTTCCCTCCTGCATTAGTGTGATTATTACTATAGGTAGATATAATTTGCCTCCTGCAATACTAGGATTATTACTATAGGTAGATATAATTTCCCTCCTGAATTAATATGATTATTACTATAGGTAGATATAATTTCCCTTCTGCATTAGTGTGATTATTACTATAGGTAGATATAATTTGCCTCCTGCAATACTAGGATTATTACTATAGGTAGATATAATTTGCCTCCTGCAATACTAGGATTATTACTATAGGTAGATATAATTTCCCTCCTGCAATACTAGGATTATTACTATAGGTAGATATAATTTGCCTCCTGCATTAATGTGATTATTACTATAGGTAGATATAATTTCCTTCCTGCACTAGTGTGATTATTACTATAGGTAGATATAATTTGCCTCCTGCAATACTAGGATTATTATTACAGGTAGATATAATTTGCCTCCTGCATTAGTGTGATTATTACTATAGGTAGATATAATTTGCCTCCTGCAATACTAGGATTATTATTACAGGTAGATATAATTTCCCTCCTGCATTAGTGTGATTATTACTATAGGTAGATATAATTTCCCTCCTGCATTAATATGATTATTACTATAGGTAGATATAATTTCCCTCCTGCATTAGTGTGATTATTACTATAGGTATATATAATTTCCCTCCTGCATTAGTATGATTATTACTATAGGTAGATATAATTTCCCTCCTGCATTAGTGTGATTATTACTATAGGTAGATATAATTTGCCTCCTGCAATACTAGGATTATTACTATAGGTAGAAATAATTTCCCTCCTGCATTAGTGTGATTATTACTATAGGTATATATAATTTGCCTCCTGCAATACTAGGATTATTACTATAGGTAGATATAATTTCCCTCCTGCACTAGTGTGACTTATTACTATAGGTAGATATAATTTCCCTCCTGCAATACTAGGATTATTACTATAGGTATATATCATTTCCCTCCTGCACTAGTGTGATTATTACTATAGGTAGATATAATTTGCCTCCTGCAATACTAGGATTATTACTATAGGTAGATATAATTTGCCTCCTGCATTAATGTGATTATTACTATAGGTAGATATAATTTCCCTCCTGCATTAGTATGATTATTACTATAGGTTGATATAATTTCCCTCCTGCACTAGTGTGATTATTACTATAGGTAGATATAATTTCCCTCCTGAATTAATATGATTATTACTATAGGTAGATATAATTTCCCTCCTGCACTAGTGTGATTATTACTATAGGTAGATATAATTTCCCTCCTGCATTAATATGATTATTACTATAGGTAGATATAATTTCCCTCCTGCACTAGTGTGATTATTACTATAGGTAGATATAATTTGCCTCCTGCAATATTAGGATTATTACTACAGGTATATATAAATTTGCCTCCTGCATTAGTAAGATTATTACTATAGGTATATATAATTTGCCTCCTGCATTAGTGTGATTATTACTATAGGTGGATATAATTTGCCTCCTGCAATACTATGATTATTACTATAGGTAGATATAATTTGCCTCCTGCAATACTAGGATTATTACTATAGGTAGATATAATTTCCCTCCTGCATTAGTGTGATTATTACTATAGGTAGATATAATTTGCCTCCTGCATTAGTATGATTATTTCTATAGGTAGATATAATTTCCCTCCTGCATTAGTGTGATTATTACTATAGGTAGATATAATTCGCCTCCTGCAATACTAGGATTATTACTATAGGTAGATATAATTTCCCTCCTGCATTAGTGTGATTATTACTATAGGTAGATATAATTTCCCTCCTGCAATACTAGGATTATTACTATAGGTAGATATAATTTCCCTCCTGCATTAGTGTGATTATTACTATAGGTATATATAATTTGCCTCCTGCATTAGTGTGATTATTACTATAGGTAGATATAATTTGCCTCCTGCAATACTAGAATTATTACTATAGGTAGATATAATTTGCCTCCTGCATTAGTATTGTTATTACCATAGGTAGATATAATTTGCCTCCTGCATTAGTATGATTATTACTATAGGTAGATATAATTTGCCTCCTGCATTAGTATGATTATTACTATAGGTAGATATAATTTCCCTCCTGCATTAGTGTGATTATTACTATAGGTAGATATAATTTCCCTCCTGCATTAATATGATTATTACTATAGGTAGATATAATTTCCCTCCTGCATTAGTGTGATTATTACTATAGGTAGATATAATTTGCCTCCTGCAATACTAGGATTATTACTATAGGTAGATATAATTTGCCTCCTGCAATACTAGGATTATTACTATAGGTATATATAATTTGCCTTCTGCATTAGTATGATTATTACTATAGGTATATATAATTTGCCTCCTGCATTAGTATGATTATTACTATAGTTAGAAATAATTTCCCTCCTGCAATACTAGGATTATTACTATAGGTAGAAATAATTTCCCTCCTGCAATACTAGGATTATTACTATAGTTAGAAATAATTTCCCTCCTGCAATACTAGGATTATTACTATAGGTAGATATAATTTCCCTCCTGCATTAGTATGATTATTACTATAGGTATATATAATTTGCCTCCTGCAATACTAGGATTATTACTATAGGTAGATATAATCTCCCTCCTGCACTAGTGTGACTATTACTATAGGTAGATATAATTTGCCTTCTGCATTAGTTGATTATTACTATAGGTATATATAATTTGCCTCCTGCAATACTAGGATTATTACTATAGGTATATATAATTTGCCTCCTGCATTAGTAAGATTATTACTATAGGTATATATAATTTGCCTCCTGCAATACTAGGATTATTACTATAGGTAGATATAATTTCCCTCCTGCACTAGTGTGATTATTACTATAGGTAGATATAATTTCCCTCCTGCACTAGTGTGATTATTACTATAGGTAGATATAATTTCCCTCCTGCAATACTAGGATTATTACTATAGGTATATATAATTTGCCTTCTGCATTAGTATGATTATTACTATAGGTATATCTAATTTGCCTCCTGCAATACTAGGATTATTACTATAGGTAGATATAATTTCCCTCCTGCATTAGTGTGATTATTACTATAGGTATATATAATTTGCCTCCTGCAATACTAGGATTATTACTATAGGTAGATATAATTTACCTCCTGCACTAGTGTGATTATTACTATAGGTAGATATAATTTGCCTCCTGCATTAGTATGATTATTACTATAGTTAGAAATAATTTCCCTCCTGCAATAATAGGATTATTACTATAGGTAGAAATAATTTCCCTCCTGCAATACTAGGATTATTACTATAGGTAGAAATAATTTCCCTCCTGCAATACTAGGATTATTACTATAGGTAGATATAATTTCCCTCCTGCATTAGTATGATTATTACTATAGGTATATATAATTTGCCTCATGCATTAGTGTGATTAATACTATAGGTAGATCTAATTTCCCACCCAAAAAATTCATACAAAAAAATATATATATTATTCGCTTCAGTAGTCAAACATGTAAATTAAGTATGAGTGTTGTATGAATGTGTAGAGGGAGCTATAATGAATGAATGGTGTGTGAATGGGCAGTAACAAGGGTTGAAGCCTTGACCTGGCGTTACTGCTCACTGTAACTTAAAAAAAATTAATAGGCGAGGGAAAAAGTATTGAGAAAAGTCCTGCAGGCCTGAATCATGGTCTTACTCCTTTTGCACAATAAAGCAGTTTTCTTTCTGTACTACAACATGCCTTCTGACTGTTTATTTTGTGACACAGCAGTTAGCAGCATTGAGAAAGGGTGTATGAACGGAGAGCTCCAGGTGCCTGTCCGAATGCTCTATCGGCATTTGGACAGGCCCTGCAGCTGCTCTCTGCATGCTTTCATACTTACCTTCCTGAGCTACGCCGGTAAAGTTACCGCACGTGCACTTGTTGGGAGGCCCCCAGCTGCGATCACGCGGGACCACTTGATCGCGGCTGGGGGCCTTCCAACGAGCGCACGTGCGAAGACTTTCCCGGCGTCGCTCAGGAAGGTAAGTATGATCACGGAGAGCAGCTGCAGGGCCTGTCCAAATGCCGATAGAGCATTCGGACAGCCGCTCGGATGCCGGCAAGCCAGCTCAATGCCGGCTTCCGGTATCGGGGGAAATATCGGGGGTACTGCACGAGTACCAAGTACTCCTGCAGTACCCGGTATCGGCACTGATACCGATACTAGTATCAGTATCGGTGCAACCATAGTGGTTTAACCCCATGTTTGCCGCTGGGGTGGTTACACATTTCCAGAGTGTTGTCCCTTCTTGTTTTGGGGTATCGTTTGTGGCCGCATTAGGTTACTATATCCAACCCAGGGCTCATGTGTCTTTGCCACACACTTATGTGAAAACTGCGATCGAAAGATACTGTTTATATTCAGTGTGCTCAAACCGCCAAATATACTCAATACTGTACCAGCAATAGACCCCTATGTGTATCTATTACCGCTGAATATCATAAGGTACCATTGACCTGCTCCAGATTATCAGAAAACTTTAAATCTGCACATTTCCTGACTGCCCTGCAGTACAATTCACCTACTGTCTGAAGTTTCTTTGTGTTTCTGAACATGCTCTAAGTTGTCTATCGGTCTTGAAACCTTTAGTGCTTAGTAGCAACTCCGTTGTTAGCTCATCCTCCCTGCCTCGAGTGTATAAGTCTGTGTATACCAAGCAGTGTATAAACGTCACGCAGATATGTCAGTCCTTAAAGATCTCAACCTCGCTAATTCTTGGTGGGCGCTACTACGCCCGTTACAATTAATCGACGAAGACTGACCACACCCCTTAACTCCCACCGCCGGGCAATAAGATAGAGAATTGGGTAATGAAATACCTTTTATCGGGGAGGCTCTTGAAACTGAGCCCATCCCTGAAAGCTCCAGAAACCTAGACTCCTAAACCCTTAAGGATACCCTCAATGTAGGAAAGATGGAGATACCCCTTCGGCCAGTGTGCCAGAGGGCTCCAAAGCAGTACTTGTAAATCATGTGAACAGGAGGCCACCGCCTCCATACCCACCCACTGAGGCCTGTGCAAGTACATTGCATTGCAGCATGGCCGATACATGGACTGCCTTATAAAAAAAGGTAACAATCCGGAATCCCCAGAACCCCTCTATCCAGACGTCTGACAAGTATGTCTAGTTTCAGACGCGGTCGTTTATAATCCCATATAAAAGCATTGACCACACGTTGCAGAGATACAAAATAAGATGGTGGGGCAGAAATTGGCAATATACGGAAGACATGAAAAATCTTTTGGAAACAGTCATTTCACTACTGCAATCCTACTTAACGAAGACAGTCATTTAGCCACCACAATAACAGGAGAGCTTGATATATCCCTCACCAATCTAACGTGGTTCAGTGAATAAATGGACTCTATGAAGGCCATCAATTTAATCCCCAAACAGGAAATATAACTGTCCCTCCAATCAAAATGATAAGTGTTTTTCAGTGTCTGTAGAGCAGGTGACGAAAGATTTAGGGTGAGCCTGGGTCTTCCTGTAATTAATCTTCTGATACGAGACCAGACTATAGGCTGTCAAGGTGGCTTGCAATCCCAGGAGGGAATTCTCCAGGGCCATGAGAGTCAGCAAAACATCATACGCAAAAAGATTGTGTTTCTGGACTTGGGGCCCCACAGCCACACCCTGAATGTCCTCATATTGCCTGGGCATGTGTAACGATTGGCACCCGCTTGGGCCATTGTGGTGACTTGGAACACGGAGTGTAGCCCTTTACGCAGGTGAGCTGCTGACTTGATACAAGAGAGGTCAGTAAATACAGGTTCCAGAGCGAAGCAAAATCCAGACTAAGACACAAGGAACAGGAGGGCCAGGGAGAAAACTAAAGGGATCCCTATGCTGGGAATGATTTCTATCGAAGAAACCCTCACAAAGATTTCCAGAGCTAGAGGAACAAGAAGAACGAGGGTTAACAAGACATACAGAAAGACTACAATAAAGAGGTCCTTGTATGTGGCCTCTGAGTATATTCTAAACTTAGACAAACAAGGTACATGAAACATATAAGAATGGTCATACAGGCAAAGTTTGGCAACAGATCAGCATACAGGGAAACTGTAACGGGCGCTGTAGCACTCACACAAGAGTAGTAAGGTTGAGATCCTGTTGGACAGAAATATCTGCTTGATGGTTGCAAAACACACAGTATTTTCAGACTTCTACTCCAAAGCCAAGGAGTGTAACAGGACAACTGATCTGCTACTAAGTTCCAAAGGTTTCGAGACCAACGGACAACTTAGAGCACAAAACAATACAGATGGCTTCAATACTTGAGTGGGTGAACCGAGGTTGTATGTTTGACAGTCAACGTATTGTGCAGACTGCAGGGCAGTCACCGACCTGACAGACTTAACGTTTTCTGATAAGCTCAAACAGGTATGTCGTACCTTGTAAGCACCAGGGTCTATTGACACACATAAAAGTATAAAGCTAGTACAAACCCGGGTATACTTGGCAAGCTGAGCACGACAATTATCTCGCTATTGCGGTTTGTACAAAAATACACGACCTTAAATCATGAACCTTGGGCCTGGAATAGAATCCCGATAAGGCTGTAGATAGTACACCAGAGCGAGATGGGAATATCCCCATGAATTGAGTAAAACCCCAAGTAGCCTGCATAGGGTTAATCCCACGAAGCACAGTACTAGTAACCGCTGTAGTACGTAGCATAAGAATGGTCAAAAACAAGCCGGGTCAAAATCCGGAGCAGGGATCGTAGACATAAATGGGTCGGCAACTGGAATATCAATGAAAGCACTGGTAAGCGATGCGGGAACAGAACTCCCCGTCAGGGCGAGGAGGCAACTCCTAGCACCCTGCTTTAAACTCGGTGGCTCCTCGTGACCACGCCAGGCCCCGCCCCCTAGGGACACCACGCGGCCATTACAAGGTGCCGGCACTCGACCAGCCCGTGGCACCGAACCCCCCCTGGAAGCACAGCAGGGGCTGAGGATGTAACAGAAACCAGGAGTAGGCAGAAAAGGATCGTCAGGAAATAAAGCCAAGGTCAAAACCAGAATAACCTTGGACAGGAATGCTTTGCAGCAACGCTGGGAACATGAACTGGACACAACCACCATGAAACCCCACAAACTGTCAATGAGGCTCTGTGCTGCTGGGATATATATAGGGAGTGGGTCTGTGTGATTGGGCCATGTGACCCTAGACCAGGAGATCACAACAGAACTCCAGATCAGCCCCAGACAGCACAGCCAAACACACCACGGGGAAAACAGACACGGAGGCCATTCACCACCAGGGGGCAGGGTCGAGACGTGACAGCATGGAGTTGGAAGACCAATGCATATAACAAGGGGGACAGTGGACACCCCTGTTGTGTTTTGTTCGTAATAGGGAACGAAGATCAGTGGAACCCCGCAAACTGCACTGTGGCTGTGGGTGAGGCATAAATTGGAAATGCACCTCGTAGGAATTTTAATGAAGACTAAGGCTAAAGTCAGACAAATGCAGTCTGAGCGCACTCTGCGTGCGTTCATAACGGACATACGTACTGACGGAAGATACTGTAGACCCCACAAGGTCCGTTTTTTTTGACGGATGTAGAACAAAAAGGGAAATTTGGGAAACAAAATTAATAAAAATTAAGACGGGTACAGTCAGACAAAAAAAACCTGAGCGTCAATGTAATGGACGTCGCAAATGCGCTGTGTCTGATGTCGCGTCATCACGCACACAGGCCGGTACGCGGACGCGATGCACTTTGTGCATCCGTCTTAGTGCTTTTACGTCGAGGTCTAAATGGCGTCTGTTGCCACCTGCGTGGTGCGTGCGCACTTCGTGTGTTGGTCTCTATTGATCACAAATCCAATGCTACGACGGAGGTGAAACAGTGCGGCAACACGGACGTGATTACTGCGCTCGTCTGACGCTAGCCTAAAGCTTGCGAGAACTGTGGCCAAGAACCCCCAGTGCACCCTGTCAAATGCCTTTTCGGCGTCAAGTAAAAGAATCAACCCAGGGATTCAGGACATATTATAAACATGAAAGATGTTAAGCAAACATCTGGTATTATCAGACCCCTGTCGGACCGGGATAAACCTGATCTAACCCTATCAAACGAGGTAGAACCAATGCCAATCTATTAGCCAATATCTTCGTGTATATCTTCATATCCACATTTATGAGAGAAATGGGTCTAAAATTTTGACAGCGTGGGAGATTTACTAGGTTTAGGCAGTGTTAAAATCTCAGCCTCTAAAACAGTGTTACCCAAACCTGTCCTCAGGACCCTCTGCCTCCCCGGGTTTGCCAGATAACTGAAACACAGCACAGGTGATAGGATTTGCTGCTCAGTGATTGCATGATTCAGTCTGCTTTTCCCCAAGGTGATCAGCAAAATCTGGCCTGGTTGAGGGTCCCGAGGACAGGTTTGGGAAAAACTGCTCTAAAAGGTCAGCTTACAGGTTACCATGGGACATCGCAGCAAGAAACAAATTGTGTAAATGTCGTAACAATTGGGTCCCGAAGGACTTCTAATAAGATGAGGTAAACCCATTTGGGTCCGGAGACTTCTCCTTGGGTAAGGATTTCATCATCCCCTCGACCTCCTCCTTGGTGATACGTAGCGCAAGGGATTGGCTTTGGTCAACTGTCCGAGAGGATCCCCGCTGCTCACAGTACTGACAAAATAGGGGCCAGTGCCTGTTTCTTCTGTAAGGTAGCTCTAGCCAGATCCAGGAAAATGGAAATATGCTTATAAAGAGGTTGCAATGCATCAGGTTTACGCAGGGCTTGCAGAATCCGTCCTTTCGGTTTGCAATAATGCAGCTTTAAAAGCAGCGCCTTAGTGGAGCCGACAGGGATTTAGAAATTCAATGAATACAGTCCATAAGCAATAAATCAGCACTCCTGTCAGGAAGAAGCACTTGGAATATATCTGTGCCTCACAACAAACTGGCAGATTACGTTAGAGTACGGAATACCGCAGACTTTCAGGTTTTGTCTGCGGGACCGGGCCTCCAAATCTGCCTATTTATCAGCATATCTTTGCATCAGATCTTCCCCGTCACATACGCCATTTTATCTTCAAGTTTTGAAGTGCGCTTACCGATATCCCGAATGTCTTTTCTGATATCCAATGCCAATGCATCCAGCCTGACAAAAATAGTAGATTTTCTCCATTATGACCTTCATGGCTGCAAAATCTGCCACCGGGGATCCAGATTAACCCCTTAGTGACCGCGGACGTACCATGTACGTCACGGCTACGGGTCTCTTTTAGGCCCGCTGACGTACAAGGTACGTCCTGCGGGCTTTTGAGCGCTGGAAGCGATCGGATCGCTTCCAGCAGCTCCAGCGCCATTGCACACTGCCTGGGAGTCCAGGCATCCGTGCCATGGCGGTTAGAAGTGCCGGGGCCCCTTGTGATTGCTCCCCGGGAGCGATCAACATCCGGTTTCACTTCTACAGAGTGCTGGAAGCGATCAGATCGCTTCCAGCTGCTCTGAGTATATTGCAAGGATGTCTCAACATCGAGGCATCCTTACAATATGGTTACCTGCCATCGGTCCGTGGTATCGTGGCACTCAGTACAAAAAAGATCACATAAGTGATCAGGTGCTCTGCTGGGTGCCTCGAGGGATCAAGGCACCCAGCAGACTAAAAAAAAGTGTAAAAAAAGAAAAGAAAATGTAAAATAAATAAATAAAAAGGTATAAAATAAAAGTGACAGCCAAGATGGTGCTGCCCTTCTAAGGGCAGGGTCATCTTGGGGCTGTGTAGGATGTTCCTAGCCTGCCTCATCAGAGAGGCAGGCTAGCAACATCCAATTAGAAGTTAGCAAACGATAAATAACATTTCTAATTTGTTAGGTCAGGTCAATATTTTGTAAATATTGGCTCTGACCTCTGTGATTCTCCCTCCCACTCCTCACTTGTGTTTTGGTGAGCGAGAGAGAGAGATCAGATTTGACAGGTTAGAGATTTTAGGTAGATTTAGTGAGATTAGAACAATTGAGGCAGAGTTAGAGAGATTTAGGTGTTTATTTTTATTTTCTTGTGAAACCCAACAGTTCTTTTGAGAACCAATAATCCACTTAGATTATAAAATGTTATAATTATTATATATATATTATTTATAATGTCTGAGAGGGTGTACAGCGCCGAGGAGGCATATGCCATCCTGGCGTCAGAATCTGAGGCATCTGCGTCTGACTCAGACCCAGGTTTTGACCCTGCTAGGTGCTCAGATACATCGCTAGATACATCATCTACGCTGGCTGGTGTATCTCTTAGTGATGTTTCTGATGCAGATCCTGGGCCACCACCTGCCAGCAGGAGACGTACAGCTCCAGCTGAGGAGTGGGTAGTGCCTCATCGCCAGAGGCCAGATATCACTCCTTTCACAGCAAATCCTGGCATCAATATCGATGTTGCAGGATTTACCGCCACACCGTTTTTGCAGGTGTTTCTGGAGGATGATTTGTTGGGCCACATTGTTGCCCAATCAAATCTGTATGCCCATCAGCATTGTGCTGCGAAGCCAGACTCCTACTTGGCAAGGCAGCAATGGACCCCGCTAGATGTGCCAGAATTTCTGAAACTTACTATGCTGATGGGCATCATAAAGAAGCCCTCAATTCGTTCCTACTGGAGCAGTAGCCCCATCTGCTCTACCCCCATTTACCCCAATCAATGTCATGTAGAAGGTATGAAAACATTTTGCGTTTCATGCACTTCAGTGACAACAGCCTGTGCCCCCCTAGAGAGCATCCCCAGTTTGACAGGCTGTATAAAATCCGCCCCCTGATTACCCACTTCGCCGCCAGGTTTGCAGAGGCTTATACACCTGGAAGGAATATCTGCGTGGATGAATCCCTAATGAAACACAAGGGAAGGCTATGATTCAAGCAGTATATTCCTTCCAAACGCTCAAGGTATGGAGTGATGGTGTATAAGCTCTGTGACAACGAGAGTGGGTATACTCACTATACTAAAAATATATGGTTTGATGGGGGTAAATTACTTTGGCTGGCTTCAAAAATTTCCCAAATAGGACATGGGTGCATGATGACGAAATGTGAAAATTCCAAGTTGGAAAACTGAAATGCGCACCACCCAAATAAGGCCTATTAGCCCCCAAATGACCCAACATACCTATACATGGGTGGCATCAATTTACTCAGAAGATGTTGCTGAACATATTTTGGGGTGTTTTTTTGGCAGTAAACCTTAAAGTTCACAGTACATGTATTCTTAAATTGCATTAAAAAATAAATCACCAAAATTATTTTTTTTCCTCAAACTTTGGCATAGATTTGTGGTAAAATGGGTTGCATGGAAAGAGTCAAAATACCCCAAGTTTAATACCTTGATTTGTGTACTTTAATAAAATATGTATATGTGGAGGGTTATTCAGGAATTAGTGACAGATATCAGTGTTACAATGTCCCTATCACTAGTTTTGAAAATAAACCCTTTGGAAATGACAAAGTGCTACTTGCACTTATTGTTGCATAAAATAAGGAAAAAAGCTAGGAATATGTAAACATTGGGTATTGCTGAACTCAGGACTAAGTTTAGAAACTACTAAGGAATTAAATTTTTTTGACGGTTGTTCATACATAAGACTTTTGGGGGTCAAAGTTCGAAAAAGTGGTGTTTTTTAATTTTTTTTTGTCAGATTTCACAATTTTCTTTATAGTAAATTATATGAAATGATGAAAAAAATGGTAGCTTTATAAAGTCCATTTAATGAAGAGAAAAACAGTGTAAAATATGTGTGGGTTGCATAAACGAGTAAGAGGAAAATTTGACCTAAACACAAACAGCGCAGAAACGTAAAAACCGCAGCGGTCACTAAAGGATGGATTTGTGTAAAACCACCCTGTCACTAAGGGTTTAAATAGGAACTGGAACCGTTTTCGTGCAATGGTGCGATCATCCGATATCATCTGTCGTCGTCTGTCCCATCCCGCAACATAAATGTGAATAGAACCATTGTCCATTGCGGCCGACTTCTGAAGTCCAAATAACGGCGAAGGATAAAGACCTCAGCAGACAGACGACCACTCCCCAAATCCTGGAAGAAATCACACACTTAAACGATCGCTGGACAAGATGGACATGGACAAACTCATTCGGTAAGTAAAATGCATTTTTATTTGTTTTTTGCGCAAATGGAAGCCAAAGGTATTTATGATCTACAAATTTTTTTTTTAAAAAAAAGTTAAAATTTATCAACAGGTTAACTAGGTTAAACATAACAAAATTCTATATAACAAAAGTACTATATACACAGCAATATAAAAATAAACTTCGGCAAAAAGGCAAAAACAAAAAAAATAAATATATATATATATATTCCACAGACAAAACACAGGAGCTTCCTCCACACTGCCAACACTAAAAATTAGATTTATACAAAACCGTAGGTGCTTTTCAGTGTTACTTCTTAACACTTCTAGATCCAAAATGCAAATAAACAAAGCTTCCTACGGTATAAAAGGAAAATTATAGTGCACACTGTATCTTATAAGCAGTCCTGCAAGAGATATTTAGAACTGCGCACCAGAGATAAAAGAAAACATGCTTATCTGAGCCAGGTTCCAATGTCAGGAACAGTCGGTCTCTTCTCCTCGCCAAGGGTTTCCAGCCAGATGAACCTTTGGTTTTTGTTTTTTTACATATTCAAAGTTTATTCAGAATAAGACACAATATAAAATGCAAGAAAACATTGTATGAATCAAAGCATTAGTTAGCCGTTCTATAAATATATGACAAATAACAAAGAAATGGTAAAGGAAGCAACACAAAGCAGAGTTAACGATATATGGGAGAACAGTGATAAGGGGAAGGGAGACGAGGGTGGGGAGTGATTGTGGAACAAATTAATGGTAGCAAAAAACTGGAAGCAGTCAACACAATTCAGAGGGTATAAAGGGATCATGGGGTGCGGCGAGCTTCTGCTAGCCAGTAGTACCATTTAGCAGAGTAGTCTGTATAACGATCTCGGGCATGGAGTGTGAGCTCGTCCACCCCAAGTATAAATTCCACCTCATCTAACCAGACGGAGATTGGGGGGGGGAAGCGTCCTGATTCCAAAACCTGGGAATTGTGAGGCGCGCAACATGTAGCAAGCAAGGAATTATCGAAAAAAAAATTGTAGGTCGATATGCTATACTACGTGTGATGTAACAAATAAAATTCTGTGTGTACGGCGGTGGGGGTTCTATCAATTTGCAGACATATTAATGAACGCGTTCCCAAAATAATTGCACTCGAGTACATGACCACCAAATGTGCAAATGGTCAGCATGAGGTGCATTACATCTCCAGCACAGGCCCCCTCCTCCCCCTGTGAAATGACTCAGTCTGTCTGGAATGCGGTACCACCTGCACTGGTGTATTTTGGCCTAGGCCAACAAGGCCTAGGCCTAGGGCAGCACTCTCCAGGGGGCGGCGGCCCGCCGGGTGGCCCCACCCCTAAAAAAAAAACACATTTTTTTTTTTTTTTTTACTTTTGCAAACTATTTTACCAGGAAGGAAACATTGAGATGTCACTAATTTTCAAGTATGTCCTGGGTAGGCAACGCCTAGGCTTTCACTTTCCAGGGGGCAACAAAAAACCTCACCACTAATTGGGTTACTCACAGAGCACCAAAATTACGCCAACATTTTGGTGTTCTTTAGTTCCCTGCACTTCGGGGAATAAAATTTCCCCACCCTGCAGTGAATTCACCATTCACCGCAGGGTCCCCAAAGTGCATGGAGTCGGCTGCTGTATGCTGCCACCGCAAACCCATGGCCTGCTGTTTTCAAAAGAACTACTGAATGAAAATGTCTGGAATTTACATATAAGATTCTATGATTGATAATAAAAAGTTCTGTTACAGAAAAAGAAGAACCGATATTAAAAAAGGGGGGGAGGATTTTGCCAAAAAAATTCTGAAAAATTACTAAATGGTACTAAAAAAAAATAATCAATAAATAAAGACTTTTTACTGCAGATTAAAATAATAAGGGGTTTATTAGATATTGCATAAAAACGGGAATATTTTTAACATTGAAACCTATGGGGTTCGCCTGAATACCTGAACCTGCTGATTGAAACCACCGAACATTAGGGTATTTCACTGACATTTCTCTGCTGTTTGGTGTTCTCTGAATAGATTAACCATTACTTCTCTATGGGGATTTGCACTGCCTTCAAACAGCACCATACTTCCTGGCAGTTCGCCAAACTTGTGTGTGAGCATATCACCAGAGCAGTGGTGTACTTAGAGGAGTGGCGGAGGGTGGGCCGCCCCAGGTACCAGTGATTATTGGGGTGTCATTAGGGGGTACTAGGAGGTGCCACTGTGTCAGCTTTGAGCTGTGTTCTCAAACAACGAGCAGCGGAGCATGGCGTTTGCATACGGAATAAAATCGAATAGAATAAAAATCCCCCTCTCCTCCCTCCATAGCTCCTCCCCTGCCCCGCAGCAGCTCTAGGAGGGGGATGTGATTTGTGTCCAGAGAGAGAAGATGACAGTAAACGGCAGGTAAAGGGGGAGGGTATCAGCAGAATATGAAGCCCTGTCTGCTTACTGCTGTTTAAAGTGGACCTTTCCTTAACCAGCACTGCAGTGATAGAAATTTGTCATTGAGCTGCCTGGCTCCTGGTGAGGCTGCATGCGTGCAGGTCACACTCGGTCCGGCCAGTCAGGTGGTACTGAGTCTCAGTACCACCTGACTGGCAGAACCACTTGACACGCACGCAGCTGCCCACCCTTTCGTTAACATGGACTGTCACTCTATTCTGGACTGAACACCCACCAGGAAGGGAATCAAAGCCACGGTGCACCCTCTGGCAGTGGCACCCCACTGCTGACAAGATGGCTCCACGCACAGGCACAGCCACGATCCTAACGTGGCCTGGAGGGACCTCCTGCTGAGTCTGTACACAGTCCCTGCTGACTCTGCACACAGCCCTACCGCAGACGGAGGCCGGTAAATGTAGAATAAATAATTGCTGGGTGCTCATATACACTCAGTTTGCTGGGAGTTTTATTGCAGTGGATTCTGATGCACTCATACACACCACACATTGCATTGCTGGGAGTTTTATTGCCGTGGATTCTGATACACTGACACACACCACACATTGCATTGCAGGGAGTTTTATTGCTGTGGATTCTGTGATACACACTGCATAGTACTGTGAGTTTTATTGCCTTGGAGCTCTGGGATACACTCATACACACTGCACATTACTGTGAGTTTTATTGCTGTGCAGTTCTGTGATATGCTCATACACAGTGCACATTTCTGTGGGTTTTATTGCTGTGTAGCTCTGTGATACGCTCATATGCAGTGCACGTTTCTGTGGATTTTATTGTTCAACCAATTAGAGCGGCTGTGATCCAGTATACTTAACATGCGTGGCTGTTCTTTGTAAAAATGCTTGAATTTAAACATTTCATAATTTTATTTATCTCAATAGATACATTTGAAATGGTATACAAATATACAAGTAGGCACTTGGTATCCACTTTTAATATAAAGAGAGGAAAAGGCGGAGCTCTAAGAGGAAAAGGTGGAGCTTAAAGAGGAAGGGTGGGGATTAACCAGGAAGAGGTGTGCCTTGACAGGAAGGGGTGCCTCAAATTTAAATTAGGGGGTGCACGAGTTTAGTCAGGCCTAGGGCAGCACAAAACCTAAATACACCACTGACCACCTGTACAATATTTTGTAGTTAACCTCTTGTATCTTAGTAGAGGGGGTGCGGCAGTGAGCAATAGTGTATACCTTGGACCACTCCTCGTCCGACATATCTATACAAAGGGAGGTTTCCCATCTTGCCCGGAACTGAGTGGAGGGGGGAGTGAATGATGTAATAGGCCATAGAAAACAGAAATGCCGTGGGATGGAGTCGACCTGCGTCAAACAATGGATTCAAATGTTGTGAGGGGTCTATAATACTTAGCTAGAGGAGCCAAAGCAGTTAGGTATGTAATAAGGTGGTGAAGGTGTAATTTCCCGAGGAATCCCAGGGGGCGAGTATACGACAGTCTATCTTCTGGCACCTCCCACCAAAAAATGACACGAGAGTGGAGGAGGAGGGTTGTCCATAGGAGCCGTGGGTGTAAGGAGCCTGGAGAACACCGGCAGATGTTGTAACGGCATCAACGGTGATGGGTAGGGAGCTACCGGCAACCTGATCTGCAAGGAGCGCCATATGGAAAGTGTGGCCAGGGTTGCGGGAAGGGCAGTATAAAGAGGACGCGCCAGATTTCGAGGTAACCATGGTAACGTGGCTAATATCGCCGGCAAACATTTTTTCAATTCCCACCCATAATTTGGGAGAAGTGATGTTGCCCCACTCTACCAGCCGTTGCATATGCGTTGCACAATAATAATGCCATAGGTGAGGCATAGACATGCCTCCCATAGAACGGGGTGAGGTCAAAAGGTTAAGTTTAACTCGGGGCGCTTTACCATTCCACACAAATGTGACAAACATGGAGTTTAGCCATTTGAAAAAAACGCGTGGCAGGGTAATGGGGAGCGTTTGAAACAAATATAATATCTTGGGGAGGACAGATATATATATATATTTTTTATATTTTAAATTTTTATTGTAAAGAAAGGTCACATGAACCTCCGTAAAAGGCCACGCAGGGCCAGAAGAAAGGTCAAATAAGCGCAGCAAGAAGAAAAACATCAGGAATCATACAGGGGGTGTCTGCAATAACAAGAAATCTTAGCTTACTAGTAAAGATATTAGAAGATGCAAGTCATATTGCTAAGGCACACAGACACGTGATGTGGCAGTAGGTGTCCAAAATAGGAAGGTGGGGGTGGGGAGACATACCAAAAAATGCTCCCGGGCCCAAAAAACCCCCAAAAAAATGACGAAAAAGAAAATGAAAAAGGTGGATAAGGCTCACTCCTGAGAGGACCGTAGGAGGCCATGGAAATGTGCAGGTCACGAGGCCGGAGCACTTGAGGGCCAGGTATGGCGGGCAGAGCCATGGTAGCCGCCACAATGGCGCGCTTTGAGATAACCCCAAACGCCAAAAAAAAAAAGGGGGGAGAAGGGGGCCTGTAGCACAAAGTGGTGTGTAGAAATATTTTTTTTTTTTAAAAAATGGGGGGGGGGGGGGTCAACAAAATAACGTAGGCAGCCAAAAAACAATCCAAAAATATTGCATCAACTAGCATAAACCAGTGTCCTCAAAGTCATCGCCGAGTAGGGGGGTCTCATCAAGTAATAAAAACATATTGCATCCCCGATTGGGGGGTCTCAGCAGAAGATAAGCATTCAAGGGGGGGTGATTAGGGTGGAATGTCTGCATGGAGGGGTCCTCACGAGAAGGTAAAGGCCAGCAACAGAAATGGGAGCAGTAAGGGGTTAGTGGTTCTCTTTATCCCGTGTCCAACAGGGGGGTCGGGGCCACTGCAGGCAGACCTGGGAGGCCGAATGTCCGCAGAACAATAAAGCCATAGGGAACACCCCACGTAACAGCGCCCCGAACATGGATCACAGATACCCGCAGCTCCTCCATAAGAAAAGGCCGGTCAGAACCAAGCAGCGCCACTGCCGTAAGTAGCACCGGGGCCAACTGCATCTTCTCTGGGCATGCCTCGGGGGCAACAGGGAACGACACCGAGACTGGCCTGCCTTCGTCACGCAGCTCTGAAGTCTCCGGGGAGGGCAATGAGCAAGGAGGCCTCACCAAGGCACAGGTATGCTGGGCATCTGCCACTGAAACAGGTAAGGCTGCCGGGGGACATAGAGATACCGGCGAAGCAGGGTCAGCCGAGGAGGGGGTAGATCCATCGAGGCTGTCTGGTCTCCGCAGACAACCATCAGGACCGGCCACTTCACTCCCTCCAGCCGCTCGAAACTCGGCCCGCCAAGCCTGCCGGAACTCGGCCAGCAGGTCTCCCCTCGTCAGCCAGCTCGACTCATCTCGGTGCCGGATTCCAGCAGCTTCCGTCGCCGCAACTCCTACAGCAGGCGGCAGATGGGGGTCCTCCATTCCTGCAGCTCAGACCCAGCAGCAAGAGGGTAAGGTAGCGCCGCTGTGCAGATCTGCAGGGTGCCACACGGAGCTGCGGAACACGTAATAGGCCTCCAAAATGGCCGCCAGCAGTAGGCCGCTGTCAGGTTACACGTCGCCGCCGTGGCAAGAAGCCTCCTAAGGTGATTACTCCAGCCTGACAGCCCTTTGCCTATTTGCCTGCAGTAGCTCAGTCAGCCACTGCAGCAGCCACAGGTGTCTCGATTGCCTCCCTGTGCTTCCCTATTTAAGGGGCAATCTCCCATGATGCATTGCTGTTGCATTAACATTGACTTCCATTGCCAAGCTGTGTCTCCAGTGCCAAGTGTATCCTGTGTCTCCAGTGCCAAGTGTATCCTGTGTCTCCAGTGCCAAGTGTATCCTGTGTCTCCAGTGCCAAGTGTATCCTGTGTCTCCGGTACAAGTAATATCCTGTGTCATCGTATATCCTGCTCATCGTGTATCGTGTATCCTGCTCATCGTGTATCCTGTATCTTGCTACAAGTAATATCCAGTGTCATCGTGTATCCTGTATCCTGCAACAAGTTGTATCCTGCATTATTAAACCCCCTTTGCACCGTGGAACCTGTCTGTGTGTCTTTATAACTGCATCCTGGGCTCATCTCCTCATCTACTGATCCTGATTCCTGACAGAATGCAGCAGCCCTTAACCTATGAGCCCGCAGTGATAAAAGACATGAGGGGGTTAATCCAAACATCATTCCATGAACTGGTTCATCACCTGCTTGGCCTAATGAACAAGTTGCTGAAGAGGCTATGGGACTTATCCCCTAAGGTATGCGTTTCCAATCTTAAGAAAAACCATGGCCCTCTCTCACTAGAGGAGCAAAGCAGAAGGCGGCAAATTAATCTCTGTTTTTACTGCGGAGCAATATGGCACCGGGTTGCCCAATGCCCGGTAAAACCCACTAAGAGACCGAACACCCCTATGTACTATGAGCACAACAAACCTCTAAAGACTGTTCTGCCTGAATATCCCTGCTTTCCAGTGTTACAGGGAGGAACATTTGTATCTGAGGTTAAACTAGCTGATCTCACCAATACCCAGCATCTACCAAAGACGTCTCTGGTTAATTCTGGAACTGTGGAGGTTAACTCTTGCCTGGCTGATATGGAGAAAGATCAAGTCCAAGATCCAGTAACCCCATACACCATTGCCAGGAATGCCATATATGCATTGGTGACCATCCAGCTTCCTCAAGGTCCTGTGGGCCCCTGTGTTGCTCCCTCCATGATTACTGAGGAGGTTGAGCCTGAAGCCCACGCCGAAGGGCCTGCTGCTGAGGTGTCAGCTAAGGAATCAAAGTGATTTGTTTTGTGTTTTTTTTACACGAAGCAGGAGGGGAGGAGTTTAATGGTGCCAGGAAGGCAATTAAGTCTTTAGTTCTCCCTATTTAAGTGAGAGCCGTGTGGAGGGCTAGTTATCTCTCCTAAAGTGATTATTCCAGCCTGACAGCCCTTTGCCTATTTGCCTGCAGTACCTCAGTCAGCCACTGCAGCAGCCACAGGTGTCTCGATTGCCTCCCTGTGCTTCCCTATTTAAGGGGCAATCTCCCATGATGCATTGCTGCTGCATTAACATTGACTTCCATTGCCAAGCTGAGTCTCCAGTGCCAAGTGTATCCTGTGTCTCCAGTGCCAAGTGTATCCTGTGTCTCCAGTGCCAAGTGTATCCTGTGTCTCCAGTGCCAAGTGTATCCTGTGTCTCCAGTACCAAGTGTATCCTGTGTCTCCAGTACAAGTAATATCCAGTGTTATTGTGTATCCTGTATCTTGCTACAAGTAATATCCAGTGTCATCGTGTATCCTGTATCCTTCAACAAGTTGTATCCTGCATTATTAAACCCCCTTTGTACCGTGGGACCTGTCTGTGTATCTTTATAACTGCATCCTGGGCTCATCTCCTCATCTACCGATCCTGATTCCTGACAGCCGCAGAGTAGGCCGGAAAGCGCCAACACCCAGATTTGCACTCAAAATGATACGGGAAGGCGCAGGTGGAGGATGGCACCTCAGCGGACAACGACTCCTCCTGAAAAGGGTACAGCAGCCGGTGGTGAGTCGCAAGAATTCGCCATAGAATAAGCAAAAGTCAGAGAGCTCCTCAAAATGTGACTGCTCACGCCGGCGTCCAGCTCCGCCCCCCGAGGACAGACATTTTTATGGTGTTAAAGCGTCCAAACCATGATATATGTGGAAGAGCCCATCTACAGAAATAGAGCCCATCTACAGAAATACATTTCTAAAGAGGCTAAGAGGGGTTGAAAGTTTGCTCGATATAGGTCTTTAGTGTTCGGGGTCAAATAAACGCCAAGATATTTAAGTTGTCCCTGACACCACTTAAAGGGGAATGAGGATTGCAAGGCGAGTGCCATACCGGAGGGAATGAGGACAGGCCGTGTCATGTTTCACATGACTTGTGATATGCCTTTAGGAATTGCACATGTCTTATCTACCCCTGGGTTTCTCTCCTCCACTCCTCATGGTGCAGGGATTTCTTGTCCAGATAGCTCCACCCTTGTTCTCTTCCCAGTAATCCTTTGCAAGCCTTATGGACTCAGATTCACTATGATTTTTTGACCTATCCGATGTATATTGTTGTGGATTTTCAACAGTTTTGGAATAAAACTTCAACAGATCTTCAAGGTGTCATCTGGATTGAGTCACTGTCTGTAATTCATCTAGACTGGGAGTTCTCGCCATCTCATCACAACAGTAAGTTAAGAGATCACATTCTCAGTGTTTTGGAGAAACAGAACAGGCAGGATTTTCCGACTTCTCCATATTCAGTTTTAAATTGCTCAGGGCTCCATACTCGGCAAACATGCGTAACAAAATGGGAAGGGTGACCGTAGGCGTGCGAACTAAGAATAGTAAATCGTCCGCATATGCAGCTAAACGGTGTTCCGTGTTGCCCACCTTTAAACCAGCTATATTCGGTGCATCCCTAATTGCTTGCAGGAAGGGTTCAAGGGACAGCGCGAATAAGAGCAGAGAGAGGGGGCATCCCTGCCTGGTGCCATTAGCAATGGAAAAAGGGTCCGATAGGACCCCATTGACATTAATGCGCACAGAGGGGTGCGAATAAAGTACCCGAATCCAAAGAATCATATTAGCCCTCAGCCTCATGTGCGACAAAGTGCAGAATAAAAATTCCCATCTAACCCTGAACATGGGGTATCTTTAATGGCCATTCTAAGCTCCTCTTCGGTGATGGGGGTTTCAATAATTTGTGTGTTTGTGTGCGATAAAGTGCGTTTGACGTGACTGTAAATATGCCTCTATTTTTTGAGTCAGAGTGGGGGCAGGTGGATTCGACTCATCCAGATTGTATAGTGACAAAAAGTGAGCGTGGAAAAAATCCAGCATAGCTGACGGCAGGGAATGCCTCACACCCGACCTGTCTGTAATTCTAGAGATACCAACAGAACCACGCTTTTTGCGAAGGACTCTAGCCAGCAGCCTGCCACACTTGTTGCCATGTTCGAAAAACAGTTGTTTGTAATGTGAAAAAGATTTCTGAGCTTTAATGTTCAAAAGTGAATTTAAATCAAGTCTGAGAGCCGAGAGCCGCACATAGTCCTCCATATTTACATTGCTGGTACTGCTGTCACACAGCTTGACTGGGTTTTGACTGGAAGCTTGCCAGCAACGGGCATGAGGATCTCGGCTGCCCCGCAGCTCAGGACAGTCGGCACCTCGACAGGATTAGGCAGCATCGCTGACACCGCGCCAGGCTTAGGTATCACCGATGGCACTGCGCCAGGTTTAGGTAGCACCGCTGGCACTGCGCCAGGTTTAGATATCATGGGTGGCACGTAGCCCACAACAGACATGGGTGGTACGTAGCCAGCAACAGACATGGGTGGCACGTAGCCAGCAACAGACATGGGTGGCACGTAGCCAGCAATAGACATGACCGCTTCACTGTCAGACAAAGGCAACTTGATTTCGCTTCTGGACATAGTCATTACGGCCTCGCCACCAGACACTATGAGTGCGGTGGGTGATGCAGGTAGGCGTATAGCACTGCAGGGAATACAGCCTGTAACAATCTTATGCCATGGACCACCATTAGGGTGTCCGGCCGTTTGGAGAGGCCACATACGGGAAGCCCCTATGGGAGCAATATCCATGGCTTCATCCTCTGACCCCATGGCTGAGTAGGAGTCATACTCCATGTGTTCCTCGGGATCAGAAGGGGAAAACTCAGCTGGGTCTAAGATGTCAGTTGCCCCCTCCACAGACCTGGTTACCACTGGAAGGGCTCTCCTAGGCCTGGACGGTAAAGGGGGTCTGACCTTGGATACATGGTGGGGTCTGATGCCATCTGATCCAATACAGGGCCTGGCACCATCTGACCCATAGTCAGAATATTCAGCAAGGTCATTAACATCAGTTGCCCTCTCCACAGGTCTGGTTACCCTAGGAAGGGCTCTCCTAAACCTGGACTGTACAGGGGGTTTGATTACCTTGGATTCATAACGGGAACTGGCCTTGGTGACCAGACTGTGGGTCATGGGCACAGCGGGCACTTTGCCAGCCTTGGCGCGCACTGGCATCTTGCCAGTCTCGGCGCACACTGGCATCTTGCCAGTCTCGGCGCACACTGGCATCTTACCAGTCTCGGCGCGCACTGGCTTAAGCGGGCACCATGAAATGAAATGTGACGAACTGGCACAATAAAAACATAGCTGGCCAGTTCGCCTTCTATTCATCTCCTCAGGGGAAAGCGGACCATGTACCCTGCTTTCTTGAACAGCTTGACCAGCAGTGAGAGAAAACACTGTGTCCATTAACACCTTCCACGGAGACAGAAAATCACCGAACAGGTGCAGCATAGACTCTAACAAAGAATACATACCAGCAGGCTCGGGGGGGATCCAGTATAATGTTACGGTGGCCCCCCTCAGGAGCCAAAGGAGGGACCTTGTTGCTAAGCCCTTTAGGCCGGTATGTGTTTCTCTGCATAATGCAGAACCCTGAACACGGGATACAGAAATAACCAGACAAGACAAGACTGTATACACGCACACGAGGAACGCCCTGCTCTGGGATAAGGTCCTTGAATGGCCTTCTAATCTACACAGAGTACAGGGTGGGAGACATACACGAGGACAGAGTTAAACCAGACTAGACAGGAAGGATCTAGCAACAATAGTACTGGAAAGAGATCCTTGAGGTGGTCTCTACAAAAACAATAAATTGCTGCACTTGATACAGACACAGAACACCAGACTAGACAGGAATATAGTCTACAACCTGCAGGGGAGAACTTCACTTGCCTTGCAATTAGGTCTAACACCAGAACCAGAAACCTAAACAACAGAGTCTGTAGTGTGGTACAAACAAACCAGAACCTGAAGACCACACATAAAACACAAAAGGGGATTAAGCAAGAGAATAGTCAGAGTACTATGCCAGAAGTCAAAAACCAGGATATCAGAATACACGGTACCAAGGGTTGATCAGAAGAATCGTCAAAACACAGAGCCAGAAGTCTAGAACCAGAATATTCAAATATAACATACATCAATCAGGAACACAGCAGAGAGAACCTTATACTGGATCAAGGAGTTGTAGCACTAAAGGCCATATAAATAGGGCAGTACAGATCATGTGATCACAGGTCTGATGAGACACCGAGACTCCAGGGGCGGGGAGCTAAGCAGATTAACTCTATACTCCAAAACTCATGACCAGTGGGCATGGCTGGAGGGAACGTAACAGGAGCCTTATCATGCAAAAAATGGGGAGGGGGGAGCTGTGAGTGAATGAGTGTGGACGTGTTTCTGCGGAACTCTCTGATGACCTGGCCTTTTTGGCAATATTATACACATCCCACCGTCCATGAGAGCTGCTGCCTTGGCCCTTTTAGTTCCTGCTGTACTGGGGCATCGTTTATGGCCCGAAGCATCCATCATTTTGCCGATTGCGGTGGTGTTTCAGCACTGTGCAGTTATTCGTGGCCTAGCCAGAGGTGGCCATCATGGAAGCCTGTGCGGGAGTCGCTGTCTTTCCCCCTGCAATCTTTGTGACTTACCTGCTCCGTGGAGCGACCTGATGGCGGAGTGGAGCGGCAGAAGGTCTTGCTTGGCGGAGGGCCCCCGCTGGCGGAATGTTGAAGCCCTAGTGGAGTCTGCTGTCTCTTTTGCGGTGGCTGCTGTTATCGAGCGCCCTGATGACTCGTGTCCGCGTACAAGGGGGGAAGTCTGGCGCCTCATGGAAGAATTCCGTGTGATGTGGAAGGCAGATTTCCATGAGCTGCGTGCTGGCGTTGTGGAGGTGAGGTGCCGGTTGACCGCGGCCTTGTGTCGAGCTGCCGTGGACTTGCCCGAGGATCTGTCGACCGTGGCCCTGATGGCGGGCTGCTCTGCCGCAGAGGAGGATGGAGAGCGGTGCACCGAGAGCGTTGAGACAATGCAGGATTCCTGGCTGCAGCTGGAGGGAGATAGGTTGTACGCCGCGGCACGGACTGATGCGGACGGACGGCCGGCTGAGACGCTGACTGCCGAGACTGCGGTGTCTCTCGGAGGTTTGGGCCTTTCTGCTGCGGAGATCCGGCGTCCTTCCGTGACATTAGGGAGGTGGCGATGCGGAGGACCCTTTCCCCTACTCTTGGAGTGGAGCGCTGTGGGGTTTTGCCCTCCTACGGAGCTAGTGGTGGATGCGGGGAAATGATGTGCCTTAGTTTCCCAGTCGCAGGGCCTGGATGGGCTGACTCTGTGGTCCCCCTCGAGTTCCGTGACACTGGCTTTGCTGGACTTTGGATGGATCGGCTATCACTTTTCTTTTGACGAGACCCCTCCATTTGAAGCTGATGGTCTACCCCCCGATGACACCCCCTCACTGATGTCTGCAAATTTAACTCCGACTTATTTTATTTTATTTTTTCCCCATTCGATCGATGACTTTGATGCTGTCGCTCTCTCCCCAATGTCTCCCCCCCCATTATGATATATGACGTCCCCCCGATGGTTGTTACACTTTGCACGCCACCTCGTGCTCCAGTACCCTCCCCCCCTTTTTTATTTTTATTTACTTTTATCTCTCCTTTTCCTTTTCTTTTGGCGTTTGGGGCCTACTCGGGGAGTGCCATTGTGGCGGCCACCATGGCTCTGCCTGCCACACCTGGCCCTCGAGTGCCCCGGCCTTGTGACCTGCACATTTCCATGGCCTCCTACGGTCCTTGGACCTTTAGGAGCGAGCCAGGAAAGTCACATATATGGCCTTTGACACTTTTTTCATTTTTCTCTTTTTTTTTTTTTTGGGGGTCCTGGAGCACCTTTTGGTGTGTTTTCCCTCCCTCACCTCCCTCTTTTGGATATCCCCTGCCACACTATGTGTCTGTGTTATTGCATTTTGTTCTGCGGTGTGTTTCTCTTTGGTTATTATATTTCTCATGCTGTATTCTCCTAGATGACCTTGTGCGAGGCCCTCCTTTTTCTATTTGATTGCCTGATGACATTTTACAAAATAAAATTGTGAATTCAAAAAAATCATGCAAAAAATGTGTTTCTTGAATGAGAAGCCACAGAAATTTGGGCCTTAGCAAAATCGCGTAACGCAATGTGTCACTTAGCAGGTATGTTTAGCCCCCCAGCGTTAATAGAGCGAATGAGCAGTGGTCTGCGCTGGTACGCCATGACGTCAAACCCTCAGTATAGAACTGTGTGCAAGGGGGAATGGGGAAGAAAGGGGACAGATAGGGGTGGGAGAAATGTGGAACTAAATATAACAGCCAACGTCAGAGAAACAAAACTCAACGAGCGTACACCCTAAGCGGGGAGTGAATCCCAAGCGACGCTCAGAGCGTAGCGATGGGGGTCCCCGCCTAATCAAAGTGGGTGAAAACCCCAGGGGGACGTATCTCAACACTGAAGGTCAGAAATACAAACAATAATATATACAATGAAAAATTTACATATACCGAGATCTTCATTCGAACCTCGCCCGCAACCAGCCAATCATGAGATCATGAGCATTAAGCCCAATTTAGTAACATGAGTAACACTGCAATAGCCAAGGCGTCAGGCCACCCACATAGCGTCACTACCAGCGAACCACATTATGAATAAAGCATATTTTGTGTCTGTAAAACAAACAGCATGGAACCTGGAGTCTGCAACCCCAGGACTGGGAGAACAGGAGGGTGTAACCATCCACATTATGTTCCTAAGGATACAGTGACACTAAGTTTCCTGCAAGTCAGACTGCGGGGACCTTTCTTCAGAAGCAGATCTGTGAGGCCTTCTATGCTGCCGGGAGGCACGTTGTGGCCGCGCCGAAGCGGAGGAGTAAAATTTTATTGGATCTGGCCAGTCCAAAATTGTATCAGGTGGTAAATTTAGCAGATTTCAAAATTCAGGTAGTTTGTCGCCACAGCGCACCGTAACCGGGCCTTGCAGGGTGCGAACCTGCAATCTTGCAGGATAGAGCCAGCGATATTGTAATCCAGCTTGCTGCAAAGCAGCCGTCAAAGGCCGAAGCATCCTCCTGGTATGCAGAGTAAGCAAAGAGACATCCTGGAAAAGTTCCACTTTTGATCCCTCAAAACGTATGGTCTGCCTGTTCCGCTCCCCAGCCTTGATAGCCTCCTTAACACCAAAGCGTAGTAAACCGCACACTACATTGCGAGGGGGGGCTGCCAGGAGGGCCCCTGGGTCTTAGAGCACGAAGCCAGCGTTCCATTTCCACCATATCATCCGGTGCCTTACGCAGTAGGGAGTTAAATAAGCTGGTAAGAATTTTGTGTAAATCATCAGGGTCGCGTTCAATTTCAGTGAGGCCCCGCACCCTAATATTATTGCGCCGACCCGTGTTTTCTAAGTCCTCTACTTGGCGTGTGAGAGACTGAATTAGGTTGTGGTGCAAGGAGAGTTGTGTGGAGTGAGCCTGAAGAGCATCCTCGTGTGCCTGGTTCCTCTCCTCCACCGCTACAATGCGCTGCGTGAGGCCTAGGACATCCTGTCTCACCTGTTTTATTTCCCCAAAGAGTGAGAGTCACAAGTCTTTTGTGGCCGCTTTGAGGTCTTCCCTGGTGGGTAGTGCACGTAGCAGCTGTTGGAGGTCTGGTGGGGGTTCCCATCCGCCGCTTGAGGAGGCCAGGGAGTGTGGCGCCGCTGCTGTAGTTGCGGCCACCATCTTGGATTTTTCACGGGGAGCCGGCGTGTCAGTTTGCGGTGTGAAATAGTCACGGATGCCGCCAGGAGGGGAGCTGGTTCTAGCCTCCGGAGATCCAGGGGCTTGGGTGAGTCTTTTGCTTTTCCCCATCGCGGCTGCTATTGATGCGGGGCTGGTGAATTGCGAGGTTCTTAGAGGAGCTCCACAATCCAGCGGCCATTAAGCTCCGTGGTCAGGACACGCCCCGCCCCAGATGAACCTTTGTGCGTGGAATCAAACACCAACAGTCCAGGTGTGAAATGAATATGTGTTTATTCAATAAAACATCTAAAAAACATGTAGCATAAAATGGAATGAGATATTTGTTAATATTCTCAACGCATTTCGTCCCTTCCAATACAGAGTGGGACTTCATCAGGAATATAAAAGACAATAAAAACTCTTCCAGTATTTATACATAACGAAACTCAATTAAAAATTAATGAATCAATTGAATATCAATTAAGGACAACCAATGGGTCAATCTTCGAAGACGAGGGAGGCCCCTCTCGCACCTCTCCATGGTTTCTCGATTGCTCCAATCAGCATTTCTCTCCTGGCAAGATCATCCGACTTCCGGTTCCTCCATTCGAGCTCCCGGTGCATGTCTGTAGTTGCAGTTCTTATCGCTCACATTCTCCACCCGCGACTTCCGGATTGCGCTTAGGGTCTGTGATGCCTATCCGGCTTTGCACCGCTTGGGTCCAGTGGTGTATTTTGGCCTAGGCCAACAAGGCCTAGGGCGGCACTTTCCAGGGGGCGGCGGCCCGCACCGGGTGGCACCATCCCTGAAAAAAAATTTTTTAAATTTTTTTTTACTTTTGCAAAGTATTTTGCCAGGAAGGATACATTGAGATTTCACTAATTTTCAAGTATGTCCTGGGTAGGCAAGGCCTAGACTTTCACTTTCCAGGGGGCAGCAAAAAACCTCACCACTAAATGGGTTACTCACAGAGCACCGAAATGATGCCAGCATCTTGGTGTTCTGTAGTTCCCTGCACTTCGGGGAATTAAATTTCCCCCACCCTGCAGTGAATTCACCATTCACCGCAGGGTCCCCAAAGTGCATTGAGTCGGCCGCTGTATGCTGACACCGCAAACCCATGGCCTGCTGTTTTCAAAAGGACTACTGAACGAAAATGTCTGGAATTTACATATAAGATCCTATGATTGATAATAAAAAGTTCTGTTACAGAAAAAAGAAAAACCGCTATTAAAAAAGGGAAAAAAGGAATTTTGCACAAAAAAATCTATACATAAAGACTTTTTACTGCAGATTAAAATAATAAATGGTTTTTTAGATATTGCATAAAAACGGGAATATTTTTTAACATTGAAACCTATGGGGTTCGCCTGAATAAACCTGCAGATTGAAACACCGAACATCAGGGCATTTCACTGCTGTTTGGTGTTCTCTGAATAGATTAACCATTACTTCTCTATGGGGATTTGCACTGCCTTCAAACAGCACCGTACTTGCTGTCAGTTCGCCAAACTTGTGTGTGAGCATATCACAGAGCAGTGGTGTACATAGGGGAGTGGCGGAGGGCGGGCCGCCCCAGGTATCAGTGATTATTGGGGTGTCATTAGGGGGGTACTAGGAGGTGCCACTGTCACTGTGTGTGTCAACTTTGAGCTGTGTACTCAAACAACGAGCAGCGGAGCAGGGCATTTGCATACGGAATAAAATCAAATAGAATAAAAATCCCCCTCTCCTCCCTCCATAGCTCCTCCCCTGCCCTGCAGCAGCTCTAGGAGAGGGGAGGGGGATGTGATTTGTGTGCAGAGAGAGAAGATGACAGTAAACGGCAGGTAAGGGGGGGGTGTATCAGCAGAATATGAAGCCCTGTCTGCTTACTGCTGTTTAAAGTGGACCTTTCCTTAACCAGCACTGCAGTGATAGAAATTTGTCATAGAGCTGCCTGGCTCCTGGTGAGGCTGCGTGCGTTCAGGTCACGCGGTCCGGCGTCTCAGTACCATCTGACTGGCTGAACCACGTGACACGCACGCACGCACGCACGCTGCTGCCCGCCCTTTCGTTAACATGGACTCTCACTCTATTCTGGACTGAACACCCACCGGGAAGGGAATCAAAGCCACGGTGCACCCTCTGGCAGTGGCACCCCACTGCTGACAAGATGGCTCCACGCACAGGCACAGCCGCGATCCTAACGTGGCCCGGAGGGACCTCCTGCTAGTCTGTACACAGAACCTGCTGACTCTGCACACAGCCCTACCGCGGACGGAGGCCGGTAAATATAGAATAAATAATTGCTGTGTGCTCCTATACATTCGGTTTGCTGGGAGTTTTATTGCAGTGGATTCTGATGCACTCATACACACCGCACATTGCATTGCTGGGAGTTTTATTGCTGTGGATTCTGATACGCTGACACACACCACACATTGCATTGCTGGGAGTTTTATTGCAGTGGATTCTGATGCACTCATACACACCGCACATTGCATTGCTGGGAGTTTTATTGCTGTGGATTCTGATACGCTGACACACCCCACACATTGCTTTGCTGGGAGTTTTATTGCAGTGGATTCTGATGCACTCATACACACCGCACATTGCATTGCTGGGAGTTGTATTGCTGTGGATTCTGTGATACACACTGACCCTAAGGGCAATTCGGAAGTCGCGGGCGGAGAATATGAGCGAAAAGAACTGCAACTACAGATATGCACCGGGAGCTCGAAGGGAGGAACCGGAAGTCGGTGGTGGATGATGTTGCCGGAAGAGAAATGCTGATTGGAGCAATCAAGAAACCATGGAGAGGTGCGAGAGGGGCCTCCCTCGTCTTCGAAGATTGACCCATTGGTTGTCCTTAATTGATTCATTAATTTTAAATTGTGTTTCGTTATGTATAAATGCTGGAAGAGTTTTTATTGTCTTTTATATTCCTGATGAAGTCCCAACCTGTATTGGAATTTTTTTTTTTTTTTTTTTGTGAAAGGATTTTACCTGGAAGGATACATTGAGATTTCTCTCGTTTTCAAGTATGTCCTGAGTGGCGAGTATGTACCATTAGGTGTCTTGCCAAGGACACTTACTGGAGAGGTTGCTCGCTGGGATCGAACCCATGACTCCACAGGCTCTCTCCATGCAGAGCGGTGACATTACCTCTACTCCACCCAGCGTGCGTTGAGAATATTAACAAATATCTTATTTTATTCTTATGCTTCATGTTTTATTGAATAAACACATATTCATTTCACACCTGGACTGTTGGTGTTTGATTCCACGCACAAAGGTTCATCCGGCTGGAAACCCTTGGAGAGGAGAAGAGACTGACTGTTCCTGACATTGGAACCTGGCTCAGATAAGCATGTTTTCTTTTATCTCTGGTGCGCAGTTCTAAATATCTCTTGCAGGACTGCTTATATGATACAGTGTGCACTATAATTTTCCTTTTATACCGTAGGAAGCTTTTTTTATTTGCATATACTGTATATATTCCAACGAGCCTGGTGTTCAACCTTGTAAAAAAATTCTTACTTTGCTCCGATGCTACTATGCCGTAGAAGATCTAGCCATTCAAGATAGATAGCAGCGCACTCGAGAGACTTGTGACAATATAAAAATGATTTTATTTCAACTTTTATCAAGACACAACATAAATGAACCACAAACATATAAATAGCATATACAATTAAGACATAAACTCGAATCAGACTTGTAATTACAGCGACTAATTACATAACGCCGTTGGTCCTAGTATGCCGTTACCATACTGACCAAGAAACAATTACATCCATTGTGCCAAGTAGCTACAAAAAAAACCCCATGTATTTAAACAATTCAATTTCTGCCAAACCTAGATCCTATTAAATTTAGTACTCATCAAAAAAACATACTTAAGGCTGATACGGGAGTAAATGTTGGCACTATTATACATAGCATACACAGATCATTAAAACAACCCAGGGCATTACAGATCTACGTAGACCACTGGCTCTATTCGAACCGAATAATAGGACAAACTCTTAAATTATATAGGCCAAACTCTTAAATTATATAGGCCAATATAAACATATTAATGTGGACTCCATCTCAATGATTATCGCGTGGATATAAAGGCAGAGTAGGAATTCACTTCATTAAATCCTAACGGTGACATAGTTTCTAATGTGAAGATCCAAAAGGATTCCCTTTTGAGCAATTCAGTTGTTCGGTCACCACCCCTGTTGAGGGGGGTGACATGGTCTATGACCATAACTCGAAGTGAAGGCAGAGGGTGTCGTGCCTCTCCGAAATGGCGGGCCACCGGTTGGGCACTGTCTAACCCTGCCAGGGCTGCCCTAATGGCTGAGCGATGGTTCACAAAATGTTCACGAAAGCCATTAATGGACTTGCCTATGTAAGCTAGCCCACATGGGCACAAGATCTTCTAAACTACATAGGGCGTTGTACATGTAATATGTTGTCTGATCCAGTACTTTTTACCATTCCGAGGGTGATAAAATACCTTGCCTGGTGTTACATGGCTGCAAGTAGTGCCTCCAAGGCATCGAAAAGCCCAACCACGCAACCCTGTGAGCTGGTACGTGACAGTCCCAGTGCATTGCAGATAGCATTTATCCTCAAATTTAAAATCGTTTTTAGTAAGAGCAAGTTCCAACATCGATAATACAAATTCAATCAGGTACTTAATTGGTTCCTATGCATTTACCAACACTTGTTGCATTGCACTTATGCCAGCTTATAGGGGGATAATAGTATACAAACTATTCACGTCAATCGTAATAAGCAACGTTTGCATTGGTACCACACTGATGGACTCGAGGTGATTAATTACTTCACCTGTGTCCTGGACACAGGTGGGTAGAGACTGAACAGGGCTTTTGAAAATTTGGTCAAGCCAGATCCCTATCGCCTGTTGCAACTATTGGACGTCCTGGGAGATGTACCGAGTGTTTGAATTTTGGGCACCGTGTACAAAATGGGACATTTCGGAAATGAACATATAAGTAATCAAAGAGTTGTTGAGAGATGAGTTTAGCCTCAAGAACCTGGCATAACACGGTACGGATTTCTCTACTAAACCGTGGCCCCGGATAGTTGCATATAGGTACAAGGCAGAGAAAAGGGTGAAGCGCTCCACCAGAAACGAATGTCAAAACCACTCGTTGAATGTTGTGTACGGAGGTTTCTCTATGTACCTGAACAACAACTAGATGAGAATTAAACAACACAGCGCTTATAAGACCTAGGTCTGTAAGAAAGTGGAGTGGACACGCTATATGTCCATAAACACAATAGTCCTTATCTTCAAGCGATATGCTTCTTTGAAATACAAGTGGTGGAACGTGTACTGCAGGAGAAAACACAGTAGAAGGACCAAAAATTGCGCAGTACATCAATATTAGGTGGGAACAAATTTTGTTCGTATCCAACTCACATTTTGGGGAGCCTATATCTCAGGAATATACAGTCAGGTCCAGAAATATTGGGACAGCGATACAATTCTAACATCTTTGGCTCTATACACCACCACAATGGAGTTGGAATGTAACAAAAACAATGTGCTTTAACTGCAGACGGTCAGCTTTAATTTGAGGTTATGTACATCCAACTCAGGTGAACGGTGTAGGACTTACAGCAGTTTGCAGATGTGCTTCCCACTTGTTAAGGGACCAAAAGTAATGGGACAATTGGCTTCTCAGCTGTTCTATGGCCAGGTGTGTGATATTCCCTCATTACCCCAATTACAATGTGCAGATAAAAGGCCCAGAGTTCATTTCAAGTGTGCTATTTGCATTTGGAATCTGTTGCTGTCAACTCTCAAGATGAGATCCAAAAAGCTGTCCCTATCAGTGAAGCAAGCCATCATTAGGCTGAAGAAAAAAAACAAACCCATCAGAGAGATGGCAAGAACATTAGGCGTGGCCAAAACAACTGTTTGGAACATTCTAAAAAAGAAGGAATGCACCGGTGAGCTCAGCAACCCCAAAAGACCCAGGAGACCACGAAAAACAATTGTGTTGGATGACCGAAGAATTCTTTCCCTGGTGAAGAAAACACCCTTCACAACAGTTGGCCAGATCAAGAACACTCTCCAGGAGGTAGGTGTATGTGTGTCAAAGTCAACAATCAAGAGAAGACGTCACCAGAGTGAATACAGAGGGTTCACTACAAGAAGTAAACCATTGGTGAGACTCAAAAACAGGAAGGCCAGATTAGAGTTTGCCAAACAACAGCTAACAAAGCCTTCACAGTTCTGGAACAAGATCCTATGGATAGATGAGACCAAGATTAACTTGTACCAGAGTGATGGGAAGAGAAGAGTATGGAGAAGGAAAGGAACTGCTCATGATCCTAAGCATACCACCTCATCAGTGAAGCATGGTGGTGGTAGTGTCATGGGGTGGGCATGTATGGCTGCCAATGGAACTGGTTCTCTTGTATTTATTGATGATGTGACTGCTGACAAAAGCAGCAGGATAAATTCTGAAGAGTTTTGGGCAATATTATCTGCTCACATTCAGCCAAATGCTGCAGAAATCATTGGACAGCGCTTCACAGTGCAGATGGACAATGACCCAAAGCATACTGCAAAAGCAACCAAAGAGGTTTTGAAGGGACAGAAGTGGAATGTTATGCAATGGCCAAGTCAATCACCTGACCTGAATCCCATTGAGCATGCATTTCACTTGATGAAGACAAAATTGAAGGGAAAATGCCCCAAGAACAAGCAGGAACTGAAGACAGTTGCAGTAGAGGCCTGGCAGAGCATCACCAGGGATGAAACCCAGCGTCTGGTGATGTCTATGCGTTCCAGACTTCAGGCTGTGATTGACTGCAAAGGATTTGCAACCAAGTATTAAGAAGGGAAAGTTTGATTTATGATTATTATTCTGTCCCAATACTTTTGGTCCCTTAACAAGTGGGAGGCACATCTGCAAACTGCTGCAAGTCCTACACCGTTCACCTGAGCTGGATGTACATACCCTCAAATTAAAGCTGACAGTCTGCAGTTACAGCACATTGTGTTTGTTTCATTCCAACTCCATTGTGGTGGTGTATAGAGCCAAAGATGTTAGAAGTGTGTCGATGTCCCAATATTTCTGGACCTGACCTGACTGTATATATATTTTTAACTAGTTGGTTGTGGTTATATTTTTGTAAACAAAACCTATACAATTGAAAACAGACTTAGGAGACTTTCTGAGAAATACAGGCGAGATCGTTTTATTGTTGTTTATGTCTCGTATAAATTTCTGATGTGAACAATATCTCTGACAAAGTCTCTGAAAACACATTACTTTAGAGAAGCTTATCATCTCACTCCCTAATCCCCCTCAGTTCATTTCTTACTGTATCTTCCCCCCCTAGCCCACATGTATCCTGCTACTTCATATTCTCTATTTACCATAGAGTTGCCAGATCGGCCAGGTTTTCCTGGACACATATAATGTATTCATGTTGATGGTCAGTGCATGAAAAATGCCACCCTGCACCATGTAGAATCCACACGCTGCAGGTAAGAAATCGAAAGGGAATCTCAGGTAACCTCCCTTGATTTCCTTCCTGCAGCATATGAATTATATATGGAAATGATAGTGGGGTTAACCCTTTTCTGGTGCCTGTTCCATGATATAGCGTGTACGGGGTGTATGCTGCTGCCTGTCTTGGATAGAGATGCAATGCTTCGCTATTGCTAGGTATTAGATTAAAGAATGTGGTTTATCCGTGGTTGGGCGCTGCTTACATCAGTGTGGTTCTTTATATCGCATTTATTAAGTTTTGGCTTAATGTACACGTCTTTGGGTCATCTATATATGGTGTGATGTTGTGGTGTATATTTTAATCAGTAATCTTGACACTGTTGTGACATGTAAATCAAGAATGGAGCAAAAATACTTCTGGATCTTAGTTCAAATAACGTATTCAATGGAGTAGATGTACAAATGTCTATGTATGGTGTGTTGCTGCCACATTGTGGCTAAAATCAGTCTCAGTGTTGCTGATTTTGAAAAAAACAGATCTGCGTCTCTCCTTCCTTTTCCTGTTCTGCAGGTCTTTACCTCTTGGGATCAAGCAAAAGAGACATACATAGCGTACACTATGGTATAAAAGTGGGTGTAATCATATAAATTTCCAACTCACGTGGTTCAGCGCCTAAGGTATGGCCAGGCTGAATCTTTATCGCTATTCTGGTCCATAAAGGTGACCGGTGTCCCTTCTTTACCGCCCTCCGGTGTCCTCATTTGCAGGGGTCCGTCTGTAGCCTTCAGGTCCTTTTAATCAGTGTACGGAGCAAAAGGTGCGGGGCGCCGGCTGGATCCAGCGGAAGAGGCCAGTAGGCGAAACGCGTCCTGGAATACCCAGATACCTGTTTTTAGTTGTATTGTTAATTTACCTATAATAAACCCCTTTTTTACCCTCGATTCCCAAATCCTGTGATTACTGCACAGCGGAGATCCACCAGCTGGCGCCCCACACCTTTTGCACGGTACACTGATTAAAAGGACCTGGAGGCTACAGATGGACCCCTGCAGCAAGCGAGGACACTGGAGGCGGTAAAGAAGGGACACCGGTCACCTTTATGGACCAGAATAGCAATAAAGATTGAGCCTGGCCATACCTTAGGCTCTAAACCACGTGAGTTGGAAATTTATATGATTACACCCACTTTTATACCATAGTATACGCTATGTATGTCTCTTTTGCTTGATCCCAAGATGTAAAGACCTGCAGAACGGGAAAAGGAAGGAGAGACGCAGATCTGTTTTTTTCAAAATCAGCAACTCTGAGACTGATTTTAGCCACAAGGTGGCAGCAACACACCATACATAGACATTTGTACATCTACTCCATTGAATACGTTATTTGAACTAAGATCCAGAAGGATTTTTGCTCCATTCTTGATTTACATGTCACAACAGTGTCAAGATTACTGATTAAAATATACACCACAACATCACACCATATATAGACGACCCAAAGACGTGTACATTAAGCCAAAACTTAATAAATGCGATATAAAGAACCACACTGATGTAAGCAGCGCCCAACCACGGATAAATCACATTCTTTAATATGAATTATACATGTTGCAGGGCAGCACTCTCACCTGTGCTCTCTTCTGCATGAAATAATATGTGCGCTCGAGCAGGGTTTTCTCTCCTACTGTTTTGGTGTGTGTAATGTGTATGTATATTTGTTATTCTGTCTCTTCCGTTGTACAGCGCTACGGAACCTGTTGGCGCTTTATAAATGCTTGTAACTGTGTCCAGGAAAACATGGCCTACCTGGCAACCCTAATTTACCGTCACCTAGTGTGTCACCCCCTCTCCTCTTGGATTGTAAACTCTTGAGCAGGGTCCTATCTCCTACTGTTCTGTGTGTTTAACTTGTATGTATATTTGTTATTCTGCCTCCCATTGTACAGCGCTACGGAACTTGTTAGCGTTTATTAAAACTTGTAACTGTAAACTACAGGGCAGTTTTACGTTGCCTGTTCCAGCGTTAGCTCACTGAACTCTGCTGATCCGAGCACCTGAAAGAAGAACCACTAATGTAGTTTACAAAGAAGTATTCAAATAGTTATTTTTTCTATGTTCCAGATGATTATTATTCTTTATTTATAAAGCGCCGGCATATTCCACAGCGCTGTACAATAGGCACAGTATAGACAGGGTTACAATACATTGAACAACATTTGACAAAAGCAAAAATATTTTATAACACAAAAAAATTCATGGACGCATATGAATGAAACAACTTTATATTGTTGAACATGTTGTGAACATTACTTTAAGACATCAACCCGTAAATTATATTTAGTACAGTTTGGACAAAAAACGCATGTTTCTTTTAAAAACAGTTGCAGCGGGGAGGCGGAGCTGAGCGGCATGGTGAATGGCCGCATGTTCGTTGTGCTCCATGAGCTGCTTACGATTTTTGTTGCCTTTTGCAGACCATCCGCCTGCCTGGTAATCACTCTCATCTCCAAGACCGGGTGACAGACTGTGGGGTTCGATTGAGGCTGAATCCTGCTCCCTTAGCCTCCTGCCGTGTTATTTTTCGGCATACTCCCGAACTGCGACCTTGCTGGTGCGGCTAGTGTGGAGGCCTTCGGGGCAGGCCTCATTTCTCATCTACTGCTGAATGCGGTCTCTGGACAGGGAAGAACGCTTTCAAACGGACGCTCCAAGAGTAACGGTGTTTACCCAACTTCGGCCCCTCTATCCCCGGAGGGTCCCCAGGCCGCTCTGCGACAGTTCCCGTGTTTTTTGTGGATGCTCAACTCTTGTTAGTCCTCGGAACGGAGTCTGGTGGAACGATCTGCAACCGGACTGCCTTCTGCCCACCGGAACTTTAAGCTGCTGGCCCGCACTGAGGCCTGTACACCCACGGTGTCACGTGCTGCGGCCTCCCTGGAGGAGTTCGGGCTTCCCCGAGGAGAAGGTCACCACTTGCTGCTTCTACCCAAGCTCCCCCTTCGGGCTGCCTCCGGGAGACCCTCCGCGCAGACCACCAAGCCAGGCGAACCCTTCGGGGGGGAACAGAGGGAGACACCACACGCTGCTCGGAGGCTTGGATGCGACGGGAGTGGGACAAGTCCTGACTCATGCACCCCTTTTCCACGCTGCCCCTTGAGGCCCCCGGTCTCCCGTGTATGAGCCACTAGTTGTTTCCTCACCACAACCTCCCCTTCCCCTGGACAGGAGAGACCGCACACCTCCTCGGGGGTAAGACCATTTTTTTCACCATAATTTTTACGGACGGCTGCTCTGGTTGTCCACCCACCATAGTTTATTCTCGGGACTCTGAACCTTCTTTAATGTTTTTTGGTGGTCCCGAAGGGGCCCACTACTTCATGAACAGAATTTGTTTTCTCCTCTTTCACAACTGTGATCTCCTCAATTTTTTGGTGGTCCCTGGTGCGGCCCACTACCCCTGGTCACTAATTTTATCAGACTCCACGTGCGCCCCTGGGACATTTGCACTATAAAGTTTGCGGGGGACTCTGGAGAGCCCATTGTATGTGAGTGACTTCAGAATATAGTTACTTACCTCCCGCGTACTCCATTGGGACACTTGGCGATCCGGAAAGGAGTCACATTTTAGCTGACCGTGGCATCACACCGAACGCATAATGTTGCATTTGTGGAATCAAGAGACGGAGCTTGTTCTAATACAACACATTTATTTTTGATTTTTCATTCTGAAACAGAAATAACTGAGGTTTTTTACTCTGGACTTGCTGATTCTCTTCCTCTGCATTCAATGGCTGTCTCAGAACTAATAAACCACTGAGACATTCACATATCACAGTCCCTGTGGCTGAGAAAGACAGCGCTTGCCACCTGCTGGTAGGAGGATAAGGCAGCAGCAACAGAGCTATTGACAATATAGTTATGGGCTTGTCAATAATGACTAATTTAAAAAAATGCTTATTACTTCATTCTGCATACTTCTACATTCAGAAGAGATATTAGCCTTGGGTTCTGACAGCGATCGGGGGTCTTCCCCGGTTTCGGAAGGGTAACTATCAGGGTTATTCAGAGAGCGTGAAAAGCAGGAGAATGCCTGGAGAATGAAAAATTCTAGGTCAAAATAGCCGATTTGGAAAGTGAGATGAAAGGGAGAATTATTCTGGTTTGGCTATTTTGACCTAGAATTTTTCATTCTCCAGCCATTCTCCTGCTTTTCACGCTCTCTGAATAACCCTGTTAATGTGCCCGCAACATGTCCACCGGGAAAGAACCCCGATCCCCCGCCTCCTCAAACACAGACAGCAGATGAGGCAGTAGCTGGCCAGAGAAGGCAGAATAGTAAAGTCCCAAGAGACCATCCGGTCCCGGTGCTTTTCGTTTTGGTAGTTCCTTGAGCAGGTTTGAGAGCTCAGTTAAAGTTACCGGTTTCGAAAGTATTTCACCTTGGGCATGCGATAGGGAGGGGAGCTGAATGCGCTCCAGGTACCGATTGATCGTCTCACGTGTAGGGTGAGAGACTGTGTCGCTGACATCTAGATTATATAGGGCCTCGTAATATTCCGCGAACTCGTTTGCAATATCCCTGGGATTGTACAATAGGCCTTGTTTTGATTTAAGGGAAGAGATCTTTTTCGTTACTCTTAGGGGTTGCAATTTGCACGCCAAAAGGCGACCTGGTTTGTTTTTAAGGGCATAAAATTTTGCGTTCAATCTGGACATGGCATCCTTTGGATCTGTGGTGGTTTTCCTTTGGGTTTCTGCAACCAAAAAACCCATGAGCGTGTATCCTAGAGATAAAATGTGAGTACAAAATCTCTGGCACACTATACTGAGAACCTTGCAGATCTGCACAAGGAGTTTGTTTTCCTTTTTCTCTATTACATGACCTTGGACAGTACATCCTTGATAAGGTGGGGGTCACCTGAGAAATTTGAAGGCAACATACCCGCAGGTCTGGACCCACTCAGAGCCAGTGATTGGGCTCTACACTTGTGAGTGGGATAATATCTATATTATTTAATACTTCTAAAAGCACTCACTGTACTGCACAATTATTGTTTATCATTATTTCTTCCATATATATGTGAGATCCCAGGACCCCAGAAAGCATTATTTGCGCCGATTCAGGTTATATATTTTATATTCTGTGTGCATTGGTATAGGGGAAACCACTATATCCTGTTATTTGGCCATCTGGGGTGCCGTGGTGGTGGACACATGTTGTGTGGCGCTGTACCATCCTTTGTATGGTTTTAAAGTAATTACGAGCTTCCAGGTCATGAAGGGCTCGCAATGAGAGATCTAAGCTTTCCTCCAGTTCCGGGGAAGGGGATATTTTATTCTTCGTATCAATGGTTTGAATATCGGTAAGGATTGCCAATCTGTCAGTCGTGTATTGTTTCTGGAGTCTAGCTTTCCACTGAATGCACTTCCCTCTAACCACAGATTTGTGAGCTTGCCATAGCGTGTGAGGTCGTATCTCAAGGGACGTGTTCTCCTTAAAGTAATTCGTCAGAGTGTCCTGAATGTCTTGTTTCGCTTGTTCGTGGTCTAGTAAGCAATAGTCAAATTGCCAGGGGGGCCTCGTGTAGTATTGATATGCGTCTCCCAATGTCAACATCATGGGTGCGTGGTCCGACCAGGAGAAGGGCAGTATGGCGCAGTCCACTACGTAGGGCAAAGTCGGTCCCGAGACCATAAAATAGTCTATTCTCGTGTAGCTGTTATGGACACGGGATCTGAACGTGTAGTCTCGTTCTGTTGGGTGAAGGAGGCGCCATACGTCATTTAAATTATTGGACCCCATGATTGTCTGAAGCCGTCTCAATGTTGCCAGTGCTTTCCTGGTTGTGTCAGGTCGAGATCGGTCCCTAGAAGGGTCTATGCTTACATTTAAGTCCCCACAGATTATGAGTGCACATGATAGAACTTCCGATACTTTATTGAGCAGATGTGATAGAAAGGATATTTGTGTTGTGTTAGGGGCATACATTGATACAAGTGTGTAGGTTATGGAGATTATTGTACAAACTAAGACGATGTACCTGCCCTTAGGGTCGGTGAGAATACGGTGGGCCTGAAAGTCTAGTCTATTGTGGAGCAGGAGGGTGACCCCTCGTGATTTAGAACGAAATGTCGAGTGATATTGGGTGGCATTTTGTGGCCGATAAAGTTTAGGGTGGTCCAACCGTCTAAAGTGTGTCTCCTGCAAGCACACCATGTCTGCGTCGTGTGTTTTGAGGTCTTTGTATAGTGAATGTCTGTTGACGGGTAAATTTAGTCCCATTACGTTAAAGGTCAGTACTCTCATACGGTATGATGAATATGCAGCCCTGATTGGCCACTAAATCTAGCCAGTCGAAAATGGACCGGGAGATGTTGTAGTTGTGCATCAACAGTAAGCAGTGGTTCTCTGGTGTCGAGAGGAAGGGAGGGAGAGGAGAAAGGAGAGAGAACAGAATACGAGAAAAGCAAAAACACTGCCATACAGCGGAACTATGTACATACTGTCATGGAGCTGACGTAGCGCTCCATGCTTCAAACCCCAAGAGACTTTATGTTCATTTATATCGTGTGTTTTTAAATATATATATTACATTGTTTGGTTTTAGTTAAAATTAGTTTAGTGTAAAATGGCATAGCTTTGGTTTTTAAAATACTTATATTCCTGTAGGTAAATGTGTTTCTGTATAGCCAGTAAACAAGCTTTACTGCTGTGTAACTTATGCAACAGGGCTTGCCTTATCAGTGTTTGTCTTTAATCTGATGTGTTAGAACAATGGATTATGCAGTTTCAGCATAAATGGTGGCGTTTTGTTCATTAAAAGTCAGAGAACTCTCAGAGCTCAGAGAGAGAGAGAATCCTGTTTTAAAGCATACAGCCGCACCTGGTGTTTTTATTTCAGCGACGCTACACTATATACTCAACATCAGAAGGCACCGAGCGGCCTTCTGGAAATTCCTAACGGCTCCAGGGTAGAGGAACAGAAGCAGGCGGCGGGTCAAGCTGCTCGAGGCAGTGAGGACAGCGCTCCCAGTAGCCGGGCTGACCGCAACAAAGGGGTGTCTGGAGAGTCAGGACAGACGGAAGAGAACGGTTCAGTCACA